>JASJET010000382.1:5000-1205000 GCA_034092305.1 Diaprepes abbreviatus | reverse complement strand
ACTAAATTTTTATTTAACTTTACGTAAAGTTTATCTAGTTTCAACGATTTAATTTAAAACTCCATTATTAAAATTTGTTATGAAGATATGTTATTAAAAAAGTTTTAATAGTCTTTTGTTATTTAAGTGCAATTTCCAAAAAAATAATAAGTATTGTATCTTGCGATGATGCATCAAAAACAAGTTGGCCGTGATTCGAAACTGTATTTTAGAAATAAGACCCCTTAGTATCAGAAACTCCATTAAAAATGTGTCAAGAAGAATATTTGTTTATATTGAACGCAATGAAAGACACACAGACATGTAATTCTACATTTTAAGTTGTTGCATTGTTTTCAATTAAATATTCAAATACCAAAAATAGTTTGTTATCAATTAAAAAGGTAAAATTTTAAATGCGTTTAATTTTTATATTGTGAATTTTTTATTAGAAAGTTTGAGTCCTCAATTGCACTATTTTCTTAATATGAATGTGTATTACTTTTAGACACAAACTTCGTTTTCAAAAATAGTTATTTTATGAAGTTACCTTATACAGGGTCAAAAACAAATAAACTTTGCATCACATGTGACCAGATTTTAATAGCCTCATTTGGATTTTGTAGAAAAACACACATTTAATATAGCGCTACTATAAACAAAATATGTCTGGAATGAAGCATTGTCAAAACTAAGAAGTTTAATGTATGTTGCATTGAGTCTTATTTTGCAACAGTGGTGCAATTTACAAAAAATGGGCAAAAAAACTAAATTATCTTATACATCTGAAATTTTGCATATGAGCTAAAAATTGCATTCGGAAAAACTTTTTCTAATAACTTTTTTCGGTATTTTGAGATATAACCCCACTTTTGGAAAAAAATTAAAATTCGACACATAATGCTAATCACGAGACTACTATTTTTTAAAAGTTATTAAATTCTGACTATTTTTTTAGTTAACTTTCATCACGATTGAAGCAGTAATTGTTGTCAAATCTCGAATAAAGCTATTAATAAACAAAAATCCCTTATTATGCGGACATTACTGGTCACCCTGTATATATATATATATATATATATATATATATATATATATATATATATATATATATATATATATATATATATATATATACAGGGTGATTCAAAAATCGATCACGAAACTTAAGGGGGTGATTCTACTTGACAAAATAAGGGTAGAGCTTCATATAATTTTTTTTCAAAATGTCATTCGTTTTCGAGTTACAAGCCGTCCAAGTTCAAGTTTTTATTTTTTGTTTTTTGAATTACTCGCTTACAGGAAAACCGATTTGACTAATATTTGAAAGATAGGCTAAGTCTTCTGCGCTTCATCATTTTAGTAACAATTCACATTGATTGTTTGCCGCTAGAGGGCACTTTACCTACATTGAAAATTGTTTTTTTGTCATAATTTTTTAGTGTTGACAGCTACAGTAGTTTTTGGCATAATTTCTGAAAGACTGATGCCAGTCCTTTAAAAAAGGTGCTCTTTATTTACATCGCTAAACCCAACGGTTTAGACGTAAATCACCCTTAAAAATTAAGTGGTAAATTTACTTTTCTCATTTCATTACCACCAGCTACCAGGTAAATAGCTATCAAAGTATACTAGAGCTGTCAGTTTAACATCAAATAAATTCTCTTTTTAAACTATTTAATTTATAATCTTAAAATAACTAATAATGGCTAATCAGTAAATATTCATATTATGGATTATTGCGATATACATTTAATTGATAAAAATTAATGAAACAGTACTAAACAAACTAAAAAAGATTCTCAAAATGTCCCCCATTTTCTTCCATACATTTCCTAACACTCTTCAAAAAATGTCGCCTAACTCGATGAAAAATTCCTGGTGTTTCTTTAATAATTTGGCACTTTTCGATTATCCTGAAGCGAAGATCCTCGACGTTGATTACTGGAATATCGTACACCAATTGTTTCAAATGACCCCAAAAGAAAAAATCCATAGGATTAAGGTCTGGTGACCTCGCTGCCCATGCCAATGGTCCACTTCGTCCTATCCATCGCTCAGGATACGTTGCATTCAAATACTGTCGGACACGTATACTAAAGTGGGGCGGAGCTCCGTCTTGGAGGATCCACATGTTGGCCCTTACTTCCAATGGCACATCTTCCAGATACAATGGGAGACGATTTTGGATAAAATCTAAGTATACGTCTCCAGTTAATGGGCCATCAAATAAATGAGGACCAATAAGGTAATCTCCTATTATCCCTGCCCACACATTTAGTGAAAATCTACGCTGATGTTTCGTTTCTACCACATTGTTTGGGTTCTCGTAAGCATATGTGTGGATGTTGTGTAGATTTGTTATGCCATCACGAGTGAAACCAGCTTCGTCAGTGAATAATATGACGCCAATTAATCGATTATCGTGTTCATACTTAGCTAGGATCTGATTGCACATTTCCAACCGTCTCGGCCGATCATCGTCATAAAGAGCCTGCACCTTTTTTGAATGAAACGGGCAGAGTTGTTCTTCTCTTAGTATCCTCCATGAACTAGCCTGACAGAGCCGCACTTCATTCCCAATTTTTCTAGTACTAATACCTGGATTATCTTCAATAATTTCAAGCACTCTTTCTTCTTGTTGCACGTTTCTAGCAGTTCTAGGTCTTCCCCTATTTCCATTATAACTTTTAAAGGAACCACATTCCGCAAGCCTCCTGTGCACACTGGAAAATGTTTGAGCATGAGGGATATTTCTTTCCGGATAACTCTCCATATAATATCTTCTTGCCAACTCTGCATTACCATTTGCTTTTCCATAACAAAAATGGATATCACAATATTCGATATTTGAATATTGGTGATTAGCCATTATTAGTTATTTTAAGATTATAAATTAAATAGTTTAAAAAGCGAATTTATTTGATGTTAAACTGACAGCTCTAGTATACTTTGATAGCTATTTACCTGGTAGCTGGTGGTAATGAAATGAGAAAAGTAAATTTACCACTTAATTTTTAAGGGTGATTTACGTCTAAACCGTTGGGTTTAGCGATGTAAATAAAGAGCACCTTTTTTAAAGGCCTGGCATCAGTCTTTCAGAAATTATGCCAAAAACTACTGTAGCTGTCAACACTAAAAAATTATGACAAAAAAAAAATTTTCAATGTAGGTAAAGTGCCCTCTAGCGGCAAACAATCAATGTGAATTGTTACTAAAATGATGAAGCGCAGAAGACTTAGCCTATCTTTCAAATATTAGTCAAATCGGTTTTCCTGTAAGCGAGTAATTCAAAAAACAAAAAATAAAAACTTGAACTTGGACGGCTTGTAACTCGAAAACGAATGACATTTTGAAAAAAAATTATATGAAGCTCTACCCTTATTTTGTCAAGTATAATCACCCCCTTAAGTTTCGTGATCGATTTTTGAATCACTCTGTATATATATATATATATATATATATATATATATATATATATATATATATATATATATATATATATATATATATATATATATATATATATACTGGATTGTCCTATTCCCAAGTTAAAAATTAATGCCCCAAAAATTACAAATCAATCAATGAAAAAACGATTTGACAATTTCTCTTACAACAGTAGTTTTAATACAGAAATATCGTTGAACGAAGAAACTGTATCTATTGTAATACGAGAAACATAGAAATGGAACCAAATATACAAAATTCTAAAAACTTAAACTTATATATATATATATATATATATATATATATATATATATATATATATATATATATATATATATATATCTGTAACAAAATCAGCCTTTTCAGCAAGATTAAACCAAATCGAGTAAGTCTTAATATGTTGTGGAAGATAAAAGCTCACATCAATCACATTTTTAAGAAATAAAGTTAATTAATTTTGATTATTTTTTGATAAATTATTTACATTAAAATCTCTATTTGACATCTTTTAACTTTTTAAATTCCACTCAAGATTTAATACATATTTTTAAATAAAATACAATGGATCAAGATTCAATAATAGTTTCAATATCAATTAAGATATTGAGGTCTGAGTATATATTTTTATTCGAAAAGCTAAAATATTCCTCTTTAGCAACGATAATTGCCTATTTTCAAACTGTTAATATGACAAACCTTCTTATTATCAGAAATCCTGAGTGACATCCGCAACAAATAATAGGGAGCCTGTTTATCAGTTTTGATCACCATGAAAGATAACAGGTGCACTGATCATGCACAGAATGTTGCAGAAGGCGTGAAACTCCTCCTTTAATCTGTTAATGATTACCAAAAGATTTCTAAAGTTTTTGAAACAAATAATATACCCTTCTATACCTTCAGCTTCCAAGCTGTTAAGCTACTACAGGTAGTTATCAGGGGAGTCTTGGAGGCATGGGATACCAACAAAATTAAATCTGACTTAGAGGAGTTGGATTTCTCACCTCAAAGCGTTACCAGGTGGTACCACAAAGACAAGACACCGATGCCACTAATACTTGTATTTGTCCCAAAAGAACAGAAATCTGATTATGATCTAAAAGATCCGAATAGTATTACTGTCAGAGTCGAAACTCACAAAATCGAGGAGTCACAATACCTAGTGTCATCACTGTTAAAAGTATATGCTTTCCAAATATCATTGCAACAGAGGAAAAAATGTTGGTTGTTTATATGTATTTACGCATTATCCTTTTATGCAGAGAAAAGGAAAGAATATATATATATATATATATATATATATATATATATATATATATATATATATATATAGTGCGAAATTTAACAAAAAACGATAATACATATAAACAACCATTTAAATACGACGATATATTTCTTTATTTCTTAATGAATTTTTTTTTTAAATCGCGCGCTACTCCAGTGATTCATACATGTCGTTCGACTGGCGATATTTTTCAGTTTAACATCGAAGTCGGCAGGTGGCAGATTTTTAATATCCTACCGACATACCTTGGAATTTATATTTTATGTAGGAGTTGTTCCCTGCAAATGTTGCTCTCGGTTCTATACAGCTCCACTGACGAAACCATAAAGTGGTCGAAACACGTATGGAGAGGGAACCAGAGTGGTATTTCCAGGAAATAAACTGTTTGCATCTATTTTTTCTTTTTCTCTGCCTGAAGAAATAAAACATATAAACAACCATTTAAATACGGCAAATAGATTTTTTTATTTCTTACTGAATTTTTGATTTGTTTTAAAAAGAAGAAAAAATGATGAATGTGCTGTAACATACAAATGGACGGATAGACGGATCAATGGAAGAAATTATAGGAATTCTTACTGACTATGAAACCTTATCAAGCATCTTAAAATAGAATATCTACGATATTAAACTTTAGTATTTTTATTTTTAGACAACAATAACCAAATACATTTTACAAATGCGTTTTGAACGTTAATTCAAATGATATAACTTTATGAGAAGTCAACATACTACCATTTCTTGTAAAACATATTTGGTTCATTTCTCAGGTATTATTTTTTAAAAACAAATCAATTATTCCTACAACTAGGATTCTATTATAAGACGTTTTAAAATCCAACAATATCGTCCGCAGAAAACAAATTTCAACACACAATAAACTTACCAAAAAGGATTTATTTTTCTTTGCACGAAGTACTCCAACACTCTTAAATTATAATAATCAGATTATTGTAATTAACAATTTAAACTTATTAATAGAAATTATTTGCTTATTTAAATAAAATCAACTGAATAGATAAGTAAAAACAGTAAATTCCGCAGAGCTTTAAAATTACCTAAAAAAAAACAATTAAAATCGAATTTTAATCTATAATCTGTAGCCAATTGTCAGTTCCCTGATTATTAACATGAACAAATACGAACTTTGAATATATAAAAAATTATTCAAAATAAGAACAAAGGAAAACAATTTTAAAAATTTTGATAAATAGATTACCATAGATACTTTTTACGTCGTCTTCTAGACAACAAGATGATGGATTACGAGCTTCTTATAATATTTCATTGTTAATTGTAAAAGCGGAAAAACCACACCACATGCAATTGCTGAAAAATTAATCTTAATCTTTCATCATAAAAATGCATAAAATATGATAAGGAAAATTTCTTTGACCAATAACAACTCAGTGCTAAAAAAATTGATGAAATGGCTAAAGACTCCTGAAGACGTACAAATTTTCCATTCAACTCGATGAGTCAACTCTATCAACTAAGGAAGCACTACCCTTATCACAGATTCTATTCGTAAAAGAAGAAGTTTATCAAGAATTATAATTTGCTAAAAGTTTGGAAATAATTACAAAGAGAGAATCGATATTTAGTATTTTAACTAAAGTTTTTTTAAAGAAAGAAATTGTTATTTATATTATTTTGTCAGTGGCTACTGATATTGCTCTAGCAATAATGAGGCATCACAAGAATGTCACAGCGCATTTAAAAGAAGCATTACTAAATGTACAGGGTTTCCCAAATTCGATACAATTATGGTTTTTCTTGTTAACCCTTAAAGTTAGCGAAAAAACTAATGTAGCATTCACAGGCTGTTTCTTAGGGAAACTAAAAATACCGCAAACTGAACTTGAAAATTTTCTTTTGTTTTGAAGATACAGGGTAAAAGGCAAAAGTTGAAAATTTTTATAATGATATGTAACGTTCTTATTTGAAAATATATTACAACATTATATATATATATATATATATATATATATATATATATATATATATATATATATATATATATATAAATATAAATATATATATTTACGAGGTTTGCCCCAAAAGTATCGTGTGCAAAATTCATTGAACCTTGTGCAGCAATATTTAACAAGGCACCAAATCGTACAGCTTCGCCGGCCTTCGTACAGTCCCGACGTAGCTCCCGGCGATTTTAGGCTCTTTCCTAGATTAAAAATGCCGCTCAAAGGACACCTGTTCGATGACAAAGAGACGGTTAAAACTAATGAGACGAATGCACTGAAGGCAATTCCGAAAAACGACTTCATCACAGTTTGGCTATTTTAAATGGAACACCCTATAGATTTTTAGGTGATCAGGTAAAGTTTTTAAATATATGTATAACAGTATACCACACTCTATGTCAAAATGAAAAGACAAGCTGGATTTTGCAATTTTTTCATTAAAAATCGTAGTAAGCCATGAAGAAAAAACAAAAGAAGATATTATAATACTTATATTTAAACTTAACAAATACACTTACTATTTATTTAATGATAAGATAAAACAATGCAAAATAGTATTTAAAAAACAAGAATATCAACAAAACATAATTGATTATAAGTAACAAGCTATATCCTTTAAAAAAAATCTACCCAGAAAGAAACGCAGATTTTACTGCGTTAAAAACATATTTTATTCATAAACACTTCTTATTTTTCTAAATGCGTTGTAGGTCGGTCATAAAAAAAACTTAGTAAATAAGTAGAAACATTTTATATAAGAAACTAAGGACTGTTCACGACATTCTACAACAGTATACATTGATGCAGGTTGAAATTAATAGAAAAATTTAACGCAATGAGGACAACTTATATTGCAGGCTTATTTCAACTATCAAGTTTTAAGTACCCTCGCTTGATCGCTCAGGGACTTGAAATACATAAAAAAAACTTGGGTGGATCCATATAAATTAAAGAGACCACTGCAGACCCCTGGCCCCTACACTATAAGGAAATATTCATTTAAGGTGCTAGTGTTAGTATTATATACCATTATAGGAATGCCAGGTCCATTTTTAAGAAAGCAAAGTTAAGAATGGTCCATTAAATGTGAAACGTAACAACGTCAAATAGCTGTGTTTGAAACTAATCAAAATTCTTGAAAGTTCTAATTACCTTTTAAAGCTAATAAGATTCCGATATTGTACCTCGAATTCGCTGCCCCGCCCCTTGTAACAACAAACAACTTTGAATATATATAATTATGAATTATTATCTTATTAAAACAGATAAAATATATTTAACTTGAACAGAAACTTTGAACATTAATATTTTTTTCGTATTTGACATACTTATCCAAGTAATCTGATCAAATCAAGAATAGAACACAGAAACTCATTCCATCCTCATAAAAAAGCAACCTCATATTATATAATATTATTTTTTAGGAGTTGCAAGGCTATCATTAATTGATGAAGCTGAAAAAGCAGCCATTGATTCAGTAAGACTAAAAGTTGAAAATGAAGACCAGTGCAAGCATAAAAACCAGCTTGATGTTGATGACGAATGCGAATCTAATCCTAAGTTAAAACATAAAAAAGGACCTAAACATGGCCCTAAACACGGTCCCAAACACAAACACCCCCATGGACCTGAATTAGGACCCGGACATGGTAAACACTTATGACATATTTATTTTTTAATAAGGGTAATTAACGGTGCTATCTTTAACCGATGCGGTGGAGCGCGCCCCTTTAGAAAATCACCATGTAACAAAGTGGGGAGCATAATATTATTATTTATTGGTAGATATTAAAATTATGATATTGTATCGACACCAAATACAATATGAATAAAATAAATATAGATATAACTAAAAACATGTGAAAGGGAGCGGGCGATTCACACTGGCATAAAAACTTAAATCTTATTTGCAAAAAGGTTGACAGACGCTACATTAGCAAATAGATGTTTCATCTTTTTTATGATGTCTATATATTTCACAAAAAAAAGCAATTATGAAAAAAATAAAAGTAGGAAAATATATATCGTTTTAAGCAAAAGTATGTCACATCTTTTTTTTAATATATATATATATATATATATATATATATATATATATATATATATATATATATTTAGTTACTGTGCATAAAAATTTGCTTTATAATATCGTTGTAAATATCCGTTTTAGAGGTATTTGGTTTAAATGGTCTCAATTTAACCAATTTTAAGCCCTGACTAAAATTACAAAATAGAAAACTCTATTAAACTTAATTTCGGTATATCTATTATAAGTGGTAATAAATTAAGATTAAAATGCCTAAGCAAAATTTATTTTCAAATCTAGAAATGCAAGATATGATCTATATCTTCACAACAAATTGGACGTGAGCCACTTAAAACCTATTACTTCGGATAAGGAAGTGAAACTTAGTTGTTGACAAAATACTAAATGAAGAAGTTATAGAAGAATAGTCTAGTCCTTAGTCATCTCCGGTTATCCTAGTAGCCAAAAAAAATGGAACTACTAGATTCTGTCTTGACTACAGGAAGCTATCCACTTCCTAGAATTAATGACACTTTGACAACGTTGGCTGGATCACAATGTTTCTCCATACTGAATCTGAAAATTGGATATTGGCAAGTAGGCATCCAAAATGAAGATAAGGAGAACACTGCTTTTTCTATGTGGGTTGGTCCGTATCATTTTAGTGTTATGCCGTTCGGACTCTGCAACGCACCTTTGAGCAAGTAACAGAAACAGTACCGCAAGGTCTTACATGGAAAATGAGTCTGGTCTACCTTAATAATGTCATTGTTATGGGAAAAACATTTAATGAACACTTACAGAATCTGCAGGCAGTTTCTGCTAGAATTAAAAACGCCAACATTCGACTAAACCAAAAAAGTGTAATAATTGAATTTTTTGGACATGTAGTATTACCGGAGGGAATCCATACGAATGAAAGGAAAATTGAAACAAAAAAAATTGGCCCCAACCCCGTGAGAAACATGAGTTGAGAAGCTTTCTCGGGTTAGGTATATATTATATAGGATTCGGAAACTAAATGCTGTCTTATGTTCGAACTCAATTTTAGGCTACCCACAAGATCACGGAAAATTCATATTAGATATTGATGCCAACAACATAGGGATATGAGCTATATTGCAGAATGCATTCAAAACTGGAAAGAAATTATTGTGCCACGAGGAAGAAACTGCTTGCTATAATCTAAGCTCTCCCATATTTTCATAAATATTTGTATGAACAGGAATTTTTAATAGAACAGACCACGCAGCCCTTAAATGGCTCCTAAATATGAAGCAGCCTGAAGAACAAGTAGCAAGATGGCTTTAAAAGCTACAACAATAAAATTTCAAAATCAAACATAGGCCAGGGAGACTGCAAAATAACGCAGATGCTTTGTCAAGTAGACCATGTAAAAAAAATGCAAGCACTGCAGCAAAGAGAACAAAAAGAAGGATTTCCTATTCGGACAGTTACTTTTGACGTTGATCCAGACTGGAGTACAACTCAGACGAGAAAAAAACAGCTTGCAGACAATGATCTGGCATTCAAGGTCCTTTGGGCTCAGTGATGGGGTCCTGGGAAAGTACCGATGGCAAGGAAATCAAAACTTAGGTGGTAGTGTGTAGAAACAAATTTCCAGAAGTTTCAGAAGACATTCACGATAAAAGTCTGATTCGCATTTAGGAGTCAAGACGTAAAATCATTGTATAAACAGTGCTCTATGTGTAGCTAGTCAAGGTCCAGATACTAGATCTAAGAGAAAAATGAAGAAGTGTTGGAATGCCTTTTGAACAGATGGCTATTGACATAGCTGGACCATTCCTAGAAACAGATAAAGGCAACAAATACATCTTGGTTGCTACTTCAGTAAATGGCCTGAGGTATTTGCCATCCCTAACCAGGAAACCTCAACAGTAGCTGAACTCCTAGTGAACAATGCGTTCAACCTATTTAGAATTCCCTTGGAGCTACATTCTGATGAAGGACATAATTTTGGATCTAAACTTTGTCAAAAGCTTTGCGAACTACTTGGCATGTTGGTTTCCCTTTTTATGGATATTTATTTGTTTTATATCTTAATATTTTTATGTTTTGATGCATTTTATCTCTAATAGGTATATTTATTACAGCTGATATATTGTTTGAATAAATAAATAAATAATACAAAGATGATTGGCAACACATATTCTACACGCGAGTGTATAGCGGAAATTTGAAATAATAATATTAAGTTTATTTCACATTGACATCATAAATAGAAGCAGAATAATAGCGAAGAAAGTAAATTAATTATTGCGACGTAATATATTAGCCTCCCAAAACCGTTCCTCATTACCCCAGCGGGAAAAACCGCCACGGCTAACTACTAGTAATACATACGCTCATTGGGTTTAAGTCTTAGCTCTTATGTAAAAAAACATAGTAAAATGCTTTGCTCACTCTGAGAAGCTACAATTTAATTAGACAAAGCTAATAAATTATGGTAAAATTGGCGAAAAATTTTGAAACAAATGTAGCCCCAGAAAATGGTAGATCCTCTCATTCCCGTAAAAAGTAATTTTGGTTAATAAGTCACTATCTTTTTAGGTCCAGGAAGAGGACCACCACCACCATACATAAAAGATCCCAATGCTCCAAAGGATAAAGGATATTTTGTTCTAATCATTATAAGTCTCTTTGGACTGGTACACATGTTACCATTTATGTTTTTCTTTACTGCGAATGAGGTAAAAATATTCACTAATTTGTTTCACAATACAATAGCTACACAAATTTCTAGTATGACAAAAAATTTTCCCGAAGAAAATACATTCGTTATTTATATCAGATATGATGTACACATCAATATGTTTCAATTGACGGAAATGTTGTTTACTGTAAAACTTTCGAATATCAGAAAACAAGTGTTAAAAAAAGTGTTTTATTTCGTCAAAATACAGAACTTTAAATATTCGGTATTACTAGTTTAAACAAAATGTCACAGAATACCATGAGATACCCTCAGTTATACCTAGAGTTCTTTACACCCTGTAAACAGAGTTTTTTTAAAAAACATGTTTTTAATTGAGATGAATATTACTAGTTTAAGCTTATCAAAATGTCACAGAATGTCATTAGATACCCTCAGTTCTACTTATGGTTCTTTACACCCTGTAAGAAGAGTGTTTTAAAAAACATTTTCCTAATTGAGGTGGATAGATTAACTCTGAATACAATGACGCTTCGTTAGTGAAATGAGCTTAAATTTTCTTATATATTTACATTTTCTTTTAAAAATACCAGGTTCATTGACAGAGTTAATAAAGTATGGGTAGCATCAAAAATTATTGCATCTTACACATAGGGCAAAAGGCATTTTGCCGAAACAAAATTCCGTGACTATTCGAGTACTGACTAAGGTAGGTGTCGAATAAGCGACGCTGCCGATTTGCATCGGGACGTTATGTTTTGTTGCTTGGATGTAACAGCCAAATGAGGAAAAATTATTTTATAGTAAATAAACTTTATTTAGTTTCAAAGAACTTTAAAGAACATTAATTCAATATAAGATGTGATTATTGACTTCAATCGATGTAATTATTAGATTTGTTCTAGTACCACATGACAAAAAGGAGCTATAAAAAATATACACATACAAAAACCTTCTCTCTCTCTCTCTCTCTGTAGCTTTACAACCCTTCGTGGGTCCTCGCTGCATCCACGACCTGCCTCCATTTGCTTCGGTCCATCATGTCGTTACTCCAATCTCGTACTCCCAGTACATTTAAATCTTTTGTGATGTTATCCCTTCATCTTAGTCTGGGCCTACCTAAGGGTCTCTTTCCGGTCGGGTTCTCTTCCCATATTCGTTTGATGAGACGTTCGTCATGGGCCCTATGAACATGTCCTGCCCACCTAAGTCTTTGGGCTTTTATTTCGTTAATGATGCCTGGCTGATCATACAAGCTCTTTAATTCTTCATTTGTTCGGATGCGGTATTGTCCCGTTGTTTCATCTACTCTAGGCCCATATATTTTTCTTAATATCTTGCGTTCGAAACGTCTTAATAACAATTCGTTCTGTTTTGTGATGGTCCAGGTTTCTGAGCCATATGTTATTACCGGTCTAATAACTGTTCTATATATATACGGATTTTGGCTGATCTGGACAGCAGCTTTGATTTTAGTATCTCCTGCAATGCATAAAAGCACTTAAAACCTTTTTGTATTCGTGTGCGTATTTCACTGCTCACATCATTGTCGTGTGTTATATTGGCCCCTAGATATTGGAATTCTTTCACACATTCAAAATTGTATGTGTCCATAGTTATATTCTGTCCTATTCTATCCCTACCTGCTCTTCGGTTTACGTGCATGTATTTGGTCTTCTCTTCGTTGATGTTGAGTCCTACTTTTTTTGTTTCCCTTTCCATTCTGATAAACATTTCCTTTGTTTTAGTTGTGCTATTTCCTACGGTATCGATGTCGTCTGCATATGCTAGGATCATTCCGGGGCCCTGGTTTGAGAATACTTCCAGTTTTTTGTTAGCCTCTTTGATGGCCATATCTAACACTATGTTGAAGAGTAATGGCGATAAGCCATCGCCTTGTTTTAAACCACTGGCAATAGAGAATATGTCCGTAGTGTGCTTACCGATTCTGACTTTCGCCCTTGCATTCTCTATACATATTTTAGTCAGATTAATAATCTTCTTTGGCACGCCTACCTTTTCCATGGCGATCCATTACAATGCTATCATATACTTGGCGGAAATCAACGAACAGCTGGTGTACATCTTTGTTAAATTCCCAACTCTTTTCCAGAAGCTGCCTAATAGTAAATATTTGGTCAACAGTTGATCTTCTTGGTCGGAAGCCACATTGGTAGTCCCCGAGGTTTTCTTCTGCGTAAGGGGATATTCTGGTTCTTAGTATGTTGGATAGCACCTTGTAGACAACGTTTAGTAACATAATTCCCCTGTAATTTTTACATACTGATCGGTCTCCTTTTTTATGTATTGGGATAATTATCCCTTCGTTCCATTCTTTTGGAAGTTCTTCAGATTCCCATATCTTCTCCACAAGGGTTTGTATTGCTTCATGTAGCTGATCTCCGCCATATTTTATAAGCTCCGCGGTTATGTTGTCGGTCCCGGGTGCTTTATTGTTCTTCAGTTGGCTAATTGCTTTTTTGATCTCTGTCAGTGATGGAATTTCTACCTGTTCCTCTGCTCCCTGGTATATTGTATTTGTGATGAGAGCTGTGCCTTTTATATTTAGTAAGTTGTCAAAATATTCGTGCCAGGTTTGTAGGATTTCTGTTATATATGTTATGAGATCTTTATTTTCTTTCTTTAATATGCTGGTCCGTGGCATGTACCCTTTCTTTATGTTCTTATCTCCCTGTAGAATTTCCGGCTGCTCTTTGTATTTGATTCCTTTTCTACATTTGTTAGTTTAAAAGTTATAAATGAAAATCTAAAAAAAGAAAATATTATTTTAAGTAAAGATAATATTGAGGAATGGTAAAAAGTTAAGCTTATTTTAGAATCAATACCAACGCATCTATCAACAAGGTGCTCTAAAGTTCTGTAATAGATACTAGCAAATATATTTTTTTGCGAGAAAATATCGTATAAAGGAAATTCTCAATTACATCAGACCGCATCATGGGCACATGTTAAAAAATTATATACAAATTCTAGATTATTTAAAGATCACATTTACAACAAAATTGAGTTATTTTTTAAACCTTTTTCTAAAATATCATCGGAAAATTCAACGGGTAAAAAGTCGAATTTTCCGACCTTAGCCGTGGTTTATAAAAAACAGAGTCGATCTGACAGTATCTCTTTACGTATTTATTATTTACTGGGCCCCCCTATGATTTAAAAACATCAAATATTAGTAATAAATTTTTCGGTGAAATCGATCCTTTTTCATTACACAGACTGAATTACTCTTATTTTTATATAGCGTGACGCAAGCAAGGTCACAAAAATTGGAACTTCAAAGACACAACGAGACTTTATGGACACTACTGTATTTTTTTTATCGTTTTAATGAAGTACATTCATTTTCAGTTGAATTTCATAAAAATAATGATCCTCAGCATTTTCCCTCTTTTGTGCCGTGTGAAAGAAAAATTATTTAAAAAAATTAAGAGAACTCATATTTTCAACTGATTTATTAACTATACATTGCTAAAAGCCTGTTGCAAAAACAACATAGCCGTTAGGTAAAAACCGTATATCAAAAACTTAACATCTGGTTAAAATATATGTATATCTGATTTCCTAAGTTACGGATTACCTTAATTTCTTAGATCGAGCAATAATATATGAACAAAAGTCGTATCCTTTCAGGCACAGAAGAGGAAAGAATATATACAAACAGTTTGTTTCCTACAAATACAACGCTGGTCCTCTTTCCATAAGCGTTTCGACCACCTAAAGGGTCTCGTCAGTGGAGATGAATCGAGCCGAGAGTAACATTCGCAGGAAACAACTACTATATAAAATATAAATTCCAAAGTATGTCGGTAAGATACTAAAAACCTGCTGTCTTTAATGCCATACCGAAAATATTGCCAGTCAAACGACATCTATACAATCACCTGGATAGTGAGAAATTTTTAAAAATCAGAATTCTAGTTAGAAATAAAGATGTTTCCTGCAAATACATTTGCAAATATATTTCGGTAGTCCGTAAAGATATGGTGACTTACTGTAGTGTGGTGTGAGCTCCGATCGTAGGTTGTCAGGTATATAGTCTTGGTATTTCCTTAGTGTTCTGTACATTTTTGACTATAGATTTTTATATGGGAATTATACGCAACCTCTATAATCGCGCTATATGTATATGCAATAATGCCGGTTCATTGGAAATAGAGGTAGTAAGCATTAAATCTGATTTGCAACAGAATGGTCATTCTTGAAAATTAATTGACGATGTTATAAATATTTTTAGAATAACGAGCACTGGACAGCAAAAACACATTTCATCTTCACAATTCCGTACATTAAGGAAACCTCAGAGAAAACAGGACGCATTACCTGCAGTTATAATATAAAAACAGCCTTTAAATCAGGAAATACACTTAGAGCTCATTTAATAAAAACAAAACTAAACACTACCGATAAGAAAGAATGTGTTACAAAGTTTCATGTGTGTAGTGAAATGTATATTGGAGAAACCAAGCGACCACTAGAAGTTAGGAACATAAAACTCATCAACAAAAAGGGGACACGTCGAGATCAAGTATTGCAGAACATGCCTGGGATAAACAACATCATATAAAAATGTCTGAAGCTACGATAATATGTATGGAACCCAACATGAAAAGAAAATTTATAGAAGCAGCTTATGTTAAAAATAATAATGAAATCTTCAGCAAACTCAGTGTTGAGATTCCTAATCTTAGGCAACCATTATTTTGTAACATCAAGTCATTGAGGTGTGTACAGTGAAGCGAAACTTTGTGCTTCAATGGGCACAGTCCATGTATAAGCTCTTAGCCTTAAGATAAAACATTCAGCTTATTCTTGATAATGATTAGAGATACAACCTAATCAAAACGTCGTAAAAATAAACAAAAATAAGGACAATGCAAGTCCGACAACCACATTTCTCGGATCTGGTAAACCAAAAATTTAAATATTGTTCAATATATTTCCTTGATTGGAGCTTTGGAATGATACTCTTCTCTGTGCATGTTAAAGATTTACAATCATCCGATGCTCGATTGTTCATTTCAAAAACCAACTGCAGGATTGAGCTATAAATAATTATCTCGGGTTAAAAATTAATAACCAACAACATTATCAAAATTACCGAAATTTATCTGGTTGATTAAAAATCAAAAATTTCGGAATATGCAATACACTCTAGTTTATTTAATATTATGTATTTTTTAGTACTGGATGTATAAGTTTAGAAACACGACGTCAAACAGTACCGATGCCAATGACAGAACTTACTTTCAAACCAATTTCGCTTCCCTCACCAGTGCGACCGTTACTGCACCTGGAGTAATTTGTAATTTCATCGCTGCTATTGGAGGACACAAAATTCGAGCTCAAACCCGAGTTTTCTCTGTACTGTTTATACATTCATTAGTTCTTATTGTTAATACCATTTTGACCAAAATTGACACCGATAACTGTAAGTATATTTTATTATTAAAGCATTTATTTTACCAATCTTATTTACTTAAGATAAAAATGCACGCAATTTGTACTTGACTTTTGTGTAGAACATTTAGAAAACGTGTAAACTTTTCATTTAATTATTTGCTGATAATTCTGTTCCAATCAAGTCAAATGATAGTTACACGTTAGTAGAAATAATAAAGGTGACAGCGAAATTTTTCTTATGGTTTTCTAACAACCTCGCCAACCTAGCTGATTTTTTGCATACGTTTTAAGCCCACCCTTATACTCCATGGACAGTAGACATTCGTCAGTAACAAAAATGTAATATTGTTTTTTTTTTTGCTGGAATGTGTTCTTTTCGGCATCTTATAAAACATATCTCGATGGTAACTCTGAAACACTTGTGCAATAAAAATGGCGGACCAAAAATGGTCACGATTTTCGGTTTTTTGAGTTTATCTCGAAAAGTAAAAGTTGAATCGAAAAATATTTCAAACAAAAGTCGTAGAGAACTAAGAAACCTATCGATTCATATAATTATAGGTGGCGCCACTAGTTATCGAGATATACTTTTTTTTGCGACAAAATTTACGGTTTTTGTTGTTTTTTTTTTAAAAAAAAAAGAGACATTTATTAACAAATTACCGATTTAAAATTTGACATAAATATAGATATTATCATTCTAAAAAAGTCCGTCAAACCCGAAATCTGTGAATTTTTTTATTTTCCGTGAAATTCGATGTCAAAGTTGAAAATTCAACCTCAATTTTCCGCTTTCCTAATTAATATACAATGCTTAATTTTAATGGAAATTGTTTGTATTGTTTTATATTTTGAAGATCTATTAAAAAAAACATTTTTTTCAATCGTGGACCGAGAAATTTTGCAAAAACCAATTTTTCTCTAAAAAAATTTCGATAACTTTTCACCGGATGCAGAAGATGCTTTTTAATACTTGTACTTTACCTGTGAATTTTTTGGATTCAAGAAATACACTTCCATATAATCTGTCAACCTTCGAAAATTGGGCCGAATCTAATCGAAAATAGCTGCTGCAGGCCACTGCCGGCGGATTGCCATAGTGCGGGCGCATTATTCATTGGCGCTTCAAGGAAACTTAAGCATCACAAGTAATATTTATAATATTGATGTTGTTTAATTAATTTATATGATAATAATAGTTTGTTTAGTCATATTAATTATTAATTTATTTATTAAAAAGATTTTTACAACAAATATGCAATTATGTATATTACATATTCTACTGTTTTTTTCCTTTATATTATTATTATCTAACAGTTTATTAACAAAATTTTTACAAAAAATTATAGAGAAGATCGTACATATATTACATATTATACTGTTTTTTCCTTTATATTATCAGTATAATAATAGTTTATTAACAAAATTTTTACCAAAATTTCTATAGGCAAATCATATAAAAATATAATAATAATAAATAATACGTCATATAAATATTTAATAATAAATTAAAATTACGTGCGAAAATCAAACAAATACAATATATCAATTATACATTCATCTTTCTAATTTGTCCTAATACGAACTTATAAAATTAAAGAGCATAGTTTTGTTAATAAACTATTAATGTATTATTAAATATTTATATGATTTGTTTATAAAAATTTTAGTAAAAAATTAGTTAATAAACTATTAGGCAATAATAATATAGAGGAAAAAACAGTATAATATGTAATATATAATTGAATATTTTTATGATTTTCTCTATAATTTTTTGTAAAAATTTTGTTAATAAACAAATTAAAAATTAATATAACTAAACAAATCATATAAATTAATAAAACAACATCAATATTATAAATATTACTTGTGATGCATAAGTTTCCTTGAAGCGCCAATGAATAATGTGCCTGAACTATGGCAACCTGCCGACAGCGGCCTGCAGCAGCTATTTTCGTTTAGATTCAGCCCAATTTTCGATGGTTCACAGATCGTATGGAAGTGTATTTCTTGGATACATAAAATTCACAGGTAAAGTACAAGTATTAAAAAGCATCTTCTGCAAATTTGAGCCCTTACCCACCATTATGAATTTTTGGAAAAAAAAACTTTTTTTTCATCCAAATTAAATTTTTTTTTTGAGATCAGAAATGATACATCTAAATCCAATGCAAGCATTAAAAAAAATTAATCTCCATCCGGTGAAAAGTTATCGCAATTTTTTTGGTGCAAAAATTGGTTTTTGCAAAATTTCTCGGCCCACGATTGAAAAAAAAAATTTTTTTTAAGATCTACAAAACATAAAACAATACAAACAATTTACATTAAAATTGAGGATTGTATCTTAATAAGGAAAGCGGAAAATTGAGGTTGAATTTTCAATTTTGACATCGATTTTCTCAGAAAATAAAAACTCACAGATTCCGGGTTTGACACACTTTTTAGAATAAAACCTATATTTGTGTTAAATTTTAAATCAGTAATTTGTTAATAAGTGTCTTTAAAAAAAAAAAAAACCGTAAATTTTGTCGAAAAAAAATATATCTCGATAACTAGTGGCGCCACCTATAACTTGTATTATATGAATCAATAGGTTTCTTAATTCTCTACAACTTTTGTTTAAAATATTTTTCGATACAACTTTTACTTTTCGAGATAAACTCAAAAAACCGAAAATCGTGACAATTTTTGGTCCGCCATTTCTTTTGCACAGGTCTTTCAGAGTTACCATCGAGACATGTTTTATAGGATGCCGAAATGAACATATTCCAGCAAAAAAAACAAAATTACATTATTGTTAACAAAACGGCTCTTTTTTTTTATCTAATTTTCATGGAGAATTAGTATAATAAATGCTCGAAATTCCATATTTTTTAGATACAGGGAAAGTGGGGGTACCAAAATTGTTTTTCGATTTTCTCGGCTCCGTACGACAAAAGTGATGGTATGAGCGTAGAAGGCTCTTCAAACACTACAACTTTGCCCTTTATGACTTTTGTTATAACTGCAACGTTTATAAATTGAGGGGTGGAGCAAACATTATCGACAATTTTTTTTTATTAATGGCACTTTCTTAAACGTCTCTTTGAATAGTTACATATATGTATCGTTTTTTTATGACACTTTAAAATTCTGAAAGTAAAATCACAATTAACATTGACTAAATATTCAATTATTTCATGCAATTTTTATTTTATTTTTTTTCGTTTTTTTCTACACATTAATATACACCTATATTACCAATACAATGAAATTCAATATATATTTCATGTAACAGCGACAGGAATTTAGGCAGACAGGCTGCGTTGCAAGTAGTATGTTTCAGTAGATTAAAAAACCAAAAAGTTCTTGAATTCATATAATTTAAATGTTTCTACTGAAATAATAAGCAATCACCCTCACTACAATGTAGGCATGCCGAAGCCACCCGCCTATTTTAACATTATATATATATATATATATATATATATATATATATATATATATATATATATATATATATATATACATATATATATATATATATATATATATATATATATATATATATATATATATATATATATATAACAAGCGAACAGTAAATGCAACTTCGTTACAACCATATCCTTTCCGTGTTAGAGGTTGCACAGTTTGAACAAATTACTAAGGAACGCAATTTATCCTATTCCACCACCATCGAGATGATGGCCTACCTGTACCACCATACCGAGAAGAGGCGGGGAGGGTAAGTTTTGACTTTCTTCTCGGTTCTTCTCACCATCGGGGTGCTTGTTTTCGGTGAGTCCTCTCGCCTCTCACCAACGGGGTGCTTGCTGTCTATGAGTTCTCCCATTGCTTATCATTTTGTATGATCATGTTAAAGATTTCATAAGAATTTATTTCAATAAGTGCTTAAAATTTCAATACACTTATTGACAAGCACTTCAAAAGATTTCACACAACTGCGGGGCATTTCAGGTATTATTTTGGCCCAAGCATCTCTGATGCGCTGCTTCATATTTTCTCGAGTTGTTGGCACATCTTTATAAACTTCGCTCTTCAAATAACGCCATAAACAAAAATTAGGTGACGTAAGGTTTGGCGATCTTGTGGGCCAATTTACTGGACCTCCTCTATCAATCTACCATCCGTTGAATTGGCGATCCAACACTTGATGAGATAATTAAGAATAATACGCTAGACATCCATCGTGTTGAAACCATATTGGTTGTCTTACATCTAAGCGTACGTCTTCAAGCAAAAGTGGAAGTTGATTTTCTAAAATGTCACGATATTTTTCACCGTTCAAATTACCTTTTCAAATGACCATGAAGGTTAAAGTTATTTTCAAGTGATAGTGATCATTTAGCCCCTGTGCCGCCCAACAACTTTTGTACGAAACATTTCACGAAATACTGCGATCTTTTTGTTTTGTAGAAATGACCTTGATATTTGGTCCTTGCCTTAAGATCAAGGTCACATCCGATAGTAAAATTTCCCGCCCGTTTCATTCCCGGTGTCGAAATTGGGGAGTTCCATTTAAAATTCTGAAGTGGATCTTCAAACGGCCTTGAAGAACATGGCCAAGGTCATTTTCAAGATCACTGCTAGTTAGCCCCCCTGCCACCCTATAATTTTTGTATAAAACATTCTTTGAAAAAATGCCGCACCATATATATATATATATATATATATATATATATATATATATATATATATATATATATATATATATATATATATAAATAAGTAGATAAGTTTTTGTCCGTGTAATTTAAAATAAAATAGAATAAAATATTGGCGAAGCGTACGTGAAAATTTGTCAATCTACATGATTCTCGTGTTAAAAAGTGCGGAGCACTCCAAAATATGGAAAAACTCCGGGTCCGACAGATGGCGACAGCGCTGTTTCGTCCTAATATGGGACTCGTCAGGCCACCGCAGTCGGTACAAACCATCATCTCGCCTTTGCATTGTATAAAGCTGAATTTATAATCAAAATACAGCAAATAAGACGACAAAGGCGACATCTCGATGGTCCACTTGATAATACAAGAACCACACAGATTAACAAAGTTTGTAAAAGAACCGTCATATGGTGGCGCGACGGTGAATTAAAACAGAAATATGTAAAATCGAGTACACGAAACGCGCTGCCCTAAGGATAGGGGTCGCATTTTTCGGTACTGGCAAGCAAGCCTACCGCTTATTTTAGCAGCCAAAGCCACGTGCCGCACCAAACGATCCCACCATGAGAGCATCGTTTAGCGTGTTTCAAAGCCAAACAAGTAAATAAATAAGTAGATAAGTTTTTGTCCGTGTAATTTAAAATAAAATAGAATAAAATATTGGCGAAGCAGACTTAAAAATTTGTCAATCTACATGATTCTCGTGTTAAAAAGTGCGGAGCACTCCAAAATATGGAAGAACTCCATGTCCGACAGATGGCGACAGCGCTGTTTCGTCCTAATATGGGACTTTATAACACGAGAATCATGTAGATTGACAAATTTTCACGTCCGCTTCGCCAATATTTTATTCTATTTTATTTTAAATTACACGGACAAAAACTTATCTACTTATTTATTTACTTGTTTAGCTTTGAAACACGATAAACGATGCTGTCATGGTGGGATCGTTTGGTGCGGCACGTGGCTTTGGCTGCTAAAATAAGCGGTAGGCTTGCTTGCCAGTATCGAAAAATGCGACCCCTATCCTTTGGGCAGCGCGTTTCGTGTACTCGATTTTACATATTTCTGTTTTAATTCACGCGCCACCATATGACGGTTCTTTTACAAACTTTGTTAATCTGTGTGGTTCTTGTATTATCAAGTGGACCATCGAGATGTCGCCTTTGTCGTCTTATTTGCTGTGTTTTGATTATAAATTCAGCTTTATACGATGCAAAGGCGAGATGATGGTTTGTACCGACTGCGGTGGCCTGACGAGTCCCATATTAGGACGAAACAGCGCTGTCGCCATCTGTCGGACCCGGAGTTTTTCCATATTTTGGAGTGCTCCGCACTTTTTAACACGAGAATTATGTAGATTGACAAATTTTCACGTCCGCTTCGCCAATATTTTATTCTATTTTATATATATATATATATATATATATATATATATATATATATATATATATATATATATACATATATATATATATATATATATATATATATATACATATATATATATATATATATATATATATATATATATATATATATATATATATATATATATTGACAAAGAAGTTAGCGGTCCAAAAAAGTTGGGAATCTGAGGTGTAGATTATTATACACAAATAAGTAAAATACTAATGATTTTAATATTTTTAGGGCAAACACTGTTATTTGTTATTGCTTTATTACTCCAGTTAATCATGGCATGTAAGTATTTACCATAGCTTGTATAACAACTAAAGGGAAAAAGTTCTAAAGATGTTTTTGTTTAAATATAATAAATCTCTTAGTAGTAATGAACAACCAATATCACTTTTTCTACTTACCACAATTTTGATACTTATTTAAAATAAATATAGCATAATTCAATTGAGCTTTTAAAATCATTAGCAATTTTTTCTCCTATGTAACATTAAGCAAGACATACTTTGCCAACACTGAGAAGATTTGATAAGAATAAGACAGTATATCAACTGGTTTCAATTATGTAAGTCTTTTTAAATTTAAGTTTAATCGAATATATTTTTTAAATAATACCGCAAATCAGTTCTTAAACTCAATACATATTTGCAGCAATTTCCTTTGTATTTTATCGAATAAATTTTAATTATCTTATATGAGTATCAAAATAAATTTTAAAATATTTTCTGTGTTTATGAACAAATACACTGTTCATATTTCTTTTAATAAAAGATTTTCAGATAATTTTAATAATAACTCAATTATTATTTTCTTTCTCGAATGGGGATAAAAAGTCTTAATAACGAAGCGGACATAAAAATAAAAAATACATATTTTAGGTGCTATGTCACTGGGTGGATCTGGTTCAATGGGTCTAATATCTAAACTTCCTCCTCGTTATATGAAAGCTCTCTTAATGGGGGAAGGAGGATCTGGATTATTTTCTGCAATCCTTAGATTAATATCAATTTATTCCACTCCCTCAACTGTTGGAGCTGCCTTAATGTATTTCGTAACTGGAAGTGTTTTGATGGTTGTAACTTCTATTGTCTTTTATTTTTCTACAAAGACTAAATTTTTCAAGTAAGTATTTAGCAAAGTAGATGCAGTCAAAAAGTAAATAGAAATGGTAATTGAGAACCATTGTAAAATTAAACACAAATTATTAATATCAATAGCTTTAAATAAATTAACGAATTTACGTAGCAAAATTCTAAAATTTCCAACCGACTCACTTGAGATTATTCAAAAGTTTAATTTTATTTAATAATTTAACTGTTCATGACTTACCTACAAAAAGGTTATTATTAAGTTTGAATTTATTGAAAATATAAAAACGTTATACATGCGTTGTAAAAACGTATTGTTATTGATTTATCATTCATTTTACAACATATGCCGAGAGCATTTGTATAGAGCCCCACATACTCCGTTCATTCTCGACAATATTACCCATCAAATAAAATTTTTCAGTTAAATTTGTTACAAAATTGAGGTGTACCGACTTGATTACCCTTCAGATCGAAATAGCAGATCAGGTTGAAATTTCGACTGATTTCTTTCCAACTCGTCAGGTAAAGACGAGGTATATTAACTTATCTGTTCTGAGAGATGACCTTTTGGTCAGTAGCTCAGAGCATGAGGGTGCAAAAAAATATTGCATAACTATACTGTCATATGAAAATATCATTGTTTCGTCAGTTAAATAGACATCCATTAAGTTTTAGAGAATCTTGCCTTGTATATACCAGGTAAAATCCGCTCAATATGAGGACGGAATAAAAAAGAATGAGACCTGTGAATAACTGCTTATAAAACTGAAAAAAGTTGACACAAGTGTCAGTATAGCCTCGGAAAATAAGAAAACTGATTTATTACGCAGTAGTTTCCAAAATGAGTTAAATAAAGTCAAATCATCAAATAAATCTTGAGCAGTATCTGAATATGTATACAAGTGGTATTTTAATTTTTTATTATTTTTTATGAAGCAGGAGTTCCTAACTAAGGGAGTAGAAAACATAATTGATGATGAAGATACCTTATAAAGTAAGCCTTGCCTTCATCACAAAAACCGCCGCCACTGCCAGTAAATGTTTTCTCTTCATCGTTTACAGTTATCTGTAATCGGCCTGGTAGTATATGTAATGGCCAGTTTACCATTCATCGTTCCACCATTTTACTCAACGGGTAAAATCGTTGAGGAGAACAAAGTGTATGAGGCTCTACTTACTACTCATATCTGACCAATATGCTTTAAATTAAAATTTTTCACTATATTTTTAAAATAAATTTAAGGTATTATACTCAAAGTTCTAAGGAGGAACAAAAACAAAAAATAAGAAATGTGAGCGATTTCAAAGGAGTAATAAAAATATTATGGCCCCTAATGGTATTGTCTGTTTTCCCGATGATAATGCCAGTTGGTTCCATTATAAATTTAGTAGTATCCCAATACTATGGAACAGATAGCGTTTGGGGAAGTAAGTATCTATGTTTTTTTTCTATATTTTCACTGTACGCACAGTGTCGTATCATATTCTTCTGACTACCAAATATTATCACCTCAAAAATATAACCAAATAAATATTTGTTTTAGAATTCACAAAAATTTTGCTCCCCAGTTGTAAATTTCACAAAAATATAAATAATTTTTCAGTGCTTGTTTTATTACTTTTGAGATAATACAAGTAATAAAAGTGAGTGTAAGGGATTATCTTGCTGTTTATAAGAGGAGAATTCAAACCCGTTATAATTGTTATATTTTCTCAATCTACTGCAAGATATACAGTGGTTGACAAAATTAATATAATATTGTTCTAAAAAACAAATTTTAAATAAACAATATTAAGTTTTTATGAGAAGAAAATCATGCATAAATTTATTACTATATGATTCCATGATTTATTGGATACCCTGCCTCCATCTTTCCGAACGAATTGTTCGCTATCGAACAATGCCTCAAAGAAGCCATTATGCAGTAATCCTCTAGTAAATACCTTATCATTACAGATTATTTAAGCTGCTTTAAAGATATTGTATTCCACTTTAGCTCTGACACTATCATAAAACAAATTGTAGACTCTTAAAGTTGAAAGCCAAGGAAACCTTATCATATCCCTCATGTGAGCATCCTGACACGATGGCCTAGATGGAAATGAATCGACTGATATGCGGAGTAGGCCTTCTATTCTGGATAAAATTCCTCTCTCGCACTGCTTAGTTACAAATTATACCATAGACATATAGACATCAGCTTCTTATACATCAAACAAAATGAATGGGAATTACATCAAGACTCAAACAAGTTATCTTACATAAAGAAGAATTTTTCTGAGGAATATATATCACTTTCCCTAACTTTCATTTAGAGATAGTGTCATATAAAAAAGAACTGCCATTGAACATTCCAAGGTCTGCCACTAATATCTCCTAAACAATGGAGAACCTCCACGTTGTCTCCCATGCCATTCTCCTCTTACTACCCAGCACATAACAACCAACTGTTCTTTGTTCGTTAACGCTAGGAACTTTACAAATAATATGTCATTGAAACTAAATAAAGCGAAATGTATATTTAGTTTGCTACATAAAATTGGATTACACAAAAATATTTAATTTTACTACAACTCACTAGAAAAGGCACTTACTAACTTACTTTTATCTCCTCTTAAATCAATCATTGATACAATTAAAGTCTAAATCAAGGACAGTTATCAGATGTAATATCGATAAAATTAAATGCTATAATGATAGAGAGATGAAACCATCTCAATTAGCAAGATCATAGTCTCCCAAGACCCCTCTTCAAAACAAAAAAGAAGGGAATAATAAAATGTATTAAACAATCTGGTTAAAATAACCATCAAACATTTTGACATAGCTTGGATTTAACTTAAAATGACAGATATATACATAGAAAAATTTTGTTTTTTAGCTAAATACTTTTTCACTGTTTGTACCTTTTTAATACCTTCCTTGACTGGATTAGTAGGAAGAGGAATATTCAATTATACCGATTATGTAAGTACAATTTTACAATTATACATTATAGATATTATATCCGACCGAAAATAAAACATAAAATTTCTAAGCTTACTCAAAAACTAACCATAGATGTTTAGTGGACGTTACGCAGTATTGTTTTCGAAGCATTTTCTTATTAATTATCTACTTAACTTGCACAATTAGATTTAAAAAAAATGGTATTTTTGGCAGCACACTATTAACCCTTTCTATATGCATCAAAAATTATTTCTTTTCTCATATCAGTTAAAACATTCTACTTCATTTAATCATCCGTATTATTTTTTCCCTCCTAATACAGAATTTAATATTGAAAATAGTCGAGTGACTAGGGATTAAATCAGAAATTTATGATGAATTGTTGAGTTCAGTGATCACTGTCTCGTACAGCAGCCTTTCTCTTTTTGAAAACTAGAAAGAAATTTCAAATTCCATCTTGCATTGACATTGTTCATACTCATACTGGTAATTTTAAATTTTGTTTCGAAACTTAGTAGAGTCATATTTTTCATGATTTATTTAGAAATTTCTCTCTCTCTCTCTCTCTCTCTCTCTCTCTCTTTAACTATCTTGAGTCTAGCATTCAAATTGAGAATATATATCTACCTTAGATATATTTCCATTTTGTATATCAGCCACTAAAATTCTGCGACATCCATGCCATGTCTGTGCATCATAGGCCATGACAGGAAGAATATATCGTTCATACACCCTCACACCTCACATGCTGAAGAACTTTTTTTGTTTTTTAACCTACTTCTATAAAGTGAACGCCAATTTATTACTAAACGAAACAAGAAACTACTAACACGATATATAATCAAGCTGCAGTAAGAAGGCAATTACAAATAATGTCAGTTACAATTTTTTATCATTAATAGAAGCAAGTGTTAAAATATCTATGAAATTTAGTCTGATCAACCGACTAGTAATGTTTTAATTACACCATTTTCCTATTTATAAGAACTTTAATTAGCAACTTTTAGAGATGAGACATTTAACTAATTGGTGGATAAATCTATATATACACATATTTCGAATAAGTTACAGCTTAAAGGTGAAACAGCATTCTTAAAATTCAGTATAAAATAATATTAGTTAACCAATGGTATACATTTTTTTCAGGACTGTTCCATACCAGTACTTTCAGTTTTGGTAATCACTCGAGAAGTAGTATTTGGGACACTCACACTCCTGGCAAATGCGAAGCCAAGACACCATTTACCAGTACTTCTTACACAAGATTGGGAGTATGCACTTATGCAGGCGGGAAATTCATTAACTCAAGGATTCATCATGAATTTGACTATGATAAAATCAATGAGGTAAATAATTATTCTTAATTACGCATATAACATTAATGTATAGGAATGTATCCTATATTATTTGGACCACAGCTTAATTTTGATTAACAAGTTGAAAATTTTTTTTTAATTTTGAATACGAGACCAACCTCAGTTTTATTTGCAAAATGCATGCGTTTATAACAACTAATACATTCATATATATATATATATATATATATATATATATATATATATATATATATATATATATATATATATATATATATGTTAATGCGGATTTCACGGATTCCTCCGTGTGAGATGCAATAGCAGTGGATATATCCACATTATGCCGTTGTAGTGCTGAAATCACATTCAGCAAACATACAACTATATGCAGCTCCGCGTAGCGTATGGATGAAGTAAATATATATATATATATATATATATATATATATATATATATATATATATATATATGGAGATTTATTCTAACATACAAAAATATAGGAGGGAAAGATTACTCCAAAATGAGAAAGATTAAGAATTCTTTAACAATAACTATTTTACTTTACAACTTGTCTTTGATAAAAAATAATTGCATGTCCATACAGACACAGCTAGAAAATTGTTTTCGATACTACTCTAATAACGTTATTAGCGGCATTCGATGGTGACATCACCCTGGTATACCTAGACAAGTAAACACCTCATGCAAAGGACAAACCTGTATTTTCACACCTCCCCTTTTTGGTCAACAACTACTGGCAGTGTGTCGTCACTGTTCATCAAACTTCGAATGATTTCAAGTTTGACTGCTGAAAAAGGGTAGGTGCCATCAGTGTGTCACAGAATCCTGTCATCTTAACTACTAGGGCCCAATATAGTTTTTGAATCTGGACCGTAACAAAATAATTAGTCACTATGTTAGCTGAAAGTCGTCTAGCATTATCATGCATCGATACTAATCTTACATCAGTATGATTGACAAAAGGCAAAACATGATCTAGCAGAATGTTATCGAAATAAAAGTCGCCAGTTGTGTAGCCAACATTTAAACCAACTTATTTTAATTTAATTTGGTAATTCATATCAGTATGGGATTTCGTGAAGAACTAAGTATCAAAATATGGTCATCGAGAGCTATTGTACACCTTTTCTGTCCTTGACCTGGTTGTTCTACGACATTTCCAGCAGTTTAATTTTCTTTCCAAGGTGGTCTTATGTCCCAAATGTATATACTCATTTACTGCTTCGAGGCCCAATTTTTTATAGTAACGGTTATTTCTACTGTGCTCATAATTTTTATTTTATTTATGTTTATTTTTAATCCGACGTGTTATGATAGTTATTGTAAATCTCAACGTACTTCCTGGTTCTAATATGCTACTTATCCGAACTGACTCGACTAAGAACTAATGCTTGAAATTCTTCCTCTAATGCTAAAGTAAACAGTTTGGGGAAATTGTATCTCTTTTTCAGATATATCTTATTTGTTGTATTTTCGTCAATTCTCACCTATAAAGTTCTGTTATTGTATACATACTTTAGCAGGTTTATATATCTAGAGTCAATTCGTACATTTTAAAATTTTTCCAAAATTGACCGAATTCCAACTGAGTCAAAGACCTTATAGTTGTTAATATGACTAAATTAGGAAATTTTATTCGATGGTTTTTTCAATAAGGCAACGTAGAGTTTAATTAGCATTAAATTTGTTAAAATTTTCGTCAGTAGTTTGTACATATGAAACAATAAACTAATGGAGTGAAATCACCTCTGCATTTAGCCAGGAATTCGGGATTCTACCTACGACAAGACAAATTTCTGCCCATTCATTAGCATTTCACTAGTAATTCTATCTTTTCCAGAGGATTTCTTATTTTTGGTCTACTTTAAGGCTGTTTCATCTATTTTTAAAATTTTCAATATAATAAATATCTCCTGAAACATCATGCTATATATTTTTTTCTATATCCTCAGCTGTCACAAATTGTGCTACTTCAGCTTCAATACAATGTTCATCTGGTGATTTAAATAAAATAAAAAGCAAATGCGAATCACAATCTCTCACCTATTTCACTAGAACTTCATTCACTATAATTTTTGAACTATGTAAAGAATTTTTATGAAAAAGCTAGAAGTACTAAATGTCACTAATATAAATTAAACATTAACAAAAATAAATTTACCTACTAAATTAATAACATCAGCATATACGTTTACAGCACCAAATTACGATTATTTTTAAGTTATAGTGACAAAAATAAATATTCAATAATGTTGACCAAAAGTGTATATTTATAATTTAAGAAATAATAAATAAATTTTCAGAATGGTTCCAAAAGATCGCATAGAATTGTCCATGATGGTAAACATGTGCTTTATGAGTATCTTAAGTGCTGCCACGTCACCTCTGGGAGTACTTGTTGTTAAAATTATTTAAGAGAAATATTTCACATTCACTGTTCAAAACTTGGTATAAGAAGAATTAGTTACTTTGAAACTGGTGAGCGGCGTTGAGTTCTGAACAACACAAAAATGGGAGAACTACTATTGCTATTATTTATAGAAATAGCAGAGCATTTTGGACTAGTAAAGGTATCTCTCTTGTTAAGTGCAAACAGTTTTCTACTAGAGACAGCTCAAGACTTGTATCTGTTTCGTAAAGATTTTTTAAGGTATTTATTAAGGTATAGCATATAAAAATTAACTGTTAAATTTAAATAATCTTTTGATACATATATATATATATATATATATATATATATATATATATATATATATATATATATATATATATATATATAAAAAAAAATTTCAATATTTATTGAATGTAAAAACATATTTTTAGATGTTCACAATTTTTTTATTTTTTAATTTTTTTTCTTTTATAGTACCATAATACCAAAAATAATACAATAATTGCATGATAAAATTATTTGCTTGCTAGATATGATGATGATGCCTATTTCTAGTCTAACTTTATGATAAAATAGTATTTGACCATACGATATTAAGAATTAACGAAACTTTTAAGTGTATTTATTAACTAGGATATAGAGAAAATTTCGGTTATCTAACGATACCAGTGATATTTTGATGAGATTAACAAAGACTATGATTATTGAAAATATAAATATGCAAGGTACGTGTCCAAAGACAAGATTTAAAGCATGTATATTTTTGTTGTTGCGACTACATTAAATTGTTAGTAATTGTAATTGATCTAGATACGAGTAGAGAAAAGTGATCAAAATAGGATACCATTTTTCATTTCAGAAATTAAAAATTTCAAATGGTAATCGGCGATGGTAATTTTTAAAAATAGTTAATATTTTTAGAAATATGAAAAAATTAAAATAACAGTATGGTATCAGTTTATGGAATAGATATTCAAAAATGGGGCACTAGAAAATAACGAAAATAGTCTTTATTTTCTAAGAGATTAGGGAACTTTATTTAAAAAAAAAATCAGAAAGAACTTAATCTACTCACATAAATCAGAAATACAAGTTGACCAGTTCAGTCATTATGCGCCCAAAGCTTACATATTGGACATTTTATCTACATGTCTACTTGAATATCCTTAGAAAGGAATCGTTGAGAGATATACACTCTACATCCGTAGAGTCAGGACCTTCTAGTTCTATTACTCTTCTAGTCCTATTATGGTATCAGGTCCTATTATTGTATCAAACTGGACTTCGTCATCATTTTCAGATTTTGCAGGATTATTATCAGTCTTAATTTTCTTTTTTCTTGGGCTCCTAGTTGATCCTTATTCTTATGGCGCCTAGAAAGTAATTCCAACCACGCTTTCCCAGGCATGTCAAAGTTACGGAATAGATTTTGCAAGTTATTAACCCTTTGAAAATATAAATGCCATTCCATGAATATCGTTTCCATTTAAGGCATGGAATTTGCTCTCCATCTTTAAAATATATTCTATTAAAAGACTTTCATTATATGTGCCCATGAATATTTTTCTTCCTAATGCTACTGCTTTATTTAAAAACAGTTCGTGTTTCTGGCATAGTCGAAACAAAGTCTCTTTGAGTATTTGAAAATATTTCACGGCTTTAAAATAACCCATTTTTTTTCTAGAACCGTTTTATAGTCTCAGCCATCTTGTCTTTATTTCAATCTATTCGTTCTCCTGTTAAATGCGAATAATGGGATTCAAAAATTAATATAAAACATTATAAAGGTGGAATCCGACTAACTCTTAGAACACAGTTATGAAATGTTCCATAATTAGACGCCACTGACTGTTCATTTTCGGAAAATCGATTCCTAATTATCTCGGTATTCTACAAATTATAATAAATAAAGAATAAAACACTCTGAACTTCCAATAGTTCTTCGTCGGGATAACCTGGTCTTGGATGGCTAACAAGAAGCTTTCCGTTTCTGTAAACATCTGTCCTCAAATCAACCAGTAGTTTGACGCTGCGTTTTCGACATTTTCCTAGATGACCTTATTTGGATGCCTTTAATGAAGTGGTTTCTGTAGCCAGACTTGTAGCTTCTCTTGTTCTGTTCGAGGGTGAGAAGCAATATCTTGTTCCCTCAACTGTAGCGGCGTTGAATCGTCTGCCTCGCATATTGCTAGATGTAGTGTGGAAGAGTGCGCTAACCTGTGGGAATATGAAAATAAATTTATTATTTGTTGATCGAGCTGCTTACCAATATCGACCAGTCCTCCTCCACCTTGGTGTCTTGGAAGCATTGCACGTTCAGTAGCACTTCGTAGGTGGCTAAACACCCCGATCATATCGAAACAAACAAGAATACAACTTGGTGAACACATGAGGACAGTATTATTTCCAAATAATTAATGGAAAATATCTACCGTCGGAAACTCTTTATCGCCAACAAACCAGAAGACCCGACCACAGTGACCAATGTCCACCGATATGACGATTTTAAATGAATGCGATACTAAAGTCAGTAAGTGAAATAAAATCTGGCCTTGAGTTATGTTTTCAACTGTTTATTCTAGAGAAATGCTGGTTATTCCATATTAGGGATACTATTCCATATTTGGCCCCTTTCCTCTACTTCTGTAATAATAAATACAAAAAAATATATACAGTTGCTAAAAATCATCGGTAAGTCTCTGAATAAGATTTAAAGTTAGTTATTATTTTCACGTTTAATTTATAAATAATTCCGTGTAGAAAATCTAATATAGTAGCTTTAGGAATTCTGACATATAGTGATATAGGATATTTTATTTTTCAAAAAGGCACAATCTCTCTGATATAACAATTTTTGTATTTCAATTATTTTTCCAATACCGAAGAATTAAGAATAAAAGAAAAGCAGAATTCATTTACAAAACTGCATACATATATGTCGTTACAATTTATCAATAAAAAATACTCGTTAAATTAAAATATAATAGGTGATAAATGTTGTATTATTAATAATTTAAAAATATATAATAAAGCTTCGAACATACCCCTGTAGAATTAGCATAACATTAGAACTAGGGCCCGGTTGTTTGAACGCTAAATAACGTAATAATATTTTTGTTTATATTTGAAAAAGTGTCGATAAACAAGTAGATAATTTATTTCTTGGTACACACATACCGATTTTATGCTATCTTTTCCTAACTGCATTAAACGAGTATCATATGATAATTGGTACGTCAATTTTGAATACATAAAAGTATGAATATATGGTTGCCTAAATTATTATGTTTGTTATTTTCAATATGTATACAATATCTAACAATGTTTACGAATAAAAATAAGTTTTTAATTCCTCTTTTTGTTAATATTAATTGTAAATTTCGCATTTATAGCAATTTTTAACACTTAAAAACACTAAAAAGAGTCACGCCAAACAATTAAACTGAAAAAAAAAGATATGTAAACATGTTTATGTCTGTCTCCCCCACCGACCATAAACAGCCTTTAAACAAATCTATTGTTGTTTAAATCTATAGGGTATGATCAAAGGAATAAAGTATTTTAGTATTAAAATAAGTAGTTATCTTATGTCAAAGATAGAAAAAAACATATTACTATTTTAGCCATATTGGTTGCTATATAGTATTATTAAAAATAAATGTATATTCAGTTAATTATCTTTTATTTGTACTGGATGTTGCAATTCCGAGGGACTCAATATGTAAAAAATTAATCGTTGAACTGTCAACACGTGTGCCGACGCACTCTTGCGAAATGCAAGAAAAAATGCGGTTCGGACCTTTCGGGACGAAGGCGGGGATCTGGGATGAAATTACGATGTTAAAGGGGAACGTTCATTAGAGGGCGAGGCCTAAGGTGCTTAAGGAAAGTTCGTGCGTGGTTGCGTGATTTATAGACAGCAGGGCGATTTCGGCCCGACAAATCGTCAGTCACAGATGTGTCTATAAACTTTTTTGTTATAGTAGGTCACACACATGACCAACAATCCTGATTGGATGATGGAAGTATCCAGGTACTCTTTGATTAGGCATTTATCTGGGTTTTAACTTTTAAAAAACTATCTCCCTAACTTGGTTAACGTGGAAACCTTCCCGACGGGTTTCCAGACTAAGAGAGAGTAAGCGCGGGATGGAGAAAGAGAGGCTAGCTAAATTTCGTTAGACGCAGTAGCCATACAAAATGTGAAATAAAAATAATAACCTCCCAAGTCGCGAAAACTCAACAATAAGTTAATCGCATTTTGGGAGTTCGTTTCTGGTATTTATGCTGTGAACATCGCGGCTTGTGTGCGTCCTGCAAAAGTCTGGAGAATGCATGCGAAAGATTTCCAGTGAGTGGCTGGGGGAGGCTTCGCGCAGTTCAAGGAGAGTGAGCGATGAATGCTATAATCTCTGACCGCTTCGTGTTTTCCTTTCGAACTGGTAAATCATAAGCATGGGCGGCAATGTTAGGGGCGTGGCATGGAAGTATGGCTGATAGAAAGACTTATACACAAGAGCCTCTACCAGATGAAGGAAATTTCATTAATGCAATCGGTGTAAAAATTGTGTTATGTCTACCATAAATGTGGCAAATAATTTAATGTAAACATTGGTTACACTGCTGTCCAAATATTCTGATAAAGTAGGGGGGTACATACTTGACTATCTGAGGGTTCCAACCACGGTAATCCCGCAAATTCGGAAAACGAGTAAGCCGAGGGTCGCCGGAAAAAGAGGGTGCAAACACGGAAAGAGGGAAAAAGCAAAGCCTTATTAAAAAAAAAAAAATCTAATATGGAAAAAAATTTTGAAATGTTTTTTTCTCGTTAATTATTCAAATAAATGAAGTGCGAAAACGTACGTGCTACATTGTGAATGAATGACTAAGGGTGAACTCCTATCGTTACCTTGGATATTTTACATACCATCATGACAAAAAGTCACTTTGAGCAAAACAGCTTCGTACTTGACTGATTGTTTAGAATTACAATACTGTATTCCTAAATTTTATTCGTCTCAGTCTGTTATGTACTGCGCACTATCTAAGAATATGAATAGTTTCATCTACTTCTAGACATCATCTGCATACTGGATTATCGGGAATGCCAATCTTATGAATATACCTCCCCAAGTAACACTGTCCGGTTAGTAAATCTACGATGATTCGCAGTTCTTTCCTCTACGAAAAAATATTCCCTGGTAAGACGCGTATTAGGTCCAGTAATATTGACACAACGTTCTATGAGTGTGATTATTTGGGAAGGCAGCGGACACACTGGTTTAGCAATTATGACATGTAAGTATGAGTTTCTTGTTTTACCTAAATATAATATCTTATTAACTAAAATACATACTAATTTAATAACTTCATTCGCTTGCATTCTATATACATTTTTAATTATGTAGGGTGTCTAGGAAGTATATGTCAAGGTCCCGGCAGGGTACAGAAAACGGCAAACAAATCCTAGTGATTTATCTTTTGGGCTATAGTCATTGAACATACCTATATATCTGAATCAAATTCTGGCATGTATAACCGTTAAATACTCACGATTTCGGGCCATAAAACTCGTAGATCCAACATTTTGACAGGTGAGAGTTTTAAGAGCTAAAACTCGATTTTATAGATACTTTAGACAGTTATCTAAAAAAAAAAGGATACTCGCAATTTATTTTAAAAGTATCAACCATTTTAAAGAAAATTCAATTTTTTTACATCCAAGAGGAGCAAAAAATCCTGAGTTAGAAAAATACATCCCGAAATGCTTATAATCCTTCTATGAATCTGTATTTTAATATTATTTTAAAATATACACAGTGGCTCAAAAAAGTCTCAGATCAATATTGTCAAAATTTAAACGGAACGCCCTGTATATTGTTACATAATCTGATAGCCCCGGACAAATAATGGTAAGTTACTGTTATGTTTCATAGAGCTAAAACAAGCCTTTCTTGAGATATTTATTCTCGAAATTGTAGACCAAATTGTGTGTACCTGTCTTACCTATTCAAGCTGGATGTTTTAATATTTTTTAGTAAAACCATTACAATTTATTATAAAATTAAAATGGTCTCAAAAAATTATACGGGGTTGTTAAAAACACGCTTGATTTTTATTTTCATTAAAACCAAATAACTTATTTTAAACCTAATATATATATATATATATATATATATATATATATATATATATATATATATATATATGATTCAGTATTAATCCGGGAATACATCCGTTCGTTGGTTTGGTTTCTTGTAGAAATTTGCAGACGTTTCGCCAAAATCCCATTTGGCATCTTCTGTGCTTGGTGGTTGTGGATCAACCAAGCACAGAAGATGCCAAATGGGATTTTGGCGAAACGTCTGCAAATTTCTACAAGAAACCAAACCAACGAACGGATGTATTCCCGGATTAATACTGAATCACATGTTCCCATCCGTGAAACACTACGCAACAACATATATATATATATATATATATATATATATATATATATATATATATATATATATATATATATATATATATATATATGTATATATATATATATATATATATATATATATATATATATATATATATATATATATATATATGTATATATATATATATATATATATGTATATATATATATATATATATATATATATATATATATATATATATATATATATATATATATATATATTAGGTCCATAATCTTGGATTTTGAAAATCCGACCTAGGATTAGTCATTAGCGACCCCTGTATACCAAATTTGGTGCAGATCAGTTGGTTTTAAAAGAATACGTTTGCAATATTGGATCCGCAATATTGAATTTTACAAATTTAACCTCGGATTTGTGATCAGCGACCCCAAAAGCCCCCGTATACCAAATTCAGTGCAAATTGGTCGATTTTCAAAATTTCGGCCGCTATATTGGATTTTTGACTGCCATATTGGATCCGCCATGTTGAATTTTGTCAACCTACCATACCAGCTTTTTAGTGGCATCCAACAGCTAAAATTTGAGCCAAAAACGACCCAATCGATTTGCAAATTTGTATTTTTTCAAGCTTTTTTTGCTAGACACTCGATTTTTCTACGTTTTCCGGTCGCCATATTCGATCTTTCAAAGGCGCACTTGGCATTTGAAAGTAGACGCTCTAAGCTTTAAAATGAGCCTATGGTTAATTTTTTTGGTTGCTTCTAATTTTGTTCATTGCTCTGATCCGGTTGACGTAGATTGTCCCCAATATAATTTACCACTAGCGCTGGTATTGATAGGCTTTGAGAAATCTTTCTATTCAGTATTTCCTGAAGCAGTTATAGAAGCTCTAGTCGATCAAGAAATTCGTAGAAATATTAGATAGCATATATAGAAAAGCCACAGCTAGAGTAAGCATATACAAGAACACCCCAGAATTTCATACCCAAAAAGCAGTTCAACAAGAAGACACAATATCCCCGAAGGTCTTCGCAGAAACTCTGGAAAATATCTTTCGAAAATTAGACTGGAATAAAAAGTCTATGTATAGAACCACGCTGAAGTAGTAGATATATATATATATATATATATATATATATATATATATATATATATATATATATATATATATATGTATATATATATATATATATATATATGTATATATATATATATATATATATATATATATATATATATACATATACATATATATATACATATACAAATGCATATACATGCCTGGGGCAACTTTTACACAATTCGGTTTCATTTAATAAATAGAAGAATTAAACTAGCGTGGTAAGCATTTGGATGAAACTCTACAATCTTCAAGTCTAGAATATCACTATACCTCAAGAAAAGAGTATTTGGTCAATGTATATTGTCGGTCATGACATACGGGTATGGAACTTGGATTTTGAGGAAGGAAATAACCACAAAACTCCAAGTCACTCAAAGAGTCATAGAAAAAAGAGTACAGTGGATACGACAGAAAACCCAGTTAACTGATTTAATCTAAAGAATAAAATCCCTAAAATGGCAATGGACAGGATATATAGCAAGAAGAACAGACAATAGATAAACCACTAGACCAACTACGTGGTATCCGACAAGGAGACGTCCGAATCTTAGTTGAGGTTATGACATCAGAAACCTGACAGGAACAACTGGGCCCCAGGGAACTAAAGGCAGAAAAACATGTGCACAAATTAGTATAAATTAAGTGAATTTAACAGTAAACTCAATTTTTTTAGAATTTGTCATTATTAAATGATTTTTGAGACAAAAGCTAAAAATTATACATGTCTTTAAGCTGGGAGCTTACCTTCATGACCTATAAAAGCAATAATTAAGTTCAAATAAGACGGTTGGTGTATATCAGCTTTTTGCGAAAACTAGATTAACGTACTCTACCTATTCATTACAGATAAAAACTAAATTGACATGTTGATAGTTTATCTAAAATGTTTTCGGTAGCACTATCTTAAGAAAATGCGATACTTTGGTACTTATATTCAGTTTAATTAAGGATATATTAAAGATTGATAAACCAGATAAGGATAAATCAAATCCAATACAGAAGCTATTAAGAGTGTTTTTAATTCGATGAGTTTATTATGTTTCTTATATATAAAATTTTATTTTTTTAATATATTTTTATTTGCAGGAAAAATCCCTAGGCAATATTAAGGACTATCCCACGTTGTCTTAAATAAAGCATTGATGAAGCAATTAGATTTTTAAATATATTAGTGGAATGTCCTATTTCTTATATATCATTGTCTTTAGAATCATTATGAGAACACACCCTTCGTTATTTCGCTTTCTTGTAGCATCTCCTGTGCTTGCTGGTTAAAGATTAAGTGAGGAGGCTATTCTGTAGCTTGCTTTATACACGGTAATAGATCATGCTTATTGGTTCACGTTGGCTTCGATCCCTTTCCGGAAGCCATTGGTGGTAACAATTTAGGCTTTTGAGGAGATTTGTCCAGCTGGAAGGAAAATCAAATGCATCTCTATTATTCGGAGTGCTATTTTTCTCAATTTCAATGAACTAACGAATCAATGAAAAACTGTTTGTTGTCAAAATCAATTTTGTATCCTGTCTCAAGCTGATGACCAGTTCCGACGTTGTCTCTTTATTTCTTCTGCTAAATTTATATCTTTCTATCCCAGTGGATGGATATACCCAGACCTGCAATTCGCTTTATAACTTGGAGAAAATAATTAGCTCCTGTTTTTGGGCATCGAAGTAATGTTAACAATGGATGAACACTTGCAATATGCAATATATCGAAGATCAACTCACACAGACATAAGAGGTTTGTCCCAAAAGTATCGAGCCTGCATTAATATCTCCGCGTCAAAACTTCCGAGCGACTTCTGTGGGGCATGGGCGTCACCAGTAAGTTTTCACGAACTCGTTGGTGTGCACAGTTACCGACTGGACGTGTTAGTTCGTGAACGGTGTGCGTTTGTTTACAGTGTCTTTTTTTCGTTCGTCGCATTTTGATGACGAAAAATCTAAATCAACGAATTTGCATCAAGTTTTGCTTTAATCTTGGAAAAACTTGCTCGGAAACAATTAATATGATGAATAAGGCATTTAGAGAAACAAAGCGACAGTCCTCACAGTGGAAGCATTCTGAAGCGCCAAGACCAAAAAAAGCACGTCGAAGTAAAGTGAAGACAATGTTGACTGTTTTCTTTGATTATGGTGTTGTGCACCGCGAATATGCTCCGAGAGGTCACACGATCACTAAAGAATACTACGTTTAAGTATTGAAAAGATTGCGTGACGCAGTCAGAAGAAAACGGCCACAGCTTTGGACAAGCGGTGATTGGCTGCGTCACCACGACAATGCGCCAGCGCATTCATCGAACCTTGTACAGCAATATTTAACAAAGCACTAAGTCGTACAGCTTCGCCAGCCTCCGTACAGTTCCGACGTAGCTTCCTGCGACTTTTCGCTCTTTCCCAGATTAAAAATGCAGCTCAACGAATGCACTGAAGGCAATTCCGAAAACTGACTTCCAGGACTGCTTCAGGAAGTAGAAACACCGCTGGGAACGTGTTATTCAATTAAATTGGGACTACTTTGACGGATGTCACTCATCGGATGATAAAGAATAAGACCAATACGGAGATATGAAGGTAGGCTCGATACTTTTGGGACAAACTTCGTATACCTGAATAATGATTCTAATACGTCGCCCTTCACAAATACGGGAGGGCAGCTAACTCTCTAACCTCAAGATCCTTTCACCTAACCCATAATAAAAAAAAATCTATTACGCATTAAAAGGCTTTCAAATAAAATGGCTACAAACTACCAATTATCAATAAAGCAATAAAATTACAACAAAAGCCTATGCAAGAAATAAAACCCAAATTGGTAATAAACAAATCACCATATACAATATACATAATAACTAAAATGTGCAGACTGATCCAGAAACATAATATATCGACAGCTTTCAAACCGCATAAAACAATAGATCGCATGCGACACAAGAATACGTACTTTTTTGAAGAACAAAGGCAACGATGCTTCTTGCGAACTAGTAGATATGTGCTAGATTTCCGCTGTCTTTATTTTTATGTTGAATATCACAATATCTAGAATAGCCGTTATCTCTAGCCATTTCAAAGTGAAATTTAATACATTCAAACTACACAGCGTTTTATACTGAACGTAAATGCAGTGGAATGTGACTAAAATGAGTGCAGTAATGCAAGCTATGCTAAGATCCCTTTTATGCTATAATTAGTTTTAATTTACGATTAATAAGAAGTATTTTCCGTTTACTGAAACAATTTGTCTTCTGATTTATTACTGTAGCTTCTTTGAATTTCCGTTTTGTCCACTGTAAGATTCTAACATCAAAAAATTTTATAGGATCTCAATATATCCATTCCTGATTGACGGCAGCAGATTTTTATGTTTTTCCATAACATGTGTTCTTTTGGCGTTGTTTAATCCTTTCTTCAAGGGATCTCTTTCTTTCCCCAACATACCATATATCTGAAACACACACAGCTCTTCATGTCTCTTTGAGAAGCTGGTTGGACCACACTGAGCTGATTTTTAAAGAGTTATTTGAGTTGAAAACAACGTTGATGTTATATCATTTTTTTATTCTTCTAACATTGGAAGACAACATAACATCGACGTTCCATTCAAATATATTTTTTAGAAACCAGATCGCCACGGTTAAACCAACAACTCAGAGAGGCATAAAAAACTGTATGTATCAGATACCATGTGAATGTAGCAACTCCTACGTCAGTAAAACAAAGAGACCCCTCAAAGTAAGAACCAAAGAACACCAGAAGAACATATTTCGTGGAGAAATAGGAAAATCTGTTAACATCAACCACGCCTGGACTCATGGACATCACAAAAAATGATCTAAAACTATACCGAGAACAACACTGGAGGAAATTCAAAGAAACTGTGGTTATGCATCAGAACCCAAATTGCTTTAGTAAACCATCTTTAGATACAACGGAAGTGTGGAAACTACTTCTTAGTAATTGTAAATTAAAACTAAATGCGTTGTAAATGGGAACCTAACGTAGCACTAATGACTGCACTCATCTTGGTTACAATTCACTGCATTTGCTTTTAGAAAAAATAGTTGTGCAGCTTAACAATTTGTTCAATTTTATTCAAAAATGGGTACAGATAATTACTAAGCGAAATGTCTTGATATTCAATAAAAAAAATAAAGACAGTGGAAGTCCAACAGATTTCTACTACTTCACACAAGAGTACATAAATCTACAAGTGATATATTCAATAGTGTACTGTCATCGTATCTTCTTCAATTCAGATATGATAAAAAGTAAATTTTCACACGTTTTTAATAGGTGTACTTATCGACTATTCACCTTAATATTATCTATTGTGATTAGAATATAAGAATTATTGGCAAATCACATAAGAAATAAGAAGACTATTTTATAGATCCCTACTTTTTATTGATTTGACTCATGCACGCATCGACTTGCATGTCTTCATTTGTTTGCGATGCCGACATCATCATCATCATCATCATCATCAGTCCATTTCTGTCCACTGCTGAACATAGGCCTCCTCAAGAGATTTCCATCCTTCTCTATTCTGAACCACTGCGATCCAGTTTGTTGCTGTTTTTTTGAGGTCGTTTATCCATCTGATCGGTGGTCATCCCTGACTGCGTTTGTCCGCTCTCGATCGCCATCCCAAAACTCTTTTCGTCCATCTGTTGTCCCCTATTCTAGCCACATGTCAGGCCCACCTCCACTTTAACCATGCAATGCGCACAATGGCATAATCTACCCCCGTGCTTCTCCTAACTTCCTCGTTTCGGACCCGACCTCTCAGGGACATCCCCATCATGGATCTCTCCATTCTGCGTTGTGTTATTTGCAGTTTCTTAGCAGACGTTTTTATCAATGTTAATGTCTCCGATCCGTATGTTAAGACTGGGAGACACATTGGTTAAAGGCTTTCCGTTTCAGGTTTATGGGTATATCTGTCTTGAATGTATCCCGGAGTTTTCCATAAGCAGCCAATCCCAAAGCTATTCGTCTGGATAGCTCACTCGTCTAGTTGTCCCTTCCAATTCGAACTTCGTGTCCAAGGTAGTTATATTTCTCGGTAATTTCGATGATTTCATTTTCTATTTTTATAGACTCGCTTGGTCCTAAATTTGTCATCATTTTTGTTTTGTTATAATTTATCTTCAGACCTGCTCTTTATATTGCCTGTTGTAGTTCTTCTAGCATTTCTCTGACTTCTTGTAGATCGTCTGATATTAGGACTATATCGTCAACGAATCTAAGATGACTCAATCTTTCCCCATCTATAATAATGCCTTTCTCTTCCCAATCCAAAGCTTTAAACTCATGTTCTAACACTGTTATAAACAGTTTTGGGGATATTGTATCTCCCTGTCGAATTCCTCTTCTTATTTTTATTTTTTTCGTCATGGTGTGTAAGTTAATTGTTGTTGCGTTTTTATAAATATTGTAGATGATGTTGGAATATCTTCTGTCTACCCTGCATTCTTTTAATGCTCTTCAAATTGACACCAATTCCACGGTATCGAAAGCCTTATGAAAGTCGACAACGACAAGATTTAGTGGTCGGTTGTATTCTACAGTTTTTTGCGAGTACGTCGGCATCAGTTGGAAAAACTGATGCCGACGTACCCGCTGTTAAAACAAGTCATTACAAGCTTTCACATTATTGTCTTAATATACTAACTAGGTTAGATTGCGCAAATCTCTTAATAGTTTATGTAACCTGCAATGATACCTGATCGTCCAATGCAATATAGTAAATTTAGGTATATAATGTAGTTGTTATGAACTTTGGTCATTTGTCAAACAACCATGAGTATTTTTGATCCTTTAGAAATGACAAAATGTTTCTAATTCTATTTAAATATGTCCCCCTTTCTTTACCTATCGTATTGTCAATAAGATAATTACATAAAAAGGAATGAATAAATGAAATTATTTCTAATTTTTATTTTTTTGCTTAATATATTATGCTTAGTCAGACGTGACACCGTGGCTATCTTTTGATGTGAATATTTAAATTTGTTGTAAAGACCAAAAAATAATTGATATTTGTCCATATGGTATCGCCAAAACCTGTTCGTAATGCTAGAACTAAGCTAACCAATCTACAGCTGACAAATCGTTCAAATGCAACAAATTTATCTCCAAATAACAATAATATTCTCTGCACTCAAGTATTTATTTTAAACAATTACTTACCGTTTCCATTGTTCTTTAAACGCTACTAAATTCCATTTAAATTCTTCTGGTTTTCCTTATCAGTCACATCGTCAGTATAATAAATAGGCACATAAAATGAAATAAAGTAGATTATCGAAATATTGTAACTACTAATTATGCCGAAAGGGAATCGTCTCTCAAAACAGTACATCATAATATTTTATAACATTTTCCACGTATATATTAATCAAACAAAATCAAAAATTTAATGAAAAATAATCAGATATTACTGCTTTAGGAGCAGGTGGGATTGAACGTCATAGCATTCTTAACTATACATACAGGGTGGCTTAAACTGATCATAGCACTACTGTTAACTCCATAAATAGAGAGATAGTTAAGTTAGAAAACTGCACAATATTTAATATACTTCAACCGATTAAATCAGGATGTAATGGTGTTGGGGTACTTTCTATATTTTACATTTTTTATATATAATTAACGTTTTGGTAATATATTTTACCTTCTTCAGAATTTACAAGATGCTAAAAATAACAGAGCATTTTTTTTATATAAGTTGAATTATTTAGAACATATTGTATATTTACTTTGAACAAAAATTCATGAACAACACTGGGGTCAAGTCCGAAAGTACAATGCGTTTTTGATTTTAACATTACGTTTTTACTAATTATTTCATAATAATGTTATATAATCTGCTAAATTGCTTGGTATCTGTCTTAGCATTTACTGCAAGTTTATTTTTTGTATCGCTATTATTTCAAGAATTTCTATTTTTTTGTGTGGTTTTCAGTTTTTGTAATTTTGACTCTCTCAAAATCAAAGGAATGGTGGTTTTTCATGCTATGTATTGTTAACGCCGTTTTTTTTTTGTCATATTTATGTACGTTTATCCTGTTTTTTAAGTGTTGGCTTGTTTGTCCTATGTATTCACCATTGCAATCTTTGCATGGAATACTGTAAACGACAAGTTTTTGTTTTTTATCTTTTAGTACATTTTAGTTCGCTATAGCATTTTTTTAGGAGGTTGTGACCCTTATGGCTGACAGTTACGTTAACTTTCTTAAAAACATTTTGGAGTTTTTTGGAGAGTGTCGGGATGTATGGAAGTGATATGTATTTTTAATTTTTCTGTTTTGTGTTAGAATGTGGTGAGTTTTCGCTATAAAATTTATAGATTCTTTTTTTAAAAATATTGTTTATTAGATTTTCGAAATAGCAGTTCATTTTTAAGGCTTCTTTTGCCTTTTGAATAGCCTGGTTTCAGTATTCAGGATATAATAGTTGCTGCGATCTGCGAGGCCTACAATGACGTTTCTTTTGGTTGGCGATAAAGGGGGTTGAGGTTATAAATGTACATATCTAGAGGACCATGTTTTTTAATATACCATCCTATTTAAGATATTGTTAATGTGGTGTAAAGTTAGATTAAGAAAATTGATTTTATTTTCTTTCTCTTTTTCTATTGTAAACTATAGTTTAGATGGTAGGCGTTAAATTTTTTTTAATACAGAATCGCATATATTTGGGATACTGCTGTGATACAGTACAGAGCTTGGCCTTCGATTCTCAAAGTTATTTTGACTTTCTTAAGGATTTACTAATAGAATGAATGACATTAAAGCAAGGTTAAAAAGTTGGTGACCTTCACATTCACATTCAAAATTATTTAGCGTTCACATGGTGCTAATTACTAGACAATCCCTATTTTTAAACCCATAAACTCGCAGTTTGCGATATTACAATTTTAGATATGTATTTATGTCATTATTCACATAGGGATTTCTCTGCGTATGACTGAAATAGTACGAAATTCGTCATTTTATTACTAAGTGTATTTGAATTCTTTTAGATATATAAAAATAATACGACTTTGAATGTGAATGTCAAGGTTACCAGGTTTTAAATTCTTTTTTGAAACCAACTTTTGTTATTTTTACTATAAAACTCAGTGGTTCTATTCATAAAACAACCTGAACACCAAAATTACTTCGGAAAAAAAAATCGGAGGCCAGCGTCAAGGTCATAGTTGGATCATCCATTTGCTAATTAATCAACCTTCACCTGGATAATTTTGGTGTTCAAGCCTGTTTAATTGAATAGAGACTCTGACTTAACACATTTGACCTACAAGAAAACCTCGAAATAAAATGAAAATTCATGTCATTAACATGGTTGGATGCGCCATTTTTGCCACATAAAAAAGAAGCACTTATCCTTAAAATAGCCCACAAGGTCACCCTTAAGGTCAAATTTAATATCACCGTTGGATGTCCTCCCCGAAATCCAACAATTATTATTGTTCACGTTTATAGAACCGCATGTCAAATTTTTTAAGATTAAATTGTAAGTGGCAGTAATGTGAACAATCATTATTTTGCATTCATGCAAATCACTGTTATTTAGGCTGAATGGTGTTTATACTTCGTGGCAATTTTCACGATACCGACAACAGTGCAGATAAAATTTCTATAAGAGAAAATTTACTTTATGCATCTCGAAGATGATACGACTTTGGTGCCCAAAAACCATAGTATCTAAATAGGAGCGTTAGCATGTGACCTAGAAATATCAAAAACGAAATGTTATGTTATTTTTGGTCAAAAAAATTGGCCACGTAACCCTAAACTTTCTTCAAAAGCACTATTGAATTTCGATCATTTCGAAATAATTTTCAAAGCAGCCAGCGACCCAAACTTAGCATCATTTTCACCGATAAGGTATGAGTAATGTTGTGAATACACGCTTATTTTACTACAAAATATTATATTTCAGATTTAATATTGCCCCAAAACTCCCGAAATAAAATAAATTAAGCAATACGGCATACAGTGCTAAAACTACAATTCTTCGATTGCGGGGAAACCCAGACATTAAACGGCACGGTAGCGGCGCTTTAACTTGGTGCTTCCCCGATTTCAGAATGCGACGTCACCACTACTATAAAAGCGGAAAGGCAGCTGCTTAATAAAGAACATTACGGGTTACTCTTTTGGAGTCAACTTGTTCTTTTTTCCGATTGAGCTTAGCTCTCGGTTAACACGTTGACTGTTCTATTTTTTAGGCAGCTCGTGGTTCTTAAAATCGGTTGTCTTTGACAATATAACATACTACAGAAAATAAAGATCGTGCACGTATCTTAATTCCTGAAATTGACATCGTCAATAAAAAGACGAGGTCAGCGGCGCGTACAAGTTACTGAACCGACGCGTCCTGACTTAAACATTATTACCAGAACGTGACAAAGTGGAGATAACTTGATATTGACATTGCGACTAACAGTTAACTTCTTGTTGGCTGTTAAGTTAGAATACCAAGCTTGACAAATAAATCCCGAACATGACAGTGCAGAGTAAAATAATCCCGAACTTGACTTGCGGAAAACAGTACTGAAAAAAAAACGGTAAATAAAAAGTTAACTAAGAGTCAAGGACGAGTGTAAGTTAATAACCTCTTCCTAAATGGCTCATTCCTTAGAAGTGTTCCTTTGATAAAATAAAATTTAATTAATCTTCGTTAACTCTGAGCTTCACTCATTCCCCTTCTATCCCGGTGAGCGAGAAGAAAGGTGAGGCGGCAAGAGTCTTCATTCTAGTTGGGAGGTTTGGCGGGACTTCCCCTGATTTCGGTTTTACACAAATAATTAATAATGCAAAAAAATTCTTAATATAAATTAATCCCGACGGAAACGAACTTCCGCGTTTCCTGAAGGATAAAATTGATCCAATAAATCCCGGTATATGAGTAAATAGGTCCATATTTTCGGAAATGGGTACAAAAATACCGAATAATGGCGAGGTGCAGTGACGTCTCGTTAGGATCAAAAAAAGAATGCAAAAGGTAGTTGAAAGAGACCCTCGGAAAAAATTAACAAAATTTCGGTAAATAAAAAACATTCCTACTCCGTTATTGCAACAGTAGGTAAGGTAAAAGAAGATGAAATAGCAAGAGCAAAATATTATTCATTGTTTTCCTTAATAAGCAGTACCTGGTCCGTCAAGAATTCCTTCCGAAGGGCTGTTATAGATATGCACTACAACCAGCATGAAAAATGTCGAATGAGAGTTTGGAGAACCTTCTGCCAACCATCATATGAATTTAATATATCCAAAGTTTTCTAACTTTATCATGTCTCAATTTACCGAGATAACTCTAGTGCTGTGATCAGTTCAGGCCACCCTGTACATATAGCTTGAAGAATGCTATGACGTGTAGTCCTACCTCTTCCTAAGCCAGTAAACTTATCTGATTATTTTTCATTAAACTTTTGAATTTGTATTACTAATATACATTTACATGAAAAATATTCAAATACTATTGTAGTACGAAAATGATCTGTTTTGAGAAATGGGTTCCATTTGGCATAATTAGCAACTAAAATATTTCGGTAATCTAAGTTATATAATTTTTTTGTACTTATTTATCGTATTAATGATGTGAATGATAAGGAAATAGGAAGAATTTGAATGCATTTAAAGAACAATGGAAAAGGAACGTAAAAAAATACTCAAGTACAGAGAACATTATTGTTATATAGGCACAATTTATTGCCTTTGTACAACATATCAGCTGCAGACAAGCTAGCACATTCCTCGGTAATGCGAACCGATTTTTTAAATACCATACAGATAAATTTCGATATTATTTTTTAAGAATTGGAATTATTTCCAATAAGTATAAACATTCTTAACAAGCGGTAGCAACGGTGTACGTCTGACTAGGCATAATAAGAAAAAAAATGATTAAAAATTATAAATAATTCATTCATTTTTTTTATGTAATTATCTTATAGACAATACGACAGATAAGCGCAAATAAGGAAATATTTGAATGGAATTAAAAATATTTTGTTACTTCTGAACGACGAAAAATGCACGTAGTTGATTGAAAAACAACTCAAGTACAAAATTCATAACAACTACTTTGTTTGCCTAAATTTGTAATATTGGATTGGACGGTCAAGCACTATTGTAGGCTACCCGAACTATTATGCGATTCACGAATTTAAGCAAGTCAAGACAAAAACAAAGCAAGGCATGCAAGTCGGTGAGCCCATGGTTCAAATCTTTACCAAATATGGAATCTACAAAATAGTTTCATCATCTATCGTGTGCTTTGCCAATAATCCTTATGGGTGAACGATACATTCTTCTTCTTCGGGACCATGTGCTATGCCACACGTCGGCGATTATTTGTCCATATCATTGCCACATTATAACTAGAGTGCCCTCCTCAGCCTGTCTAAATATGGTTGCGGCATCTGATGTACCACACCAGTTTCTTATATTACCGAGCCAAGAGTGTTGTTTTCGACCTAACCCCCGTCTGCCTTTAATTTTTCCCTGTAGTATGGAGTAGCGAGGTCCTTTTAGTATATGCCCTAGATATGACACTTTTCGTTGTTTTACAGTGTCCATTAGTTGTCTCTCTACGCCAGCTCCTCATAAAACTTCATCATTCATTATGTGAGCAGCCCAGGGGATACGCAGTAGTCGGCGGAGTGTCCACAATTCAAAAGCTTCGATCCGATTCAGAGTCCCAGCCTTAAGTGACCAAGTGTCAGCACCATATAATAGAAAAGGCCATACATAACACTGAACCACATATATTCTGGTGTCTAGTGGCATATTTCTGTAAAAGAGAAGATTCTTAAGTTTAAAGAAAGTTGTTTTTGCACGGCCAATTCTTGCCTTCACTTCTTCATCACATTCCCACTTTATATTCAGAGTAGCACCAAGATACGTGAACCGTGCGACATGTTCAATATTTTCCCCGTTGATTTTAAGAGGAGTGATGTACCGATGCCTACTAATTACCATCATTTTTGTTTTGGCAGTAATAATATGCAGCCAGAACTGTTCACCGAACTCGTTGAGTTTTTTTAATATTGATTGGAGATCTTCAAAGTTGTTAACTAAGACTGCAGTATCATCTGCATAGCGAATAATGTTTATTAGGATGCCATTCACCTTGATACCTCGCGTTTCATTTTCGAATGCTAACTGAAATATTTTCTCAACATAAATAGTAAACAAAACAGGCGACAGTACACATCCCTGCCGGACTCCCTTCAGTATGTTAAAGGTCTCTCTTGACAGATCGCCATCGATACGAATCTCAGCTAACTGTTGCCAATAAAGTTCTCTTATTATTCTAATATCTTTATCAACTATACCGATCTCCTGTAATCTTTCCAACAGCGGCTCGTGCTTTACGTTGTCAAAAGCTTTCTGATAGTCAATACAGCATATGAAAACATCTTGCTTTTGATCATAGCACTTTTGCACAAGTAATTTCATTGAGAAGAGAGCTTATCTAGTGCCAAGTCCCTTGATAAAGCCAAACTGTGTGTCGCCACTCATATCCTCACACTTTCTGTATATTCTTGAATGGATTACTCGAATGGACGTTGTAAGAGCGTGGCTCATCAAGCTTATGAGTCTGTGGTCTTCGCAGTTCTTGGGGTTTGTTTTCTTTGGAATAGCAATAAACGTAGACTTTCACCAATCCACTGGGATTTGCACAGAGTCATATTTCACGTTAAAGAGATATGTAAGTTGTTTAAAATCGACTTGCTTTAAAACTTCTGCATATATATCGTCGTGACCTGCACTTTTACCCTTCTTCATACAGTTCATTGCGTACCTGACTTCAAATTCAAGAATGTTTTCAGTGTTATTCGTCCGGGCATCTGTGCGTTGATCACTGAACAAAGTCTCTGTCTATTTCTTATTGACGGCAATGCTGTTGTTCTATTTGTTCCAGTTATTTCCTTGATTTTTGTATAGAAATTAAAGGAGTCGTGCAGTTGATGATGTCTTTCAGCCTCGTCACATTGTTCTTGAGTCCATTTCTCCTTAGCTTCCCTTATCGTTCTTTTGACAGTGCGAATCAGTTCCTTATATGTATCATGCTGGTTTTCTACAATCCGACGCTCAGCCATCAAGTTCAATATTTCGTCGGTCATCCATGGTTTGATTCTTTCTTGTTTCGGTCGACCAAGAACAGTTTCAGTAGTTGATTGGATGTTTGTTTTTAGCGTAATCCAGATCTTATCAGCTGTAACTTCTTGACTAGGGTCATTTTCTTGACAAAACCTGTCCAATGTAGTCTTCACGCTTCTCTGCACTGCGGGTTGTTTTAATGCTTGAATATCGTATTTTCGGGGTCTACGTCGTTTTGATAGTAGTTTACATCGAAAATAGAAGTTCACAACAGGAGAGTTATGATCTGAGCTGATGTCTGTTCCTGGGTAGGCGGCAACACGTGTAATGGTATTCTGATATCTCTTGTTGATCAGAATACATTATATGTCATTAATCATAATAAATAATATCAAGGTATATATACATGTAAATATAAATATAAATTTGACTTTGATTCTGACCTTCAAGGCCATTTTAAGGTCAAATTATTTTTTTTCAGTGAAACACCATACTTTGAACGTCCGGAATGGAAAGAGCAAAATTTTGCATTTAGATAAAATTATGAGTGAAGAGAAGGTGGCTGCATAGTTGCTTTCGAAAATATTTATTTAATTCAAGTCAACACTATAAACTACAATGTGATCAAATGAAGGAATCGAGAGAGAATCGACTCGTCGGAGCGAAACGCGCTAACTTAACAGCTGAACTACGCTTTCCTTCTAATGGATTGCGGTGCAACATCTATCAGCCGCTTGGAACTGCATGTTTATTTATTAATTATTTCAAAAATTCCACCACGAGATCAAAGAGAGGGTCACTCATCATATCTAAATGTAAAATTTTGCGCTTTTCCATTCCCGACGTCGAAAGTATGCAATTCCATTGAAAAAAACTTACTTGACCCTCAAATAATCCTGAAGGTCAAAGTCAAGGTTAAATTTGAGATGACCCTAAGATGGACCGTTTGATTTCCTGAAACTTTTGTAGAACAAGTTTTACTCCATCACTCTTAGTTGTCGAGTTATTGGCTAGTTTATACCAGTCCATGGTATAAGAATATTTGACCTTCAAATGATCTCCAGATGCGATCTTACTCCGTATGTTATTTACACTATTGGATAGGAAATTTTCTCCGGTTTCAATTTTTGCAAAAAAATGGAGGTTTCTATTTAAAAAGCTCAAATTGACCTTCGGATGATCTCGTAAATTGACCTCAAGGTCAAAGTCACTAGCACAGATAAAAGTAATAAATGGTTTCCTCCAAAAAATGCTTATCTCTTTAATTTTATTTTACTACACAAAAGAGTAGATTAAGAAATTAATTATTGTACAAAAAGATGCATTAAAATATCTGATAAATGTAGTATATATTATATAAAATTCGACGTCTTTTTGCAATAACTTTTTTGTTTATGAAGCGATTTTAACATTCAACAAGTCATTTTGTACATCTTTTCAAGATACACAAACTGTCCCTATTTCATTTTTCTCTATATTCTGTAGTTCTAAATGTTTAAAAAAAAGATGCAATTTTTTGAAGCACGAGATGAGAAGCCTTTTCTGTTACCTTATCCATTACATTCCTACCAGAAAATCTCGGATATTTTTTCTTCGGTTTTTTAGGCCATTTGGTAGCTCCCTTCCTCGGGCTATAATCACACCGCAGCAATAGAGAGAAATTAAGTTTGAAATATAACACAAGACAAAAAATTACTTACAGATTAAAAATACAGGGTCATCGATTTAAACAAGAGTAAACAGATTTTTAATTGATTTTAATATTAATTCTTATTAATAACATAACATTGCAGTTAGTTAAAGTATACTTAACTAGAATTATTGTAATTCGAACTTAATAGTTCGTGAATATTGCTAATCTGAGGAAAAAATACTTTATTAGTGAAGTACATTTTGACAATGACGATTAAAAGACAATTATCTCAAATATTAAATTGTTTAAAAAATGCTGTCTAATAATCTAGAATAGTTTACTATCAATGACGTTATCTTACTTCAAAATTTTATTTAATTTGCATCGAGAAAGTTCGAAACTTTCAGTGTAACATTAAGTCTTCTAAAGTGTAAAGTGTTATTGTCATATACAACCAAACATGGTACATGTAGATATTTCAGAAATTCCAGAACTTCCGGGTCCAGAAAATGAATATCTTAGTAAGTATGAAACAAATTTCTTAAAAATTCAAAAGGGTTCGGTTTTCAATGAAACTCTTTGTTACCTGCCATTTGGTAAATTTTAATTTTATTTTATCAATTTAACCTCTAAAAATTTGTCACTATTATTAAAAATTTATTACAGCTTATTGCAATATTCACGTAACTTTGTTATCAAAGTTGTTTTCCAAAGTCTGTATAGAAATTATGGAACCAGAAGAACAGATACAAGTTTCATTTGTTGGGTAGGAATGAAAAATTATTTCAGGAAAATGTTATTAATTATCAATAAAATCAGATTAATTTTAAGGCTTTATTGTTTTTCTAAATTTATTTACTTTTATTTCTTTCATTGATTTGAAGGCTTTGCCTCTGGGCTTTTATTATTCTTAATTTTCTCATCTAAGATTTATTTGAAAACATAGGTAATACAAATCATAAATGAATCATTTGCAAAACAAAACTATCCCACTATAAGACTTAGCTGCTGTGTAACCAAATATGAGTCAATGAAGGTTCTTATTTCTTAGCCTCAAGAGATTTCATATATTATTCTAAATCAGAAATATTGAGGTGACCTGCACAAAATTTATATTATTGAAATTATAAGAATGAGCTTTATGAAAAAAGTCTAGTTTTTCATAATATTTGTTAAATATAAAATATTTTTTATTGAGTCTCCAGTATAAAAAATAGTAAAGTTAAAAGGTTTAAAAAAAATTCGATTTTTACAATATAATGAGAGCCGACAGTTTATTCAACGAAAACAAATTTATATTAGTTTATGAATATCAAGAAAAAAGCATCTTTTTAATGTGATACTTCATCGGCTTTTTATAGAAAGGGTAAAAATCAATTTCTTAAAATTTTTAATGATGATTAGAAGTTAGGTACGGCAGCAAAAATTTTAATGGTTTCATATTAAAGTGAAGAGATACTTTTTAACAAAGGTATTCTCCGTATTTTCACATTGTACTACACTAAAGCAGCCAAAAGTTTGAATGAATTGAGAAACCGTCAAAAGATGCGGCTAAACAATATTTCAAAAAGCTTATTTCTCAGTTCAGTAATAGAAAAATAATTATTCCATACCTCCTGAATAATGGAGTTGGTAAAGAGAAAATGATTTGATACCAGTATAAAAGACGCAACCAGCAGGACTGAATAGTTCCTTGAAAAACATATTTTGTTCTTACTAAGGGCGATGTCGTGAAACATTTGGCAGCAGAAAAAGTGATCTGCATTGCTTACCTACATGCAGTATTTGCAGTAGCAATGATTGCAATAACCACCTACGTCGATGCTTCAAAATTAAATGAAAATTACATTTTAACATTTTTTTTGTAAACCGAAATTCTAAATTCGCCATTGTTCATATTTAATAAAAAACAATTGTTAATTTTCTTTTATATATCAACGTAATACCTAAAAAAGTCGCATTCGTAAATAATAGTTGCGATGTTTGGAATATTTTCATTTAGTTTAATGCTTTTTATATTGAGAAAAACGACCTAAAATTTCAACAAATATCTTGAAAAAAAAAATATTTTTGGCTTAAATATTGTCACGCATAATTTTGGAGTAGACTAGGAACATACAGGAATCGGGAAACTTGGTCTGCAGAGATTAAATCCTAAACACCTCTTCCACTTCGGTTTATTAAAAAATGATTTATGCTAAATTTACTAATAATTCTTACATACTGAGCTGTACATTTATTTTAAAAATACGTTTTCTACTTACATTGCAATTAGGTTGGTATCTAGCACTATACACTGAATTGTCCCTCTGATCAGTGATGGTCAACCGGTTTGAATGGCAACTTGCTTGCTGCTGTTTAACCTCAAATAGACTAACCTCAGATGACTGATCAGCCTCAAATTGACCAACCATTATCAGATTGACTAAATATTTTTTTTAAACACGAAGCATCAAAGATTTTAAAAAATGACTCTTCAAAATCATCTCATTCGAAACAAGATATCAGAATCATAAAATATATTAATGAGAAATCTATTCAAAAAAAGTTTTTAGTAAAACAGATAAAGGAAACACCTTTGTAGCTATAAATAAATTAAATTATATTCCAAAAACGTTCTACATTCTAAATTCAACAAAACTCAAAATTTTAAAGAAAGACCCAACTAATAATTTGACACCGGGTAAATTGTTTACAAATTTGGTCACAAGTACACCTCTTCTATCAAAATATCCCTTAACTTTATACAAAATATATTTTTCAGTGGGTATCTCCACTCTCCGACCAATGTAAGTGATTCCTTCAGTCTATTCCTCACGCTCTGACGGGGAAGTTTGCTCACTATGTATTTTTTAGGGTTCCGAGAAAGTCATTAAAGAGTAGACCTTGGTACATAACACATCCTCTACCTCATAGAGGCTTATGTGATCTTTCTTGTATCGTGCCAAAGATTTTTTTGTATTGTTTTATTATAATTTTGGTAGACCTTACTTCCAGGCATTTTTTGTACTTTCACACCATTGTCCTACTTCGCTCATGAAAGTAACACATATTTTTAAAAAATCTCTTAAAAACGAAACTACACTTAACAATCACGTCAACTAATATTCAAGAAATACTAACAGAAATATTACATTAGTCTACGTATAAGGAAATCCTATCGTAAATACCTTTTTCCCACTAAGTTTTTCAGCACATAATATTACCCGATTCATAAAAACATAACATTTCTCTATTTTGTCCAAAATTGACAATGGTTTTTGAAGGTATAGACTGTAAACTAAAAATTATTGTTAACATGATTATTATTTTACTTTCTTCAAGTTTTTCCAAAACTGGTATTAGGGGATTTTTAGGAGTTGTAGAATACGAATTTAGATAAAAATAAAATATGGTGGAAAATATTTTACATTTCGCTGATTTCATCCAAAATTTATACTGAGAGATTTTTCCTAAAGCTGAATGTGGTGACTTCAATATGATAAATTTTCCGGACTCTACCAAAATTGGTATTGGGTGAATATTGTAGATCTAAAATTAATTTCTTCTTCTTCTTCTTCTACTTGTATGAGATCTGTTGATCTGTTAATTCCGGTCGTGCCTCCCTATCATTTCCTGTGATGTGGACTGCCAGCTATCTCTCCATCTTTTCGGTGGTCTTCCTGGTGGTCGGTTTCCTGCTGGTTTTCCCTCTAGTACTATGCGGGGTAGTCTGTGTTCGGACATCCTTTTTACGTGGTGATACCATTCCCGTCTTCTTTGTCTTCCCCATCTTACTATATCCTGTATCTCGCATTGTTCTCTGACGTCTATATTTCTTACACGATCTCTTCTGGTTTTACCGACTATCATCCTCATTACCCTCATTTCAGCCACCCGTAGTATACTTTTCGTTTTACTAGTGTCTTCTCTCGTCTCTATTCCATATGTCATTATGGGTCTTATCCATGTTTTATAGATCTTAATTTTGCTGTCCATTCGCATATATTGATTCTTCCATACAAATTCTCTTAGACATCCTGTGGTTGCTGCGGCTTTGTTGACTTGGCATTTTACGTCCTTTATAGGTTCATGACTGCTGGATATATTTACGCCAAGGTATTTGAACTGCATCACTTGCTCTATGGGTCTGTCCTGGATTACTAGTTTGCATCTAATGGGTTCCTTACTGATGGTCATACTTTTCGTTTTTTCGATGGAGATATTCATATTAAGTCGTTGTCCCACTTGGTATAATTTAAAGAGCTGTCTCTGCAGATCGTCTTCGGTTTCTGCGAGGATTGCGGTATCATCGGCATAGCCCACCAAGCTGATACGTGTGTTATTTATTCTGTACCCGATGTTTAATGTTGCCACTTCTTCTATGATTTTATCCATAATGAGGTTAAACAGGAAGGGGCTGAGACTATCTCCCTGTCTGATTCCTCCGGGCGTTGGTATGCTACCTGAGATGTGTTGTTCTGTTTTAATTTGTGTTGTATTGGCAGTGTTCAGATTGCAAATTGTCTTTACTATATTGGCGGGTATTTGTTTATCAATAAGCATTCGAATGACGTCGCCTAGTTGGACTTTGTCGAATGCTTTAGTGAGGTCGACGAAAAAGACGAATGCTGGTGTGTTATATTCTATGGCCTTTTCTTTAATTTGTTTCATGATAAATATTGCGTCCGTAGTCGATGTGCCTTTTTTGAACCCTTGTTGCTCTTCCCTATTAACTATTAGCTTTTCTAGTTTCTCTTTTATTATTCCTGTGAACAGTTTCATAGTTGTGCACAGTAAAGTTATTCCTCTGTAATTTTCGGGCAATGTCTTTTGTCCCTTTTTTAATATAGGAATTGTTATGCTCGTGTGCCAGTCGTTTGGAATTTTCGCTGTACTCAGGATTTTGTTAAATAAAGTGGTAAGTTTTGTTACAAGTTCCGGGCCTCCATATTTTAATAGTTCGTTAGGTATTCCATCTGTCCCAGGTGCTTTTCTGTTCTTTAGCTTTCCTAGTCTTTCCCTTGATTCCGTCTCTGAGACGGTTGCGTTTGATGCTGTCCGGTATTCTATTTCTTGTATTTCTTCAGCGTTATATAGTGTACCAAAGTATTCTTCCCAAGTTTCTATTGCGACTCCTTTACTTTGAACATACTCATTCACCGGCTTCTTTCTGTTCTTTAACATTTTCCACACCTTTCTTTGGGCGCCATGTATATCATGATCCATATCGCTTGTGAATTTATTCCAATGCTCCCTTTTGATGGCCTTAATACGTGAATTGACTCTGTTTCTAGTTTCTATATATTCTGCGTGTTTTTGTTGGTTTCGTGTGCTTTTGTATGTTAAGTAGCTTTTTCTTTTTAATTCTGCGAGGTCCTTTACTTCCTGGCAAAACCATGGTTTGGTGTTGTTTGTTGAATTTATGTTTATTTTTCTCTTTCCAATGGATTCTTCAGCCGCTTGATGTATGGTATTTTTAATTTTTGTCCAGCAGGTCTCCACGTCATATGCGTTACAGTCGAACTCCTTCAGTTTGCCTGTTAGTCTGTTTTCATACAGTTTTCGTGTGCTATCCGACTCTAGAGATTCTATGTTGTACTTTTCGATAAAGACTGGTGCTTTTCGGACTTTGTGCGGTCGTTCCAAGACTAACCTGCACAGTACGAGATTGTGGTCTGTTCTCAGGTTAGCGGAAGTCAGGGTCCTTACGTCAAGTATTTGTGTTGGCATTATTCCTTTATTGGTAATTATGAAGTCAATCATTGACTTTTGACCTCTGGTATTCATAAATGTGTACTTATGTTGATCTTTGTGTGGGAAAAAAGTATTAGTAATTCTCATTTCGTTTCTAGCACAGAAGTCTATTAAGAGCTCTCCGTTTTCGTTAGTTATAGGTTCATTGTATTTCTGTTTAACGCCTGGAATGATTTCATCTCCTATTCGAGCATTTAGATCTCCGAATATTATTATTTTTTCATTCTTGTTTATGTTTTCTATAGAGTCTTGCAGTTTTTGGTAGAAGTTTTCTGATTCCTCTATAGGTCTTGATATGTCCGGGGCGTATGTGCTAATAAGATGTATTATGGTTTGCTTTAATGTTAGGGATACTTTAAGTATTCTATCGTTGATATATTGTATGTCCTCAATGCATTGTTTATAATTCTCGTGGAGCAGTATACCGACTCCCGAATGGGCTCTTTCATGTTTGGCTTTCCCACTGTGAATTAGGATGTATCGGCTAAATTGAGATGTTCCTTTTCCTTTTCGTTTTGTTTCTGATAGTCCGCATTTGTCTTATTAATTTCATATAATTCAATATAATGACTAAAATATCGTTCGTTAAATAATTTACTTTTCTCAAGGTCTTTAAATATTGGTACTGGAGTCTTTTTGGGGCGAATATCATGAAAATAAAATTAATAATTTTAGTCAAAACTAGCATTTGAAGAATTCCCAAAATCCAGAAATTTTCTATTGCTCACTTTATTGGGGATTACAATAACTTTGACCAAAATGGATACATGCTTGCGACCTTGAAAATATTCCTAGGTACACTACTTAATTAAAACTTAGTTCAAATAATTTACAAATATCGTCATAAGTTTGAAACAAAAATTTGAAATATACAAATAATCTTTTTCTTTCTTTAACATATGGGACTCTAGTAAAGAGGACCGAAATTTATTATTTTAGAGGCTAGCATTATACATCCCTAAATTTGGGAGAGGAAAGTGTTTTAAATAAGGAATAAAAAATGCCTGGTCTATATTCAAGAAAATGAAGTTGATGATAGGCATTAAATTTGGATCGTCGAATTTAAAAATTGATGATGTTGTCTTGTAGATTAGGAAAAGTGTATGTAATGTACTTTTTCAAGTAAATTTAGAAAAAAAAATAAAGACAAAACCGGATAATTATCATGGTGGGAATTTAAAAAAAAAATCAATGTCATTTAATTGTTATTTTGTCGTACCTCTTACAATTACTATATATATACAGGGTGATTCAAAAGTCGATCACGAAACTTAAGGGGATGATTCTACTTGACAAAATAAGGGTAGAGCTTCATATAATTTTTTTTCAAAATGTCATTCGTTTTCGAGTTACAAGCCGTCCAAGTTCAAGTTTTTATTTTTTGTTTTTTGAATTACTCGCTTACAGGAAAACCGATTTGACTAATATTTGAAAGATAGGCTAAGTCTTCTGCGCTTCATCATTTTAGTAACAATTCACATTGATTGTTTGCCGCTAGAGGGCACTTTACCTACATTGAAAATTGTTTTTTTGTCATAATTTTTTAGTGTTGACAGCTACAGTGGTTTTTGGCATAATTTCTGAAAGACTGATGCCAGTCCTTTAAAAAAGGTGCTCTTTATTTACATCGCTAAACCCAACGGTTTAGACGTAAATCACCCTTAAAAATTAAGTGGTAAATTTACTTTTCTCATTTCATTACCACCAGCTACCAGGTAAATAGCTATCAAAGTATACTAGAGCTGTCAGTTTAACATCAAATAAATTCGCTTTTTAAACTATTTAATTTATAATCTTAAAATAACTAATAATGGCTAATCAGTAAATATTCATATTATGGATTATTGCGATATACATTTAATTGATAAAAATTAATGAAACAGTACTAAACAAACTAAAAAAGATTCTCAAAATGTCCCCCATTTTCTTCAATACATTTCCTAACACTCTTCAAAAAATGTCGCCTAACTCGATGAAAAATTTCTGGTGTTTCTTCAATAATTTGGCACTTTTCGATTATCCTGAAGCGAAGATCCTCGACGTTGATTACTGGAATATCGTACACCAATTGTTTCAAATGACCCCAAAAGAAAAAATCCATAGGATTAAGGTCTGGTGACCTCGCTGCTCATGCCAATGGTCCACTTCGTCCTCTCCATCGCTCAGGATACGTTGCATTCAAATACTGTCGGACACGTATACTAAAGTGGGGCGGAGCTCCGTCTTGGAGGATCCACATGTTGGCCCTTACTTCCAATGGCACATCTTCCAGATACAATGGGAGACGATTTTGGATAAAATCTAAGTATACGTCACCAGTTAATGGGCCATCAAAGAAATGAGGACCAATAAGGTAATCTCCTATTATCCCTGCCCACACATTTAGTGAAAATCTACGCTGATGTTTCGTTTCTACCACATTGTTTGGGTTCTCGTAAGCATATGTGTGGATGTTGTGTAGATTTGTTATGCCATCACGAGTGAAACCAGCTTCGTCAGTGAATAATATGACGCCAATTAATCGATTATCGTGTTCATACTTAGCTAGGATCTGATTGCACATTTCCAACCGTCTCGGCCGATCATCGTCATAAAGAGCCTGCACCTTTTTTGAATGAAACGGGTAGAGTTGTTCTTCTCTTAGTATCCTCCATGAACTAGCCTGACAGAGCCGCACTTCATTCCCAATTTTTCTAGTACTAATACCTGGATTATCTTCAATAATTTCAAGCACTCTTTCTTCTTGTTGCACGTTTCTAGCAGTTCTAGGTCTTCCCCTATTTCCATTATAACTTTTAAAGGAACCACATTCCGCAAGCCTCCTGTGCACACTGGAAAATGTTTGAGCATGAGGGATATTTCTTTCCAGATAACTCTCCATATAATATCTTCTTGCCAACTCTGCATTACCATTTGCTTTTCCATAACAAAAATGGATATCACAATATTCGATATTTGAATATTGGTGATTAGCCATTATTAGTTATTTTAAGATTATAAATTAAATAGTTTAAAAAGCGAATTTATTTGATGTTAAACTGACAGCTCTAGTATACTTTGATAGCTATTTACCTGGTAGCTGGTGGTAATGAAATGAGAAAAGTAAATTTACCACTTAATTTTTAAGGGTGATTTACGTCTAAACCGTTGGGTTTAGCGATGTAAATAAAGAGCACCTTTTTTAAAGGCCTGGCATCAGTCTTTCAGAAATTATGCCAAAAACTACTGTAGCTGTCAACACTAAAAAATTATGACAAAAAAACAATTTTCAATGTAGGTAAAGTGCCCTCTAGCGGCAAACAATCAATGTGAATTGTTACTAAAATGATGAAGCGCAGAAGACTTAGCCTATCTTTCAAATATTAGTCAAATCGGTTTTCCTGTAAGCGAGTAATTCAAAAAACAAAAAATAAAAACTTGAACTTGGACGGCTTGTAACTCGAAAACGAATGACATTTTGAAAAAAAATTATATGAAGCTCTACCCTTATTTTGTCAAGTAGAATCACCCTCTTAAGTTTCGTGATCGATTTTTGAATCACCCTGTATATATATATATATATATATATATATATATATATATATATATATATATATATATATATATATATATATATATATATATATATATATATATATATATATATATATATAAATATATATATATATATATATATATATATATATATATATATATATATATAAAATTTGCAGCATCATGTATAGAAAAACAATCTTGAATATACTCAGTTATAAATGATGATCATATTGTTAAAGATAAAAGAGATTTAGCTTGAAAAGTACAGATACTTGGAATATTTTTATATTTTAATACTAATAATGTACTTATCCAAGTAATCTAATTATATCAAGAACAGAACAAAGAAACTTATTCCATCCTAGTATGAAATAACAACCTCATATTAAGCTATATTATTTTTTAGGAGTTGCTCGATTATCATTATTAGAAGAAACAGAAAAAGCAGCTATTGATGCAGTAAGACTAAAAGTTGAAAACGAAGAACACCACAAGAATAAACACAAACATAGCCTTTGGCACAAACATGGGCGTGATCACAGTCATGGTCCTGATGCTCACGATGAAAACGAATCTATTCCTAAATTAAAACATAAAAAGGGACCTAAATCTGGCCCGAAGCATAGGCCTGAACATGGTTCAAAGCACAAACACTCACATGGACCTTCACATCAACACAAACATGGACATGGCCCTCCGCACAAGTCTAATCAGGGACATGGACCTGAATTTGGACCCGGACATGGTAAAATCTTATGATATTTTTATTTTTCGAAAGCGATAAAAGTGATAATTAACGGAGAGATGGAATATTATTTTTATGTTGACTATATGTTGTATAAAAGGGTCATTTTAATAACAATAGATGAGCTCAAAAATACGTTTTACGTTGGAAGTGTAAATGATTTTAAAAAATATCAATTATGCTTTAATGATATAGTCAGCAAAATTATATATATATATATATATATATATATATATATATATATATATATATATATATATATATATATATATATATATTGCATGTAGTTGTATGTTTGCTGAATGTGATTTCAGCACTTCAACGGCATAATGTGGATATATCCACTGCTATTGCATCTCACACGGAGGAATCCGTAAAAGCCTCATAAACATATATATATATATATATATATATATATATATATATATATATATATATATATATATATATATATATACGAATTTTTAATGCAGTATGGTACTTAAGAAAAAGATATTTAAAAATATAAAATAACAAAGATTATCATATCATAACCCTTTTAAGTTAACAATGACTCATATCAATTTTTCGCACTATTTACTAGTTTTTTTAAGTTCTAAGATTCTTCAAAAAACTTTTCTCTATATAAAAAAATTTGTGTTTCCATTTTTCCATGTTTTGAGTACTCAAACTCCCACCTGTTTGAGCTGGTGTGTAAGAGCTCGCATTATCATAGTATACAATGGTCTATCGTATCCGGTTTGTTTTCCTCAGTTTACCGAAGATTTCCGACAAATGGTTGTATCATTTAAAATAAATCATTCTACGATTCTACGCACGGTTGGGTCAGTTTTTCGAAAAAACAAACGACCATTTACTTCGAAATGCTTCGTGCGCGAACAACTTTTGTTGGATTTGGCTGACTGTTGTTTACTTTCGAGCTCATACGCATATATCCTCGTCGCCTGTCATGATCTCATAAATATTTTTTGGAGCACGGCTATCCTATTTTTTAAGCATTTCCATGCATCAATCCACGCGAACTATTTGAAGAGATTATTAAATATTATGGGATAGAACGATAATGTTCATGCAATATATCATAAACGATGGTATTACTAATGGCCAAAGATGCCTTAATGTGACGGTAGATCACCTGACATGATATGACAATCCACTATTATCAATTCACTTAGAGTATCGTTGATTTTTTGTAATACATCCGATTTTGGACGACCTTCACGTGATTCGTCCGTGAGCAAATGACGGCCACGATTAAATTCATTAAACCAACGATATACAGTAGTTTTTGTAGATGCTTTATGGTCATATAAATAATTAAGTTTATCGATCCACTCTTGTTAAGATAAACAACGTTAAAAGTTGTGAGAAATAATCGCACGAAAATATTTACAAATTAGGTTAATTTTTTCGACCGAAAAGAGATTTTAAAGTTATTGACAGCAATACAAGTAGCTTCCGTATATCCGAATGTTCGGAGTCAGATGGCATCTAGCAACGCCAGTATTGCCAGTAAATTATGATGTTTCGACTGGTATTAATTGTATCTTGATACAAACATCATATGCAGCGTTGTATGGATATTTTATCTCTTCGTTCGAGCCATGTCGTATAACAATCAAGATCTCTGGGTGCGAATTTCGCAACTGCTGCCAAGACTTTTGGACTGCTCTTCTGAAAACAGTATAAGTTTTTATGGCTTAATAAATGATTATCTTTCGCCCAATATAAATATTATAATGATGCCAATGAGTCAAGCGATCAACTTATATTTATATGTTTACGTAGCTGGCAGCAGTATATTGACCCATCACCGGGTCTTTAAAGCTTCAGCCCGATGCAAAAAAATATTTTGGCGCGTTTTCTTTTTAAACACTCAAGGCGCCATCGTCCATCGTTGACCTGGAAGTGCGCTAGCAGCATCATAAAATGTATTGAAGATTTTGGGAATAAGTCTTTTCATTTCAAAAGTGGTTAGTTACTGGATCTCTCTCTACGATTCTAGTTTGCACACGTTGACTACTCATGATTAAAAAACCTATCGCATAACAGATTTTAAAAAATATATAATAGAATGATAAAATTCTTCTGTATGCTGAAACTCCGTTTGCAGGGACCAAATTTAACAAACTATAGCCCATTTTATAACGGCTTTCATTTTGATTACATTTTATTAATTGGTAAACAATTTTTTGGTTTAAAATTTATCATGCCATAGTCAGAAAGTCTGCCTTTATTTTTCACTAAAAAAATTTGCTGTAATTAACACTAAAGACTTTAATAATTATTTCTTATTAATTATCTTTTTTATTACACTTGGTGTTTTTCCTTTAGTTTATTTAGTTACTTAAAAAAAATACTCTTCAAGTTTTAACCGTAGCCTTTTTGTAACTAAACATATTAAAATATTTCATTTTCACTTTGAAAAACCTTAATTTAATTAAATAATTTTGATAAATTGATAGATGATTATTAATTTTTAGGTCCAGGAAAAGGGCCACCACCACCATACGTAGAAGATCCTAATGCTCCAAAAGATAAAGGATATTTTGTTCTAGCTATAATAGGTCTCTTTGGACTGGTACACATGTTGCCGTTTATGTTTATGTTAACCGCGAATGAGGTAAAAATATTCCCTAATTTGAATTTCATTACTGTAGGAACACTCATTTTTAATAACAAAAAAATTTTATTTACATAAAACATAATGAAGACTTTATATAAATAGAGCCGAGGAAAGTAATAACCAAGCTAAATGAAGTGTCTTTTTGCATTTCTCTGTGTAGCTAGGTATGATTACAACGCCCAAGAATACTATAGAAATACGTCTGAAAAGAGCTTCACTACATATCTTTACAGAAAGCGATGTGCTTTATAGATTGATACAAATTATTAAAAGACATGTAAAAAGATTAAGGAAGATAAAGCACTGAGCATGCATGCCCGTGGATTGTTCTACTCATACGAACAGCTTGGAAAACGTTAGCAACGTCAGTGCGAAGCTCCAAGGTCAGAAATATATATAAAATATAGGCGGATCAAAAACCGAACAGACTGTAGGGGTAGGAATATTGAAATCAAAATCAAAGATGAATATATTGGTAGACTTACCCCAATATTCCAGGCTGACTTTCCAGCCATTTAGTACTATGTAGAGGAACTAAAGAAGATGCAAATTAGTGGTAAGATAATCACAATCTATTCTGATAGCCAAGCAGCATTACAAGTATTCAGTTTCCATATCAAAGATTGATAGAGGAAGGTAAAGGTATGTTAAATGACCTAGGAGATAACGGATCTTAGCCTAGGTACCAGAGTATGAAGGTCACCAAGATAATAAAAAGGCAGACGAACGGACGCAATCGGGAGCACCTCGGCCTCTTTTTTATAAGATGGCCAGGTTGATAGGTAAATTAGTCATTGCGAAATTGATATAGAATAGCAGTTATTGCCAAGCTCTCTATCAAACTAGCGAAAGATCTAATTAAAAACAACAGATGGTTTATGAATAATAATTTTTCTGACACGACACTGCCGTTTAGTTGGCAGATCAAACCGCAAGTAGGATGTCTCAGATAACGAGGAACAAACAAAACATATCCTATGCCTAGCTCTATACACTAGGTTGAGGTTTAAAGTAATGGTCACAGCTGCACACAAGCAACCAGCTCTAAGAAAACTTGTTTCAGCTTTGGAGATTCATATATATATATATATATATATATATATATATATATATATATATATATATATATATATACTGAAAATTTTATTTTTTGTTGCTAACGTTACGGGAAAATGGTAAAACTGAAGTTTGTTCGTCAAAATGAAATATCTTAGTTTTACGGTATCACAGATTTGAGTCAATTGAGCCGTGTCAAAATGAAATAATGCCAGAGTACTTTATATTTTTGTTAGAGCTGTAAAGTATGTGGTAATATTTAGGTTGATAGATGAGCTTGAAACCAGCGATTGTTCGTTAGTGAAATGTGCTTAAATTTTATGATTCTTTTAGATACATTTTTAAAAATAATTTAAAAGCTTTGAAACTTATTTCAAGTTAAATTTTTATCACCTACAGTTCTCAAAAAAAAATTCTGACAAGCATACATATGGGAAGTAGTGTTAACACTTTATGGATAGCTTTATTTGTTTACATTTACAACTGAGTACTTGAATCCTATAAAAATAATTATTCTTGGCATTTTTTCTTCTGGTATGTCATGTGTGGGAAAAGTTATTAAAAAATAAATAAGAGAACTCATATTTCTCTGATTGATTTATTAACTATGCTCTGTTATATTTACAAACAACATAACCTTATTTCAAAATATCAATATTTAGTTTAAGTTGTATCGGAAAACTTTGGTAATTTATTAACCTAAATTCTTAAAACAATAGTACATGAACAAAAAACAACTTATAACTTATGTTTATACAACCTGAGGGCCTAAGGGCTACTTTTATGAATTAAGTTTCAACGCCAGCAACCACCATTTTCCCAGTAAAATGAAAACTACACTTCAATTTAAACCCCGTAAAGGTAATAAAACCTAAATCCAAAGTGATTGTTGAATAAAAATAACTCTCCGTGAATCCTTTATTATTTAAGAAACTTAATGTAATAAAGTCAGAGTGAAAATTATTCACGATGTTAGATAATATGCCGTTTTGTGCTATGTTCATTAAAGTTTAATGATCTTTTTTGTATTAAACTAAAAGCTACCTACATAATATGATATAATATTAAGCCATTAGTTGTACCTAACATCCAAGCTGCATTTTTAGGATTATAGACGTCACACCAGCATTTTTCTTCAGGGGGATTTAAAAAAATCATAAATAATTATTATGACGTAAATCTGACGAGCGACATTTTATTCTGTGAGTAAAGAATACTGCGAAACCGGCGTAAGCGAGTAGAGCGATCACACGAATAAAATAATATCACTTCGAACCCACGTATAATCATATATTTTTTCTGCATACACCCAGTATATTTAGATAAACAATTGTAATGGAACTGATGAAAAAATAAGTGTTCAATATATTTCAACATTTGCGATTTTCATAAATTTTGCACGTGCTTATCAACCAAAGTTTAATTATCAAACAACAATTGTTAAGTTAGAGTTCATTTCAAAATTTTTGCAATTTTTTTATTGTTTTATTCGATAGTACAACTCTTCAAGAATATCCAGTTAAAATTTTAGGCCGATCGGAGTAGAATTAACGGAGCTGCAGGATTTTCAATCTTAGCTCTTCGGCGCGCTATAAACTGTATTCGAACGGTTTCTCGACGCTTGCTCATTGTCTCTCTCGTTATTGTAGAGTATATATATATATATATATATATATATATATATATATATATATGAAATAAAATGCGAACAGTAATTGCAAACTTCGTTCCATCATATCCTTTCCGTATTAGAGATTGCACAGTTTGAATGAATTGCTACAGAATACAATTCATCCTATTACACCACCATCGAGATAATGGCCTACCTGTACTACCATACCGAGAAGAAAGTCAAAACTTTTTACTTCATCTATTCACGGAGTTGCATATAGTTGCACGTTTGCTGAATGTGATTTCAGCACTACAACGGCATAATGTGGATATATCCACTGCTATTGCATCTCACACGGAGGGATCCGTGAAAGCCTCCTAAACATATATACGCCGTCCGGCGGGAGGTCGTCGAAGCCGCGTTCAGTATTGCATACTTCCTTCCGATCTGTCCTTTGCATAAACAGGTGCATGTCGGTACCCTGATGAGTCTAGTAGAGACGAAACATGTACCTCTGCCGTATCACTATGGCGGGAAGGGTAAGTTTTGACTTTCTTCTCGATATAGTGGTACAGGTAGGCCATCATCTCGATGGTGGTGTGATAGGATGAATTGTATTCTGTAGCAATTCATTCAAACTGTGCAATCTCTAACACGGAAAGGTTATGATGGAACGAAGTTTGAAATTACTGTTCGCATTTTACTTCATCTATTCACGGAGTTGCATATAGTTGTACGTTTGCTGAATGTGATATCAGCACTTCAACGGCATAATGTGGATATATCCACTGCTATTGCATCTCACACGGAGGAATCCGTAAAAGCCTCATAAACATATATATATATATATATATATATATATATATATATATATATATATATATATATATATATATATATATATATATATATGCCTCACATATACTCTGTATTCTGTTTAGTTCAACGTCATATCTATTACTAGGTGTTTATACACGTGCGTTATTTTGTATAATTTTTTTAAACACTTGGCTTTTTTAAAGTCGGTGAAGGCTCCAACTCAAATTCTATTCATCCGATCGTTTTCAAATTTTGCACACTTTTCCTTTGCACAAATTACGAGATAACGCCGTCGAGATAATTTATTACTAATCGTTAGAATTTGTTTTACAATAACAAGTCGATTTTTCGATTGAAAAATTTAAAAAATCGTTTTTTTTTTGACTTCATATTGATACGAAAAACTGAAAAATTATTTTAAAATAAATATCTCGACGGCGTTATCTCAGGAAACTTATAAGCTAACCAAATCTTTTTGGTTTTTTGTCATCAGATGATCTAGTGATGAGGAGTGATGTTTACCGCAAATCAACTTTTTTTTTTAGGTGCCTGCGAAAATTTGCTGTCTTTATTTTATTTCTCAAGATTTTCTTACAAAAATTTAACAGAATACTCTTAAAACGTTGTATTATTATGTAATTCATTTGGAAATAAATTTATATTTACTATATTTTCAAAAAAAAAATGTCTAAAATATGAATAATTAACCCTGCCCCCCCCCCCTTTAAATAAAATATATTTCGAAGAACGACAGACAGTTTATTTTAAGAATTACAGGCAAATAAAATCCAACTAACTTTTAAAACTTGTGTCAAAAGTAATAAGTTTTTAAAATTAATGAAATAAAATGTCACTTATAACACTAGACTGGCACGTTAAAAATACTATTTTTATGGGTATTTATAGAAAATTAACATTTATAACACAGTCTTACAAAAAAAATTGTTCCGATAAGCGAACCTGACATGAGTCAAAAATACTTGAAAATACATAAGTATTGCTATGTATTTTTGTCGCTAAATTCGGATCCGAGGTCGAAAAAAATTATACACCCCCATAATCATTAGCTAGGGCCAAAAACACCCTTGAAATGGGGTCAAAATGAGACTAAACTACGAGAATAATTGTTCCATATTAATAAATCAAACTATACAAAATTTGAAAGTGTATTATGTTAAAGTTAAACAGCAGCTTCCATATACTGGATTTGCAATACACTCCCAAGAAGAAGTGATAACTACCCCTCATGTATAAAAAATTCGAACCCAAATAGCAATAACTGTTAAAATGGCTCGAAATGTCTGAGTTATGTTAGCGATAAGAAACTGCACTGGGTCCGACGTGTTACTTGTAAACTACCCTTATACGGTTCAGATAAACTACCCCTAAGCTTAAAGGACACAGAGAAACAAGAGAAAAACTTAAATCTAGCAGGGTCCTAATTTTCATAGATGTTAATTTTGCGTATTTATAAAATAATAAAACTATATTATAACCAAATAAAAAACACATTTTTAAAAAATTCGAAAATTTTTCATAATAATTATGAATTAGCCTCAATCATGTCATTATTTATCTACCCGAATATTAAAAGTATCAAATTTTCAATATTATTCAGTTTTAATTATTAATATTTTTTAGTATTGGATGTACAAATTTAGAAACACAACGTCCGAAAGTACCGATGCCAATGACCGAACATACTTTCAAACCAATTTCGCTTCCCTCTCCAAAGCAACTACAACTGCACCTGGAGTAATTTGTAATTTTCTCGCTGCTATTGGAGGACATAAAATTCGAGCTCAAACCAGAGTTTTTGGTGTATTGTTCATACACTCATTAATTCTGATTGCCAATGCAATTTTTGCAAAAATTGATACAGATGATTGTAAGTATATTTTGTTGTTAAATCGATGCATAAATAAAAAGAAATTTTTATAATTTTAATTCCAATAAGGCGAAATGATTGGGAGCATCTTTTAATGCTACATCTTAGATTTGCATTAAAAATAACGATAACATTCTTATCTAAATTTCCACTACACTACAGCTCCTTCAGGTACTGTCTACCACATTTTGGTGCTATGATATTTAAATTATTAATTACAAAAAGAAGAACATGTTTATGTCTAACTATTGGGTCCTTAAATTTTATTATTGTACAGTTTAGATACTTTCAATAAATTATATTATACAAACATACTTTAATTTAAAATAGGTTTTATAAAAGTGTGCTATTTAAATCATCCTGATTATTTAATAATGCATTTTTATTTTTACATTTATTAATTTCGAGCGATTCAAGACGATTTCATTTGGATCCTTAAGGTTCGATGATTAAAATTTAAAAATCCTGGTTAAAACTATGATTTGACTCTATTAATGTTTTGCATGATTCGATTTAAACATGTTGCAGCGTCAACAAAAGATACAAGTGAAAATTTAAGTAAGAGTGTGTTTTACTTATCACAATCATAAATAAGTATGGATTTCCACTAAGTAACGACCAAAAAAATCAAAAATTTTCTAGTTTTACTGCCGGTGAAATGAAATCGACAAAACCCAAATTTAAACCAGCATATTTCCTTCATATACATAGCGAAATTTATGCTGCTTTGTATTTTGTTCAAAACATTTGTTATAATGAGCAGTATCTTTTATTATAACTCCAGTTTGCTCGAGGTAGTATAATCAAAAAGTTCTCATGGAAATATTAAACATATCTCTACTAATTTTCTTATTGTTTAGAGCATAAATAAATGGTACTAAAATACTATTCTTGAATGGAAGTCTTATATGTTTTAATTGGAATTAATTTCCAGCAATCATCCGACTTAGAAATATGTTAGCGAAGTTGAACAGTGCTTTAACATTTTTATCGCGGCGTTTCCTGGCTACTTGGCAATGGTACTCTAATCCATTTGTTCTTATACATAAACGTATCACTTCGATACTGACTACTTTTTGAAAATAGTTTTCCATCAAAATTTTAGGTTTTAGGGTTATTCCTCTCTTCAAATAATTCTGGACGACCCGTTTGCTTTTTGAGGAGAATTCTGTTTTCATTTTTATATCGCTGTACTTTAACCACAACGGTTCTTTGAGTTCAACTGAGAATTTTTCCTACCTTTTTATTAAAAATTTCCTGTTTCGTAATAAAACATCCTTTTTATTTTCTACTTGACCCATTTAGAAATATTATTTCGACATCAGTCAACAGGCTTAGTACTTATAACAAGCCAGAACTACAAGAATATTATTAAACAAGCGGCAACAACCACTAAAATGGCCTGGTAGTGACCAGATTCGATCCTTATGTTTTCGGGGGTGCTAAATATGAAGTTTATTTTTTTCCAAAATTGAACTAACAAAAATATAATTTTCTGCATCTAACTCTTTATAATTAAGATTGAGGCATTTCGCGAAGCAACAGAATCAGCCCAAAATTCTCGAGGTATCTTTTAGCTTAGTGGAAAATTTCGGAAATTTTTCTGTTAGCGGTTCTGCTTAGTACTATTGCAGAAGTTGAGTGACAAGGTTTTAAATTGTCTATTTCTACACGTACAGTAATAAAGTTTACACTGTAAAGAAGTTTTTCATAAAATTTCAGCCCTTAATATATAGTAGAAAAAATAAAAAGCGACCTTAAGACTGACATTTTACAAGAGCAAAGATTTTGTTGCAGACTGGGCTTATATTGTACAAAGTGGATCGTTTTGGATGTTTTTATAGGCTGGGAATCCATAAAAGGTTTAAAAAATCTGATATAATTGATCAGATTTTTACATCTTTTATGGTTTCGAGCTCTTTTTTTTGGGAAAATTTTAATGGCGAAAATAAATTACGACTATCGCGTTGGGTTTCGGATTTACAAGGAAATTTTCGACTTTGTCCATGTTCTAAAATGTCCTCTATTTTACTTATCAAAGCAACGACAATAAAACTAATAAGGCATTCTTAAGGTACTTTTCTGTAGACTTTTAATTTCAGTTTTAATTACGGAGTTTTAACTTTCCAAATGGAACACCCTGCATTTTTTTACATTTTACATTTTCTTTAAGAATATCTTATATTGTTACTAAATTGACAAAAAATAGGCTAAAAACATATTTTCCATTTTTTATTAAGCTCACAGACTTACTCATAAGAACTGGAGGCTCTGAGGAACCAAGTTTTGCATGTCTATGATAACACATTTTAAAAGACTAAACACTTGTTAAAATACACAAATAAAAAACACACTTAAACGAGACTAAAAAAGGCAAAAATATCAATAAAAAAAAACTAAATTAGCTACATTAAATATTCAAAGCGTTGTCCCTTGTTATCCAGACATAGTAAGCAACATCTTTGCAGTCCTTTGCTCACAACATTATGAATATGAATATTAGTAGTATTTCGCATAACCGAAATAAAATTTTCTTGTAATTCTTGTAGAGTTCTATTTCTATTTAGATAGATTTTGTTTTTCATATGCCCCCAAAAAAAGAAATCTAAGGGGGTAAGATCAGGTGACCTAGGTGGCCACCCGACTGGTCCATAGTTTGCTATCCATTTCTGTGCAACAATTCCCGCATTATAAGCCGGGGAACCATCGTGTTGAAAATACATTCTGTTACTTTCCACCAGAGGCAAATTATCCATAAATAATACGATGTACCTTACTAAAATGTCTAGGTTGACTTGAGCATTTAAATTCTCTTAGTATATCTAGAATGTCATTATTCTATTACCCAACAGAGCAATCCACACATTAAACCCAAATCGTCCTTGTGTTACCTTATTATCGACAGTGATGAAAATTAGCCAATTGTTCATATTTCGTCAAGCTACCCCAGTTCAAAAAAAAAAAAAATGAAGGTCCTGCGTTGCCTAGAACCCAAGATACTGTTAGATTTTGCAACGCTCTTCAATTTAAAACTTCAATATCAAAATAGTGCCGCTCAAAAATGAAGCTCCGAGCTGCTTCCCCCACCACCAGTTCATTTCTGCGAGTACCTTCACTTTACAGGGCTAGTACTTCATCCACAATGCATAAATTATATACTTATTCATTGCATCATAAAATATAGGTCATCGTTTAAAATCTATGAAAATTTTAAAATAAATATATTTTTTTCTTTCCCTGTAGTTTTACCTTTCAAGAATCCATTCCACTTTCAAAAATGTCTTGTTTTAATTGTATTTTAAAGGTTCGAAACTTGCTTGACTTATTGTTACCCTTGTCAATTTAAATTCTCTACTGTCAATCTAGACCAGTTTTAAGGTTAAACCATGTTAGTGAATTAGGGGGTTAGTGTATTTAATAAACACTTGACATGAAACATAAACTATTCAACCAATCTGGTTGAACTTTCGCACATTTATAAAAACTCATAATGGCATCGTCATCAAGGTGGTATATGTCCCTTTAGGCATTATTGTAAGAGATATTAATATATAAAAAATAATGCAAAAAAAAGGGACTTTTCGCCTTTATCTCACCTGTGTGAAGTTAGCAACGTTTCTCAGAAACGTTTCTGCAGCAACGAATTTTTAGAAGGGAACATGTCAATTGCACCCACCATTTAAACAATAAATTAGAAAATAAGATTTGAAAGATCAAGTGCTTACTTCCGTGATATTCTAGTATATTTCACGATTTTCTTGTACAGGGTGGTATAGTTAAAAAACCAAAAAGGATGAGCTGTAGACAACTAGCTCCAATCGACACACAATGAATGCATATACATTTTTCGCAAGGAAAACTGTAAATTTACAAGTTGAAAATACTTATATATTTAACAAAAAAATTAATTTTCAATCACCTGCAGGACATCAGACAAAATTAAAAGAGCCTGCAATGCACAGCGGGTCGTTAGAGAAAAATACAATTTTCACAAGGAAAGCTTCGAGTCTACACCTCGGAAATATTTTCCAAAAATTACTATCAGATTGAAAAAAATAACTCACGCTGTAAGAATTCTCAAAAACCCGTACGAGTTAAGATAGAGAGTAAAATGTGCCAGAAACGAACAGTGGGTCAATATAGAAATATGCAATTTTGACAAAGAAAGCTGCGAGTCTACATCTTGGAATATAAATTGTAGAAAATAACTCACTCTATAAGAATTTTCAAAAACCCGTACGAGTTAAGATAAAGAGTAAAATGTGTTAGCAACGCACAATAGGTCAATATAGCAAAATGCAATTTTGACAAGGAAAGCTGAGAGTCTACATCTCGGAAATGTATTCCAAAAACTACTACTATATTGAAGAAAATAACCAACCCTATAAGAATTCTCAAAAACCCGTACAAGTTAAGATAGAGAGTAAAATGTGTTAGCAACGAAAAGTTGATTAATTAAGAAATATGCAATTTCCACAAGGAACGCTGAGAGTCTACATCTTGGAAATGTTTTTCAAAAACTACTACTAAATTGTAGAAAATAACTCACTTCATAAGAGTTCTCAAAAACCCGTACGAGTTAAGATAGAGAGTAAAATGTGTCAGCAACGAACAGTGGGTCAATGTAGAAAAATGCAATTTTGACAAGGAAAGCTGAGAGTCAACATCTTGGAAATGTTTTTCAAAAACTACTACTATATTGAAGAAAATAACCCATCCTATAAGAATTATCAAAAACCCGTACGAGTTAAGATAAAGAGTAAAATGTGTTAGCAACGAAAAGTGGGTTAATCTAGAAATATGCAATTTCCACAAGGAGAGCTGCGAGTCTACATCTTGGAAATATTTTTCGAAAACTACTGCTAAACTGTAGAGAATAACTCGCTCCATAAGAATTCTCAAAAACCCGTACGAGTTAAGATAGAGAGTAAAATATTTTAGCAACGAAAACTGGAATAATTAAGAAATATGCAATTTCCACAAGGAAAGCTGCGAGTCTACATCTTGGAAATGTTTTTCAAAAACTACTGCTATATTGAAGAAAATAACCCACCCTATAAGAATTCTCAAAACCCCGTACAAGTTAAGATAGAGAGTAAAATATATTAGCAACGAAAAGTGGAATAATTAAGAAATATGTAATTTTCACAAGGAAAGCTGCGAGCCTACATCTTGGAAATGTTTTCTAAAAACTACTACTATATTGAAGAAAATAACCCATCCTATAAGAATTCTCAAAAACCCGTACGAGTTAAGATAGAGAGTAAAATGTGCCAGCAACTAACAGTGGGTAAATATAGAAATATGCAATTTCCACAAGGAAAGCTGCGAGTCTACATCTTGGAAATGTTTTTCAAATACTATATATTGAAGAAAATAACCCACCCTATAAGAATTCTCAAAAACCCGTACGGGTTAAGATAGAGAATATAATGTTTTAGCAACGAAAAGTGGATTAATTAAAAAATATGCAATTTCCACAAGGAAATCTGCGAGTCTACATGTTACTCTTTATCTTAACTCGTACGGGTTTTTGAGAATTTTTATCATCAATATAGTAGTAGTTTTTGAAAAACATTTCCAAGATGTAGACTCGCAGCTTTCCTTGTCAAAATTGCATTTTTCTATATTGACCCATTGTTCGTTGCTGGCACATTTTACTCTTTATCTTAACTCGTACGGGTTTTTGAGAATTTTTATCCTCAGTATAGTAGTAGTTTTTGAAAAACATTTCCAAGATGTAGACTCGCAGCTTTCCTTGTCAAAATTGCATATTTCTAGATTAACCCACTTTTCGTTGCTAACACATTTTACTCTTTATCTTAACTCGTACGGGTTTTTGATAATTCTTATAGGGTGGGTTATTTTCTTCAATATAGTAGTAGTTTTTGAAAAACATTTCCAAGATGTAGACTCGCAGCTTTCCTTGTCAAAATTGCAAATTTCTAGATTAACCCACTTTTCGTTGCTAACACATTTTACTCTTTATCTTAACTCGTGCGGGTTTTTGAGAATTCTTATAGGGTGGGTTATTTTCTTCAATATAGTAGTAGTTTTTAAAAAAACTTTTCCAAGATGTAGACTCGCAACTTTCCTTGTCAAAATTGCATATTTTTAGATTAACCCACTTTTCGTTGCTAACACATTTTACTCTTTATCTTAACTCGTGCGGGTTTTTGAGAATTCTTATAGGGTGGGTTATTTTCTTCAATATAGTAGTAGTTTTTGAAAAATATTTCCAAGAGGTAGACTCGCAGATTTCCTTGTCAAAATTGCATATTTCTAGATTAACCCACTTTTCGTTGCTAACACATTTTACTCTTTTTCTTAACTCGTGCGGGTTTTTGAGAATTCTTATAGGGTGGGTTATTTCCTTCAATATAGTAGTAGTTTTTGAAAAACATTTCCAAGATGTAGACTCGCAGCTTTCCTTGTCAAAATTGCATATTTCTATATTGACCCACTGTTCGTTTCTGGCACAGTTTACTCTCTATCTTAACTCGTACGGGTTTTTGAGAATTCTTACAGCGTGAGTTATTTTCTTCAATCTGGTAGTAGTTTTTGAAAAATATTTCCGAGGTGTAGACTCGAAGCTTTCCTTGTGAAAATTGCATTTTTCTCTAACGACCCACTGTGCATTGCAGGCTCTTTTAATTTTGTGTCTGATGTCCTGCAGGTGATTGAAAATTAATTTTTTTGTTAAATATTTAAGTACTTTCAACTTGTAAATTTACAGTTTTCCTTGCGAAAAATGTATATGCATTCATTGTGTGTCGATTGGAGCTAGTTGTCTACAGCTCATCCTTTTTGGTTTTTTAACTATACCACCCTGTACAAGAAAATCGTGAAATATACTAGAATATCACGGAATTGAGCACTTGATCTTTCAAATCTTATTTTCAAATTTATTGTTTAAATGGTGGGTGCAATTGACATGTTCCCTTCTAAAAATTCGTTGCTGCAAAAACGTTTCTGAGAAACGTTGCTAACTTCACACAGGTCTTTATCTCGATAAATTTTTTATTGATTTTGACGTATAAAACATGAAATTAAAGGTCTTTTAAATACCTACAATTTTCATTAATAAAAATTCTCCTTAAAATGTATTTGGGCAGAAAATCGAATTTTCCGACTCTGGCCGTTGTTTATAAAAAAAACAGAGCCGATCTGATAATATCTCTTTACATATTTATCATTTATTACGCTCTCCCTATAATTTAACACCTTCAAATATCTGTAATAATTTTTTTCGCCTTTTTTTGTAGACAGACTGGAGTATAATGTTTTTATGATTTTTAGGGCAAACACTATTCTTCGTTGTGGCTTTGTTACTCCAATTAGTAATGTCATGTAAGTATTTACTATATCTTTTATAACAACAAAAATAGAAAAGTTATAGATTTTTTTTAATATACTTAAAACTAAATGGATAATTTTCCTTTTTTTGAGTTTTTTACCAGTGAATCATATTACTTCTGAACTATATTAATAATGAATATCATTTTCTGAATTTTAATTTTTTTATGTCAATTTAGAATAAATAAAAACCTATGATATAATTTATTTGAACCTTTAAAGTAAAATAATGAATAGTTTTCTTGTGCAAATAAAGCAGTATATCGACCAGTTTGAGTTATGTAAGTTTTCTTAATTTAAATCTAAATGAACAAATACTGCAGAAGGTGATTGTCCAGGAACCTTATCGATCAATTGTGGGAAAACTACAATTAGGAAGACTCTGAAAATTTGACAGTGTACTAGCGTGCAAATATTTTCAAGATGCATATTGCATATTTGATTTCTACGTAAAATTCTAGACATATTTCATGTACAATATTCTATACTTAAGTCTTGCCGTTTTGGACATATTTAAATTTTTATATCAAAAATTACATATGCGGACTAAAACTTAACTATAAATTTTTCCCATAAGGAGGTCTTTATTATTTAATTTTGGTTAGTTTTCTTGTAGACGAAGATCGACCTTTAGTAGTTTTTTATGATATTTTGAAAATTACTTTGTATCAAGTTGTCTATTCCAAAAATTTGTAGTTTTCAAAATATTGGCAGTTCAACATTTTTCTATTGGAAAAATGCTACACGGCTTTTAAGTTTTGTTATTAGTTGGCCATGACGGTGATTCGTGGCGAAAATAAAACAATCGAACCCTACAGAATTGTCATTATTTCTTGCCATTTGACATTCATTAGTAATAATTATGCCGGGGCGACTAAATTACACGCACGAAGATTATTTAAACTTATTTATTATTTATGGGAAATGTGATAGAGTTATTTCAAGAGCATGCAATACATTCTCGATCCGATATCCGAAGAAACACAAACCAACACTACCAGGTGTTAAAAAGATTATAAAAAACTTCAAGAACTTTGGATCTATAAAAGCTGGAAGAAATAGAAATAAACCAATTGTTAGTAAAATAAAGTTACAAAAATTATTTGAATAAATGTTCAAATTGACGCCCTTGAACGTCCAAACATTTTTCGCACCTAAGCAGGAACTCTTCATGGGTGGCTCTCCTTATTGACTGAGGATTAAGTTCTTCAAAGGCTATTCTGGTGCACTACATGCAGTCTTCCATAGTGGTTAATGCCGTGTTGTATACTTTATTCTTGATTGTCCCCCAAATAAAAAAATCAAGTACTGTTAGGTCGGGAGAGCGAGGTGTCCGAAGAAGTGGCCCATTCTTTGCTATTCATTGATCATAAAACAAGTTTCGTTAATGAATATTAACTAAATGATTATTATGTGGAGGCGCCCCATCATGTTGATAAAATAGATATCTATGATATGCCAGCGGCAAGTTATCTAAATAGTTCACTTCCATATTTCTCAAGATGTCGAAGTAGCTCTCACCTATAGGTTATAAAACGTATTTTGTATCTAGAAAAATGACTAACTTATCATTCAGATTATCTTGGTATACACGTTAAACTACCAATACTCTTGAAAATTTAATTCTCTAAATAGATGTACATTTGAGTCGCTCCAATAGTGCGAGTTGCGTCGATTAAATAATCATTTTTTTATGAATTTGGCTTCGTCCGACCAAATAATATTATCCAAAAAATCAGCAATTTCTTGTGACCGAAGTGAAATAAATTAACAGAATTCTACTCTTTGTGGAAAATCAATGTCTTTTAAATGATGTTCTATAGAATATACATAGGGATGAAAATAGTGTTTCCGTGCAATCCCTAAAACTGATGTTTGAGGTAGTCCAGGCTCTAATACTATTTGCCTTGTAGATATTGTCGAATATGTGGCGAAATATTCTAAAATTGTAGTTTCAATATTTTCATTATTTTATTAACAACTGCTTAATTTCTAGTTCTTTTTGCTTTTATAGATCCAAAGTTCTTGAAGTTTTCTATAATCGTTTTAACAGTTGGTGGTGTTGGTTTTTGTTTCTGAGGATATCGGATAGCGAATGTATCGCATGTTCTTGAAATAACTCACATTCTCCATAAATAATAAAAAAGTTTAAATAATCTTCGTGCGTGTAATTTAATCGCCCCGATATGATTATTATTAATTAATGTTAAATGTCAAGAAATAGTTACAATTCTGTAGGGTTCGATTGATTTATTTTCCCCACGCTTAGCCGTCATAGCCACCTAACAACTAAACTTACAAGCCGTATAGCATTTTTATGATAGAAAAATGTTGAATTGCCAATATTTGGAAAACTACAAATTTTTGGAATAGACAACCTTATAGAAAGTTACCCTTATTTTTAATGCTTAATATGATTAAATTATAAAAATAGGTACTTTCTAGTTAAAAAATTGTTTTTTGACGATTTTTTAAATATAATTTTTATTCTTCTTTTTGACCACTCTTTACTAATAATTTTCAAAATGTCATAAAAAGACTACTAAAGTTGATCTTTGTCTACAAAAAAATTAACCCAAATTAAATACTTTCTTATAGGAAAAATTTATAGTTATGTTTTTGTCCGCCAACATTTTTATATAAAAATTTAAAAATGTGCAAAACAGTGAGATTTAAGTATAGAACATTATACATAAAATATGTCTAGAATTTTACGTAAAAATCAAAAATGCAATAATATATTGAATGTTCCATTTAAAATAAGCAAGTTGACATCTACTTCCGGTATAACCGGAAGTGCTGCTATCTTGAAAATATTTTTGCTAGCTGTCCCCTATGCACGTTAGTATACTGTCAAGTTTTAAGATTATTCCTAATTATAGTTTTTGCACAATCGATAAATAAATTTCCCATAGAATCACCCTGTATATTATCAGAATCATATCTGTTTTGAAATGAAATATTTTGTTACAGTTATTTTTATTGATCATATTTAATTCCAAAATAAATATTGAATAAACTTTAGAATATTTTCTATCTTCAAATAGATTCTTCATAAAAAGATACATTTTTATTTGTTTGTATTTCTTTCGCATAATAATAATAGTAACTTCAATATAAATTCTCGTTAAAGAAGCAGAAATAAAAATAAAAATATATACATATTTTAGGTGCAATGTCACTTGGCGGATCTGGTTCAATGGGTCTGATATCTAAACTTCCTCCTCGTTATATGAAAGCACAATTGATGGGGGAAGGAGGATCTGGAGTATTTTCGGCATTTCTTAGATTAATATCAATTTTTTGCACTCCCTCAACTGTTGGAGCTGGCTTAATGTATTTCGTAACCGGGAGTGTTTTAATGATTATAACTTCTATTCTGTTTTATTTTGCAACACAGACTGAATTTTTCAAGTAAGTATAACGGCGGAATAGATGCCGTAGTAATATTCAAAAATTTCTAGCCTGTAAATTTGGGAGTAATCAGAGGTGCGAAAATTCAGTACTATTTCATTATTTATTATTTATAAAAAATTATTTCATTGTTTCATTTTGTTATTAAGATAACATTTGGTAAACGCAAGCTGTTGAATAACATTTCAAAATACTCAAAATCGAGCTCGAGCGCAAAATCATATTACACTTACATATATAGAAATCGACCCACCTCACACTTATGATTTTATCTATATTTTTTTAGAAACTATACGTCAGACTAAAATAAATTCTAATACAGTTTGAAAGCTGATTTATTATGCTTTTACAGATATATTATTTTATTAAAAATTTCTTTAATGTTGGGTTAAAAATTATAAAATGAAATGAATGAGACAAATTAATTAATACAAAAAAGATACCTTGACAATTAACTAAGATGATGCAATGTCAATATTAAATTTTTAATAATGGGTATGACCTCCTCTTGCTCTAATTACAGCTCGCATATGATTAGACATAGATCTTATCAAGTTCGATATGGTTTCTTGGGGAATATGAAGCCACTCTTCTTCTACTGCAATAATTAACTCTGGGATCGACGTTGGGGCACGAATCCTAGCTCAGATTCTTCGTTTGAATTCGTCCCATAAATGTTCATTCGGGTTTAAGTCGGGACTTAGCGCCGGCCACTCCATAACCCGAAAATTGACTTCTCTAATGTAATCCTGGACAATTCTAGCAGTATTGTCGCCAGTATAATCGATATAAGGTATCACATGTACTGCTAGAATCTCTTCAATTTACCAAACACCTATTAATCTTCATCTTTCTCGATCATGGGCATGCCTAGCGATGAAAACAAAGTCAGTTCGTGCTGCCATAGAAATTACATCCTACATCGTACACTATCCGCCGAATAGCCAATCTCTTCTTCAATGCAGCATACTGCAAATCACTCTCCTAGTATCCAGTAAACTTTTTTTCTTCAATCGCTTCCTTAGAGACATATTCTGGTGTCATCGGAGAACACATCAGACCCATACTGCTTCAATGTCCAATTCACATAATCACGTGCGAAATGCAGACGTGCTTAACGGTGGGCTGGAGTAAGTTTTGGACTAGTTGCGGGTCAATTAAGGGTCAGGTTTCTTTTCTGCAGTCTTAGACTTACCTTCCTCTGACTAATATTCACTCCTCGGATCTCACGAAGCTCTTGTTGTCTTTGAACTGTATTAAGTCGACGATTTCTTAATGTATTAGACACAATAAAGCCGTCATTAGGTTCCGTAGTGCATCGCTTTTTGTCTGTTCCGGGGCGCCGATGAAAGATTCTAGTCTCCTCATAACGTTCGCAAGATCCTTTGAATCGCTCGCAATGTCCATTTTCACGTAAAAGTATGCATTAAAGTAACACGCTTTAAAACCAATAAAATTATATAAACCGAATTAGCTTCATACTATTCCAGAGATAATAATTAAATCTGTCAAAGTTTGTATATACTCATGATAACTTCCACGTGATATACGTTTCTTTTGTTTTCCGTTACTACACTTCATAAATAATAAGCACTCTTGATAAATTTATACCCTTGTCAAAGCGTATTAAATCATCTTCTAAATTGTATAAGTTTCGTTTCGATTTAGCCTATAGTTTCTCAAAACAAAAATATAAACAGAAAATGTGAAATATTGAACACAAATTTTTATCTCCCTGGGGAGGCTATAAGGGAGAAGTTAAAGCTCGTTTGTTATTGGTAATGAAACTGTTTCTTTATTAAATTTTTGTTGTAAAAAAGACTGACTGAACTGTCATCGTGCAAGCTTCTCGCCCCGAAAGAAGCAAAGGTGATATAATCTAAAATTTTTTAATATTCCGAAGGAACTTTATTCCTGAATTACATTAATCGGTAATTACGACGTTTCGTTACCGCGTAACGAAAAATGATGAGCAAAAATGTCGCAAGAAATACTGTAGCTACCTGATAATTCATCAGTGCATACTTCTGATAATTTCAAGACTGCTAAAGTTAACGATTCACGGATCTTCTTCATCTTCTAAAACCTTCCATGCAAGGCTTATGTCAGTTCTTCTTTAGTTCGCCCTATGCGATTTCTCAGTTGTCGCTTCAATCTGGGCTCTCTCCACACTCTGCCGTCCTACTGGAGATCTGTCTCTTGTTATTCACACTAGCCGGTTGGTCATGAAAATTATCTAATTTAATTGTTTTGCTCTTAAATTGAACATATCTAATAGATGTTGTAACTGATTTTCGCTCTCTGCAATAAGAACATTATTATAATTCCAACTTCCTATCTTTGTTCATTTCAACTTTTCTTTATATTTTATTCTAAAGTGCTATGGAAAAATAATTAACTGTTTAATATTATTATGCCATGCGAATTTAGAAATCATCCCACTGGCTTGTGCTATGTTTGCGGAGAATTAACTTTAATAGCGCAACGAAAGCCCTTTTCTCCGCTTTTCAAATGTACTTTTAAATTTAAAATTCATTGCAAGTTGATATATATCAGGATAAGGATTGGGCTCCAAAATTTTGCTGCACTACATGTAACAGTAACTTGACCAAATGGACCAAAGGCACCAGTAAATCAATGCCATTTACTACGCACATGATTTCGCTCGAACCTCGATGTTATCGCACAGATTATTACTTTTGTATGACTTGCACTGTTCTTCAAAACCTGTATTATATCGCTAGAAACTCCACTAGGAAGACTTTGACCCGCAGACTGGACCATTAAATTATACGTTCATCGACAACGACACCTCATTACGCAGGCAGAATTGAATGATCTGGAGTTACCTAAGGGTAATTTTCAACTTCTTGGATCTCGCTTTTAGCAGAGAAAAGGTCATAAAAACCTTAGTATTCTGCTCTAATCCAAATGCATAGATGATAGAATTGATCATACCATGTCATGACAGACAAATTTAGACTATTTATAGACTTAAAAATTGTTGCTTTATTTACGGATTAGCAATTAGGCTTCACAAAATACTGCTGCTTCCTAAGTGAATGGGACAGCCAAGCTTAAGACAAATATTTTATCGTACGGAACGAACCTCTGGGAGGAAGTGTTACTCAGTCAGAAAAATTACTTACCATTTTTTGGTTCCGAAGAAAAATATTTACTTGCCGCCTTTGCACATCAGCTGGGAACAGTTTATGAAGCTAAAATCAAGAAAATTCAGAAGTAGTTTTGGATCAACATGGGGAATGATTTCATCAAGATAGCACTGCATTTGAGAGGAGATTTTCAGTGGAATGTAAGTCGGCGTACGACGTCTGGGGTTTGGTAAGAGAAACTTCTACTTCAGGGTACAAAAGAAAAGCCAGCACCTTTCCAAATCTAATTCATAACGGTAAAATTATTATCGAAAAGTGATAAAGATGGGGGCAAGGCTCCTCCAAAAACGGTGGGTGATGAGGGAAAACGGGTGTCATATTCGGATTCATGAGGTTATTTTAGTATACATAACAATCAGCAGGAATGGTGTAAATCTTTTTGCAGACCAATGTTATTAATTCACCAATATCCAATGATACTATATTATATTATGCTTAAAGTTAAAATCCCACTTAAATTTAAAAAATTTAACGCAGGAAACTATTTTTACCAAGTATAGATATATTATTTAAGTGGTGTTAAAATACAAAGAAACCTAATATTACGTATTTTTGATTCACTACTCATTTTCTAAACCAGGTTGGAAAACATTGAACTTTGCTAAACATACTTTACTAACTTTAGTTGCTTCGGTTTTAAATTTTTAAAATGAATTTAAGGTATCATACTCGAAGCTCTAAGGAGGAACGAAAAGAAAAAATTCGTAATATGAGTGATTTTAAAGGAGTGTTAAAAATATTATGGCCTTTAATAGTTTTGTCTGTATTTCCGATGCTAAATCCAGTTAGTTCCATTACAAATTTGGTAGTTTCCGAATACTATGGAACAGATAGCGTTTGGGGAAGTAAGTATCTTTAATGTTTTATTATATTTTCTCAGTATACGCGCTGTTATGTTATTTTCTTCAAACAACTAAAAAATTTTAGTTTAAAAAATATAAACAAAATAAAAATTTGGTACAGAAGTTTGTGAAATTTGTAAAAATCGCTATATTTTACATGGTTTCTTGATGACAATTTTATTACATATGTACTTAATATACATTTTTTATTGACTTCTATAAATAGCTTTGAAAATGTTGGGTTTTCACCAAAACGTCAGATACCTTACAGTTCTGAGAACAACTCAGCACTCACACGGGATATATGTATATGTATATATATATATATATATATATATATATATATATATATATATATATATATATATATATATATATATATATATATATATATGTATATATATATATATATATATATATATATATATACATACATATATATGTAATTGGAAAATTTCGGGTATTCCGTGTATGTGCCGAGTCCTTCTCATTATTACTACAGCTGAGGTTTCGGCTCATTCACCATTTTTAAAGCTGCAGGTCAACTGCCTGAACAAACAAATGATACGACATAGCATATACATATATATATATATATATATATATATATATATATATATATATATATATATATATATCAATTTTTAGGCAAATATTTTGTCACCGCTTGCACCTATTTAATACCTTCCATAGCTGGATTACTTGGAAGAGGACTATTTAATTATACCGATTTTGTAAGTATAATTTTTCATTTAGATATTACTGAACAGACTTTCTAACCTTAGTCACAAACTAACCCCAGTTACATGTGCACTAGACATTAACCAATTTAATATTCGAATAGTGATTATTTCCTTATTAACTTCTTGCTGGACTTGCGAATTTATATAAACATGATAGTTTTTACCACAAAAGGTACCTAATCTTATTCTAGGCAATTTACTAGAATCACTTATTCTTCACAAAGACGGGGTCAGCAATTCAACCATTCGGATCCCAACTAATTCTACTTCTTCCAATTATTGTTGGTAAGAAGGAACTAAAACTGTGACTGCAAAGCAAATTTATTGAATCCTGCAAAAAGGCCCCAGAATAAGATGTGTGAATAGGAAAGAACTGCGAATCGTGGTATAACTACTGTTAGACCATCTTCTTATGATTGGCATCATGAATGACCCGATGGGCAGATGGCGCCTGGAGGAAGATAAAACTGTTAACCATATCCTCAAACAGTATGCAGCACTTACCTGATTGGTGTAGAAACATTTCAGAGATAAAATATAATCACCTCAAGCAGTCAAGTAGGGTCAGTTAATGAGACTGCCTGCAATCGCCATGGTAGGATAAAATGGACCTAATGAGCCTTAGGCATCGAAGTTCTCGTATCACAACTTCTCTTTATTCATTTATGCATTCATGCATTCATTCTCTACAAAAATTGGGTGCTATCAAATTCGTAATTATTTATTCTCTTCATAGTTTCCATCAGATCCGGCTATTGCTTCACTTTATTTTTCCATCCGCTACCTTAAACATCTGACTGGTAGATAACCAGTTTCTTAGATTTTTCAATCATGAGATTCTTCTCCTTCCTACTCCTCTCTTCCTTATTACTTTTCCTTCCATTAATTTCTTTTACTCCAAAAAATATTTTTATTCCCCATATAACCTAAAGCAACCTACTTGACTTAATCATGGGATTAATTTTCTTTCAGGATTGTCCCATACCAGTACTTTATGCTATGGTAATTAGTCGAGAACTTATTTTTGGGACACTCACATTTCTTGCTAATGCAAAACCAAGGCACCATTTGCCAGTACTTCTAACACACGACTGGGAGTACGGACTTATGATGGCGGGAAATGTTTTTACACAGGGTTTTGTCATGAATTTGACTATGATAAAATCAATGAGGTAATTAATTATTCTTAATAAAATATATATAAAAATAAGTGTAGGATAAAAATTTTTAACTAAAATGAATCCTACATTATTTTTCTTTCATATATATATATATATATATATATATATATATATATATATATATATATATATATATATATATATATATATATTATATTTTCTTGATTCTTGAACCATTTATTATATCATTTTTTTCTTTATTTTGTCTTTTCTTGGGTTTAGGTTCTTTATTTAAAAAAAATACAAACAAATTGACGTTTCGCCCTTTATTTAAGGCATTTTCAAAATTTTTGATTTATTTTCCTTCCTAAAAATATTTTTTATATAATTAAAACTTTCACATAGGAACATATGTACAATTTTAAAAACTAAACAAACACTCTAAAACAGTATTAAAATCTTTAAAAAATATTTAATTTTAGCGGTACATACCTTGACATTTTGTTTATTAATTATTGACGGAATTCAACTTTTCACATCATCTGTTCAGGTACTAAGAATACATGGAAAGCGAGTGTGTTTTATATTTTATATATTTTTTATATTTTACAGTGTACAAAAAAAACAAATATCAAAAGAAAAATAATGCCTTCATAAAAAAAATACTCAATGTAAAAGAACTAACTGAAAAAGATGCAAAAAGGCTAACCATTCACAACGCTATTTCTCCAAAAATTACATAAACAGGATATATGACTAAGACCTATTGTTTCTTGTGTACAGGGTGAGTCAACGATTGGATGAAGTAGGTTTGTGCCTTTTCGGTGAAATTAACAAAGAAGCTATATTTATTGTTTAATACAGTTTATTTTTACGCAGATTTTAAAAATATTTAGGACTCTACAGGGTGAGCCAAAAAACTAGGACAGCATAAAATTGTATTTTTTTAAATAGAACACCCTATATACGAATCGTATTTTCGATTTAGCTTATAATTTTAAATCTTTTTTATTAAGAGTTTACTATAATAAAACTTTATGGTTTCTGAGATAATTAAGTTTAAAGAAAAAAAGTCACATTTTCAAGCATCAATTCAATCCTAAATAACGTTTTCAATTTTGTGACAAATATATTCGAATTTGGAATTTAGCAAGGCCAAGGACAAGTTAACATAATTTTTACCTAATATTTGCAATAAAAGCTACAGGGTGTTGAACACATCGGCTCAAATTTGAACAAGTTTAAATGAATAAATATCTTTTTTTTTTAAATGGTACACCCTGTATATTTTCATGTTATTTAATAGAGTAATAAAAACCCTAAAAGTTTTGTTCAATATATCCTATACCTATATATAATAGTTTTTGAGATATTTCAGTTTTTCTTATTTTCCATACTTTTTTACAGAAATAGTCTTCATTATCATAGTAGCCATGGCAAAAACAATGTAAAAGAACATTTTTCTGTGTGTCAAATTTATAACCGCAATCGCTTCTTTTGGTTTTTATATAGTGTAGTTTGGTTTTTTTTGCATTCATCTTATATTGTAAAATGAATTTTCCAAAGAATGAGTTATAAGATATGATTTATACAATAGGAGAGGCTCAAAAAAATTGCCTTCTTGCTCAAAGAATTTACAAAATGAAGTATCCTGATCGACGCCAGCCTAATACCAATACTTTTCAAAACTTAATGCAAAGATTTGATTCTTCTGGTACTGTTGATTATCCAAAACGTAAAGTAGTCAACAAACCAGTAACTAATGAAGAAAAAGAACCACAAGTATTGTTAAATGTTCAGGAAAATCCTTATATTGGTAGCCGTCAGTTAGCAGCATTATGTGAAACATCACAATCCACCGCTAATCGTACTACCAAGAAATATAGGTATCATCCATATCACATGGAATTACACCAAGAATTGCATGGACAGGATTTTGAAAGTCGTGTAAACTTTTGTCGTACAATAAATGCGGAGATTCAATTAAATCCATATTTATTATGCAAGGTAATGTTTAGTGATGAAGCTACTTTTAGAAGTAACGGATCCGTAAATAGACGCAACATGCATTATTATGCCACAGAAAACCCATTTTGGATTAGAGAGGTGCAACATCAAAACCACTGGTCATTAAATGTTTGGTGTGGTATTCATCATAATCGAATTATTGGACCCCACTTTTTTAATGAACCACTAAATGGCCATAGTTACCTGAACTTTCTACAAGAAGAACTACCCCAACTGCTTCAAGGTCTCGATAGGGATGAGCTCGACAGTATGTGGTTCCAGCACGATGGTGCGCCTCCGCATTACCATCGTGAAATTCGTGCTTTTTTGGACCAACGATATCCGCAAAAATGGATTGGACGTGGGGGTTTCATTGAGTGGCCACCAAGGTCTTGCGACATCACCCCATTAGATTTCTTCCTATGGGGTTATATTAAAAATAAGGTGTATGTTAATCCACCAACAACAGTGGAAGATATGCGAAACAGGATTAAGGATACCTGTAGAACAATAACACCACTAATTTTGTCCAGGGTCCGAGAAAATCTGCAAAAAATACTAAATTTGTGCATTGCACAAGAGGATCGTTTATTCAAACACTTATTAAAAAGAAATAATTAATCTCAATATTTAATAGGTAGTTTTTTTGTTTCAATTTAGTACTTAAGTAAATATGTATTTGCCTTGTCGTTATTGTTGTGTTAATTTTTTCACATTATGTTTAATTAAACTATTGCCGTTGTAATATAACGAATAATGTATTTCATCATAATTAACCACGTTCTATTTGTTCCTGTAGTTTCTTTTTATTATTTTACATGGCTACTATGATAATGAAGACTATTTCTGTAAAAAAGTATCAAACAAAAAATATAGTTTCTTTGTTAATTTCACCGAAAAGGCACAAACCTACTTCATCCAATCGTTGACTCACCCTGTACAATCGCTATTTTATCGTTTATCAAAATTCTTATCGGATTGCATTTCAAATATTACAGGAAAAAACGATTTTTTTTATTAAAGATTTATTCGCCTTTAAAAAATTTATTGATACAATAAACTTACCCGAAAATTACAGACTCATTTCGCTAGATGTTATATCTTTGTATACAAACATACCAACGCAACTTGTCCACAATATACATCCCTATCAAAAAATAATTTTATTGATGCTGTTGACCTCGTTCTAAATACAAATTACTTTAAGTACGAAAACACCATTTACAAACAACTCGATGGATGTGCTATGGGATCAACAATTTCATCTACCATTGCTCAGTTAGTAATGGAATATTTAGAGGAAAAAGTTTTAGAAAAACTAAATTTTAATATAATATTTTTCAAACGTTTTGTCGATGACTGCATAACAGCCGTGCGCCGAAATAAAATAAATGAAATTCTCCAAGAGTTTACCAGTTTCAACCAAAAATTACAGTTCACGTCCGAAACAGAAAGTAATAATAAAATAAATTTTCTGGATATGACACTTATACGCAGAAAAACAAAATTTTAACTGAATGGTACACTAAACCACCTTGGTCAGGTCGATATCTAAACTGTTTCTCTAATCATTCAAAAACTCAAATAAATAGTGTTATAATTGGTCTCGCTGGTCCTGCTATCTCTCTTACGTCTCCAGAATTCCGACCAAGTATACTGCAAAAAGTGAAAAATATACTAATAAATAATAATTTCAATGAAAAGACCATCACCAAAATAATTAATAAACGAACATATAAATTTTATAATAATCAAATAACAAGAAAAATAGAACATAAACAGCAAAAATATGTAGCTTTACCTTACACTAGTGAGGAAAAAATAAACACATTTTAAAAAGGCATGATATTATCGTATGCCACAGGTCACATAATAAATTAGATACACTGTTCATTAATTTAAAAAGTAAAATTCCTCTCATGAATAAATCAAATGTAGTATATTGGATTTCTTGCGCAGGTTGTCCCAAAAAATATATAGACATGACGGGCCAATTACTAAACCACAGATTGAATGGCTATAAATATACGAAAAACGCCTCAACAGCGTTAAACAAACACAGAAAAGACGAAAAACATACTTTTGATTATAACAATACCATAATAAAAAACAAAGATATTAATTATTAAAAATTGCAGATAAAGGAAAAAATAAAAACACTGTTAATGACAGAACGGATATAGGAAATTTGAGCCACATTTATATCAGCCTAATCTAACAAAAATATTAAGTATTTGATCCTATTAATAGGTATCAAAAATTGAATATCCTCTTAAACATAATATTAAATGTTTGAGTTATTTTGTTCCTTTATGCACTGTAAAATGAAAAAATATATAAAAAATAAAACACACTCGCTCTCCATGTATTCTTAGTACGTAAATAGACGATGTGAAAGATTGAATTACGTCAATAATTAATAAACAAAATGTCAAGGTATGTACCGGTAAAATTAAATATTTTTTGAAGATTTTAATACTGCTTTGGAGTGTTTGTTTGTTTTTAAAATTGTACATATGTTCCTGTGTGAATGTTTTAATTATATAATAAATATTTTTAGGAAGGAAAATAAATCAAAAATTTTGAAAATGCCTTAAATAAAGGGCGAAACGTGAATTTGTTTATATTTTTTGTAAAATAAAGAAAAAAATGATATAATATATGGTTCAAGAATCAAGAAAATATAATATATATATATATATATATATATATATATATATATATATATATATATATATATATATATATATGGGTATGTGTGTGCGTATCTGACATAGGAAAAGGCAGAATCGTACTCAAACCTGAGAAATGACTAATGTGATTAATCAAAGTCCGAAATATTTTTCTGCAGCTTTAATCATCATGACTAAAATGTGTGTGTCGAACTTGCATTGTTATTATTTTCACATTTCGATTAGGTTATATCTCTTTTAGTCATCTAGTATAAGCTGAATCAGTTTATGTTTAACAATTCATTTAGTATTCCGGTATTTTTCAGAATGGTACCAAAAGATCGCATAGAATTATCGATGATGGTAAATATGTTCTTTATGAGTTTCTTTATGGCTGCCACGTCACCACTGGGAGTACTTGCTGTTACTCTTCTTTAAAAGATCTATTTCATGTTAGTTGTTAAAAGTTTAGTATAAGAAGACTGATATTTCGTAACTTTTAAAGTTATAAGCAATATTTAGTTTTGAGTAAGGTTGAATTGAATGACTTCTCTTGTATTTTAGAACTAGCAGGACATTTCTAGCTATTATCAACTACGAACCTATTTCTACTAAAGATATGTAGACTAATGAAAAAATGATAATTGTAAACAACAATATCAGTTTGACAGCTTAGTTTCATTCTAGACTTGAATCTGTTTTGTAAAGATCTCAATAAGGGGCTTTTAAGGAAAAATTTTGATTTACCAAAATAAAAAGGTTTTTTGAGTACGTTTACAGTTTGTTTCAAGTAAAAATACATTTTCATAAAATTAAATTATATCTTTTTAAATTTGCTTAAAAATAATTTTATCTAGAATTTTTTTCTTTTATTTTACTATAAAACTGAAAATAACACAATATGGACATGATAAAAATTTGTGCATAATAGAATTAGTTATAGAAAAATGAGAAAAATAATTATTACATTTTTGTTTGTTTTCAATTATTATGTTTTTCTCCATAAGTTGCCTAGTGATACAAAAATAACCGTATGATATCTAGAATTAATCAAACTTTTAAGTATATGTATTATCTCGATTATTGAAAAAATTTCAGTTATCTGATGATAAAAGTAATGCATAGATGAGATTAGTAAAGACTGTGATAATTGCAAATGTAAACTGTGATAATCGCAGATGTAAATTTGCTAGAGACATATCTAGAGATAAGATCGAAAGAATATATATTTTCCTTTTGATGCGTGTTAGCTACATCAAATTCTAATAAATTAATATTGGGTTAGCTATAGATCTATATGTTTAAGTATATTTTTCAAAGATGGCACTTGATGTAGTTTAATTACTTTTCTAATACCCAGTTATGAATAAGAGACGAGCAGAAGTTGTTTTCAAGAACATTTATATTTTATATATTGAGTTAGTTATTACATAAACTATAAAATACTCGTTAAAATAGGTTATAGTTTTAAGTTTTGTATTATTAATAATTTAACAATTTAGAAAAGAATACCTTAAGAATAGTAAAGTATGACAAGAATGAATTTCCTACTATATTATCGATACTATAGTGTTATAAAAATAAATATTTTTTCAGTTAATTGTCTTTTTTGTGAATTTCTCAGGGGTTCAATATGTAAAAAATTTTATGTTCATATATACAAATGAATTAGATTTTCAAAAATGGTATTTTAACACTGTCTTAAACCCCTAATTTACTAAAACGGTTGACAATAATTCTTCTCGATTAGATCACGATATTTTTTTCAGGAAGATGGTTTCTTTGTAATGCTTCAAATAAAAGACGCAAACTTTTACGTCACTTAAAACACTCAAAACATACACCATCTGGTGTCCACATTTCAATCAAGTAATTGCAGTTATACGGTCAAAAATGTAGTGTCCACTCTCCAAGTGTGACTTTTAAAAATACTGTACATCAACAAAAATCCCTGTTCTTAATGGTTTATAACCTTTAGTTTTTTATATAATAACATTTACAATATGCGTATTCGTAGACGTCTGGGATACAAACAGTTAAACAAGATTCGAAAAATTTTGAAACGTCCTATAGTAATATAATATATACAATAGGTATCACTACGTTATACATAGTAGTTTTATTACAAAAATGTACCATACGCCCAATAATATAACCACCTACATACATATTTAAAGGTTCAAGAAAAATTAATTCCTATATATGTAGATCGATTTGAAAATTAACTACAAAAATATTAATCACGTGATTAGCAATATCCGCCAAATTTTAATATAAAAAAAATTCAAAAGTGGAGTTATATATCTCAAAATATCGAAAAAAGTTATAAGAAAAAGTTTTTCCAAATGCAAATACGCAAAATTTTAGCTATATAAGATAATTTGGATTTTTTACCCATTATTTGTAAATTCCACTACCGTTGCAGAATAAGACTCAACGCAACCTACATAAAACTTGTTGGTTTTGACAATGCTTCATTCCAGACATACTAGTATTTCGTTTAAAGTATCGCCATATTAAATGTGTGTTTTTCTATAAAAACCAAATTGGGCTATTAAAATTTGGTCATATGGGATGCATATTTCTTTTTGACCCTGTACAAGGTAACTTAATAAAATAATTATTTCTGAAAACGTACTTTGTGTCTTAATATTAATTAATATTAAGAACAAATTTTAATAATAGAGATTTAAATTAAATCGTTGAAACTAGATAAACTTTATTAAAGTTAAATAAAAATCTATTTTCCACTTAATGCAGACTTTACTGATGACACTGTGTACTTGTTTGTTACAATTATAATGTGTATTACTTTTAGAAACAAACTACCTTTTCAAAAATAGTTATTTTATGAAGTTGCCTTATACAGAGTCAATAACAAATAAACTTGGCATCATGTGTGACCAAATTTTAATAGCCCTATTTGGATTTTATAGAAAAATATGTCTGGGATGAAGCACTATCAAAACTAAGAAGTTTTATGTAGGTTTCGTTGAGTTTTATATTGGTGCAATTTACAAAAAATGGGCAAAAAATCTAAGTTATCTTATATAGCTGAAATTTTGCATATGGGCTTTAAAAAAACGTTTTCTAATAACTTTTTTCGATATTTTGAGATATAACCCCACCTTTAATTTTTTTTTTGAAAAATATTAAAATTTGGCAGAGAATGCTACTCACGTAATTCCCATTTTTTGGTTAATTTTTATTTTAATCGAAGCAGAAATTGAGATCAAGGTCAAATTTCGAATAACGCTATTAAAAAAAAAAATCCCATATGATGCGGACTTTACTGGTCACTGTATATATATATATATATATATATATATATATATATATATATATATATATATATATATATATGTTTATGCGGCTTTCACGGATTTCTCCGTGTAAGATGCAATAGCAGTGGATATATCCACATTATGCCGTTGTAGTACTGAAATCACATTCAGCAAACGTACAACTATATGCAGCTCCGTGTATAGAATGAAATAAAATACGAACAGTAAATGCAAACTTCTCTCCATCTTATCCTTTCTGTGTTAGAGGTTGCACAGTTAGAACAAATTGTTATAAAACGCAATTTATCCTATTCCACCACCATCGAGATGATGGCCTACCTGTACCACCATACCGAGAAGAAAGTCAAAACTTACCCTCCCCGCCACAGTGATACGGCAGAGATACATGTTTCGTCTCTACTAGACTCATCAGGGTACCGACATGCACCTGGCTGTGCACAGGACAGATCGGAAGGAAGCATGCAAATACTGAACGCGGCTTCGCCGACTTCCCGCCGGATGTCGTATATATGTTTATGCGGCTTTCACGGATTTCTCCGTGTAAGATGCAATAGCAGTGGATATATCCACATTATGCCGTTGTAGTACTGAAATCACATTCAGCACACGTACAACTATATGCAGCTCCGTGTATAGAATGAAATAAAATACGAACAGTAAATGCAAACTTCTCTCCATCTTATCCTTTCTGTGTTAGAGGTTGCACAGTTAGAACAAATTGTTATAAAACGCAATTTATCCTATTCCACCACCATCGAGATGATGGCCTACCTGTACCACCATACCGAGAAGAAAGTCAAAACTTACCCTCCCCGCCACAGTGATACGGCAGAGATACATGTTTCGTCTCTACTAGACTCATCAGGGTACCGACATGCACCTGGCTGTGCACAGGACAGATCGGAAGGAAGCATGCAAATACTGAACGCGGCTTCGCCGACTTCCCGCCGGATGGCGTATATATGTTTATGCGGCTTTCACGGATTTCTCCGTGTAAGATGCAATAGCAGTGGATATATCCACATTATGCCGTTGTAGTACTGAAATCACATTCAGCAAACGTACAACTATATGCAGCTCCGTGTATAGAATGAAATAAAATACGAACAGTAAATGCAAACTTCTCTCCATCTTATCCTTTCTGTGTTAGAGGTTGCACAGTTAGAACAAATTGTTATAAAACGCAATTTATCCTATTCCACCACCATCGAGATGATGGCCTACCTGTACCACCATACCGAGAAGAAAGTCAAAACTTACCCTCCCCGCCACAGTGATACGGCAGAGATACATGTTTCGTCTCTACTAGACTCATCAGGGTACCGACATGCACCTGGCTGTGCACAGGACAGATCGGAAGGAAGCATGCAAATACTGAACGCGGCTTCGCCGACTTCCCGCCGGATGGCGTATATATGTTTATGCGGCTTTCACGGATTTCTCCGTGTAAGATGCAATAGCAGTGGATATATCCACATTATGCCGTTGTAGTACTGAAATCACATTCAGCACACGTACAACTATATGCAGCTCCGTGTATAGAATGAAATAAAATACGAACAGTAAATGCAAACTTCTCTCCATCTTATCCTTTCTGTGTTAGAGGTTGCACAGTTAGAACAAATTGTTATAAAACGCAATTTATCCTATTCCACCACCATCGAGATGATGGCCTACCTGTACCACCATACCGAGAAGAAAGTCAAAACTTACCCTCCCCGCCACAGTGATACGGCAGAGATACATGTTTCGTCTCTACTAGACTCATCAGGGTACCGACATGCACCTGGCTGTGCACAGGACAGATCGGAAGGAAGCATGCAAATACTGAACGCGGCTTCGCCGACTTCCCGCCGGATGGCGTATATATGTTTATGCGGCTTTCACGGATTTCTCCGTGTAAGATGCAATAGCAGTGGATATATCCACATTATGCCGTTGTAGTACTGAAATCACATTCAGCACACGTACAACTATATGCAGCTCCGTGTATAGAATGAAATAAAATACGAACAGTAAATGCAAACTTCTCTCCATCTTATCCTTTCTGTGTTAGAGGTTGCACAGTTAGAACAAATTGTTATAAAACGCAATTTATCCTATTCCACCACCATCGAGATGATGGCCTACCTCTAACACAGAAAGGATAAGATGGAGAGAAGTTTGCATTTACTGTTCGTATTTTATTTCATATATATATATATATATATATATATATATATATATATATATATATATATATATATATGTATGTTTATGCGGCTTTCACGGATACCTCCGTGTGAGATGCAATAGCAGTGGATATATCCACATTATGCCGTTGTAGTGCTGAAATCACATTCAGCAAAACGTACAACTATATGCAGCTCCGTCTATAAATGAAGTAGAATGCGAACAGTAAATGCAAACTTCGTTCCAACCATATCCTTTTCGTGTTAGAGGTTGCACAGTTTGAACAAATTGCTAAAGAACACAATTTATCCTATTCCACCACCATCGAGATGATGGCCTACCTGTACCACCATACCGAGAAGAAAGTCAAAACTTACCCTCCTCGCCACAGTAATACGGCAGAGGTACATGTTTCGTCTCTACTAGACTCATCAGGGTACCGACATGCACCTGGCTGTGCAAAGGACAGATCAGAAGGAAGCATGCAAATACTGAACGCGGCTTCGCCGACCTCCCGCCGGATGGCGTATATATGTTTATGCGGCTTTCACGGATACCTCCGTGTGAGATGCAATAGCAGTGGATATATCCACATTATGCCGTTGTAGTGCTGAAATCACATTCAGCAAATATATATATATATATATATATATATATATATATATATATATATATATATATATATATATTCAACAACTTCAAAGTTTCGACTTTATCTAATTTAATTGTAATATAACGCCTAATTTTTTTTAAATTAAAGTAAACAAAATAAACTCTAAAATTTATATAATTCTAACCTGAAAGAGTAAACAATTTTAAATAAATTAAAGGTTCCTCACACTACTAGAATAGACAAAAATTTAGTTGCAAACATAACAACGGCGTAAAATTATTCTTCTTCTAGTCAAAAAAATTACAATAATAAGCATAAAAATACGGTTAGCTAAAGTATACTTAACTAGAATAATTAATAATTGAAATCAATGATTTGTAAATATTGCTAATCTAAGAAAAAATACTTTTTTATTGAAGTATATTTTGACAATGATTATTAAAAGGCAATTATCTTAAATATTACATTGTTTAATAAATGTTATCTAAGAATTTAGAATAATTTAGTATCAGTGACGTTGACTTACCTTAAAACTTTATTAAATTTGAACAGACAAAATTGGAAACCTTCAGTGTACCTCTAAGTCTTCTAAGGTGTAAACTGTTATTGTTATATATAACCAAACATGGTTCATGTTGATATTTCAGAAATTCCAGAACTTCCAGGTCCAGAAAATGAATATCTAAGTAAGTATAAAACGAATTTCTTAAAAATTTAAAATGGTTCGGCAAACTCTGTGTCACCTTACTATTTGATATTTTTGTCAATGCATTCACTAAAAAATTGTGCCATAAGTAAAAAAAAAATGTTTTAATTGTTATTAAAAATCTGGTTTATCCCAAGTTTGTATAAACATTATAAAACTTGAGAAACAAACCTTAGTTTCATTTGTGGAATAAGAATTAAAAATTATTTCAGGAAAATGATTTTTTATCCTTTATTTTTCCATATGAGGTTTTGTTTGGTGATATAGATAATACAAATTATAAATTTATCATTGGCAAAATAAAACTGACCAGCTAGAAGATCTTACTTCTGCGGAATCAGAAGCAGCTTCAAATTTAATAACAGAGTGAATAAATATTTTTACTTTTTAGCCTTCAAGAGCAGTTCCGATTATGATATTTTTTTTTTATTTGTTTTCTTATATTATTTGTAATTAGCTATTTGGTGGTGGGGACGCATAAAATTTGTATTGTCAAAACAGTTATAAAAATATATATGGAAAAAATTCAGTTTTCATTGATGTTGAAAACGAAATATTTTTTGAGGAATCTGGTACATCAAAATTGTTGTTAAGTTAAAATTTCTCATAAAAGTTCAATTTTTCCATTATAATGAGAGCCGAGAAATATTCTCACAGAGAGCTTATTTAACGAAAACAAATTTAAACCAGCTTTTAAGTTCATGCTTTCCCAGGATGTAATACATCGGCTTTTTAAAGAAAAGGTAATAATTTTTTTGCAAAAATTTTTAACGATGCAACAGCTGAAACTTTTATGATTGCAAATCAAAGTGAAGAAATACTTCTCAACAAAGATATTCACAGTGTACCGCGCTAAAATAGTTAGAATTAATTGAGATAGAAGCATTTTTTCACGTTAGCATCGAAGTATAACTTAGTTAACTGCCGCTCTTACGAAACACGATATGGTACAGCATATGGCTGCAGAAAAAGTGATCTATATACTTACTTGCATGCATTATTTGCAATGGAAATAAAGGCGATTACCGTAGACTATTTAAATAGAATGAAGTCTCCAATGCTCCAAAATTAAATGAAAATTAAATTTTAGAATTTTTTTATACAATTGAATCACAAATCTGTAAACTATTCATATGTAATAAAAAAAAATTATCGAATAGATCAAATCTGTACCGTTCTTAATTGTGAACAAAAGAAAAATTATCAAAACTGTCACTGTCCTTGCGGATTAAGGAACTTAAAAGATTTTGTCGCTTCAACACTTCGACTACAAATTTCTTTAGTGAATTTGGGGTTTAGTGTCATAATTGTATCGAATATTTTAAAGAAGTCTTTACGTCGGTCATCTATAACCTGCTGACATCTTGAAAATACACGCCTTAAGTAGGTGCTGTGTAACAAAAAAGGAGATGCGAATATATTACTTGTAGAAAAATACTAAACTTGTGATGGTGAATCGAGATAGGAAATGAATACTATAAATTTAGTTAGAACTCTAGAAACTGATAAAAAATCAGTGCGATTAGAACTGATAGGGAAACTTGAACCACAAAAACTTAAAGGTTAAGAAACGCTGCCTTACTCAAAAAGTTTGAAAGTAATAAACAATTTTTTTTTAATTATTTTAGAAGATTACGATCGCACGTACGCCACTACGCTACATATATCCTGATTAAACGCGCATAATAGAGCTAAAAACAGGGTAAAATTGGTCTCTCCAAATTCACTCACTTTTCTTTGGATACTGATTTTCGCGTGAGACAGTAATTGTCAATTTTTTTTCAGGAAGCTTAAACCAAATTTTTTATCGTTTTATTATGTTATTAGATATTAATAAGCAATCATTAAATATTTTTTACTTATTTATTGATGGATTAAATAGATAAAAACTGGACCTTATATATTTTACCTTTTTAAATAAAATTTCACAGGTCACGATTCAATAGTTATTTATAAAGGAATCAAGGTTTGAGATATTATATTTTTACTACAATAGGACGAAATCTTATTTTACTGGGTGGATTTTTTTTTGAAATCGCTGAATTTCCAAGAATAATAGCTTTTAACTTTTAATACATAACAAACCTTTTTTTAACAGACGGCCTGAGTGACGTCCACAACAAACAACAAGTAATCTGTTTATCAATTTTGACCCTATAGGGACATCCTTTTTTCTAATAAGCGGGTATATAAGGAAAAACGAAAATTCCCATGCCAAGAGAAATATCTTTTACGTAGTACAAAAGAACTGGGCCAAAATTAGAAAAAAAAACGTCATTTACAATAAGTTATAGTAACGTAACCTTAAAAAACTGCCAAGTGCGTATTCAATCTGCATTACGTTAGAGCATAGGTTTGCAACCTTTTCAGAGCCACCGCCCCCTTTGCAAAAAAAAAAATAAATCCAATGCCCCCCTCCCTTAAAGTAGTCGAACTCAGTATGAAAATATCATATTAAAAATGTGAATTATAAAAAAAAGTATTAGAACATTTTTTATTATGGATTAGAAAATTGACATAAAAATTGGTAGGAAAAAAACTAATGAGATGGTTGGAATTGCTGTAGTTTAGAAAATTTATTAATTTATCTAGTTTCAAGTTTGGCAATCGTCGCAGATCGCCACACTGAGCGATCCACAATCTCTTCTTTTTTTTGGAAAATTAATTTGAGACCGCCCTGAATCTAAAGTCACGCAAATGTGATGAGGGTAATACAGTTAAAAATTTATTAACTATTTTCCACAATCCAGGGTAGAGTCTCTTTGTAACCAAAGGTTTTCAAATGAGCGATGTAATTTTTGAATGTAATCAAGTTGACGTGCATTTTTTCGTGTCTGCTTTCAGGGAAATCTTGTCTTGAGATAACATTATAAAAAGATGGGGTTATTGAGATAACATTATAAAAAGATGGGGTTTCCGTTTAAAAAACGGACTTTTAACGTTTTTTTCTAGCGAATGCCAGTTTTTGATCACCCTGTATTTATTTATTATCAACATATCAACACAGTATACTAAAGCCGATCTACTTCTAGAAGGGAACCAACCCCCAAGACTTCTATTTAGAAGAAATAAAAAAAGAATAGTTATGTTTATGCTGGCAACGCCATTTTTGACACAACATTTAAAATATGTCAAAAACCATTAGATTAGATATAGAATAGAATACATGAAATATATCCATAATTTTGCGTAGAATCTAAAAATAAAATAACATATAAAATGTTCCATTTAAAATAAGCAAGAAAGCATCAACTTCCGGTGTTGAAGCGCTACCATGTTGAAAATGTTTTAACCGAATTGTTCTAATCGACTTTAGTAAACTGGTAAATTTTTTAAAATTTTCCAAAGTCTGTTTTTCGAAAAATCGATGTATTTTACACAATATTATTAAATTTTAACATTCATTATTGCCAGACACTAAATTCCACCGGTGCTATAAAGTGCGAGAAAAAATTGGGGCACCTACGTCATAATAATAAGCCTGAATTTATTTGGGTAACTATCTTATGTGTGCGAAGACATTATTTATGCGAGTGTGAGTGAGATAGATGTACTATACGCATCAGTTGAAACAGCACCATCAATTTCTCAAGAAAACAGTACAGTTAGAAAATAATAATGTAACCTCTAAAAGTAAGCCTCCAATCACAGGTGATGTAAGCATGAATCCCAAAAATATTTAGCCAAATTTATTTAAATAAAATTAATTTTATAATTAAACATTAAAACAGTATTAAATAATTATTGAAAAATTCATAAAGCTGCCTAATAAAGCCGTTTAATGCAATCACTCGTACTCATATGTATTTATAGATAATGCCCTCGCGCTCATACTAACAGCTGATCTTTTATCGTGTTTGGGGGATGTTAAATCCATCGGATTGGTCTGACCGCTTACAAAAGGTCTTAGAATATCACCCAAATAATATATATAAAACATAAGTTTACCACTGTCACATAATGTGTCCGTATTTTTTATTATTTTTTTTTTTCGAGCTTTAAAGGGTCTAGCGGAAGTTAGGGCCCACTAAAAGCGCCTGGCAATAATGAACATTGGTATTTAATAACTGTGTGAAACCTATATGAAAACCAGCTATGTGACTTTAACGTAAAAGAGTATGATTTGTATGTGCCTTTTGTACCTATTACCGGCAAAAGGGTGTCGCTTTCGAACTTGCAAGAATGCATACGTTTTTAAGTACATATTAAACATTTCTTGAAAAATTTTATCTTGACTAAAATGACGTTGGTCTGAGGACTCTGGGATCTTGGACTATATTCCTAAGTATGTGTTATCAACTTCTTCAATACGCACTTCTATGCCCCCGGTGGTGGGGGGGGGGGGGGGGGAGGCGTTATAGCTTCTGTTGGAAATTTATGCGTTCGAGTTTCCTTTTCTTTTGCTCTTTATTTTTCCTTTATTATCTTATCCAAAATATTAAATCAAACCAATTTCTTTATCGCAAATCGTATTAAGTCAGCAATTTATTTATTAAAATAGATAAAATAAACTGCGTAGATAATTAAAGAGTAAAAATTCCAAAAAGTTTTCAAATCAGCTAAAAAAAACAATTAAAAGTACATCTTTAGTTTTATCAATAATCAGTAGCCAATTGTCAATTGCCAGGTTATTAACGTGAACAAACACGAACTTCGATCATAATTAAAATTAAGCAAATCAGATAATGGGAACAAGAATTTGGAAAATTTTGTTTAAATTGCGTCGCCATTAAAATTCATATTATATTCACCATAACTTTCACTACTCACAGTTATAACGTTTTGAGTTGAAAATCTGTGTAAAGACTGCAGAAACCCTAAAAAATCGTTGTAAATTATTTTCAAGTTCTTATGACGATCGCTGAGAGTCGCAACAATTAAGATCAACTAGGAAACAGAATTTTTCTCGTACTTTGCTCAATGAAATTATATTAGCAGTATTTGCATCCTAATCTTAAAGAAATTTGAAACTTTTCTATTTCGCACTTGTTACTCTCTTAGTTTAATATCTGGTGACTCCAGTTTAATTTAACGGAACTGAACAAATTTAGTCTCGTTAAAAAGAACTTTTCTTGCTTTATATTCTCCAGTATAAATTCCGTTTAAGTGTGTTTAACGGTAACCGGTAGTGGGGGCTGTTTGTGAAAATTTTAAATGACATGGTATATCTCTATCTTAATAAATAGAGGACACAAATTTTCAGCATCAATCGAAAAATGCGACTTCCTATGTTTTTTCTAACCGGAAATGGTACCAAAATAAATATACTATAAAATAGTGCAACCTTAATAGCGTAGATTTTCAGATTTGGATTCATATTTAGCTCTTGATTGATTGATTGAGTGGCATAGCAGGCTAGGGTTAAGGAATCTTTACACTACAGCCTTGAGACTTATTGTGTCTCTTATTATATCTGTTCTAGGTGAGCAGGCTGGTTGTCTTGGATAGGTTTGCAGACTGTTCACTAGTTTGTCCTCTCGATATAAGTCTTCCGAATTGATTAGTGTCTGAAAATGTCTCTAGTAGATGGAAGCTTCGCATTTGAAGATGATGTGTGAGGATGTTTCATCCTCTTCGTCACATAGTATATATATATATATATATATATATATATATATATATATATATATATATATATATTGGTTTTTCATTAAAGATGCCAATTGTACATTTGATCTTTAATTGCCCAAATATTATTAAAACTAAATCAAACCCTATTATTGTGTTATTTTCTAACAAAATAGCAGTTAAGCTATACAAATCAGAATTTATGTTTTAGAATCTCGGTAATCATAAAAGATACGCACTTACTTAAATTGGTGCAAGTTTGCCCCAATTGAATTTAATTATTTAATGCAGATGAACAATTTAGAAAATCTCGCGTTTTCGAACATCGACTATGTCATTTTTATTTTTAATGACTTTATTGAGAAGACAGTAAATTGAGCCCTTTTCCTCTTCACGAAGGCATCTGTTTGTAAAGCTAAAATTTCAGATTTCGTAAAAAACCAATTACTTCAGTTTTAATCGATATTTAAAAAAAAAAAGGTTTTCAATTGGCATATATTTTTGGATATGAGTAATGATTACTTCAGAACGGCTCCACTGATTTGAATAAAATTACTTGTATTATGTAGTCAGAGTTGCTACGGTGATCCCATATCATTTTAACCGAATTTGTCAGGATTTCCTTCAAAGCTGATGTGTATAGGAATTTTCAAGATGTCAATTACGAACCTAAAATTTAAAAAAAAAATAATATGACGTACGAAAAATTTCAAATTTCCTAATTTCGCCTAAAATTTTCATTGATAGTTTTTGGTGGATACATCCATAAATTTGGGAGAGAAAAGAGTTTCAAAAATGAAAGAAAAATACCACGTTCATATTCAAGAAAATGAATTTGATTACGGGTCAATAAATTTGAAACGTCGGATATAAAAATTGACGATGTTATCCTAAAGATTTGCAAAAGCGGCAATAAAAGTGCATCTCTTCAAGTAGTCAGAAAAAATAAAACGGAATAGATAATTGTCTTTTTATGCAAAGTTTTTTGAAAGTAGAGGGAATTTTAAAAATTTTTAACGTCATTTAATTGAACATCATATTACGTAAATTTGCACCTCTTATGATTATTCAGATTTTTATATATATAAATAATCGAATTTGCAGCATCATGTATAAAAAAACAACCTTCGATATATACAATTATAAATGATCAGTATATTGTTATAGATAAAATATCTTTGGCTTGAAGAGTGCAGACACTTGAAATAATTTTTATTTTTGGAGACTGTTGACGTACTTATCTAAATTATTTAATTAAATCAAGAATAGAACAAAGAAATTTATTCTATCCTCGGATAGAATAACAACTTTACATTAACCAGTTATATTTTTTAGGAGTTGCTCGACTATCATTATTAGAAGAAACAGAAAAAGCAGCTATTGATGCAGTAAGACTGAAAGTTGAAAACGAAGAACACCACAAGCATAAACATAAGCATAGCCTTTGGCACAAACATGGACGTGATCACGATCTTGGTCCTGATGATCATTCTGAATGCGAACCAATTCCTAAATTACATCATAAAAAGGGACCTAAGCATGGGCCTAAACATGGTCCTAAACACGGTCCTAAACACGGTCCTAAACACGGTCCTAAGCACAAACACCCACATGGACCGCCACATGGACATCCACACGGACCTCCACATGGACCTCCACATGAACACGGACACGGACCACCCCATGGCCCTCCTCACAAGTCTGCTCATGGACATGGACCTGAATTTGGACCTGGACATGGTAAAAACCTATGACATTTTTATTTTCCGGAAGCAGTTTTAGTAGCATCCTTTTTATGTTAACTATATGTTATATAAAAGAGTTATTGAAAGTTTTAATGAAAGTGTAAATACCTTTAAATAAAAACATGATTGCTTTACTGATATGATCAGAACACTTAAAATAAAAAGACCGTCAAATAGCAAGCCTTTTAAGTTAACAGAAACGCATATATAGCAACGTTTTGTAATAATGTTTACCAATTTTTTTAAATTCTAAAATTCTTCAAAAAAATCTTTTCTTTATAGAAAAATAATATTTTCAGTATTTGGCAAAAGTAGAGAAATAAAGTGATTTTGTTCCTTCAATTAAAAGAAATACATAAAGTTATGAGCTCGTAGTCACCGGGAGCTCCACGCAACTGCTGCCATGGCTTTTGGCCCGCTATAATAACAATAAGAGTTCTTATTTCATAATAAATTATTATCTTTCGCCATATAAAATACTATGTAAAAGTTTTCTATCCCCGTTCAAGCCAACATAAAGTTGTGATCCCGCAGTCATCGAGAGTTCCATGTACAACTTTGGCAACTGCTTTTGCCCGCTATTACAGCAACAGTACAAGTTCTTATTGCCTAATGAATTATTATCTTTCGCCATATACAGCGTTATGTGAAAGTTTTCAAACCCCGTTCAAATCACACCATAAGGCTATTAAGACTTTGCCAACTGCTGCCAACACTTTTGAACCGTTCCTTTGTTGGTCGTATAAGTCTTAACGTCTTATTAAATGATTACCTTTCAGCCAGTATAAATTTTATAATGATGCAAATAAGTCTTTTATATGTCAAGAGGTCTGACAATAGTATATTGGACAGTCAACAGATTGGCGGTACTGCATTTTTATATTATAGATGTTCTAAAAATATAGTCCTCAAAGTTTCCGCCGGGTGAAAACAGACATTTTGGTATGTTTTTTTACATATTCAAAGCGCCGCTGTTCATCGTTGGCTTGGATTTGTTCTGGCAACACTGACCTTTCGTGTTAAGCATCATTCTATTTGCCGGATAGGGATGATTTTAAGAAATTATTTTAATGTGTCCATCGGTTAAGCTTCTTTAAAAGTTCTGTGTTATCATGACATGAAATTATTCTGGAAACGTTGTATTTATGTAAAACACAGTGTCGTGGAATTGCGACTTGTTTTCTACCGTTTAAAAATGTATTTACTTTGCTTTAATTCTTTCGAAATTGAAATAACTCTCAGCATGAATAATTCAACCCAAAAATGTTTATTACACATGAGAAAAACTGTACATAATTCTCTAAGCCTTTTCTTTTACTAAAAACTTTGTTATTGAGGAAAAGGCTCAAATGGTGCTTTACTTTTGTTTACTTTTGGCACATACCTATTCTCTATTTGAAAGTTTACCTAAATATCAGCTTTTTCTACACTTTTTTTTTGAATAATGATAAAGTACAAAATTTACAATGTTTTAAATACACCCCCAGAGCTGTAGATAACGCCCTACAAATATCAACAAAACTACAAATAGAATTCGATTCCTTGCCTCAAGAAAGAACTTAAACGCCTTATTTCATTCATATACCCAAGGGTTTAGAAAATTTATATTGAAAAAACCAAAAGGAAATATGATTTCGACACCCAGTATTTTTTTCTTATTAACTTTTGGGACATGCTATTGCTTTCTGTAGGGTTAGTTAAGGGACATTTGGCTGTTAAATATTCGAGCAGAGCTGCCACTCTGAATTTATGTTTAATGATCTGGCCCCTTCAAGATAATCTTACTTTTGAACTGATACAGCGCTGGTTACTTTAAAAAACAACTAACAAAATAATAAAAATTACAGGATCTTTACTACAACTCATTATTCTGATTAACTTATTGGCTTAAACAGAAATTTACTTATTAAAGGATAAATAATTATACAGTTCAAACATGTAATGACGTAAATATTGCTACGTAAATTTGAAATACTTAACTCATATTTGCTTTCTTTTCAAGCGGACGATATTCGTGGTATGTTGTTATTCAGTTTCCACTAATGTTATTCACAGTAAATTTCTGCGAGTAAACATTAGACCCATCAAAAGTGTTTTTGTAAAAGACCGTTTTCTTTTAATTTATTAAAAAGATTATCCAGGTCTTCAGGTTACAAAAATATTTGATTAAAATTTATCATCCACATTATCGTTAATTATTCAATATTTAAACGAAATTTAAATAAGCAGGCGACGAATACAGAAACATATATTTCAAATTATTCACAAACTTTTTGCTTCTGCAAAGATTTTGACGATAAACTACTAATAAAATATAATATTTTGAAGCGCTTTCAAAGGAAGATCGTTGGTGAAATCTTTTCTTTGAGTGCAAAGACCGCGATTATTTTGGATGCCCATGCTGAATAAGGCGACTACTATCCTTTGATGCATCATACTTCTATACTGATAATATAGGTTTTTATTTTTGTTTTACCCTCGCGCCACTACGTGGCGATTTTAAACAACATTGTTTGTGCGTGTTGCTCTTCTATTATTGAGTGATCTGTCGAGATGTCGCTGTCGTGTCTGACCAGCCGTTTTGTTATCTTGAAAATACAAGATAAAGTGCGACTACGATAGGATGGATTGTTGAAGTGTGTTTGGAATTGATTAAAAAGTCACTATGTTAAATCATGTTTCAGCGAGGAAATCAAGAAAGCCCATTTTTTTACAGAATTATTCAATTTCCGTTCCTGTAACCAAGAATGCTGTGTCATCTGCAAATTTAAGGGTATCGAGAATCAGGCGCATCCTATAGTCAGTCATATCAATCTAGAAATTGGGTAAGTCCGAGGATTGACTCCTAGGAAACACATTTCACACCCCTGGTACTAGACACACCCTTTAGCCTGTCACATATTATGATCTGTCGTACAAGTAAGAAATAATCAGGTCCATACTTCTCCAAAAGTAATAAGATACAAGTTGTTGTAACAAAATGCCAAACGATATGCTGGCAAAAATCTTGTGCAAGGGGCAAAAAATCCACCTCTTAAAATTTTTTTCTTATGCTCTTCCTAACTTTGTATCTGATTTTAAGTTGTTTTTTTATATCGGTCTACAACTCTCTAGATCGGTGAGTGGCTTTTGTTTCTTAAACTAATTAATTTTGCCTCCGCTTGAACAGGTCTTTTTATTTTAAGCGTGGACGATTATTGGAACTCTTTCAGTGATGCTGGTTTAGCAATGTTGACGACCCATGACTAGAAAAACGCTTATTTCTTAATAAAATGGCTCTGTATCCTGTAATTTCTGTTTATTTAACCAAAATTTAACAAACCTATATTTTAGGGTGAATTATATTTTGATTAGATTTTATTAAAAATTTGCCGTGAGGTCATAAGGCATTCTCAGAAAGTCTACCTTTGTTATATATGTAATTCTCCTTTCAGGCAGAGAATATGAAAAATATATGTACAGACAGTTCATTTCCTGCAAATATCGCTCTGGTCCTCTCTACATACGCGTTTCGATCACCTCATGATCTCGTCAGTGGAGCTGTATCGGACCGAGAGCAACATTAGCAGGAAATAAGTGATATATGAACCATAAATTTCAAGGTATGTCGGCAGGATATTACACCTGCTGTCTACCAACTTCGATGTCAGACTGAAAAATATCGCCAATGTAATTCTCCTTTCAGGCAGAGAATATGAAAAATATATGTACAAACAGTTCATTTCCTGCAAATATCGCTCTGGTCCTCTCTCCTGACTCCGTTGATTCATAGATGTCGTTCAACTGGCATCGAAGTTGGTAGACGGCAGGTGTAATATCCTGCCGACATACCTTAAAATTTATGGTTCATATATCAGTTATTTCCTGCTAATGTTGCTCTCGGTCCGATACAGCTCCACTGACGAGATCATGAGGTGATCGAAACGCGTATAGAGAGAGGATCAGAGCGATATTTGCAGGAAATGAACTGTTTGTACATATATTTTTCATATTTTCTGTCTGAAAGGATAATTACATATATAACAAACTATTTAAATACGGCAGAAAGATTTCTTTATTTCTTACTGAAATTTTGATTGTTTAAAAATTTCACTTTACTCCGTTGATTCATAGATGTCGTTCGATTGGCGGTATTTTTCCGTCTGACATCGAAGTTGGTAGACGGCAGGTGTAATATCCTGCCGACATACCTTGAAATTTATGGTTCATATATCACTTATTTCCTGCTAATGTTGCTCTCGGTCCGATACAGCTCCACTGACGAGATCATGAGGTGATCGAAACGCGTATGGAGAGAGGACCAGAGCGATATTTGCAGGAAATGAACTGTTTGTACATATATTTTTCATATTCTCTGCCTGAAAGGAGAATTACATATATAACAAACTATTTAAATACGGCAGAAAGATTTCTTTATTTCTTACTGAAATTTTGATTGTTTAAAAAGTCTACCTTTATTTTTCACTCACGAAAGATTTGCTGCAAATAATATAAAGCACCTTAATAATTATCCATAATTAATGATTATGTTTTATTACACAAGGTTTTTTTTCCTTCAATTTATTAAAATTTATATTAAAATTTTTTTGTTTTACTTTAAAAAATCACAGTTTACTATGATTTCGACAAATTGACATAAAAATGGAAAATATTGAAAACAACTTTGTAACACTAGAAAATAGTAGATTCTCTGACAGCAGTAAAAAATAATTTTTTATAAAACCAAAAAATGGAAATTTTATTCATTTTTTTAGGTCCACCACCACCATACGTAGAAGATCCCAATGCTCCAAAGGATAAGGGATATTTTGTTCTAGCCATAATAGGTCTCTTTGGACTGGTGCACATGTTGCCATTTATGTTTATGTTTACCGCGAATGAGGTAAAAATATTCACTAATTTGATTTTTATTACGATAGGTACACAAATTTCTAATAACAAAAAGGTTTTTTGAAGAAAATATGTTTATTATTTATATTGAACTTGATGGAGACTTTCCATTAAATTTTGTGTATAAATAAGGCAAAGAAAAGTGATAACCAAGCTAAATGAATTGTCTTTTGGCATCTCTCTGTATAACTAGATATGATTACAACGCCACTTTAGAAACACTTCTCAACACAGCTTCACAACATATCTTACTAGATTACTATGTACCAGGGTATGGGAGTTACCAAGACAATAAAGATACAAACGACCGGACGCACGCATCTCTACCTCTTGTAGCATCAGATCATTTTCTGAGGTAGCCAGATCGTTAGCTGAATTAGCCGTTAAGAAATGAATACAACATAGCGATTGTTGCTTCTGAAACAGGCCAGCTGCTTATATATCTGTTTCTCACATCTGGTATTTTCTAGAAACATCGGGTATCGAGAATACCAGAAACAACGATGTAATTCCTGTAGACAGGGACCCTTGATAAGTAGCTGAGCCTTCGACGATTACGGGGCGTGGTGGAATTTGGAACTACATGAAGTTTAATGGGTATCTCCGTATTTTAAGCTCTAGAAGCTTGAGACTTCGTGGATAGGAGGGTCATCCCCAGGCGCCCCCTATGCGGTGTTACTAGATTGTACACAATTCCATAAACTTAGAGAAAAGGTAGATTTGGCCACTTTACACTCTTGTATGTTAAAACAATTTATATATATCGCATAGGTACATGTTTAAACCTGCTTTGTAATCAATCAAAATATGTTGTTGATGTTCTCTAGATTTTGCTATGTTATATGACAATTTACATATCAGTGCATAAGTAAAAATGATCAAAATAACACATTATAATATTAATTCATGTTAGTGAATTCAAAGTTGCCATTTTTAGGATTACGAACGACACACCTCTAAGAGTACTTAAAAATTATTATTAACTATTATGCTATTTTACTTTGTGTAGAATATTGCAAAATGAGCTTAAGCAAGGCGAGAAATCCCACGAACAAAATAAAATCACCTCTAAAGTATTTTCTCTGAAAACACTCTGTATATTTAGATAAAGAAATGCAATAAAATAAAAGAGAATAAAATTAAGTTTTTAATATGTTTAGTTTCAACAAATATAATTTTCATTTCATGTAATATTTTACATGTGTTTATCAACTAAAGTTTGATTATCAAACAACTTTGTTTATTGTGTAACAAGTTTGTCAATTGTGAGTTAAAGGTAATTTCAATACAACTTCTAATAATATTGATGTAATTCCATAAGGAATAAGTATCTCAAATTGTAAATTTAATGTCGAATATATTGTAATTTTTGTTAATTAAAATATATTTTGAAAAACTACTGACAGTTTATTTAAAAAAATACTGACAACTGACTACCAATTAATTATTAAAAGTAATTTATTTTGAACACTGGTGAAATAAAATGTCATTTGTAATATTTGCACATAAAAATATCCTACTTTCAATAGTGTTTGGAGAAATATATCGTTTATAATCTTTGGATTTTTAAAATATCACATAAAAATTGTAGAAATACTCAATTCACTCAGTGCAAAGTCATGAAAGGGGGAGCAAAAGCGATACCAGCGTGAGCTACAGATAATTCAAGTATTTCGGGGCGACATTTTGTACTTTTGACATATCAAGTATACGTGTCAATTTCATTTCTTTTTTTAATATTTAAAAATACTATAATGAAGAAGCGGAGTTGCTGTGTTGTAAATTGTAAAAATACTAGCACAAACAATGTAAATTTTATAAATTTCCTGTAGCAAAATGGAAATTAAATTAAGGAAATAAATGGTTAGGGTTAAGAATGCTACTATATCACGTGTTAGAAGTTCCGATGTAAAGTCGTATTTTAACTAATAAAATACATATCTCAATAATTCTCATCGTTTTAATGGTCATCCAAGGTGAGTACACAACAATATATAATAATTTTTATCCCACGTTATCACTTAATGGTAGTTTTTTTATTATGATATTATTTAATGTAAATTTCAATGAGTTTTCATTATTTCTTTATTAATTATACTTACGTTTTTTAAGCGGAAGGAATAAAAATATATAATAATAACAAATTAATCTCTTCACTTGTTTATTAAACACATATACTTTAATTAAAACCAAAAAATATCATTTTTAATTGCGAATTTCGAATATTATACTGTCAGTACATATAATATCGCCCTTTAGTTCTTGCATGAGCAGGTGCTGCTGTCACTCAAGGAGCCAATAGGTAAAAAGACAGAAGTAAATTCAGGAATCGATTGGATCAACTCTGCGATGTTAAGGAGGATAAAGGAATATTTCTTCGTATATTTGCCTGGACAATGTGAATACATAGGTTGAGCGACGACCATATAAAGTTTTAATTAACAGTTTTTTGACTTTAAAAGCCAAGATGTTAATTTTGAAAAAAAAATGATCTTATATAAAGATGTAGATAATTGAAAGACCTTTATTTTCGTTAGTTAATTTTTGCAAAAAACTAAAACGTAACCTTGAAAATATTTTTTTTTTCAAAATAAAACGTGCTATTTGTTATCAACGTTAACGGCTCGATCAAATGTGTGTTCTACTCTTCAAGATTTCTACTGGCACGTGGTAATAAGGATAAATCGAAAATTCCATAAATAATTCCCTATTAATAACTTCAAAATATGCGATTCTTTTTTTCATGAATAAATAGTGCCACATCACTCGTCGTTCTTTCGACTTCCTGGTTTCACTCTTTCGAAAGCTGACTTCATTACAAAGATTTTTCAGGAAAAAACAGTACCCTATGATCAATAAGAGCCAAGGTATGTTTTTTTACAAAAAATTATAGCTGCAAGTTTTTTAATAATTATGCAACGACTCCAACAAACTTGGGAAACCAAAGACTTATATTTTACATGCAATAATTATTTGATAGCATTTTTCGAGGTTTTTTAGCTTCTTTGCAATAACTAATAAATAAATTTTAATCCATGAACGCTCAATTTAAAAGTCTTCCAATTATCTATAGCTTTGTCCTAAAACATATTTAAATAAAATTATTACGTTGGCTTTTAAATGCTAGAAACTGTATTTCGACCGCTTATAGCGCCGTTCCTGTATTTAAATTACCCCAGCAAACATAGGTGAGAACCTTCTTTAATCCGTCTTCATATCAGAGAGTAGGATTCATCTATCAATAAATTAATGACATAAACAAACATTTTCTGTTCCCACTGATTAGCTTAAAACAGAATACGAAAGTTATTTCGGTCACTCTGTTTGGTACCAAATCACTTAATAGTAGACAAAATATAGGCGAATGGAACAAAAATAAGAGCTCTGATTTGAAATTTTGATGATTTTGATGATACCTGTATTTTGACCAGGTGTTTAAACAACCGCTCAAGAGATTAATTAAGAAGCGAACCAAATTTTAAGAGAGAGAAAATATTCTTTTTAGGATGCACTGTCATATTTCAGTGTTGTAAAGTACATGTATCTCAATGCCGCTCTAAACAGTACGTTTATATCAATAACTTAAAGCTGGCTTGAGATCAAATGGCTTCTAGAAGTCACTTCAAAAGAGTTAAATAAAGGCGCTTATAACTTCAAAATGCGATGTAAACGATTTAACATAAATTACTGCTACGTTCAGATCGATGATCTAGGATATATAAGAGTCTGAAATTTCGGATATTTTAGATTCAGGTTAAAAATGAAATATTTATTTATTTTTGTATACTATGCAAGCAAAATTTTTACACTGAATATATTTACAGTATGTGAAAAAAAATCCTCAAAATATTCTACAAAAATCATACACAATGACTCCAGAAATTTAACAAGCGTAATGTTTTAATAATCAATTAAAATCAATTACAGTTGAAAGGATTTTTATTGTATGATTTTTCTATATAAATGTTTTAATTGATTTATTGCAAATATTTTGTATGTATTTATTTAATTGTACCACATATTATGTCTGCTTAATAATTAAAGGTAATTCAATAAATAACAGCTTTCCATAACTTGTTGGAAATTCAGCAATATTGAAATTATATTTTTCCAATTTATTGGAATGAGTATTCGTTTAAGCTGTGGTTGTAATTCAGGCGGTTAGGTGACTATGAGGATTTTGTTCAATGAACGTCAGTTTTTTTGTTAAAAATTTAGTAATTAATATCCGAGTTTTAACCACAAAAGTCTAGCATAAGATTTAATATTACTTCAGTTGAAATTTAATTGAAATTAAAATTAATTATTCGAAAATTGGTTTCTTCTATACAATTATCCGAGACAAAAGTACATATTTTTAAATTATTTAAAAAGCAACAATCAAATGCAATAAAAATATAAAAGATGCCAACTCTAAGTAGTTTTTTTTTAAAAAGAACAGTATAGTCTAAAAAAACATAAGGTGAAAGATATTTAATACATTATATATTTTTCTTTTAATCACAATATTTTAAATATTTTTAGGTATATAATAAAAATTAACCAGCTTAACTGACATTTATATAAATTACACTCAATTGCAATTATATGCATTGTGTGAATTTAAGAATAAACCAGGATTGGACTAAAATTTTTTACTAATATAAAATGAATCACTTCTTGTCAAAAATTTAACCAATGTTGCGTATTTATAAAATAATAAAACAATTTTGTCACCAATTAAATTTTTCATAATATTTATAAATTTAGCTCAACCACCTCGTTATTTATATAATTGAATATTAAAAGTACCAGATTTGCAATATAATTTTAATTATTATTTTATATTTTTTAGTACTGGATGTATAAATTTAGAAACACGACGTCAAACAGTACCGACGCCAATGACAGAACATACTATCAAACCAATTTCGCTTCTCTCACCAAAGCCACTGTAACTGCACCTGGCGTAATTTGTAATCTTCTTGCTGCTATTGGAGGACATAAAATTCGAGCTCAAACCAGAGTTTTTTGTGTATTGTTCATTCATTCATTAATCCTTATTGCCAATGCCGTTTTGACAAAAATCGACACAGATGACTGTAAGTATATTTTGTTATTAAATTAGTTCATAAAAAAAATTAAATTTTACCGAGGTTCATAATTAGGATTCCAACCATGCTATATAGACCGAAAAAGGACGGTTTCACAAATTTTTCAAACCGTCGTAACTCAAACAGAAACCTAGAAAATCGAAAAAAAAAAACAATTTTTGCACCTGTTTACCCTCCCCCTCCCCCCGAGCTTAAAAAATATATAGTTTTGTGCATCGGGGTCAGCGAGGTAGCTAGATTTATCAGAAAAATTCACCTGATGCCTCTACTACCTCCTGGACTAGAATAAATAATTTAGATGATATAATATTCTGTCTCTTTAGTGTCTTCATACAGCCTTATTTTCATTTGGATCTTTCGTTTAATTCCTGAATAATGTCAATGTATCGCGGGTCAATTCTTGTCCTTTTACTAGATCTTATTTTCGCCTAAAATTCATCTAGACAAAAGCATTTTTGAAATTGCTGTCCACATTTTGATATTTTACTATGTTGCCTTTCTATTAGAATTCTAACAGAGTGGAGGTGTTCTATTGTAGTATAGTTTTTTCTTAAGCCTGCCTGTGGGAGAGGTTGGTATGCGTTGAACTCTGTTTCTTGACGGTTTTTTATTACTCTCATAAAGTGTATATAAAATTAAGACATTGTTCGGATATCCTTTTTTTAAATTAGTATTACTATCTATGTCTAGTAACTTTGTGGTTCTTGAATAAAATATCCGAATATTTTTGCGATCCGCAGTATATAATTCTATAAAAATATTTAAAATACTAATGTTTTTCATATTTTTAGGTCAAACACTATTCTTCGTTATTTGTTTGTTGCTGCAATTGGTAATGTCATGTAAGTATTTACAAAAGCTTTTATAACCACAAAAAGAAAAAAAATATATCGATTTGTTTTTAAATATATTAAAAATTATCCTTCTATTTTTGTCGTGTTCCTCAACAGTGAATCATAGTATTCAAATATATTAGTAATAAATATAATTTTCTGAACATTACATTTTATCTGTCAATTTAAAATAAATGAAAACCTAAATAATATAAATAATTGAACATTGAAAGTAAAATAATGGATTTTTTTCAAATCTAAAATAAAGCAAGATATGTTTTACCAACACTACTTAAATGTAATTAAATAAATGTCTTATATAATATTAATATCACATCTGTTTTCAAAACTAATTTTTTTAAATTTTATTTTTGTTACTTTTAAATTTTATTAATTATTCTATCATAAATAATGATTTAATTTTAGAATATTTTTTACGTTCGCAGATTGTGCATGAATAGATGCATTTTTATTTGTTAGTGTTTTTTTCGGATAATACAGGGTGTCTCAAAAGAAAGTACACATTTGTTTTGCTTATTGCGTGAACGTAACTATTCCGAGCGGCGCGGGGGGTATGTCAATCTGTAGCCTGGCTCTTGGGAATTTAGTCGCTATGGAGCGTTTCTCGGGAGCGGATCGTGCTTTGTGCGTACGTGAGTTTTACAAAAACGGTAATTCGGCGACTGTAGCGCGTAGAAAATTCTGCAATTTTCGACATATTCGTCACTTAAATGATGCGCCAAGCGCTCGACTTATTGGAAAATGGGTCCAGATGTTTGAAGAGACCGGTTCAACACTAGATAAACCAAAATCCGGGCATCCGAGGTCTTCGAGAACGGTCGAAAACGTAGAGAGTGTTACTCAGTCTGTTCGTGACGACCAAAATGTTTCGATTCGTAAGCGTGCTGTTGCTTTAAATGTGCATAGGTCATCATTATTCCGCATTTTACACAAAGATTTAAAGCTGAACCCCTATAAAATTCAGTTGGTGTAAGAATTGAAGCCTCAGGATGCTGGTCAGAGGCTTGACTTCGTAAACCAGATGACTGAACGCTTTTCAACGTTTACCAACATCTTCTTTTCGGATGAAGCCCATTTTCATCTTAATGGTCATGTAAACAAGCAAAATTGCCGCTATTGGAGTGCAAACAATCCAAAACACAAACATCAGAAACCTCTACATTCGCCGAAAGTGACTGTATGGGCTGCGATGTCGGCGCGAGGAATTATCGGCCCGTACTTTTTTGAAGATGAAAGGGAACGTACAGTAACAGTGACTTCAGAGCGGTATGTGGAGATGTTAGACGACTTCTTCGTGCCTGAACTGCAAAATTTTCCTGGCCATAACCAAAGAACATGGTTCCAGCAAGACGGAGCAACTTCACACACGTCCAACATGTCTCTGCCACGAGTGCGTGAAATTTTTCCTGGCAAATTGATCTCAAAGAAAGGTGACATAAGTTGGCCTCCACGCAGTCCTGATTTATCACCTATGGACTTTTTCCTATGGGGTTATGTCAAATCAAAAGTTTACGCCAACAAACCGACTTCCCTGGCACATCTAAAGAAAATATCCGCAACGAAATGGCAGACATCACGGAGAATACCTGCCGAGCCGTCATGGGCAATTTTAGTGTTCGATTAAATGAATGCCGTGAGCGCAACGGATTACATTTGGACGATATCATTTTTAAAAAATAAATTCCCAAACAATGTATTTTAATATGTAATAAACATTTTTTCAATAAAGTCCTGACTTTTTTTTAAATCGATTTTTTAAATGTGAACTTTCTTTTGAGACACCCTGTATTAATCGTAGGTCCAAAATAATTTTTTTTTCTGGGAGGAGTAGGATATAAAGTCTTAATAAAAAAGCAGATACAAAAATAAAAAATACATACATATTTTTAGGTGCAATGTCACTTGGCGGATCTGGTTCAATGGGTCTGATATCTAAACTTCCCCCTCGTTATATGAAAGCACAATTGATGGGGGAAGGAGGATCTGGAGTATTTTCGGCGATTCTTAGATTAATATCAATTTTTTGCACTCCCTCAACTGTTGGAGCCGCCTTAATGTATTTCGTAACTGGAAGTGTTTTAATGGTTATAACTTCTATTCTCTTTTATTTTGCAACGCAGACGAAATTTTTCAAGTAAGTGACAATTGAGAACTATTACAAAATTAATAGTTAATTATCAATATTAGTTTGTTTTTAAGTAAAATTTTAAGTAATGGTTAACTTACGTAATATGGTTCAAAAGTTTCTATCCTTAAAAGGTGAGAGTAAAGAGAAATGCGAAATTTTAATACTATTTAATTATTCTCCAGTAGATAACATTTGGTAAACGCAAAATGTTATCTACACTTTAACATTGTTACAACTCTTCTAGAATGGCGCCCGCATGGCAAATCATACTGTTTTTAAATCGTGTTTTTGAGGCTAAAATAAGTCCAAAGAAAATTTTTAAATGATAGTTTTCGATGTACCTTTTTCTAAGCTTTTCGGTGAAGTAGTCAGATTTTTGAATATTCTGTGTTTTGACTTTATAAAAATATGAAACCTGTAATATCTCGAAAAGGGCATTTTTATTTTATTTTTTAATAGCCTAAATAAAAATGTTGAATATTTGAGGCTAAGAAAGTGACTGATATTCTGAAAAATGCCTAAACTGATGTAAAAATATCAGCTTTCCATTTAGACCATTAAGTAAAATACTAAAAATGATTTTTTTCGATATAAAACACATTTTTTCAAAGTCAATACACTTAATTCTCAAAAATCTTATTACAGCATAAAGAAGCTCTGCGAAAAAATACGTCGAAAAACACTACTCCAAAATTTTCCTCGATTCATTTTAGCACTACAAACATAAGTTAAAGAATAGGTGGACCAAATATCCTCTGGCCGGCATATTGAGGCCTTTAAGAGTGAAACGATCAAATTAGTGGAAAAGAGAGTACTCAAAGGTAAACCACTAAACACCAAAGAATTAGTACCGAGACGTAGTCTTACAAAAATAAAAATGTGAAGAATCCTATGTTATTATTACATTATAGATAAGATCAGTGTAAGATGAGTCCTAAAATTTCTCTCGACTCTTCGAAAAGAAATACGTGAAGAATGTTAGGCTCAATTTTTATTCTCTTTATGAAGACTGTCCAGAAAAAGTGATAGCTCTCTTGTCTAGCTGAATTTTTTTGGGATTACAACATGACTTCATTACTGGATTACAGTAACCGATGATTACCACGCTTTTCTACTTCGTAAACTGCGAGACACAATTCAAAAAAAATGCCGAGAGAGATTGTCACATGAACCGTTATGATACTGCATTGGTGCATTTTATATATCTTTGCTGAACTTAACCATCCACCATTTTACATATTTTTCTTCTTATTCTTCTTCACTCTCTCATATTATCCTAATGTCTGTTCTTCTTCGGTTCATTCTAGGCAATCTCTAAGCTGTCACTTCAACCTGAGTCTGTGCGCACTGCTACTGGAGATCTATTCCTAGCTATTAACCCCAGCCGATTCTCTGTAAAACTTATCCTGTTTAAATAGTAGATAATGAAATGATATTTTTACAGCTGGTTTATTTAAATTATTGCAAATTTAAGAGAATCCAATTGAAAAATTCTTATATTATAAGGACAGGTGTGTTTTCTTCTAGTTCGAATCAAAAGCTCTACTTCCTCTCCTATTTAATTGTTTTCCTCTTAAATTCAATTTATTTAAGAAATGGAACCCATTTTCGCTCTTTGCAAGACCTGCATCATTCTATGAGAATAGAATATTATTTTTCGTCTTATATTCTATGTTTATTTCACTTTTTTTTTAAAACTTTCTCCAAGATGATATTGAAACGTAAGGGTCTTCATGGGTATCCTTGTCTTCTATGAAGACAGAAACTTTTAACTGATTGTTTACTCCTGATTATATTTTGTTTCTGCTATGGACGTTTTCAAAACTGTTTGTGAGGTTCATTAATATCTATCCATCATAAAAGAGGTGTTCGGTATCTTGCAGTTAGACTTAGTCAACAGTTTTGTGAATATCTATAGTTTTGGTATGTTATATGCCAGCATTACTTCAGTCAGAACAAATGTGGATTCCGTGAATGATGATCCCCAAACCTCAATTTTAATTTGATTTAATAGAGGGAAGAATTTGTTGGAGATAATTTTTTATGTTATTTTGAAAGCAGATTGAATTGTACTTATTCTTAAGTCATTTATTTGATCAATACTTCGGTACCATAGGATATAGGACATAGTTCATTTGTCTCAGAAATTTCCAATTTTTTATTTTCCTTAGTTTGCTTCTATTCCTCTAACTTTTAGTTCTGAGATGAATATGTTGTGAAATGTTTCGTTAGATATTCGAGGCATACCTTTAGTTCATTCACTTTTTTTCTTTGTGTACTAATCAATGTCCATAATTATTTGTATGACCCATAATTATTATCTAGTCATTTTGAATAGGTTTCACAGTATTTATCTTTTAGTTTTTCAATTAGGAATTTTTTTATGTTTATAATTGTTATATACTTCATTTCCGCTTCTGGCATTTTGTGTAATTTATATGCTGGGCTTTCTTTTTTTGTGCATATTTTTAATTTGTTTCTTTTTTAAAATCGGTTTGCTTTTTGTCTTTTATTGTTTATTTGCCTAAAGCTTCCCTAGCTGCCCTTTATATATTTTGTTTTATTTTCATCTAGAGCTGTTTTATATTATCTTTCTGCATTCGATGTGTTGTGTCCATCATCGTTGCTATAAATTTTTAGTAAATCATTCTAGAGGGATTCAATGTTAAACTTTTGTGTGTCTTTGCTTAGATCAGCGAGTTTTTTGATTTTGTTTATTAATTTAATTTTTTTATTAAATTTAAGGTTTCTATATCAAAGATGCGTCAATAAAGTATCTTTCTGTTCAATGAGATATAATCTGTTACTTCCTCGAGACTAGGCACGGATCAATGGCGGGAGGCAATTGCTCCCCCCAAGGGCTTCGAATACAGAAAAAAATAGACTCGCGTACCTGCTGTGTTAGGAACGTGGATCTCGTTGACACTCCCCCGCTCCCTCGACATTAAAGTAACACTAGCAACTCGCTTTCGCTTGTTATACTGTACTGTCTCGTATCCGTATGGTGTGGAGGTAATTTCGATCTTTTTTTTTTTGCTCTTGTAACAGCGTCCCCTCCCCCCCAAAAAAAGGGAAAGTCTTTATTCAAGATGTTTATAAAATGTATTATTAAATTGCAATTTATTGTTCAGATATACACTGATCACTAACTTACCATTTTCATTCAGATAGCACCGTCTTCTGTTATATCCAAAGTTAAAATTGGACTTGAAAGGAAAAAATTTAACATAGGTGAAGAAGTTAGAGTTGAAATATTTTTTTACTGATATAGAAACGTTAATAAAGTGCTGTCAAAAATTTATTGAAACAAGAAATACTTATGCTGAAAAATAAACGTTTCTAATTTATTAGTCATTTTACAATCCAGACTGGAGACATTTATACCGCATATCTTACTCACTTTGCATGATATCTTTTTAAATTTGCTGAATAAATTTTAGGTATCATACTCAAAGTTCAAAGGAGGAACGAAAACAAAAAATGCGCAATGTAGGCGATTTCAGAGGAGTGTTAAAAATATTATGGCCTTTAATAGTATTGTCCATTTTTCCGATGATAAATCCAGTTAGTTCCATTACAAATTTAGTAGTATCTGAATACTATGGAACCGATAGCGTTTGGGGAAGTAAGTATCTATGATTTTTTTTGCATTTTTGTGTTATATTCGCCTAACTGCTTCAAAATTTTAGTTTAAAAAATATAAGCAAAATAAAAATTTAATGCATAATATAATAAGTTTATGAAATTAGCAAAAAAAAATACTCCGTATTTATAAGTCGATAAAATATAAATAGTTAATTTATGACAGTTTCATTACATATATAATCACTTCTGATATTTAACAAATAATAAACTTCAGAGTATCGTGAATCACACAGTATATATCAAGATAATTTTAACTTGTCCGTTATCACCCACTACCCATAATTCTCCAAATCTCTTCTACATAAGAAATTTTTAGTGAACAATATTAAATTTTTGTGAGATGACAATCGTAAAAAAATTATTGCCAAATGTTATGAAAAGTAGGGATATTTACTGTAAAGTTAAATATTATTGGGATAATAAATATTGTTATTTTGATTCAAATCAAAATATAAATTTTTTCCTCTTATTTGGGTACCACACTCGATTCGGGAGTTGACGGGGGCCAAACTAATTTTTAAATCCGAACCGCTTCGAGGTAATTGGTTAGTATGCCGGCATGTAATCGCTAGTGTGCATTACTATGAATCTTTTGTCTTCAAAATGGCCAACATAGAACAAAACATCATCTTAAGGGATGTTTTTGATCTAAAAGTTACCAGTTATTAATACAATCACTTTGACGAGTTTGTTGTGTATCTTTCAACTAGTACCTATTCATTTTTAAAATACCCAATATTTGCTGTTAAATTTCTCAATGTTTAACATCATTCTTTTAATAATTCCTAGTTTGTTCGTTAATTTTTTTTATTACCAGTCTCCCTTCAAAAGAAAAAGAGCTTATTAATAATATTGACAAAATCATATGCGCCGTTTACATAGGTATGTATGTATGTGCGTAGAATTGGGGGTCTGTACACTGCTACCTGGTAGATCTATTGTGTCCCCCTACTATTGTCCAGTGGTAAGAGTTACCTTATCTGCTAGAGCAGATCCTCCAGTCCTATTTTTCCCAGGAATCTCAGGTTGTTGGACGGCTTCAAGGTGGGTACCTGTGCTCCGAAGAACCGCCTCCAAGGGTTTTCTAGAGCGCTGCACTTTGCAAGGATATGAATAGAGGTTTCGTCCTTCTCCTGACAGAATCTGCACTCTTCTCTTTCTACTAGTCCAAGTTTCTTGAGGTGTCCCTTCAGGTGGCAATATCCCGTCAGAACCCCTGTCAAAACTTTGAGCTGGTTTTTACTCAAGCTTATGTATTATTTAAGTCTCTTCTGATCGTAGTTCTTTAGAAGTATCATCGCTTGTCTCAATTCTTGCAGCTCCGTCCAATAGTTGGATCTCCTGCTTTCTTCTTCTATCTTTAGTTCTTCGAGCATTACTATGCTACTGATTCCACAGGAAGGCTTTGGCCCCAGAAAAGATATCTCGGCCCCTTTCCTCGTGAGTTTGTCTACTATTTCATTCCCCTCTATTCCGGTATGTCCCGGTACCCGCATGAGGGTAACTTTTTTATTCTTACTCAAATCATTTAATTCCTCTAGACATTCCCAGACCATCTTGGAACTGATCACTTAAGAGCTCAGCGCACTGATGCCTGCTTGACTATCGGTTATGATAATCTCTTGGCCGTGATAGTTTTCCTCCTTGTTAAATTAAATACATATCCTAATGGCATATATTTCTACATGGAAAATGCTTGGTGACTTACCCAAGCTTTCGTAGTGTCTGGTTTCGGGTCCATACACTCCTACTCCAATTTCCTCCGCTGTTTTGGAACCATCTGTATACCATATAGTGGATTTCTTAATGATTTTTTCAATGGTGTTTCTGGGGCATTCGCTCTTGCGACTCAACTTTGCGTTGAAATTTTTCATTGCCATAGGTAAAAATAAACCGCCATCATTACCTTTATAAGCTGGGCTACAATCTCAAAAAAAAAATCCTTTTAGAAACCACAAGTAATTGGTCCCGGGTCTAAAAAAATATTAAGCTGTCAAGTTTTTATAAGTTTAAAATATTTTGCAATTGCAATTTATTTGTAATTCACAATACCAGGTATACCTAAATTTTTATTTCGTCTTTTTAGATAAATATTTTGTTACTGTATGCACCTATTTAGTACCTGCCATAGCTGGATTGCTTGGACGAGGAATATTTAATTTTAGCGATTATGTAAGTACATACAATTTACATATATATATATATATATATATATATATATATATATATATATATATATATATATATATATATATATATATATATAAATATATATATATATATATATATATATATATATATATATATATATATTATTGGCTAGGAAAGAAAGTATGTTTGATTGTCACACACAGATAGCGTTGAAATTGTTTTGAAGGACTGTTAGTGTTATTGTTTTTTTGCTTTTGATATTTGATATCATATTTAGATCCCTGTACAAGCAACTTCTGCGTAATTTTGCTTGTAGCTGGTAGTTTGGGATCAATTTGAACATGAAGTGCAAAAACGAATATTTTGCGGATATTTTCCTTTTTTATTTCCTTAAGGGAATATAGTATATATAGTATTGATTGCGTAACGAAACGAACCAGCCAAAATTGATTTAAAAAATTCCGTTCTGAAGATTCTTTACTTAAAGATGACCCACGTTTTGATCGACCTACTGAAATTAATGATAACCATACCAAAACCAGAATTAAAATGTCTTAGAGTCGATAAGGAGCTGGATAATTGAGTGCCTCATAAATTGAAATAAATTCTTTTAACACAATAATAATTGACAAGCTGCAAGAAAGATGACAAAAGATCATTGAACAAAATGGACAATATTTAAATAACTAAAGTTTATTCTCTGTATAAAAAAATTAGCTTATTTCACACTGCATCAACCTTAACATAAACCATAGACTTTCTAATCTTAATCACAAATAAACTATAGATATTTGTTTACTGGACGTTACATTTGCAGATTTAGGTAGTCGAAAATGCAAGAAAGAAAAAACCTAAACTAATCTCTGTTTCTCCTTCCAGACCACGGTGCCCATTATAGCATTTTAATGTTCCATTCACTATCCTTGACTCTTGCTACGTATCCTGTATAGTGTCATTCTCATTATCACTTCTGTTATCTTTGTTCTTTGTCAGATCCACAATTTATTTCTGCTTCGTCTTTATGACCACCCAAATTTGAGCTCTAGCCTAGTCCTTTTTCTAACTTGTAAAACGATTGTCTTCAATGCTCATTCTATCGTCGACGAAACTTTCAATCGTTCTCCAGAAATATTAATTCTTTTTTTTGAAAAATTTAACATCTCGAGGCCAAAATTAATGGTAACATCTTATCTACCACCTCTTTTCTACCCACATTTAAAGAAAACCCCTCTGTTGTTTCATAAGCTGATGATGCTTATTTGTGTACGTTTTTTATTAAAGCAGTAGTTTAAATGATCGAGATTGTGTTCGAATTCCTTTTTTTAAATATATTTACCATCAATGGATGGACGGAAGTGCTAAAATCACTCTACCATCCTGCTTGTTTATCATTAACATCATTGGCACGCTTCGATTCTTGGCCTCCATTGCATTATCCTTTTCATCAACTATTCTATTGCAAATATTTCCATAGTATCTGTATCTGATAGTTCTATTAGGGCAATTCACATTTCAAATTGTAATGCCTAACGTTGACTTTTGCATTATTCGTTGCATGACACATTCTCTTAATGCTGCGCTTTGTCAGTGTCAGCATCTTACTATAGGAAAGACATATTGATAAAATATTTTCATTTTCAAAACTCATTAAAGGATGAGATTTTACTTTCCCCAATGTTCTAGATATTTAATTTAATATATGCGTGTACAACCGTAACTGTATTGGATTAATTTTGTTTTGCTATTTATGAAGATGGGACATTATTGTAATTGGTCCAGTTTTCCAACACAGATGGATCTCTGTAATTAAGCAAGATAACAGTCATTGTGCTGTTTCAGAATTTTGGGATCTTTCTACCATTTCTAGACATAAATTGCATAGTATCATGAGTTTTGAAAATGTTATCACTTCTTCTTGTTTTGCCATTTATATTATTATATGGCATTTCATTTGAGTTCATATATTTTGTATAAATTACAACCTAAAGATGAAAAGAAGGATTCTTAAAGTTCAGTACAAAATAATCTAAGACTTGACGTTGTGACACATTATTTTTTTACCTTTTAAAGGTCACCGACGCTAAACTTAAATTTTTTTTTAGGATTGTTCCATACCAGTACTTTATATTATGGTAATTAGTCGAGAAGTAATATTTGGGGTCCTAACATTCCTTGCTAATGCGAAGCCAAGACATCATTTACCAGTACTTCTAACACATGATTGGGAATATGGACTTATGATGGCGGGAAATTCATTAACACAAGGTTTCATCATGAATTTGAATATGATAAAATCAATGAGGTAAATAATTTTTCTTAATAAAATTAAAAGAATGTAATAAATTAGTAGGGAAGAAATTATTTTAATTAAAATAAATCATACAATATTTTTGGGACACTTTGTATAAAAAAAAAACATTTTTGAAATGTTCAAACATTTTTATTCAAATACTACGTACTAATTTGCACCCTGTGATAGAAAGTATTAGATAATTTTGTCCACATTATATAATTTATAATATAACTAATAATAAACAAATTTTCAGGATGGTACCAAGAGATCGAATAGAATTATCCATGATGGTAAATATGTTCTTTATGAGTCTCTTCATGGCTGCCACATCACCACTGGGTGTACTTGGTGTTAATCTTCTTTAAAAGAGGGATTTCAAGTTAGCTGTTAAAAGTTTGGTTTAAGAAGACTGATGGATCGTAACTCTGAAAGTTATGAGCCATATTTGGTTTTGAATAAGATTGAATTGTATGACTTCTGTTGCTTTTAACTTTAAAACTAGCTGAATCAAATGGAAACTTATTTCTTCCAGAAATATATAAGCTAGTGAAAAAGTGGTAATTGTAAACAGAAAACGACAAAATCGGTCTGACAGTCCAATTTTATTCTAGACTTATCTGTTTTGTAAAGATCTCATTAAGGTGCTTATTTGGAAGAAAATCAAAAATTTCTTGCCAGGTTTAAGAAATATTTTGATTTACAAAAAAGAATGATTAAGTACTTTTTTCAGTGTATTTTATGGTAAAATACATTTTTATAAATTCAAATTTTTTGAATTTGCTTAAAAATAATCTTATGTAGAAGTTTAAAATTTCAAACTTTTTCATTTAGTATACCGTCATAATGAAAATAACACCATAAAGTCATTGTGAAAACTCTATGCCGAGTAAAACTGATTATAGAGACATGAAAAAAGAATTATTACAAGCCTGTTTCCAGTTATTATATTCTTCCTCTAAGAGTTGCCTTATGATAAAAAAATAACCTTATGATATTAAAAATTAGCAGAACTTTTAATTGTATTTATCATCTAGTTTATCGAGAATTTCAGTTATCTGATGATATTAGTGATAAGAGATATAGATTAATAGAGACTGTGATAATCGCAAATATACATTTGCAAGATACGTTTCCAGAGATATTATTCAAAGCATATATATTCTGATGCTTGTTCGCAACATCATTGTAAGTAATTAACATTTGCGTCTGGATAGGATTGAAGGTTAGTTAGTTTAAATTAAATATATAAAAATATTTCCCAAAAAAAATATTATAAGGTATAGGAGTTTTGCTACAGAGTTAAATAAAATCCTTATTTTCAACAAATAGCACTCGATTAAGTATCAAAGTGGCGAGATATGTACTTATTTAAATGTATTTCTCAAAAATGAGATATTTTGTATTTAAACTACTTTTCTAATACCAACTTATTAACAAGAGAAGAGCAAAACTCCTTTACAAAGTCATGTACATATATTTCGCCAAAATTTATTATGATATAAATTATAAAAATACTCGTTAAAATAAGTTATAGTTTTAAATCTTGTATAATTTAAAGATTTAGAAAAAATAATCTTAATAAATTATCAATGATAGTAATATATGTAAAGAATTAGTTACCTACTATACTAGCCATATTGGTTGCTATATATTATTATTTACAAAATAAATATTTTATCAATTAAATGTCTTTTATTGGTGAAATTTTCAGGGACTGAATATGTAAAAATTTTATCTTCATAAATCCAAACAAATTGAACTTTGAAGAATAGAATTTTTAACCCCCTAAATCACGAAAAAAGGTAGTTGATAGTTAAGAGATTAGGTTAGAACTTGTGCTTAAGAAATGCAGAGCTAGTGTTTGTTTGAATGTCATAGACAACGATGTTTCCGTGAAGAGTAGATATCTGTTGGTCTTCCATTGTCATTATTTTTGTTGAATATCACCACTTTTCAGCTAGTAGTTATCTCTAGCCATTCTAAAATGAAATAAATAAATTCTTAAGCTACTAAAAGTAAATGCAGTGGAGTGAGACTGAGATGGGTGCAGTCATGCCTGCTCAGCCAAAGGCCCATTTATTCATTTAATTTTAGTTTACAATTATTAAGTAGTAGTTTCCACACTTCTTGTATCTAAAGATGGTTTCTAAAGCACCTCGGGTTCTGATGTATAACCACAGCTTTTTTGAATATCCATTTTTTTTAGTATTGTTCTCAATGTAGAATTTTAGATCTATGAGTCCAGGCATGGTTAACAGCACCAGATTTCTTTGTTTCTCCTCGAGATGTGTATTTTTGGTGTTTTTTGATACTTACGTTAAGGGGTCTCTTTGTTTCGCCAACGTAGGAGTTGCCACATTCACAAGTTGTCTAATACACACAGTTCTTCATGTCCCTTTGAGTTATTTGTCTGACCCTAATGAGTCGACTTCTCAGAGAGTTATTTGAATTGAAAACAACGTTGATTTATATCGTTTTTTCCTAACTTTCTAGCTTTTTCCGAAACATCTTTAACATAAGGGATGTTCAATACTGGTTTTTGTTCTTCGTTCGTTATCGATATTAACCTATTTCTACGCTATTTCAGAATTTTATCCACTAGATATACTAGGTATCTGTTGGCTGTCAGGTCATTTTTAATTTGATCTATCTCTTTCATCAAGTTTTCGTTGGAGTTGCAGAGAATTAAGGCTCTATCTACGAGATTTCTTATAATTTCAGTCACTCCAATAACACCAAAAAAGAAATTATAAAAAGTGATCGTTGAGATTCTTGAAGGTATAAAGTTTACAAGTTAAATTTTTGTATGGAAATAAGTCAAAATAGCTCAGGATATACTGACCAGTTGTTTGGCTCAACCACAGTTTATTAAAACGACCTCTAGCTCACGTTCCTTCATCTTCTTCTACGCTTGCTTGTAAATGTTGAATAATATGTGCCATAAATGTACAGCGTGGACCATCAGTACATGACTACTCAACCACAACACCCTCCTTTTAAGATCGTGTCACTAATGTGGATTTACTAATTTTAGCTGGACCATTTCTCACATTAAAATAATTTCAATATGCACTCTGTATATCAATAAAACCACACAGAAACTTATGATCTACCCTATAAAGTTAGTTAGGAATAAATAAAAAGATTACTTACAAGTGATTATTAAGCATTATAATTCATACTAATTAAAATTAATAAGCCTATTAACTAAAGGAAAAACCCTATTTCTTTGTATTATTAAACTGGCTTACCACGATTTTCTTTTTATAGAATCTTTCCCCAAAGAACAAAAATAATTGATTAGGTACTTTTATTACTTTATTTATAGAACAGCTTTCCGTTTGTTAGACACTTTTTAGCCCAATTGCTAGTTTTCCTGACAACCTGAGATTTATAGTCAATTAGAGACTATATAAAGATCATTGATGCGTTACAAAAAATATCAAATATTAAAAAAAAATGTAATTTATCATCCTGATTTGTTTTTTTGAAAACCGATGGAACAAATTAGGGTTATTTAAAACTTTTCTAAACAAAATAGGCTTAGACAATGTAAATAATTGTCCCTTGTCCTATTTTGTTTTCTGATATGTCTGGTAGTAGGTAGTTTAGGTAGTTTAATCTTTATACCTTTTGTTAGTAAATCCCTTTTTTGCAAATGCATCTTACATGATTTTACAACAACTAAATTACATTGTAAGAGTCCTTTTTTACTTTTAGGCCTGCTTTATTCAAATTTGGAATTTTCACAAGAGATTTTATGCATCTCCCCATCTATCGGCATCTTTATTAGTATCCTTTATCGATTTTTGTATCGGTAAATTAATTATCTGTTTTTGTTGCAGTTTTTAGGTAGATAATACTGAATTTTGGAAATACATCGTGTCGAATATTTTTCTAATAATTAGAACCGTGGTTCCAAAAATCTCTTAAAAGATGCCTGTTTAAGAGTCTAATTTTGGCATTTTTCGAATTCTGTTATTTTCCCTACAACTGGCCGAACTTGTACTCATGTAGAATTAACTAACCTGAACTAAATCATGAATAATCTATGTTTTATTATATTGAAAATCATGATTCTTGGGTTTAGACCGTGTCAAATTGGAATTATTATTCGACGTTTCGCCTAAGATTGTACGAGGCATCTTCAGGGATCTTTACTCCACGAGACTGTAACTCTGAATGATTTTCAATTTCATCAAGGCCGTGAGAGCTTTCATTCTTTATTTGTATTCTATTAGATTTAATTTGATTGATCTACACCAAAATCAGGTAACTATATTCTTTATTTTTCGTTAAAATCATCGAGTATAATGAATTAAACTATTCTCATTTTATGTACGTCATAACCTCCAAGACTTGTAAGACGTTTCTTTTTTTGTTTTAGAAGCCAGCTTTATTCACTTTTCAAAACGTTATCACTTTTACTTAAGACTTTATCCCATTTTCTGCAAGCTTTATCTAATTTTGTGGAGTTTTATTCTCTTTTCTTACAGATTTGTCTGTTTTTCTTCAAAATTTATCCTTTTTTCTTAAGGATTTGCCTTTATTTTTTTTTTCAAGATTAATTTTCTTCTCAAATTTCAGCCTTTTTTTTTCAAAGTAGTTGCTATAATGTTACTCTATTGTAGTATCAACATTTTTTTAAACATAGAGTAGATCTGTCCTTAATAGAGGTACTGTGTATATACATATATATATATATATATATATATATATATATATATATATATATATATATATATATATATATATATATATATAAAAGCTGAAATTTGAGAAGAAAATTAATCTTGAAAAAAAAATAAAGGCAAATCCTTAAGAAAAAAGGATAAATTTTGAAGAAAAACAGACAAATCTGCAAAAAAATGGAATAAAGCTCTACAAAATTAGATAAAGCTTGCAGAAAATGGGATAAAGTTTTAAGGAAAAGTGAATAAAGCTGGCTTCTAAAACAAAAAAAGAAACGTCTTACAAGTCTTGGAGGTTATGGCGTACATAAAATGAGAATAAGTTAATTCATTATACTAGATGATTTTAACGAAAAATAAAGAATATAGTTACCTGATTTTGGTGTAGATCAATCAAATTAAATCTAATAGAATACAAATAAAGAATGAAAGCTCTCACGGCCTTGATGAAATTGAAAATCATTCAGAGTTACAGTCTCGTGGAGTAAAGATCCCTGAAGATGCCTCGTACAATCTTAGGCGAAACGTCGAATAATAATTCCAATTTGACACGGTCTAAACCCAAGAATCATGATTTTCAATATAATAAAACATGGATTATCCATGATTTAGTTCAGGTTAGTTAATTCTACATGAGTACAAGTTCGGCCAGTTGTAGGGAAAATAGCAGAATTCGAAAAATGCCAAAATTAGACTCTTAAACAGGCATCTTTTAAGAGATTTTTGGAACCACGTTTCTAATTATTAGAAAAATATTCGACACGATGTATTTCCAAAATTCAGTATTATCTACCTAAAAACTGCAACAAAAACAGACAATTAATTTACCGATACAAAAATCGATAAAGGATACTAATAAAGATGCCGATAGATGGAGAGATGCATAAAATCTCTTGTGAAAATTCTAAATTTGAATAAAGCAGGCCTAAAAGTAAAAAAAGAAGTCTTACAATGTAATTTAGTTGTTGTAAAATCATGTAAGTATCTGCATTTGCAGAAAAGGGATTTACTAACAAAAGGTATAAAGATTAAACTACCTACTACTAGACATATTAGAAAACAAAATAGGACAAGGGATAATTATTTACATTGTCTAAGCCTATTTTGTTTAAAAAAGTTTTAAATAACCCTAATTTGTTCCATCGGTTTTCAAAAAAACAAATCAGGAAGATAAATTACATTTTTTTTTAATATTTGATATTTTTTGTAACGCATCAATGATCTTTATGTAGTCTCTAATTGACTATAAATCTCAGGTTGTCAAGAAAACTAGTAATTGGGCTAAAAAGTGTCTAACAAACGGAAAGCTGTTCTATAAATAAATTTCAGCCTTTTATAGAGTAGATCTGTCCTTAATAGAGGTACTGTATATATATATATATATATATATATATATATATATATATATATATATATATATATATATATATATATATATATATATATATATATGTATCCCGCGTTTGTGCTGAATCCCTGTCAGGACTGTAAGGCAGCTGTATTTCTATGAAATCTCATTCACGAACTGTTGGCTCGTAGATGCCGTACAGTGAACTTTGAAAAGGGTGAATGAAAAACGTCAGCTACCTTACAGTCCTGTGAGGGAGCCTTAGCACAAACACGGGATACCCGAAAACCTTCGATTACATATATATATATATATATATATATATATATATATATATATATATATATATATATATATATGTTGGAGAACTTTAATTACATTTGCAGGCGAATGTGTTGCGTCTGTTTTCTTTTGGCCATATGCACCAACTACATAGAAGACAACTACATGATTCTGCTAACAGTTCATAGAAAAATTAAAACTTCTAGGCTATTTTCAAGCTTATTCTTTTTGCCTGTAATCATCATTTGGTAACTGTAGCCCGAGAACGAGTACTTACAAACAGATAAGAAACCAAATTTTTAGAAATTGTAAAACAAGCGTATTTAAAGTAAATTTGTCATGAACCAATTTAATAATGTTGCAATTTGACAAATAATGCAATTTGACAAATAATGTAACTTTTGCTTTATAGTTTTTTCTGCTAAAGGTGGTGAATAATTTATATTAAATTCGACTTCATAGTTGAGTACACGCATCTCGAGTTTTATTTGGATAACCTGAATCAAGAGTCTCTCTGTAGAGATTAAGCCTTCCCGGAATTATCATTTTTTCAGTTTTAAGTTACAAATGGTGCCTTCAATTTGATGATTCGGTAGAAGTAACTTCAGGAAGTACTATTTTGCATTTTGCGGCAAGTGTGTTATTAAACGCAGCCCATTTATAATTGCAACGACAAACAGAGATAGCTGACTCTGCCACGGTGGGTTAATTAACAACTTTATTTAATCCACTTTACTAACTTATTAACAATTATCAAATAATATAAGTGTTTACGTTTATAACATTTTAAATACAGCAGTATTATGATCACTCTACTTATTTTTAATAATATGATAAATAAAACGAAAATTTTAAATACAAATTTATGTTGATACTCATATGATCTCTACAATATATATAAATATTGTAAACATTTTTTCAGGATTTAACCAAATGTGACTTAGACACGATTCTGAATTAAAAACACGCTATTGTTATTAGCTATATAATTACTTAAATGTCTTTTAACATATTAATCCAATTTTAAGCAGATATTATGACTGTGATTTTAATAATAATTAGTTTACGTATACAATTTAAATAATAATAAATTAACATTTATGTAGAGCTTGTCGAATTGTAAATTGGTATGCATATTGGATCCTAATTATGTTTTATAATGAGTTTTTTGCAACACAATATTATTTATTTGGAATTTGTTTGCGAATCGATAAAAAAGATAAAGATCCTAATCCAAAATAATTATAGAAATATATCAACAATAATTTGGAGTTCATTCAACTACTTTTACCACATGTTCCTGATTTAATTTTAATGCCATTTTTTTTTGCAATAAGGAAGTGCAGAAAATGAAAAAGATATAAAATATTTTTCAATATTTCTAATAGGTCAAGAACAATATTAAAAGCAAAAAATAGCAATTTTAATAATAAATAACACAATCCTTATCATGTTCAGAACTAATAGCTCAAAAAATTTTGGAGTATGCACCAACTACTTACTGTTGTGATAAATGATGTTTTGCTTGATCCATACAAAATATTTAAATTCCACCAGATACGGCTTCACTATTAAAGACAATCGTCAGAAGTAAGCCTAAATTATCTTTTATATGTTGATGACCTTAAATTGATTGCTGCTAAAAGAAATCAACTGAAATTAATGCTCGTAATTGTGAAGTAATTCTCCAGGGATTTCGGAATGATGTGTGAATGATACATGTCACATTTTAAACACAACTAGAGAAAAGATACAACCTAGAGCATTTATATTGCAAAACGACTAAACCATAGTGAGAATGAAGCAGAAGGGACCTTCAAATACTTGGGCATGCACAAATAATTGACCGACTGACTGTAATGAACGAATTGAATGATTTTATAAGACGCGTAAAGCAGATATTGTGAACCAACCTAAATGTAAAAATACATTTAAGGTAGTCAACACCTATTCGTGCTCTGCACTCGACTAGTTTTTTGGATTTGTGAATTGTAACAGGACTGACAGTAGAAGTCTGCACGGGAAAGTCAGAATAAAGGAACATAAACATCGTCGTCATATTGCTATTGAACATTAACGCTAACAAGATACCTCAGAGAAAGAGGATTGGTGGATATTAGAAAACAATTTGATTTACAGCTAACGAATTTAAGCTAGGTTAGCAGAGTTAGAGTTTTATATACTACACCAGGCAATATGCGAGGCAGACAATTAAACATCGCTTTGATTGGGGGGACTAAACTGACATCTCATCATCAACCAGACCAAAAGAAGCTTCAAGCGAGGTAACAGAAGCTCTTTTACGGACCACACCCAAATAAAGTCAACTAGGAAAAAGTGTTGACAAATTAGCATCTAACTCTTGGTTGATATCAGAGCAATTTTTTTCTTAAACCGACGCCTGTTGAGAGGCTATCAAAGATCAGGTTATCCCAACCAAAAACTATCTTAAACACGTAATTGGAAATCTAGAAAGACCAATGCTGATATGGATGTCAAACATCAGAGACAATCCAATCCATAGCAGGGGGATGCCAAGCATTTGTTGCGTCGGACTACACGATTCAGTCACCAAAATCATCAATCAAGAGTTGGTAGAGAAGTTCAAATTGCAGCAGGTAAAGAAAGTGCCGTACTATGAGTACAGCCCGGAACCTATACTAGAGAAGAACGAATTCAAGCTGTACTGGGATCGAAATGTATTTACTGATCATTCAGTTGTACATAACAGGCTAGACCCAATTTTAGTGCATAAAACCTTCAGGTGAGCAATACTAATAGACGGTGCCATCCCCAACAACAACAATCTAAGGGGCAAGCATAATGGGAAGGTTGTTAAATCCAGAAACCTGGAGATACAAATACGCAGACAGTAGGGATGAGTGGCGTCGGAACGATCCTATATTTGTATTAAAAAACCGTGTAATGCTGAAAAATCTTGATATTGTGCCTTAGCTTACACTTGTATAAGACTATGGAAAACTTCCTTGGAATCAACAAGGCTGAAAGCTGTGCAGAGTTAGTTGATGAAATGTTTCATCATTTTAAAAATCTAGGCTGAAATGCGAACTAGGAGATCTTAGCGAAGAACAAGGAGAACGCTTTCACTAAGACATAAAAACAATTGAGAAGAGGTATCAAGACAAATTCACTCAAGAAAACTAATTAAAAGACAATTTCAAAGCATTTTCGAAATCACCTTTTTGGACATATTAAATCTTTTAAGATTAAGGCTCCAAAATGTGTAATATCAATATTACTAACAGATGCCAGCAAAAATCAACGGGAATAAGTACTCAAAATTGTAGACGGTTTTTTCATGGATGTAGAAATGCTGTTGAGCACCTAGAAGAAATATTGAGGAGCATTTATGACGTCTATTACTCTGTACTGTCTATGATGTAGAGAGGAGTTACACTTCTCTTACGAACTACAGAAATTGCAAATTTGTCATTCATTTTACTCAAAAACGATTACTTACAAAAAAAAAGAGTCACCAAACCTTTTTTATAGAAGATTTCACGAGCTCCCACATTAATAATAACGTTCTAATATTTTCTTCGATAACTGAATTATTTACCCCATTTTGTTCTCTTTAGAATATCAAAGTAAAGGTTCACACAAAAATATAGCTCGTAATGTTTAAATAAATTATTATATTGAATAATCTAACGTCTTATACATAATTAACAAAAAAAGAATATAAATTACTAATACTTTTTTAATTGGCTCTGGGAGATCCTATTTTATGTATAGGATATATTTTAAATTATGCGATGCACTATTCTAGGGACGCTTTTATATTGTTCTTTGTTTCCAAACTAAATCAATAAAAAAACACGGAATTGGTTAAATGTGTTAAAAGCAAATTTAAAAATATAACAAGATAATAAAAATTTATTAAATGCTCAAAGGAGTGGAGAATGATAATAGTTAGAAAAACGCTGATATAGTATATAATCGTAAAAAAATAAAAAGAGTCCTTTTTAAACAAAAATTGTATTTTTTGAACAATAAGTTGTAATTTGAGACACATTTCGTGCTATTCTGGCTATTCCTTAGGGCGCATTTCCTTTTTCTTTTCTTTCGAGTCGTTAAATTTATAAGCTGGGGATTCCGTTTACATAAATCCACGAGCATCTGCCTAGGATATTTGGTTTCTGTTTCTTTTTAAAATTTTGGGATTAGAAACTCAATTATTATAATAAAAGTAGTTAGTATTATAGGATAGTGGATATAATATAATGGAAATAAAGAGTTAATAACGTATTGGTGGTCTTTTTATAATAAGGAATTATAAAAATGGACCATGAGTTTATTCCCAATGGCGACCAAATTTAAATCAGTATTTTACTAAATAGGTACACAAAGCAATTAGACACATTAAAATTTGATCCAGCACCCAAAATTTTCAAATTAAATCTAGCAAAAATGCAGAAACTTATGCAACTCTAGAGGAAAAATGGCGTTATTTATATCAATCTATTTTTCTATTTTCCCCAGAAGGATGTCAAGAGAAATGGCGGGAAAAGATACAGGGATCTTTATTTCAAATATATGACAAGTGATCAACCTTCAAATCAAAAGAAATACTAATTTTTTAAATTATTTAAAAATTATGAAAATTATCTAGCAAATTGTGGTGTCCAAAAATTTATATAGATCAAGAGGGTCCTTATTAGGGTTATGGTTTTTTACATGAAGCAATAGACATAATATAAAGATATTAGATCGAGGATCCTACAGTAGCAAGTTGGTTCACGCTCAAAAAGAGACAGAGCGTTTGCGATAAGTAGTACCTCTTTTTCAAATGGTGGAGCTAAGAACGATACTCCAAACATCGTTGAATATCGCTGTTACTTGACCGAAATTAGAAAGAGAGGTACTGTAATGGAACAAATATTAATTATTTTACACTGTTCAATGTGAACTATATTCCGTTAAAATGAATAATTAAATAATCACTCTGTGAATAGATTTCTCGTCTTCCAAGAAAGTGTAAAGGAAAAATAAATCAGTTATCGAGCTTAACTTTTATGATCTTTGTCGTTTAAATGTTTTCTTAAAAAATACATAAAGTCAGTTAATTTATGAAGACGTAATAGGACCCTCTCTTAGAATTGCCTATAAATCTGTCTAAGTAATCTTGCTCTGGTTATGTAAATAAAACCGAAAGATAAGGGAGGTTTACAACATATAGTATATGCACAAACCGTTAAAATGTTTTAGAATATTGAACGATTTTCCCATTATTAGGAAACAAAAGAATGATCAAATAAACTTACTATAATGGAAATATATCGTTTGGCCATTTATAAAAAGAATCCTGATTAATCATTGTTTCTTCTATTCACAAGAAATAACGAGTTAAGATGTTTATTGCCAAAACAGCCAAGAAAAGTGAATAGTTTTTTTTTACAGTCTTTAACATATATTCTTTTCATCATAGGAAGACGTAGGTTAGTTTGTTTTACTACTCTGTTATATAAAAATTAGGATTTAGACGCTCAGAGGCCAATTCGGGAATCAAACATCCGGTATAGAATAGCTAACGCCCTCAGCACGTAACGATCGAAACCTTCGAACTTTAAGGGAAAGAAATTGACGTTTACAGGGTTCCATCGGCTAATATGGGTACAAACGGGAATCAGAGGGGTGTCGAAGGGGTGTAAGATTCGAAGACACTCTTTTAAGGAATAGCAAATGTCAGTCATAATTTGAATGTCGTTAGAACGGTACCGTGAGTATCAGTGCTGTAGCATAATTACGTCATGGATATAATCGTCGGGAAAGAAGGTTATCTTTGTTTAATTTGGGAAATTAAGAGATTATCGTATGTTATTTTAGTGGGACATTTCGTGATTTTCATACGGTTTGATTAAGTAATATAAATAGCTGTTTTTCGCCTTTTATTTCTTTTTTCTGTGCAATATTTTAGTAAGCTATTTATACGTGTTTTTTTCTAAACTGGGTTTAATATTTTTGGTTCTTAAATTGGCCAATAAGAGCAATTAGTTTTTTTTGGGTTGTTATTAGGTTTAGTTTCTCACTGTAAATAGTTTGTTTTTCTATTTATTTTTGTTAAATAGATTTATGTGTTTTGAGAAACTTGTTTTGTTCAATTTAATTAAAACCATTGTTGCGAGACCTACAAAACAAGAGATGTCTTCTGACCAACTAATTAGCAGCCTTTACTGAGTCTTAAAGTTCTGAGTTGTGGTTGGTTAGCTTAAATAACCGTAGTTGTTTGGTACTAAAGCTGCAGGAGAGAAGATGCACGACCAGACTTCCAGAGTGCCTTTATTAGTGTAAAATTTAATTATAGGTTATCAAAATAGCTACTAATTAATATGGGGCAAAAAATGCTTATAGATAAAATGATTAACGCTACCACAATATATCATTTGCAGGAGTCTATGATCAATTTCTGTCACAGTACTATCCACTGAAAACGCTTCGTCACTTACTAACCTTCAACTTTCTTCTAGAGGATCCGCAGTACTATTCATTATTCTTAAATCCGTGCACGAAAGGTTGAGTTAGTTCTAACCGTAAAGATTGTTATTGTTTGGTTGTAATTGTTGATATATGGTTTTGTTTTTTAGCCTGGTAGCAATCAAAATAATCTCAAAATAGCTGGCATAGAGGAAAAATAAAACTACCTTAGAGAAGATTCAACAGACTTCAGGGAGTTTTCACTCAAGATGCATCCAGGTCAAATCCAAATATTTGACTCTCTTACTCGAGGGGTCTAGAGAGAGATTATAATATAATTTTTAATAGCGACTGGGTAAGGCAAAGTGGCAAAGATATATTTTCTTCAAATCGAACTTAAAGTAATATTTGAATTAAGACTTTCTGTCACAATATTATACATCTTGTTATTCTCTGCAATATTAGTATGTTCTTATATTTTAGGTACTGGGGGAAGTCTTACGAGCAAAAAAAAATAACAACAGAAACGGTCAAAACAACAATTATTCAGTGTATTAAAGTTGTGAACTTAATCCTAATAAAGATAAAAATATTGCAAAACTTTACCTTTATTTGTAAACATGTCTAAAAAAACATAATAAATGGTTTAAAATTATAACTAACTTAAATTTTCTTTGTAAAGAAATATAACCATAACAAGATCCCATTTTCAAAAAAACACCTAATGAAATGAAAATCACCTATTTAATGGAGCTGTTCACCAAATTGAAAAATGTTAACTTGCAAATGCAACATAACTTTAATAAAAAGAAAGTCCATAAAGTCAATCATTGCAGTTTTTCTTGCCAGAATTAATCTTATGAAGCAAAATATTCGACGCCTAGAATCAGATTTGAGGATGTTTTGACCATGGAAATACCACAGTGAATGGAATCCATATGATGACATTGATGAATCCGATGTCATATTACTACAAGAAGAATTGATCGTAATAAGTACTAGTAAAGAACTTGAGGTGCAATTTAGAAATAGATATCAGCAATTTTGGCTTCAGAAAGAAGTATCTGCTGCAAAACAGTTTTCCATCTTAACAGCTCCTAGAAAGGGAATCAGTGCCATTGTAAATCTTCTGACACACGATAAAATAAGAAGTACGTGTTTCTTTCTGCGAAAAAACAGTTTAAGGGGTGAAATCTGCACCTAAAGTTCACCCTCGAACATGGATTTTCTAATATATCTCAGGTTCTAATTAGAATTTTGCAACTAAACAAACTCCGTATTACTTTTGATGTTTATGTGGAACTAACTGTGATTGTCAAATGGCAAGAAACAGTGACATTTATGGACTAATATATTGTTTTTTTTTATCGCGTTTCGCCATCATGGCCAACTAATAACAAAACGTAACAACCCTACAGCGTATTTACTACTACAATTTTTCGAATAGACAACCTTTTTCGAAATCACCCTTATTTTTTATGCAAAATAGGATAGCTTATACTGTCTACTATTCCTGTATGCTTTTATTTTTAGCCTCCATTGCCTTATCCTTTTCATCCACAGTCATTCCAATGACATGACTTTCCCAATTCCATTTCTAATGCAGAACAGTTACCACAGCGTCTCATACTCCGTACTCCGTTTGTTAATTCTATTAGAGATTTTATTTCGAAGAGTAATTTTTAATATTAATCTTACCATCTTTAACCTGTAATCTCTTATTGCTGGTCTTCGTCAATGTCAATAATTTCGCTCCATAAATTAATACGGGATGGAAGCATTAGTTAGATATCCACCTTTTTAAACATATTGAAAGATCAAATTGCAACTTTGATTTTAATTTCCAAATGCAGCCCAAGTCGAACACATTTTATGCTTGATTTCATTCATTTGGTTGTTTCGTCCAATACAAGCCACATACTCTCGGTATTCAAATATCTGCTTGTTTAACCTTCTGATGTTGGTCTGATTTTCTGGTTGTAATAATATAATAATAATATTCTTTTATTGAAACAAAAGATATACATATAGGCGAAGTTTAGCATTATATCTGCCACTCTTACCTTACCTTATGAGTACAAATTTATATAATAATTAAAAAAAAATTAATAATCGATAGATTCCAAATATAAATTTTCTAAAATTAACTGAAAAGGAGCAAGAAGGTAGAGACCAGAAACTGAAGAAAAAAAAGAGTCTGTAAGATATGGCATGCAATTGTTGCATATATGTTACTCTTCTCTCAGCGGGAGAAAAAAGAAAGAATGTATTTCCTGCAAATACAACTCTGGTCCTCTCTCCATACGCGTTTCGATCACCTCATAGTATCGTCAGCAGGGCTATATCGAACCGAGAGCAACATTCGCAGGAAAAAACTGCTATATAAAATATAATTCCGATACATGTCGGCAAGATATTAAAAATTTTCGATGTCAGAATGAAAAACATTGCCAGTCGAAACGACATCTACATATTCACCGGAGTAGTGCAAAATTATAAAAATCACAATTTCAGTAAGAAATAAATAAATATGCCGGATTTAAATATCCATAAGTTATTTTCCTCTAAGGCAGAAAAAAAAGGCAAGAATATATAGAAACAGTTTATATCTTGCAAATACTTCAGCATTCTCACAGATATGAAATCAGTGTCAAAGGTAATACCAGCTTAAATTTAAATTATCCTATTTGTAATAATTTGTTTTACAATTTATAGAGATGGAATGTTAAACTAATTGACCAATAGTTTTCCAACACAGTTGGATATTCCTTTTTAACAAGATTGCGTTATTTCAGGATCCTGAAATATTTCCCTTTTCTATATATAAATTGTATACGGACTCATGTTGACGGTGTACGAGGCTCGTAGCCACCATACAGTGAGCTTTGAAAATGGTGAATGAGATTTCACTGAAACGTCAGCTGCCTTACAGTCCTGAGAGCGACTTAGCAGATACAGGGGATGCCCGAAAACCTTCGATTATATATATATATATATATATATATATATATATATATATATATATATATATATATATACATACATAATAAAATAGAATCAAATATTGGCGAAGCGGACGTGAAAAATTTGTCAATCTACATGATTATCGTGTTAAAAAGTGCGGAGCACTCCAAAATATGGGAAAACTCCGAGTCCGACAGATAGCGACAGCGCTGTTTCGTCCTAATATGGGACTCGTTAGGCCACCGCATTCGGTACAAACCATCATCTCGCCTTTGCATCCTATAAAGCTGAGTTTAAAATCAAAAAACAGCAAACAAGACGACAAAGGCGACATCTCGATGGTCCATTTGAAAACACAAGAACCACACAGATTAACAAAGTTTGTAAGAAACCGCCATATGGTGGCGCGACGGTGAATTAAAACAGAAATATGTAAAATCGAGTACACGAAACGTGCTGCCCAAAGGATAGGGGTCGCATTTTTCGGTTCGGTCAATCTACATGATTCTCGTGCTAAAAGTGCAGAGCAGTCCAAAATATGGAAAAAATCCGGGTCCGACAGAGGACGAAACAGCGCTGTCGTCATCTGTCGGACCCGGAGTCTTTCCATATTTTGGAGTGCTCCGCACTTTTTAACACGAGAATCATGTAGATTGACATATTTTTCACGTCCGCTTCGCCAATATTTGATTCTATTTTATTTTAAATTACACGGACAAAAACTTATCTATATATATATATATATATATATATATATATATATATATATATATATATATATATATATATATATATATACTCAACAACTTTAATGTTTCGGCTCTATCTAATTTTATCGTAATATAACTGCCTAATTTTTTTAAATTTAAATAAACAAATAAACCTAAAATTTATTTAATTTAAACCCAAAAGAGTAAACAATTTGAAATAAAATAAAAATTCCTCACACTACTAGAACAGACAGAAATTGAGTTGCAAATATAACAACGGCGTAAAATTAGTTGCAGATTAAAAATACAAGATGATCTTTTAAATAACAGCAAGCAGATTTATCATCGATTTTATTATTATTCTTTTTCTTAAAAAAAATATTAAAAAGCATAACAACGCGTTTAGCTAAAGTATACTTAACTAGAATTATTAAACAACGAAATCAATGATTTGTAAATATTGTTAATCTAAGAAAAAACAACTTTTTTATTGAAGTATATTTTGACAATGATTATTAAAAGGCAATTATATCAAATATTACATTGTTTAATAAATGTTATCTAAGAATTTAGAATAATTTATATATGACTGACGTGGACTTACCTTAAAACTACATTAAATTTGAACAGACAAAATTCAAAAACTTTAGTGCACCTCTAAGTCTATATACAGTATAAACTGTTATTGTTATATATAACCAAACATGGTCCATGTCGATATTTCAGAGATCCCAGATCTTCAAGGTCCAGAAAATGAATATCTAAGTAAGTATAAAACAAATTTCTTAAAAATTTGAAATAGTTCGGCAAACTCTGTATCACCTTGCTATTTGATATTTTTATTACTAAAAAATAGTGCCATTAGTAATAAAAATGTATTACAGCTCACTGCAATATTCATATAGCGTTGTTATTAATAATCTGGTTTATACCCCGTTTGTATAAAAGTTATGAAAACTTCCTTTGTTGAATAAGAATTAAAAATTATTTCATGAAAATGGTTTATTTTTTATTTTCCCATATAAAGTTTTGTTTGGTGATATAGATAATACAAATTATAAATTTATCATTCTCAAAATAAAACCGACCAGCTAGAAGATCTTACTTCTGCGGAACAGATGCAGCTTCAAATTTAATAGCAAAGAAAAATGAACATTTTTACTTCTTAACCCTCAAGAGCAGTTCCGATTTTGATGTTTCTTTTTTTACTTTAGTTTTCATATATTATTTGAAATAATCTCTTTGGTGGTGGGGACCCTTAAAATTTGTATTGTCGAAACAGTTATAAAAATATATATGGAAAAAATTCTGTTTTCGATGATACTGAAAAGGAATTATTTTTTGATAAATATGGTATATAAAAATTGTTGTTAGGTGAAAATTTCTAATAAAAATTCAATTTTTACAATATACTGAGAGCCGAGAAATATTCTCACAGACAGCTTATTTAATGAAAACAAATTTAAACTAGCTTTTAAATTCATGTCTTCACAGGATGTAATACAACAGCTTTTTATTGAAAAGGTAAAAATCTTTTTGCAAAAATTTTTAACGATGATAACAAGTAAGGTGCAACAGCTGAAACTTTTGTGGTTGCAAATCAGAGTGATGAAATACTTTTCAACAAAGGTATTCACTGTGTATCGCGCTAAAGTAGCCAATAGTGTGAATTGTACAACTTAGATCACTACCGCTCTTGCGAAACCCGATATGGTGCAACATATGGCTACAGAAAAAGTGATCTACATATGCACTTGCATGCATTATTTGCAGTGGAAATAACTGCGATTATCATATACTATTTAAACAGAATGAAGTCTCTAATGCTCCAAAATTAAATGAAAATTAAATTTTTTTATATTGTTGAATCACAAATCCGTAAACTATTCATATATAATAAAAAAAAATTATTGAATATATCAAATCTCTACCATTCTTAACTGTGAACAAAAGAAGTTATACTCATATTAAATAGTCTATAAACCTTTGCATATAATTTGATGTTTTTTCAAATAAAAACAAAAATTTTTTAAAAATCATCAAAATTGCCACTGTTCTTGTGGATTAAGGAGCTTAAATGATTTTGCCACTTCAACAATTCGATTACAAATTTCTTTAGTGAATTTGGGGTTTAGTATCATGATTGTATCGAATATTTTAAAGAACCCCTTACGTCGGTTATCTATAACCGGTTGACATCTTAGGCATGCACACCTTAAGAAGGTGCCGTGTAACAAAAGAGGGGATACAAAGATACTACTTATGGAAAAATACTGAACTTGTGATGCCTTACACAAAAAGTTTGAAAGTAATAAACAATTTTTTAAAATTATTTTATAAGGTTACAATCGCACGTAAGCCACTACGCTACATATATCCTGCTTAAACGCACATAATAGAGCTGAAAACAGGGTAAAACTGGTCTCGGTTACAATTTCACTCACTTTTCTTTGGATGCTGATTTTCGTGTGAGACAGTAATTATTAATTTTTTTCTTAGACCAATTTTTTTTATCGTTTTATTATGTTGTTAGAGATTAAAGCTCAAATATCAAAAATTTATAAGCAATCATTAAATAATTTTTAATTATTTATTGATGGATTAAATGGATTAAAAACTGGACCTTATATCTTTTACATTTTTAAATAAAATTTCACGGGTCAAGATTCAATAGTTATAAAGGAATTAAGGTTTGAAAAATTATATTTTTACAACAATAAGACGAAATTAAATTTTACTGGGTGTATTTTTTTTTAAATCGCTGAATTTCTAAGAATAATAGCTCTAAACTTTTAATACATGATAAATCTTTTTTTAACAGACGTCCTGAGCAGTTGCGGATCCAAGGGGACGGCGATGGGGGGCGATCGCCCCCCCCCCCTCCAAGAGTTTTGAGTTCAGGAAAATAGACCCGATTTTGCCTCTTATACTATAGTTTATTCAAGAATTAGAGAGAGTAATATAATAAATTTTTTACCTTTTTTTTCTTCGCAAAATACCTGTGTTCTTTAGTCCGGTGTCTTTGGAAAAATCTCTTAGACACATTAATTTTTCATAGGAATGGGTTAGAAATTTTATAGTCAAAAATACCGGTCTATAATAATGGACTATTCGGGTTGGATTACAATAGATATTTGGAAGTGGTAAAAAGGATTTTAATCTTTGTCATAAGCGTCGAAAGGAGGTTTATTTTATCACTAAGTATTTATGGCATAGAATATTATTTCGGTAATAAACTTAAAATAAAAGGTTTTTATATTATTTTAAAAAGGGATTCAAATGTAATTAATTTTTTTATGTTACAGTTAAAATTAGACCTACTTATTTTTGTTTCTATTGCACTGACATCTTAATTTAAATTTCTTTATTATATGAAAATCCGATAGCCCCAAAAAAAAATAAACGTGTTAATTCTACACGCTTAAGAAAAAGACAAAAATACAATATTAAAATAACAAAAAAATTAAGGTCAATTGGAATTAAATATATACAAAGTTAAAGAGTGGGACATACTAAAATAAAAATATATAAAAAAATATGTAAATAACGTTAAACAATAAAATACAACAAAAACAAAAATTTAAATAATAAATTGTGTTTACATTGCGTATCTAATTCGTAATCAAAGTCGGTGAAGCTACCATCGCTCAAATTAATTATAATTGGTTCCTCTACCTCACCGATCATGAGATCGAGTTTCCACATTTTGTTTTATTCTATTATTATATGGATTTGTCCCAATTTCCCACAGTAATTTTATTCAAAAAAATCTTTCAAAAGTTCAATTAAATTACTAATTTTGTAAGTTGTGTTATTTCTAGCAACTCTACCTTTTACTTGAGACAAATATCTCCTTCTTCAATGGACAGTTTCCGAACGATCTATAAGAACATATTTCCTATCTGGTTGTTTCTAGCAAAAATTAAGTTCTCTGAGCAATTTTTAAAGTTCAGTTCTTTTAATTTCGGGTAAATCCCGATCTTCGTTGATTTTAGTTAGAATTTTGTCGACCGTTGGGATCTGCTCCTCATAATAAAATGTATGTACAACTCCTTTGTGTTGTAGTTTTCATCTCTTCTTTCAACGAGGTTTTTCGTCTGCCTGTGATGGAATGTGGCTTGGGAGTACTAATAATTCCAGTCTTTTTTTCTCCTTCAATATTTGGTACATGGTAGATTTTCCAACTCCTGTCATGGTGGAACACACCTCAACAGAGCTTTTAACATTATTATCTAGATATTGATATCTTAAGGCATCATAAACATTCATCGTAATAAGTTTTTCGTTGAGCAAAAAATGCCTTGGTTTAACGATTTTGGAAAAAATATAAAGGTGAAAGCCATATCTTTTGGATATCTTACTAATCTCAAATAATATATAAAAACAAGCGCAAACAAGATAAATCACTAAGGACACATTGTAAGGTGTAGTTTTGCTCACAGATTGAATTGAACTATCGTAAATTTTATTATTGTAGTAAATTTATAAAAGCTTATAATATTTAAATATAATTAAATATAATTAGATTTACGCCAGTCCTCAGTTACCTGCGGCACTGGATCAGATAGATTAGAGGTTTCGATTACTCTCTCTAGTTCTTGAATAGAGAATAGGAATGTGTATGCTTGCGATCGCCCCCCCCTCCCAATAGTTCAGAGTTCAGAAAAATAGAACCGATTCTGCCTTTTATATTTGAATGTGTATGCTGCTGGCAACTCCCCCTCGTTGACAACTTGTGTTTCTTACGACAGCCGCCCCTCAAGAGCTTTGAAATCAGGAAAATAGAGCCGATTCTGCCTCTTATACTAGGAATGTGTATGTTGCTGGCATCCCCCCCCCCTCTTCCAGAGCCTCAAATTCAGAAAAATATATCCGACCCTGCCTTTTACACTAGAAATGGGAATGTTTCAGGTGTCTCCCCCCTCCGTCGACAACTTGCTTTCGCTTGCCCTACTGTACTTTTGTGATGTATCCGCGCCTCCCTTCCCCCCCCCCCAAAGAGGGAGGCTGGATCCACCCCTGGTCCTGAGTGACGTCCACGATAATCAACGAGTAATCTGTTTATCAATTTTGACCCTACAAGCACATCATTTTTTTGGATAAGCGAATATATAAGGAAAAATGCAAATTCTGATTCAAAGTTACCCCTATTTTAATGCTAAATAAGATAAAATTATAAACATATGGGATTTACGTTTAAAATGGACGTTTAACGATTTTTTTCAAAGTAATATTTAGTTCCAATTTTTAATCGCCCTGTATTTATTTATTAGCAACATATCAACAAAGTATACTAAAGGCTATCTACTTCTAAAAGGAAACCAACCCCAATTAAAGAATAAAAACTTTTATATAGGAGAAATTGATAGTTATGCTTATTACTGGCAACGCCATTTTTAAAACAAAATTTAAAATGTGTCAAAACCAATTAGATTAGATATAGACAGAATACATGAAATATATCTATAATTTTGCGTAGAATCTCGGCAGCTCATTGTGGAGCACCCTGTATATACTTTATACAATATCATTAAATTCCAACATTCATTATTGCCAGACACATTCTGTGGACCCTAAATTCCACCAGCTGTTATAAAGTGCGAGAAAAAATTGGGGCATCTACGTTATGATAATAAGCCAGATTTTTATTTGGGTAACTATTTTAAGGTCTTTTATAAGCGGTCGGAATCATTCGATGTAGTCCCCAGTACAGCGACCTGACATTTTGCTAACTCATGTAAATGCCAAACTTCGGGAGCGCCTTCCCTATGACGAGTCTGAAAAACTTTTCCTCTGGCATATTTTCAGCGACGGGACCTTTCGGAGCTGTCAATTCGCGAAATTGTCATTTTGACGCTGTATTACAGTGCGATACATGTAAGTTTCTTTTTCATTGTAATAGACAGATTTTATGATAAAATCGACAAAAAATGTTTGTCCGACAAAAATCATAGGGCGTGCGTGCCCTAATATGTCGATATGACGTCATTATGATTCTCGATGTATGTAAGTCTGATTTTTGCAACAGTGTTTAATTAATACGTCTAAAACACAGTGGTCAACTTGTTCGACAAAAATCATGGGTCGTACGTGGGGTCCGCCACCCTCAATATGTCAATATGGCGTCATTATGTTTCCTGATACATGTATGTATAATCTTAATATTCAAAAAAGGGGGAGAATACAAATATTGAAAACTACCGACCAATATCCCTACTATCACATACCATCACACACCTACAAGTTGCTAACCAAAATCATAACCAACCGCATAACAAACAAACTCGATTTTTACCAACCTGTCGAACAAGCTGGATTCAGAAAACACTTTAGCACCACAGATCACCTACACACCATAAGAATATTAATTGAGAAGTGCACCGAATATAACGTACCGCTCCATATGGGTTTTGTAGATTTCCAGAAGGCATTCACCTCCGTCGAAATATGGGCAGTATTACAATCTTTAGAAAACGCAAGAATCGATTCAAGATACATAAACATCATAAAGAACATATACGAAAATGCAACCATTCAAATAAAAATAGACGATAAGGCGAAAACGAACCCCATAAAACTACAAAGGGGAGTGAAACAAGGGGACACTATCTCGCCAAAACTGTTCACCCTAGTCCTAGAGGACATTTTAAAGGAACTTAAATGGGACATCAAAGGTATAAACATCGACGGAATATACTTGAACCATCTCAGATTTGATGACATAATCTTAATAGCAAGTAATCTCCAAGAATTGAACGAAATGCTACAACAGCTAAATGACGTATCCGCATCTGTAGGCTTTAAAATGAACTACAACAAAACAAAAATAATGAGCCATGAACAGGCAAACATAACAATACAGAACCAGAGGATAGAAAACGTCGAACACTAGGTACACTTGGATCATGACATCAGACTAGGGAAATCAAACCAGGATGCTGAAATAAAAGGAAGAACACAGCTGACATGAGCCGCTTTCGATAAACTTGCATACATCCTGAAAAATAATTCAATTCCCATAAATCTAAAAAGAAAAGTATACGACACATGCATATTACCGGTGTGTACGTATGGATTAGAGACCATGTCCCTCACCAAAAAGTCCGCTAAAAAATTAGAAACAGTCGAGAGAGCGATGGAAAGAAACATGCTTAGAATATCATTAAGAGACAGGATTAGAAACACCGAGATAAGACGCAGAACGAAAGTCAAAGACATCGTGAAGGAGGTTGCAAAGATGAAGTGGCGATGGGCTGGTCACATAGCCCGATATGAGGACAACAGATGGACACGAAGAATCCTGGAATGGAGACCGAGGAAGACAATAACAAGCACGGAAAGACCTCAAAAAAGATTGGTAGACGACATAAGGACAGTAACGGGCAAACAATGGATGAGATTGCGAAGAATAGAGAAAGATGGAAACAATTGAGACAGACCTACATCCAGGAGTGGATGGACAGAGGTTGACAAAGAGAGAGAGAGAGACATGTATGTCGGACAAAAATGCACATGATATATGAGTGCATTTTTGAGGGAAATTTAGCACTGTCCGACAAAAAAGTAAAGTTTAATCGTCAGTCCGACAAGAAAACAGATAAAAAAATTATTACAAAATTGTATACTTCTATTCCACATGTATAGCTAAATAAGCTGTAGATATTGTGAAAAATGTAACAAACACATATACTTAATGGATAATTTTTGTTTATACAATCACTATATGTTGTCAATATAGAATAATTTCCATCGGAAAAGCTGAAAGATGAGGAAAAATATTTTTTTATCAATACGTATTTTTTCAGCACTCCGTGCGGAAAATGCAATATGCCGTACGCAAGCGTACGAATAATAGCTCTTCCTGCACGTCGTACTGAAAAATTTTATACGAAATTATTTTTCTAGACAAGTGTAATTGTCGCTCTCGTCTAGGAAAATAATTTCACACTCGTTACGTAATGTACTATTTCAAAATGGGGAAATGTAGATCTTCAAACTTTCAAATTATTATTTACAATGAAAAATATTACTTTAATATGTGGGTTTAATTATTTGTACTAATACGTTATCAAACAAAAAAAATGCCCGTTAACAAGTATTTTTGAATAATAAAAAGTGTTGTATGAGATATATAAATATAATAATTTATATAATTATTCAATAATAGAAAAGTAAAAACATGAATATTTTACAGCGTTTTCCATATTTATTCATTAACAAGTGAGTATTATAACTATTTTATAAAATATATAATACAAAAAAAAATGTGTACTCCGAGTGATATTGATCACTTATAGTCTTCCATGCAGGCATTGTTATTATCAGAAAAAGTATCGTCAAATTCTGCAATGAAGTTTAAAAATGCACTTATACCGGGTGAGTCAACGATTGGATGAAGTAAGTTTGTGCCTTTTCGGTGAAATTTACAAAGAAACTATATTTATTGTTTGATACAGTTTATTTTTACGCAGATTTTAAAAATATTTAGGACTCTACAGGGTGAGCCAAAAAACTAGGACAGCATAAAGTTGTATTTTTATAAATAGAACACCCTATATACGAATCATATTTTCGATTTAGCTTATAATTTTAAATCTTTTTTATTAAGGGTTTACTATAACAAAACTTTATAGTTTCTGAGATAATTAAGTTTAAAGAAAAAAAGTCACATTTTCAAGCATCAATTCAATCCTAAATAACGTTTTCAATTTTGTGACAAATATATTAAAATTTGGAATTTAGCAAGGCCAAGGACAAGTTAACATAATTTTTGCCTAATATTTGCAATAAAAGCTACAGGATGTTGAACACATCGGCTCAAATTTAAGCAAGTTTAAATGAATAAATATCTTTTTTTTAAATGGTACACCCTGTATATTTTCATGTTATTTAATAGAGTAATAAAAACCCTAAAAGTTTTGTTCAATATATCCTATACCTATTTATAATAGTTTTTGAGATATTTCAGTTTTTCTTATTTTTCATACTTTTTTACAGAAAAGAGTTGATTCTTCTGGTACAAACCAGTAACTAATGAAGAAAAAGAACTACAAGTATTGTTAAATGTTCAGGAAAATCCTTATATTGGTAGCCGTCAGTTAGCAGCATTATGTGAAACATCACAATCCACCGCTAATCGTACTACCAAGAAATATAGGTATCATCCATATCACATGGAATTACACCAAGAATTGCATGGACAGGATTTTGAAAGTCGTGTAAACTTTTATTGTACAATAAATGCGGAGATTCAATTAAATCCAAATTTATTATGCAAGGTAATGTTTAGTGATGAAGCTACTTTTAGAAGTAATGGTGAGGTAAATAGACGCAACATGCATTATTATGCCACAGAAAACCCATTTTGGATTAGAGAGGTGCAACATCAAAACCACTGGTCATTAAATGTTTGGTGTGGTATTCATCATAATCGAATTATTGGACCCCACTTTTTTAATGAACCACTAAATGGCCATAGTTACCTGAACTTTCTACAAGAAGAACTACCCCAACTGCTTCAAGGTCTCGATAGGGATGAGCTCAACAGTATGTGGTTCCAGCACGATGGTGCGCCTCCGCATTACCATCGTGAAGTTCGTGCATTTTTGGACCAACGATATCCGCAAAAATGGATTGGACGTGGGAGTTTCATTGAGTGGTCACCAAGGTCTTGCGACATCACCCCATTAGATTTCTTCCTATGGGGTTATATTAAAAATAAGGTGTATGTTAATCCACCAACAACAGTGGAAGATATGCAAAACAGGATTAGGGATACCTGTAGAACAATAACGCTACTAATTTTGTCCAGGGTCCGAGAAAATCTGCAAAAAAGACTAAATTTGTGCATTGCACAAGAGGGTCGTTTATTCGAACACTTATTAAAAAGAAATAATTAATCTCAGTATTTAATGGGTAATTTTTTTGTTTCAATTTAGTATAAAAGTAAATATGTATTTGCCTTGTCGTTATTGTTGTGTTAATTTTTTCACATTATGTTTAATTAAACTATTGCCGTTGTAATATAACGAATAATGTATTTCATCCTATTTAACCACATTTTGTTTGTTTCTGTAGTTTCTTTTTATTATTTTACATGGCTACTATGATAATGAAAACTATTTCTGTAAAAAAGTATGGAAAATAAGAAAAACTGAAATATCTCAAAAACTATTATAAATAAGGTATAGGATATATTGAACAAAACTTTTAGGGTTTTTATTACTCTATTAAATAACATGAAAATATACAGGGTGTATCATTTAAAAAAAAAAGATATTTATTCATTTAAACTTGTTCAAATTTGAGCCGATGTGTTAAACACCCTGTAGCTTTTATTGCAAATATTAGGTAAAAATTATGTTAACTTGTCCTTGGCCTTGCTAAATTCCAAATTTGAATATATTTGTCACAAAATTGAAAACGTTATTTAGGATTGAATTGATGCTTGAAAATGTGACTTTTTTTGTTTAATCTTAATTATCTCAGAAACTACAAAGTTTTGTTATAGTAAACCCTTAATAAAAAAGATTTAAAATTATAAGCTAAATCGAAAATACGATTCGTATATAGGGTGTTCTATTTAAAAAAAATACAACTTTATGCTGTCCTAGTTTTTTGGCTCACCCTGTAGAGTCCTAAATATTTTTAAAATCTGCGTAAAAATAAACTGTATCAAACAATAAATATAGTTTCTTTGTTAATTTCACCGAAAAGGCACAAACCTACTTCATCCAATCGTTGACTCACCCTGTACAGTAAAAGATATTGAAACGTTATGTAAAATATTAATAAAATACCTGTAGCTTCAGCAATGTCAGGTGCAAAAAAATTTTTCATTCGAGTCATATTCATCACTAATATCGTCTTCCACGCAGGCATCGTCACTATCACTATCGTCACCAAAAATCTACATTCTACCATACCTGCATAAGAATTTTGCCGCAAAAATTTGAATAAATAAAGTTTCAGATTATGAAATGTTTCAGAACTTATTTTTACAGAAAGAATATTCATAATTTGCTCACAATTATTTACTTATTCAATGCAACGAAATTAATATTTAAATTATTTTCTATAAATTATTTATAACTACTTATTTCATTTTGGAGCAATTTATTGTGAGTAATAACATCAACAATGAATTTTTAAACGCATTTGAATTAACAAACAAAATACGACATTGTATTCAGAAATGAATTTTTAATAAAAAAAATATTTTTTTTCTAAAAAAATATATTTTCATATTCTTTGGGCAATTTTCAGCAAAAAAAATATATGTTATTAATTTTTCGTTCGACGTATTGTTTTTGAGTAAAACATTGATGAACATTTGAAAAATGAAATTTTTCGTCAATTTTGATCTTTTGATAATTTTTGAAACAATAAATATTTTTTAATTCACATACCAGGAATTGATTGTTCAAGTTAAGTACTACAAACTGAGATTAATTACAATTCGAAAATATAATTGTTTTATTGTTTTTTAGCGTTGTAAACAAATAACTTTTCATTATTCATTATCTGTGCGTTGTTGTGAGAAAAAACGCCTACAAGCAGGCTTCCACTTACCTTTATTGATGAAAATTATCTCATTCTTATCAATTTTTCAACGCAATAAGCCGAATTAATATATGAAATGCTGCAGGCAAAAATGGAGGTGTTCGATTGAAATTTTTGAGAAATGTCTTTTTAATTTATTATTGACTTGCCCTATGATTCTTGTCCGACAAATATTTTTTTTGTTATAAATACTTCATTACCAAATGAAAAAAGTATAAATCGCACTTACATGTATCAGGAAACATAATGACATCATATTGACATATTGAGTTTGGCGGACTCCACGTATGTCCCATGATTTTTGTCGGACAAGTTGACTCAGGCGCGGATCCAAGGGGGGGGCGGTGGGGGCGATCGCCCCCCCCCCCCCCCCCAAGAGCTCTGAGTTCAGGAAAATAGACCCGATTTTGCCTCTTATACTATAGTTTATTCAAGAACTAGAGAAAGTAATAAATCATTTTTACCATTTTTTTCTTCGCAAACTGTGTTTTTTAGTCCGGTGTCTTTGGCAAAATCTGTTAGACACATATATTTTTCGTAGAAATGGGTTTGAAATTTTATAATCAAAAATGCCTGTCTATAATAATGAACTATTTGAGTTAGATAACAATAGATATTTGGAAGTGTGAAGTGTTGAAATGGATTTTAATCCTTGTCAGACCGTCGGAAGGAGGTTTTTTTTATCCCTAAGTATTTATGGCATAGAATAGTATTTCGGTAATAAAGTTAAAATAAAAAGCTTTTATAATATTATTTTATTTCTTACTACTTCACAGACACACACACACAAATCACAACTGTATTTTTATTATTTTTAATTTTGTAATAGAAACCGTTTTAGGCACCTTCAGACAAAAACGTAGCATTATTCTCTCAAAAAATTCTAAGTTATAATTTAAATATTTACAAAATACCCACTGTCAAAAATACAAAAAATTAAGCATATATGAAAAAATAAATTAGTCCAAATAATATCAAAATTTTTTTGAGGCTTCGGTCGGCTTTTATTACTAATTAAAAACATTTTTAGGACATTTGACGTTTCAGTTTATTTATCTCTTAAACCATTTGCAGAATTACAATTAAACACCAAAAAGAGATTCGAATATAATTAGTTTTTTATGTTACAGTTAAAAATAGACCTACTTATTTTTATTTCTATTGTACTGATATCTTAATTTAATATACTTTATTATATGGAAATCCGATAGTCCCAAAAAAACGTGTTAATTCTATACGCTTAAGAAAAAGACACAAATACAATAATAAAATAATAAAAAACTTACGGCTAATTGGAATTAAATATATATCAAATTAAAGAAAAATATATAAAAAATAAAAAAATATATAAACAGCATTAAACAATAAAATACAACAAAACCAAAAATTTAAATAATAAATTGTGTTTACACTGGTAAATATTACGTATATAATTCCTAACTAAAGTCAGTGAAGCTATCTTCGCTTAAATTAATTATAACAGTTTCCGGACGATCTATAAGCACAGATTTTCTATCTGGTTTTTCCCACCAAAAATTAAGTTCTCTGAGCAATTTCCAGAGTACAGTTCTTTTAATTTCAGGTAAATCGCGATCTTCATTGATTTTAGTTTGAATTTTGTTGACGGTTGGGTTCTGCTTCTCATAATAAAATGTATGTACAACTCCTTTTATTGCAGTTTTCATCTCTTCTTCCAACGAGGTTTTTCGTCTGCCTTTAATCGGGAGTTATTTTATTTTTTGGTGCCTACACCCATTCTATGCTATTCCTTTATAATCGCATTATTTAAACTCGTATAACACATTAACCAGTACGTCAATTCGAGAATAAAGTAACTGGGCAATAAAGTAAAACTGATTTTTTGTCGCCTAAGTTATTCCGTTGTTTTTAATATGTAAATAAGATCTAACAATATTTACCGATAAGAATAAGTTTTTAAATCCTCTTGTTGTCGATATTAATTATAAACTTAGCATTTGTAGAATGTTTTAATACTTAAAAATACTCAGAGGAGTTACGATAAGCAAAAAAGTGAAAGCAAAATTAAATAAAAATATTAACGCCTGCCAAACATCAAAAAAGTTCCTTTGACCATAAACAACGTTCAAGCAAATTTATTGCTGTTTAAATCTACTGATATGACCGAAGTGTAGTTCACTGAATAAAAAAGAGAAAACGATTGCCACTACATTCGTTGAACCTCGTAATACCTAAAACAATAATATTTAAAATGTCGATTCATAACAAAATATTTGCCATATTTTCAGTTTCGAAAAACACACTTAAATTTAAATGTTTAACGGAAATGCAAAGTTATTAAATTAAAAAAAAAGTAAGACACATTTTACCGAATATACCTAAAGATATTTAGTATAAATAATATTTTAGTTAAGTTCACTAGTGAAACGGTTTTTTTTTTAGGAATGTGACCGAATTTGAATATATAGTTTACAAAAGTGTCTTTTGTTTAATTAAAAAAATTTTTTAATGGTCTGTGAGACGAAATATTAACAATTAAAATATGTATAATTAACATGCTGGAGGTCACTACATATAACAAAATGCCAATACATTTTGGAATATCCCAAAAACGGTTTTTACCATATCTTTTAAAGGCTAATGCAATGTAGATCCCAAAATTATGCATTTTTTACAAAAAAACCCGGAAGTTCTTGATCGTTTTGTTCAGAAAATACATATTTTTTAAATAAAAATAATTTGAAAATATCTGACGCGTAGTGGGGTACAGTGATCACAGCTTGGCAACCTTGTTATCGTCATACTTAACGCGCGATAATTCAAACCTAAGTTAGTTAGGTTAGTTTTTCAGAATGTAACATTTTTTAAATATATTTCTCTATATTTTTATTTATTTTTTCAATGTGTTGTGATGTCAACATAACAAACTATATAGGTATGAGATCAGGCGCGGATCCAGGGGGGGGGGGCGGTGGGGGCGATCGCCCCCCCCCCCCCCTAAGAGCTCTGAGTTCAGGAAAATAGACCCGATTTTGCCTCTTATACTATAGTTTATTCAAGAACTAGAGAAAGTAATAAATCATTTTTACCATTTTTTTCTTCGCAAACTGTGTTTTTTAGTCCGGTGTCTTTGGCAAAATCTGTTAGACACATATATTTTTCGTAGAAATGGGTTTGAAATTTTATAATCAAAAATACCTGTCTATAATAATGGACTATTTGAGTTAGATAACAATAGATATTTGGAAGTGTGAAGTGTTGAAATGGATTTTAATCCTTGTCAGACCATCGGAAGGAGGTTTTTTTTATCCCTAAGTATTTATGGCATAGAATAGTATTTCGGTAATAAAGTTAAAATAAAAAGCTTTTATAATATTATTTTATTTCTTACTACTTCACACACAAATCACAACTGTATTTTTATTATTTTTAATTTTGTAATAGAAACCGTTTTAGGCACCTTCAGACAAAAACGTAGCCTTATTCTCTCAAAAAATTCTAAGTTATAATTTAAATATTTACAAAATATCCACTGTCAAAAATACAAAAAATTAAGCATATATGAAAAAATAAATTAGTCCAAATATTATCAAAATTTTTTTGAGGCTTTGGTCGGCTTTTATTACTAATTAAAAACATTTTTAGGACATTTGACGTTTCAGTTTATTTATCTCTTAAACCATTTGCAGAATTACAATTAAACACCAAAAAGAGATTCGAATATAATTAGTTTTTTATGTTACAGTTAAAAATAGACCTACTTATTTTTATTTCTATTGTACTGATATCTTAATTTAATATACTTTATTATATGGAAATCCGATAGTCCCAAAAAAACGTGTTAATTCTATACGCTTAAAAAAAAGACACAAATACAATAATAAAATAATAAAAAACTTACGGCTAATTGGAATTAAATATATATCAAATTAAAGAAAAATATATAAAAAATAAAAAAATATATAAACAGCATTAAACAATAAAATACAACAAAACCAAAAATTTAAATAATAAATTGTGTTTACACTGGTAAATATTACGTATCTAATTCCTAACCAAAGTCAGTGAAGCTATCTTCGCTTAAATTAATTATAACAGTTTCCGGACGATCTATAAGCACAGATTTTCTATCTGGTTTTTTCCACCAAAAATTAATCTCTGAGCAATTTCCAGAGTACAGTTCTTTTAATTTCAGGTAAATCGCGATCTTCATTGATTTTAGTTTGAATTTTGTTGACGGTTGGGTTCTGCTTCTCATAATAAAATGTATGTACAACTCCTTTTATTGCAGTTTTCATCTCTTCTTCCAACGAGGTTTTTCGTCTGCCTTTAATCGGGAGTACTAACAATTCCAGTATTTTTTTCCCTTCAGTTGTCATGTTGGAACACATCTCAAAAGAGCTTTTAACATTAATTTTCGTCGTAATAAGTTTAACAATTTGGGAATAAATATTGAAGTGGAAACCCTATCTGTTGGGTATCTCACTAATCTCAAATAATATATAAAAATAAGCGCAAACAAGAAAAATCACTAAGGAGACACCGTAAGGTGTACTTTGCTCACTGACAGAAATTAAATTAAACTATAAGAAATTTTATTGTTGCAGTAAATTTATAAAAGCTTATAATTAAATATAATTAGGTTTACGGCAGTCCTCAGTATCTGCGGCACTGGAGCAGGTACGTTGGAGGTTTCGGTAACAGTTTTATTTGTCTCTCTAGTTCTTGAATAGAGTATAGGAATGTGTATGCTTGCGATCGCCCCTCCCCTTCCCAACAGCTTTGAGTTCAGGAAAATAGAACCGATTCTGCCTTTTATATTAGGAATGTGTATGCTGCTGGCACTCCCCATCGTTGACAACTTGTTTTTCTTGCGATAACCTCCTCCAAGAGCTTTTTGTTCAGGAAAATAGACCCGATTCTGCTCTTTTACTTGTGGTCGCCCCCCCCCTCTCCAAGAACTTCAAATATAGAAAAATGGACCCGACCATGTTTTTTACACTAAAAATAGGACTGTTGCTGGTGTCTACCCCCGTCGGCAACTTATTTTCGCTTTCCATATCACCGCCCCCCCCCCCCAAAGAGAGAGGCTGGATCCGCCCCTGAGTTGACTACTATGTTTTAGACGTATTAATTAAACACTCTTGCAAAAATCAGACTTACATGTATCGAGAATCATAATGACGTCATATCGACATATTAAGGGTGTCGGATCTCACGCACGCCCTATGATTTTTGTCGGACAAACATTTTTTCGTCGATTTTATCACAAAATCTGTCTATTACAATGAAAAAGAAACTTACATGTATCGCATTGTAATACAGCGTCAAAATGACAATTTCGCGAATTGACAGCTCCGAAAGGCTCCGTCGCCGAAAATTTTTCCAGAGGAAAAGCTTGTCGGATTCGTCATGGCGAAGGCGCTCACGAAGTTTGACATTTACGTGAGTTAGCAAAATGTCAGGTCGCTGTACTGGGGACTAATGGGTCTAACATCCCTACAGACACGATAAACGGTCCGATCGATGTATGTGTGCGAGAGCATTATTTATGTGAGTGTAAGGGTGTTTTTTTATAGAGGTATAGAACTTTTAAATAGAATAAAACAAAGATGAATTTTTTAAATTGACATGAAATTTACTTTATTCGAAAGATAACCTTCTGGCATTATAATTTAAATATGATTTCTGGCATATGACCGCCACGGCTGGCTCGAACGTAGTCTAATCTGGAGGTCCAATTTTCGATGACTTTTTCCAACATTTGTGGCCGTATATCGGCAATAACGCGGCGAATGTTGTCCTCCAAGTGATCAATCGTTTCTGGCTTATCGGCGTAGACTAGCGACTTCACATATCCCCACAGAAAATAGTCTAGCGGCGTTAAGTCGCACGATCTTGGAGGTCAATTCACGGGTCCGAAACGTGAAACTATGCGGTTACCAAACGTTTCCTTCAATAAATCAATTGTGGCACGAGCTGTGTGACATGTTGCGCCGTCTTGTTGAAACCACAGCTCCTGCACATCATGGTTGTTCAATTGATGAACGAAAAAGTCAGTAATCATGGCCCTATAGCGGTCACCATTGACTGTAACGTTCTGATCAGTATCGTTTTTAAAGAAGTACGGACCAATGATTCCACCAGCCCATAAAGCACACCAAACAGTCAGTTTTTCTGGATGTAACGGTGTCTCAACATACACTTGAGGATTATCATCACTCCAAATACGGCAGTTTTGTTTATTGACGTATCCATTCAAACAAAAGTGAGCTTCATCGCTAAACAAAATTCGCTTATGAAAATCGGGATCAACGGCAATCTTGTTAGAGTAAACGTGGTGCGAAAACGTTCTATAGTTAATCGAATTAATTGCTCTGATGGACGATTATGTTGACCGTAAAATGGACGTAGTGCGCGATACGTATTTCGAACAGAACCATGATTTTCAAAATAAATTTGCACAATTTGGAAGCGTTTTCAGGCGTCAGTCTATTCATGTTGAAATGCCAAACCAAACTAAACATAAATCACTTGACAGCTGACAAAATGGCCGCCAGTTAAAAAAGTGTTGCCAACTTAAAGTTTTATACCTCTATAAAAAAACACCCTACTATATACGCATCAGTCGAAATGGTACCATCAATTTCTCAACAAAACAGTACAGTTAGAAAATATTAATGTAACCCCTAAAAGTAACCCTCCAATTACAAGTGATATAAGCATGGATACAAAAAATATTTAGCCAAATTTATTTAATTAAAGTTTATTTTATAATTAAACAATAAAACATTATTGAATAATTATTGAAAAATTCGATTAAGAGAAATAAACAATTTATAGCAGCTGACTAATAAAGACGTCTAATGCTGTCACTCGTACTTATATGTAATTATAAATAATACCCTCCCGCTTGGGGGGACGTTATCGCTTCCATTGGGAATTTATGCGTTAGAGTTTCCTCTTCTCTTGCTCTTTATTTTTCTTCTGTTATTTTATCCAAAATATAAATTCATTCTAACTCTTTTATCACAAATCATATTAAGTCAGCAATTTATTTATTTAAATAAATAAAATAAACTGTGTAGATAATTAAATAGTAAAACAAGATTTAAAACAAGCTTAATAACAATTAAAAGTACATTTTTATTTTTATCAATAATCAGTAGCCAATTGTCAATTGCCAGGTTATTAACGTGAACAAACGCGAACTTCGATTATTATTAAAATTATGCAAATCAGATAATGAGAACAAGTCATGAGTCAGTAGAATTTCTATTATATTCGCCTCATCTTTTATTACTCACAGTTATCACGTTCTGAGTTGAGAATTTATGCAAAGACCCTGCAGAAAACCCAAAAAATGTAAATTATTTTCAAGTTCTGTATTTTTTTTATGTATGTACACCGATTACTCCGGAACGGCTGCACCGATTTGAATGAAATTTTTTACGTTCTATTCAGGAAGTTGCTGCGGTGGTCCCATATTTTTTTGGACGAAATTAGTGCAGTAAAATCCAGGATGGCGCTTACAATATGGCGGCCAAAAAAATTAATTTTGTCCGATTTTCTCCAAAATTGGTATGGAGGGATTTTCGGGGTTGTACTCAACGAAACTTTTAAATTATTTTTAAACAATTCAAAATGGCTTATTCAATATGGCGGACAAAAAAATTTAATTTTGTCCGATTTTCTCCAAAATTGGTATGGGGGAATTTTTGAGGTTGCATATAACGAATTCAAAACATTTTTTAAAAAATTCAATATGGTGGAGAAAAAATCGGTTTTGTCCGATTTTCTCCAAAATTGGTACGGGAGTTTTCGGGGTCGCACATGACGAATTTAAAATAATTTTGAAAAATTCAATATGGCGGATCCAATATGGCGGACGAAAAAATCTATTTTGTTCGATTTTCTCCAAAATTGGTACGGGGGAGTTTTCGGGGTCGCACATTACGAATCTAAAATAATTTTCGAAAAATTCAATATGGCGGACGAAAAAATAAATTGTGTCTGATTTTCTTTAAAATTAGTATGGGAGAGTTTTCGAGGCCTCACCTAACGAATCTGAAATTATTTTTAAAAAATTCAATATAGCGGATCCAATATGGCAGACAAAATTTCAATTTTGTCCGATTTTCACTAAAATTGGTACGGGAGAGTTCTCGGGGTCACACATGACGAATCTAAAATTATTTTTAAAAAATTCAATATGGCGTATCCCAATATGGTGGATAAAAAATTAATTTTGTCCAATTTTTTTCAAAATTGACATGATAGCATATTACGAATTTTGATATTATTTAAAAAAAAAAATAAATACGGCGGATCTAAGATGGAGGATTAAAGATTTAACATCTCTCGATTTTGTCTGAAGTCAGTATGGCGGGATTTTTGTTCATGTTAATTACGAAATTAAAATATTTTATGAAAAAGTGAATCTAGCGGTTTCAATATGGTGTGCTAAAAATTTTACATTTTTCGACTTTCTCCAAAACTGATATAGAGAGTTCTTGAGGGTGTAAATTATGAATTTAATATTATTTTTTCTGGATTCAATATGGCAAACGCAATATACCTGACTAAGAATTTTACATTTTTCAATTTGGTTCAAATGTGGAACTGAATCGTTTTTGAGGATGTAAATAGCGAATATAAAATTATTTTAAGAAAATCTATTATGTCAGATGCAATATGACCGTTTAGAAATTTTAAATTCCTGGATTTCATCTAAAATTGGTACTAGGGGGCTTTGAAGGGTTTAGATTTAGATTAGTTTAAGACGTTAAAATTGTTTCTTTGAAATTCAATATGGCGGATCTAATATGGTGGATTGAAAATTTTACCTTATTCGCATTTTTTCAGTTTTCGTATTAGGGGGTTAAGGGGTGGTGTATTACGAATATGAAGTTAATTTTTTACAACTATTAGGCTGATAAGATACAACATGAGAATCTAAAATTTTTACATTTTCCGGTTTCATCTAAAATTGATATTGCGGGGTTTTTGGAGCATATACAAACTAAATATACAATATAAAATATCTCGGGCTAAGAAACTTAGGTCTCAAATTCTTTAAATATAGATATTGGAAGGTTTTTGGGGCCTATATTACCAATCTAAAATTAATTTGAAATTTAAGATAATGGATTTACTGTGACAGACTAAATATTCGTTTAACACAATTTTACTTGTATTTTGAGAACTGTAAGAATCAAAGAATTTTTAGTGGTTCATTTTAGAGTGATTTACAATTATGGATAAAATGGGTACTTTTTTGCCACCTTGGCGTCATGGTGAGGTACACTAATCTCGATTAACACTTTGTTCAAATAATTTATAAATATCATAATGAATTCAAAACTAAAAATCAAAAAATAAACTTTTTATAAAAAAAATTGAACCGACTTCTAAAAGTGCGCTAAAAAGTGAAAAATAAATAGAAATTTTTATATGAAATTGAAATTTTTGAAGTCGGCGCCAAATTATTTCTAAATGAAATAAATAACTACTAATATATACAAATTATGGTAAGAAAGCAATTAAAAATAAAGTATTTTTAATCTGTTTATGCGAATCACATTTTATCAGTTTAGTTTGGCGCCGACTTCAAAAATTTCAATTTCATATAAAAATTTCTAGTTATTTTTCACTTTTTAGCGCACTTTTAGAAGTCGGTTCAATTTTTTTATAAAAATTTTATTAGTGCAATAATTTGTTCATTGTCTGATTTCTCTTTCTCACTCTCAGATTCTGAATCCGGTCCGAAACATCCCCATCTAGGAGACGAGATATGTATGAAATGAGTATATCATGACACCAAGTTTGCAGTGATCACAATTCATATATTCATTACAAAAGCAGCTTAAAGACTTTAACTTCTTTGAATCCTTAATATTCCATGACACCTGATGGTGACGTAAAGTACCAGGGAAAATCTTTATGTGTTCTTTGGCATTATGGAGCAAAGCATCTTTATCTAGGATATTTTTGTCGTCAATAAGGAAAACATTGATGCTAGGAAAATTTTTCTGGAAAGCATCTGAAAATTCGCTCAGAGATGCTATATTAGTGCCACTAACTACCAATAGGTCTGCTGATCTCTTACAGACAGCACCCACAACATCAGGAGCCCCGTTGCCGTGTCCGGTTTCATGGTAATTCCAAGTAAAGTGCATTAGGTTTGGGTAAAATTCTGTTAAGTGAGTGACAAGAAAATAAAACCTATACTTGTTGCGGTATTGCGTTACGGGTCCATCGCTCCAAAAATGCAGGATTTCCACTTCGGGTGGCATGCTGTTCAAAATTGGCTGTAAGAAAGCCCATATAGCTGAAGGTGAATGCAACAAATTTTGTGACATTGTACCATAGTATGTAGTCTTTACTTCATCTGATGTCTCTTCTTTTGTGTAAATTACAACCGTGTGCAGGCTTTTCTGTTGATGTGAACCTCCAAATGGAATTCTTAAATCACTTTTGCATATTTAGTTAGGTAATTCTCACTGAAATCCATGTGAATCACAGCTTCTTTTTTTTTTGGTCAAATTCGTGTTTTTAATCTTGTCGTTTGGTCGAAAGTTTTTAATATTCCTTTCTCCTTCTTTTTTAAATATTTTTTCTTGTCTTTTTGTTTTTGCAAATCATATTTTTCTAAATCATTTTTAATCCTTTGGTAACGTAATTTCTCTGTTTGATGCTTTTTCTCTAATCGTTCTTCTCATGTCAAGTGAAGAAAATCTATTAAATAAAAAAATAACCTTAAAATCGGATCATAAACAAAGAAATTATCTATATAAATAAATAAATAAACGCTACACTTATAGCCGCAAACTAAGAAATATCTCGTGATATGGGTGCCAGAGAAACACACACATTGCACATTATAAACATCGAAGACCCCGGAACGACTACCTGCTTATACAAATATTTGACCGGACCGGGATTCGAACCTGCAACCTCTGCGTAGCAAGCAGGTTGTTAACCATTATCCCACCGAGGTCGTATAGATATAAGTTAGCTTATTATCTTACGATCTTCAGCATCTCCCCTGATCAATAAGTATCTCCCCTGGAAGCTATCGCGCCAGGGGAAATATGACAGGGGACATACGTTTTCGTGGCAAATTTAAAATTTTCAACTGACATAAGTTAATATTGGATTAATAATATATCACACCTCAATTGTTACATTATTGTTGAATTTAGGCAGTAAATGCAAATAAATTATGTAAATTTTATAAATTTTACCACTTACCAGTGGAGATACAGAACGACCTTACAAAACCACTGCACAGCACTGTCGCGTCGCGCCAACTTACCAATAAATAATAGCGATGTAACGGCTCGTGTGTTTAGTGTTACTAAATTCACGTTGACACGCGTCCTTGAGCACGGTTTCGAGTATGGCCGTTTAATATTTCTGTTTGCCTTAAGGGACCTAAATACGCCAAGGTAGATACGCAAGAAAAACGGGACAAAAATGAAATTAGAAAAATAATGGAAATAAACAAATATTGTTGTATTTTGCCTTGATAATACTTAAGTATACTTGTTCAAATTCGTGCTGAACATACTTAAATTTGGCAAGTGCGAAAAAGAATGTATATACTATCTGCATGTTTAACTAAAAACGTCAAGGGGACAGGCCAGGGTAGAGACAGATTTAAATATGGAATTTCAGGAAAATGTATTTTAATTCGGCATTTACGCATAATATTATTTATAAAATACATTATGATGCTGTAATTTATTGCATAAAATGACAACAAGCAGAATAAAAAAGATATTTCATAATGATTGCCGTACTCGTTCCCTCTTATCATAGAATGACTCACATGTAAATATTCGAATTTACGGCATCATGTATAAAAAACGACCTTCGATTTTATTATTATAGATAAAATATGTTTAATTTAAAAAGTACCGACACTTGAAATTTTTATTTATTTTTGGAGACTGTTGACATCTTCGGATAAAATACCAGCCTTATATTGTGACAGAATTTGATTATAGACTCTTGCCAATGACATATTGAGGTAGCGTTAATTATCTTATCTATAATCATTTTTGTCCCATATAAATTAGTAACTATTTTGATAACCTACAATTAAATATCACAGTAATAAAGACACTCTGGAAGTCTCTCTTGCAGCTTTAGTACCAAACACTACGGTTATTAAAGCTTACCACAACCATGACTCAGATCTTCAGGACTCAGGAAAGGCTGCTAATTAGTTGGTCAGTAGACATCTCTGGGCTTGTAGATCTCGCAGCAGGGCGCCCGCGAGTTTATTCGCGTGAAGGTTTGAATTAAATTGAATAAAACAAGTTTCTCAAAACACTTAATCTATTAACAAAATAAAAGAAAAATAAAACAGTATTTACAAATGAGAAACTTAAGAGTAAATTTGGATTATAATTAAAAAGCTTAAAACTACAAGCTCTTTAGGCAGTTCTGATATTCCCCTTAATGAAATAAACCCAAATTAATTTGTTTAATTAAAAGTTTAAGGGATGGTGAACTCCCTTCCCCGGTAGAAAATAAAGTAAATTTCCCCTTACTATTTGAAATGCTGTCTAGAAGAATAAAAAAAATATATAAGACAAAAATAGCAGAAAAGACAGCAGAGAAAAACCTTCTTACACTGGTAAAACACTAAAACGCACGCCAAACTGACTTAAACGAATTCTAAATCGTAACTGCCCTTAATTAATTTCTCAAAATCGAACTCAACTTTCATCCCTTAGAACCGCCCTTCTCCCTATTAGATGCGTTGGTCCCGTCATGCGTGCTTTTCCACCAATAGAACGCCCTTACGCGATGCATCCCCGCGCGCGAAAGGTAGTTTTCGTTCCCGAGCGTCGGTATGCTTTCGGTCCCCTGGTTCATAGATGGCATAAGTCATCCATGCGTCGAATTTAATTTAATTTAATATTAAAACTGACCAGAGCTCAAAACTAATAATTACTTTATATAAATGTGATCAATAACTATTCTACAACTATTCTAAAAGATGCGTGAAAGAACCCATAAAAAAACCCCAAGGTTTTAACAATTTTCTCTCTTTCTTATTCTTATTTTCGTCAATTGGGGAAAAATGGGTAACAGTCGCGAACTTTGTACATAATAACAAATACTAATATTGCATTTCAGCGATTTTATTTAAATATTCTTTTGTTTTCTTATGATGGGAAAATTTGCTCAGTTTAAGTAAAAGAAAGCTCTCTCACGGTCGCCACATGTAGTTATCACTTTACAACTTAACCTTAGACCCTCAACGATATGGTTTTTAAGATTATTAAGTTACTTTGACAGATTTATATTAAAAACTTCGAGAGGGTGGAATAGTTTAGTTTTTGTGTCACATAAATTCTCTAAGTTTATGTTGTTTTTTCAGAAAAATTAACTACCCCAAAAGTAATAAAACTAGGCTTAAGTTTGTTAATGGATTTATATTTCCCTGATATGTGACTATTTTTGGCCAGACATAAGATATACAATTTAACGGTCCAAATCCTTATACAGAGGGGGACTCAAGTAAATTCTTCCATTTAGTAGAATTTAATTTAGAGTTAATAAATGTTAAAATTAGTAAAAATTACAATAAACTTTTGTTCCCTTACAATATTAACTAGTTATATTTTTTAGGAGTTGCTCAGATATCGCTATTAGAAGAAACAGTAAAAGCAGCTATTGATGCAGTAAAACTTAAAGTTGAAAACGAAGAACACCACAAGCATAAACATAAGCATAGCCTTTGGCACAAATATGGACGTGATCACGATCTTGGTCCTGATGATCGTTCTAAATGCGAATCAGTTCCTAAATTACATCATAAAAAGGGACCTAATCATGGGCCTAAACATGGTCCTAAACACGGTCCTGAACATGAGCATAAGCATAAATACCCACATGGACCTCCATATGAACACGGGCACGTACCACCTCATGGACCTCTCGAAAAGTCTGCTCATGGACATGAACCTGAATTTGGACCTGGACATGGTAAAAAATTATGAAATTTTTATTTTCCGAAAGCAATAATTAGCAGTATACATTTTTTGTAGACTATAAGTTATATGAAAGAATTACTGAAAGTGTAAATAACTTTAAATAATGCCAGGATTGTTTTACTGATATGACCAGTAAAATTATATTTATGAATTTCTATGAGAGTAGAGTTATGTAACAAAATTATTTAAACGTTTATAATAAAAAGATCATGATATAACAAGCCTTTTTAGTTAACAAAAACGAATATTTAGTAACGTTTTGTAACACTATTTACCAATTTTTTGAAATTTTAAAATTCTTCAAAAAATCTTTTCATTATAGAAAAATAATATTTTCAGTATTTGGCAAAAGTAGAGAAATAAAGTGATTTTGTTCCTTCAATTTAAAGAAATACATAAAGGTATGATCTCGTAGTCACCGAGAGCTCCACGCAACTGCTGCCAAGACTTTTGGCACGCCGTTATAATAACAATAAGTTATTATTGCGTAATAAATTATTATCTTTCGCCATATACAACATTATGTGAAAGTTTTTTATCCCCGTTCAAGCCACCATAAAGTTATGATTCCACAGTAATCGAGAGTTCCACGTACGACTTTGACAACTGCTTTTGCCCGCTAATATAGCAACAATACAAGCTCTTATTGCCTAATGAATTATTATCTTCCGCAGCGTTATGTGAAAGTTTTGTAACCCCGTTCAAATCACACTATGAAGTTATTAAGACTTTGCCATCTGCTGCCCAGACTTTTGAACCGATGTTTTGATGGCCGCATGAGTCTTAACGACGTTTTAAATGGTTACCCTTCAGCCATGATGCAAATGAATCTTTTATATATCAACGTGTCTGACAATAGTTTAATGGACAGTCAGCAGATTGGCAGTACTGCAATTTTATATTACAGATGATCTAAATAAATAGTCCGCCTGGTAAAAATAGATATTTTGGTATGTTTTTTTACATATTCAAAGCGCCGCTGTTCATCATTGGCTTGGGTTTGTGCGGACAACACTGACCTTTCGTTGTTAAGCGTCATTCTATTTGCCGGAAACGGGTCATTTTAAGAAATTATTTTAATGCGTTCATCGGTCAAGCTTCTTTAAAAGTTCTGTTTCATCATGACATGAAATTATTCTGGATACGTTTTATTTTGGGTTAAACACAGTATCGTGGAATAGCGACTTGTTTTCTACCGTTCAAAAATATATTCAATTTGGTTTAATTCTTTCGAAATTGGAATAACTCTGGGCATGAATAATTCAACTCGAAAATATTTGTTGCACATGAGAAAAACCGCACAAAATTTTCTAAGTCTTTTCATTCATTAAAAACTTTCTTGTTGAGGAAAATGTTAAAATATTGCTTTACTTTTGACACATAACTATTTTGTATTTGAAAGCTTATCTAAATATCAGCTTTATCTATACTTTTTTTTAAATAATGATAAAGTACAAAATTTGCAATGTTTTAAATACACGCTCAATGCTGTAGATAACTCTCTACAAGTATCAGCACAAGTACAAGAATTCGATTTCTTGCCTCAAGAATCACTTGATCACCAGGGTAGCTATTCTGGTTCTTCATAGGAAGTGATCATTCTCTTGAGAGAATACGGACAATCCCATCCCACGGTTATTCTCTCGGTCGTGTATTACCGTATTTTCGTACGATATGATGGGAGATCGGAAACAAAATCTAGTAAGCTATGTTGCATCTATAGTGTATGCAACCATATAAATAGTGCATTTAACTCTAAAAAAGAATATGGATATGGACATAACCCTACTTAGCAAGCAAATTTTCGAATTAAAAATAAATATAATTAAAATTTTTAATCTATTTAATATTCTTAATGAGAGAAAATAATTAGAAATAGAGTTTTATAGAGAAAAAAATAAATATGTAAAAACACAAATCGAAATAGTTTACTGGAAAAATATCCGTTATGCATGAAATTAGTATTACCGTCAAAGATGTAAAGGATACACTGAATAAAATTAACATTTTCACTTTATAAAATACAAATTTAGCTTTTCTACCGGATTCAGAAAAGAAAAAATTTCCTTATTTTTGTAAAAATGCTATTTTTTATACTCCCTACAAATATCAGGGAATGAATATACAAATATGAAATCCGTAAACTTTATTTCATCACTAAAATACATTTTGCATACTTGATATACGTGCATAATATTACGCTAACAGTAAAATTATTAATTTTCCCTAAAGTAGTTACTGATAATGTGTTATTGGATCTGTCTTGTTTCTTGTAGATCAGGGTGTATCTTTTGTTCTTGATGAACATTTCCGATAATAAAAAATTATTATCAATTTATCTTTTGGAAAACATCTAAGTCTATTCTTCTACACCTCACAACGTCTTTCAGCGGTACTCCGCAAAGAACAGATATCTACTAAATCTTTCCTCTGGTGTTCCCAGTTGTGAAACGTCTCCCAAAGGCCATTGCCTTAAAAAAATCTCTGAAAAAATTAAACTTGGTTCACTTTCCTGTATATAGTTAAACTTATTCTAAATTAATAACAGATTATCAGTTTATTGTACAATTAATTTACCTGAATCTCCAATGAGGAAGAATAAATCTTCTGGGTTTCTTCTATAGATCATTTCCATTATATTTGAAATGTTAGATTCATTCCAGATATAGGAATCATGGGTACTACAAGGAAATGTAGCATTCTTTTTCAAAAAAAAAAACACAAATTGCATAGCATTTTTAAGTTTGTAAAATACATATTACTGCTAGCTGTTTATAATTTAGGATTTAACAGAAAATTGCCCAGATGGACAAGCTCATAATTCATTTAAATTTTGTAGCAATTAGATCCACTCTGAAACAGCGTATTCTCTATTTAAAGCAGCTGAGTTATTCTTCCTGACACTTACTCCAACTGACAATTCCTGACTGACTAGTTTCAGAAATACATTCAACCCAGTAATTTCGTGGTAGCTGCCAGTCGAAAAAAAAGTCTAGGAACCAACAAATATTAATATTTTAATAAAATTATATTAATCTGGGTACCTAAATGTAAAAAGGAAAATTAATATTAGCTTAACATCCTCCAAATTTTTGAACAGTAACTAAAACAGGTAATATATTACAAATATGTATGATCCAACCAAGTAAAAAATCATTAATGACTTACTGATCTTGTTCATGCTAACTTGATAGTTATAAAATATTACCACGACTTCTGGCAAAGATGATGTCGCCTTCTTTCAAGCCCTGAGAATTCTAGAAATTGGGTTATTTTTAGTACAAGATATCTTCACAGATCTTTACCAAGTCGGTAAAATAAATTAAATGAAGTAGAATCCACCTAATTTTACAAATATTTATATAATAGGTACTTACCTCAACAACCTTGTGAATTCCGAATCATTCAAATCTGCAAATCGACGCAACCGTGGTAGAAATTGACGATTATAATTTGCCACTTGTTTTTCCGATAATCTGACAATCATCTGGACCATCATGAATTTTCTTGAACTTTTATAACCTAAAAATATCGCATAATGACGGGAATGACAGTATCGTTCTCTCAAAATCTCGCCGTTCTCTTGGTTCGGACCAGTAGAACAAATTCTCTCAAGATTTGATAGATGTGACAATCGCTTGAAATTACCAGAATACGGTTTCTTACTTTTTCGTGAGAACCACGCCCACTTTCCATCAAGATGATCGTTCTCTCGAGAACGAGAATAGCTACCCAGAGTTCGTTCATATACCCAAGGATTCAAAAAAGTTATTTTGAAAAAGCCAAAAACGAAATATTATTTTCACACCCAGTATCTTTTTATTATTAACTTTTGGGACATTCTATTGCTTGTGGTGTTACTGGAGGGACACATTGCTGTTAAATATGCGAGCAGAGCTGCCACTCTCAATTTATGTTTAGTCATTTGGTCCCTTCAAGATACTTTTGAATTACTACACTGGTTATTTTAAAAAACAACTAGTAAAATAATAAAAAATACAAGATCTTTACTGCAATTTTTTAATTAACGTATTTGATTAAATAGAAATTTGTTTATTTAAAAAGAAATTATTATACAGTTCAAACATGTAATGACGTAGATATTGCTACGATACATTTGAAAATACTTAACGCATATTTGCTTTCTTTTCAAAGGGATGATATTCGTGGTATGTTGTAATTCAGTTTCCACTAACGTTATCTACAGTAAATTTCAGTGAGTAAAGATTAGACCCATCAAAAGTGTTTTTGTAAAAGACCGTTTACTTTTAATTTATTAAAAAGCTTATCTAGGTCTTCAGGTTACAAAAATATTTTATTAAAATTTATCATTCATATTATCATTAATTATCCAATATTTAAATGAAATTTAAATAAGTTGGCAACGAATACAGAAACATATCTTTCAAATTATTCGCAAACTTTTCGCTTCTGCAGAGATTTTGAAGATAAAAAACTAATAAAATATAATATATTGTAGCGCTCTCAAAGAAAGATCGTTGGTGAAATCTTTTTTTTTGTCTGCAAAGATCGCAATTAGTTTGGATGCCCGTGCTGAATAAGACGACCACTATCCTTTGATGCAATATAATTTGTATTGATTTTAATAGATATCAATCTTTATTTTCCCAACAGCATTGTTTGTGGGTGTTGCTCTTCTCTTATTGAGTAATCTGTCGAGATGTGGAACGATTATTGGAACTGTTTCAGCGATGCTGGTTTAGCAATATTGACGGCCTATGATTTAAAAAAAAAACACTTATTTCACGACAAAATTCTTCTGTATACTGTAACTCCTGTTTATTTAACCAAAATTTTACAGCAAATTTTATTTTGACTACACTTTATTAAAAACATGTTTTTGTTTAAAATTTATCGTGAGGCAGTAAGGCATTGTTAGAAAGTCTACCTTTATTTTTCATCAACAAAAAAAAATGCTGCAAATAACATTAAGGACCTTAATAATAATCCATAATTAATGATTATATTTTATTAGATAAGGTTTTTTCCCTTTAATTTAATAACATTTATATTAAAATGTTTAGTTTTTACTTTAAAAAATCATAATTTAACGATTTTGATAAATTTACATAAAAAAGAAAAATGTTGAAAACAACTCCGTAGCATCAGAAAATAATAGATTTCTATGATGGCAATAAAAAATAATTTGCTGTAAAACTAAAATATGGAAATTTCATTCATTTCTTTAGGTCCACCACCACCATACGTAGAAGATCCCAATGCTCCAAAAGACAAAGGATATTTTGTTCTAGCCATAATAGGTCTCTTTGGACTGGTACACTTGTTGCCATTTATGTTCATGTTTACCGCGAATGAGGTAAAAATATTCACTTATTTCATTTTTATTACGATAAGTACACACATTTCTAATATGTTTATTATATATATATATATATATATATATATATATATATATATATATATATATATATATATATATATATATGTGGAGTTTGATGAAGACCTTCCATTAAATTGTGTTAATAAATAAGGCAAAGAAAAACGATAATCAGGCTAAATGAAGTGCGCCCTTGGCCACTTTAGAAACACTTCTCAACACAACTTCACAACATATCTTACTAGATTACTAGGTACTAGAGTATGGGGTCTCCAAGATAGTTAAGATAGAAACAATCGGATGCACGCCTCGGCCTCTTGTAGGATCAGAATCATTTTGTGAGATGGCCAGATCGTTAGCTGAACTAGCCATTAACAAATGGGTACAGTATAGCGGTTATTGTCACGCCCTCTCTGGAACTAGCAAAAGATCTCTTTAAATACATCCGAAGGACTATGAATAACAATTGTTTTTTGACAGGACACTGCTGTTTGGTTAGCAGATTAAACCACAGGCAAATTCTGTAAAGAAATAGAGTAAAAGATTATATTCTGTAAAATTTGTCCATCTCAGTCAACAATATAGTTTAATTTTTGTAATGTTTTATACAGTCTCAGGGAAAAATTAATCTTAACCACCCAAAAATATTGGCTAGTTCAGGTTTAGTTTGATTTTGATTAAATTGTAAAACTGAAACCAATCTGAAGTGACCTAATTTGACATAGACTTTCATAATTTAAACCATAAAATTGCAGTTAGCAACATATAACGTCGTACCTAAAACTTAAAAATGCAGAAGAAATTATCCACCTTGGTTTACATCTAAAATAATAAATAATATTAAGAAAAAATTTAAATCTTGGAAAAAATACAAACGTTCACAAAAAAATGAAGATCTGTTAAAATTTCAACAGCAGGGAAGACAAATTAAGTATTAAATAAATGAAACATATAAAAAATATTGTGAAAGTGTGGAAAACCGCACTGCTTTTTTAGTCCATCAAACTTCTGACAATTTATAAATAGTTAAAGAAATAATAAAGAATTACCTGAAAATATGATTTGTGGGGAAAATACTTATAGAAACCATGCAGATATTGCAAATGCATTTGCTGACTTTTTTAAATCTTCGTATATTTCATCGAACAAGGCTATTAATAAAGATATTCAAAGTTCTGTCACTCAAACTATTCAAATTTGTAAGGTTAGTGAAAATGAAGTACTATATTGCTTAAAAGGAATGAAACCAAAGGGAACAATAGGTTCGGATAAAATTCCATACTTTTTCCTGCGTGACTGTGCATGCATATTAGCAAAACCTCTTTCCATTATCTTTAATCTCTGCCTAAATAATTCACGGTCCTGATAAATGGAAAATTTCCAGAGTTTCTCCAGTGTTTAAAAAAGGAAACAAACAAAATATAGAAAACTACAGACCAGTCTGTATAATAAATAATTTTTTTAAATATTTTGAAATATTTCTGTATAAACATCTATTTTTCAAGCTGAAACACCTATCAAGTGGTTCCCAACATGGTTTTATAAAGGGTAAGTCCACAGCGTCCAATCTTTTCTGTTTTACTCAGTTTGTCGCTGATGTCTTGGACAAGGGAGGTCAAGTAGACACAATATACACAGACTTTTCAAAGGCGTTTGATAGGCTTGATCACGGCATTTTGCTTGATAAACTGAATTGTTTTGGACTTTCGCAAAAATTAATTCTATTTTTTAAATCATATCTCTGCGATAGGCAGCAAATAGTAGAATGCTGTGGTCAGTCCTCGAAACCACTGTGTGTGACTTCGAGAGCTCCTCAAGGGTCAATGCTCGGTCCTTTATTATTTAATATATTTATTAATGGAATTGTGGGTGACTGTACAATGCTACTTTATGCGGATGACGCTAAAATTTTTGCTTCGGTAAAAAACGATGCTGATTATCAAAGCCTACAAATAGAAGGAAATACCGTCACCGATTTGTGTAGCGAAAACAGACTCCCTCTAAACGTTGGTAAATGCAAAGTCATGAATTTCACATTAAAGAAAAACGTGCTGGTGTATGATTATAAAATTGATGGAACATCAGTTCTACGAGTGGAATGCTTTAGGGATCTGGGTGTGCCATTTGATAGCAGACTCTCATTTGTTCCTCATATAAATGATCTTATACAGGTGTGTTTTAAATCATTAGGTTTTATTATCAGAAACTCGAAAATATTTTCTAATCAAAGTACGCTCATTTTACTTTATTACGCTTTTGTAAGATCCAAATTGGAATATGTTTCCATAATATGGTCTCCTTATTATCAAAATTATATTAATGACCTTGAAAGAGTTCAGCGGCGTTTCTTGCTTTCGGATTGATGGATATTATCCTGAAACAGGATTTCCGCATGAAATCTTACTACAGCGGCATCTTTTTTGCTCTCTAGAACATAGACGTATCGTCACAGATCTCAAATTTCTTTATAAAGTTTTGCATAATAGGGTGGAATGTAGTGACATACTGGAAAAAATAAGTTTTCTTGTACCTAGGACTTCAGCTCGCCAATCTGCCACATTCTATTGTCCTACACCTCGTACAAATGTGTGTAACTACTCTCCTTTATATAGGATGTGTAGAATCGACAACGAAAATCAACATATTGCGGATTGGCACAGATAAAAAATAATTAACTATGTAATATCTTATGGTTTTATTTCTGGTAATTTGTGTATGCTCATTTTTTCTTCTTTTTTTTTTTGTTTGTTTTGTCATTGTAAATATTTAAGTTTTTTTTCTGTTGTACCCATTTGTTAACTGGTTTTTGTAACTGTGAAATGGGTTTAAATAAAAAAATAAATAAATAAGTAATAAGAGGTCGCTTAAGTCCAGTCCTGTCCCATGACCTATTGCGCAAGTACAGTATAGCCCATTTAAGGGGAATACAGTTTTACATGCTGGACCAAATTTATTTTAGAGTATTCTAAAGAATGCATTTTCGAAAAAAAAAGGAAATTTTTCATTATATTTATAAATTTGGCTCAACCATCTCGTTATTTATACAGGGTGATTCAAAAATCGATCACGAAACTTAAGGGGGTGATTCTACTTGACAAAATAAGGGTAGAGCTTCATATAATTTTTTTTCAAAATGTCATTCGTTTTCGAGTTACAAGCCGTCCAAGTTCAAGTTTTTATTTTTTGTTTTTTGAATTACTCGCTTACAGGAAAACCGATTTGACTAATATTTGAAAGATAGGCTAAGTCTTCTGCGCTTCATCATTTTAGTAACAATTCACATTGATTGTTTGCCGCTAGAGGGCACTTTACCTACATTGAAAATTGTTTTTTTGTCATAATTTTTTAGTGTTGACAGCTACAGTAGTTTTTGGCATAATTTCTGAAAGACTGATGCCAGGCCTTTAAAAAAGGTGCTCTTTATTTACATCGCTAAACCCAACGGTTTAGACGTAAATCACCCTTAAAAATTAAGTGGTAAATTTACTTTTCTCATTTCATTACCACCAGCTACCAGGGAAATAGCTATCAAAGTATACTAGAGCTGTCAGTTTAACATCAAATAAATTCGCTTTTTAAACTATTTAATTTATAATCTTAAAATAACTAATAATGGCTAATCAGTAAATATTCATCTTATGGATTATTGCGATATACATTTAATTGATAAAAATTAATGAAACAGTACTAAACAAACTAAAAAAGATTCTCAAAATGTCCCCAATTTTCTTCCATACATTTCCTAACACTCTTCAAAAAATGTCGCCTAACTCGATGAAAAATTTCTGGTGTTTCTTTAATAATTTGGCACTTTTCGATTATCCTGAAGCGAAGATCCGCGACGTTGATTACTGGAATATCGTACACCAATTGTTTCAAATGACCCCAAAAGAAAAAATCCATAGGATTAAGGTCTGGTGACCTCGCTGCCCATGCCAATGGTCCACTTCGTCCTATCCATCGCTCAGGATACGTTGCATTCAAATACTGTCGGACACGTATACTAAAGTGGGGCGGAGCTCCGTCTTGGAGGATCCACATGTTGGCCCTTACTTCCAATGGCACATCTTCCAGATACAATGGGAGACGATTTTGGATAAAATCTAAGTATACGTCACCAGTTAATGGGCCATCAAAGAAATGAGGACCAATAAGGTAATCTCCTATTATCCCTGCCCACACATTTAGTGAAAATCTACGCTGATGTTTCGTTTCTACCACATTGTTTGGGTTCTCGTAAGCATATGTGTGGATGTTGTGTAGATTTGTTATGCCATCAGTGAAACCAGCTTCGTCAGTGAATAATATGACGCCAATTAATCGATTATCGTGTTCATACTTAGCTAGGATCTGATTGCACATTTCCAACCGTCTCGGCCGATCATCGTCATAAAGAGCCTGCACCTTTTTTGAATGAAACGGGTAGAGTTGTTCTTCTCTTAGTATCCTCCATGAACTAGCCTGACAGAGCGGCACTTCATTCCCAATTTTTCTAGTACTAATACCTGGATTATCTTCAATAATTTCAACCACTCTTTCTTCTTGTTGCACGTTTCTAGCAGTTCTAGGTCTTCCCCTATTTCCATTATAACTTTTAAAGGAACCACATTCCGCAAGCCTCCTGTGCACACTGGAAAATGTTTGAGCATGAGGGATATTTCTTTCCGGATAACTCTCCATATAATATCTTCTTGCCAACTCTGTATTACCATTTGCTTTTCCATAACAAAAATGGATATCACAATATTCGATATTTGAATATTGGTGATTAGCCATTATTAGTTATTTTAAGATTATAAATTAAATAGTTTAAAAAGCGAATTTATTTGATGTTAAACTGACAGCTCTAGTATACTTTGATAGCTATTTACCTGGTAGCTGGTGGTAATGAAATGAGAAAAGTAAATTTACCACTTAATTTTTAAGGGTAATTTACGTCTAAACCGTTGGGTTTAGCGATGTAAATAAAGAGCACCTTTTTTAAAGGCCTGGCATCAGTCTTTCAGAAATTATGCCAAAAACTACTGTAGCTGTCAACACTAAAAAATTATGACAAAAACAATTTTCAATGTAGGTAAAGTGCCCTCTAGCGGCAAACAATCAATGTGAATTGTTACTAAAATGATGAAGCGCAGAAGACTTAGCCTATCTTTCAAATATTAGTCAAATCGGTTTTCCTGTAAGCGAGTAATTCAAAAAACAAAAAAAAAACTTGAACTTGGACGGCTTGTAACTCGAAAATGAATGACATTTTGAAAAAAAATTATATGAAGCTCTACCCTTATTTTGTCAAGTAGAATCACCCCCTTAAGTTTCGTGATCGATTTTTGAATCACCCTGTATAATTGAATATTAAAAGTATCAAATTTGCAATAAAATTCAGTTTTAACTATTAACTTTTTTAGTATTGGATGTACAAATTTAGAAACACAACTTCAGAAAGTAATGATGCGAATGACAGAACATTCTATCAAACCAATTTCGGTTCCCTCACCACAGCCACTGTAACTGCACCTGGCGTAATTTGTAATCTTCTTGCTGCTATTGGAGGACATAAAATTCGAGCTCAAACCAGAGTTTTTTGTGTATTGTTCATACACTCATTAATCCTGATTGGCAATGCCGTTATGACACAAATTAACACAGATGACTGTAAGTATATTTTGTTATTAAATTAATGCCCAAATAAAATTAAATTTTATCGAGGTTCATAATTTATATTCCAATCATGCTGAATGATAAATAGCATCTGTTTATATCCTATACAATAATATATTTGCATGAAAAAAATGATACTTTAGAAAAATTAACATATGTTCTAATTTTACTCCATACACAATGAAATGGCAACAAACTCAAAGTCAGTCTAACATATTTCCTCTACATCCACAGCAAAACTTATTTTGTTATTATTATAGTGATTCTAATATGTGATCTATTTATCTATTACCAGGCCATGGCAATAGTCAGTGTGTGTGTTCAGCAGAGAATTTACATAAAACGTTGCATAGAACGTTATTATATCATTATATATTATTATATATTATCAATAATTATATCAACTCCAAAAGGTCCACCCGCCGAAGATGCTGTACTGGTACCCCAACCAAGTCTTATTCAAGCAGAACGACCAAGACAGCACATGAAATGGACTGTCTCCATGACCAGACAATAATGCGCATTTTTATAGGGTAACTCAACTAGAAATAGATATGATCGGCTACAGACAACAACTACACACCGAATTTTGCAAGGAGTTCCCAGACATCGGATACTGTCAAGAGAAATGAGTGTTGCCGTGTTGGAGTATGATGGAAGCAATCCGTTAAGAAAACCAGTAATGCCAAAAATTAATTCATCCAAAAAACTGGTGTCATGTTAGATATCATGAACAATCGGATTTTACCAGCTTATGTTTCAGATGCCAACACTCTGAAGTATTTGCATATGACCATCTACTATGCCGCGACTGCTGTAGCTAGAGCTTTAGAAATTAAAGTTACAACAGAACGGCGATCAGCAAGAACAGAACCAAACACACCACCATGAGAAGAACGTCTAAATAAGAAAATTGAAAATCTTCGAAAAGATATGGGACAGCTGACGGAGTACATCAGGGGCACAAGAACAAGTAGACTGCAAAGGCGATTGGAGAAATCATGAATCGTGTCCGATATCATTCGTAACAAGATCCAGCGAATGATATTGCTTAGCTATACCTTGATACGCTGAAACAGAAGCTCTCTGTTATTGCAGGACGGCTAAAGAGATACAAGACCAGCAATAGCCGAAAACGTGACAGTGCGCTGTTTCAAAGATCAGAAAAGACTTTCTACCGTAAGCTGAATTCTTCACCTAATATAGCAGATAACAGATATCCCAATAGAGAGCAGGTAGAAGAGGTCTGGGGAAACCAACTTTCCACACTCGCCAATTTTAACATCGCAGCCGACTGAATCAATGAAGAACACCAAATCTGCCAAGACTACAGCCAGATGCAGTTAGAGTGATTTACCATCAAGAAAATTTCAAGAATAATCAAGGAATCCCATAACTGGAAAGCTCCAGGTCTTGACGGGATCCAGAATTACTGGCTGAAGTAGTTCTGGTGTATGCACCGTCAACTGGCTAATCTTATTAATGATGTTAGCCTTAATTCAGCAAAAATGCCATTGTTCTTGTACATCATCACCCAGCTAAGTATAGACCAATCACCTGCCTATCCACTCTGTATAAGGTGATCACTTTCTGCTTGACCCAACGCATCTATGCATATTGTGAACACAGTGACAGCATTGCAACTCAACAGAAAGCATGTACGAGGGGAGCAATGGGATGCAAGGAACAATTGACTGTTGACTCTGGTATATGTAACCAAGCGTGTACCAACCGAAGAAACCTCTTTGCTGCCTTCGACTCAGTGCCACATGAGTGGCTCAAAACTATATTGAGAATATATAGGGCCGATGATGATTTTGTTTCCTTTTTTAGAACGCATCATCTCTACCTGGAAAACTAGGATCCAATTGCAAGTGCCATCCAGCAACACCATTGAAACTAACACAATTCCAATACGAAGGGGAATATTTCAGGGCGATTCACTTAGCCCACTGTGGTTCTGTCTTGCAATGAACCCACTGTCACGCCATTTGAACTCCAGCAGATATGACTTTAGTATTAGAAATAATAACGAAGAGGTAGTAAGAGTGAATCATCTTCTATACATGGATGATCTTAAACTGATGGCTGCCACCAGAAACCAGCAGGAACAAATGTTAAAAATTGTGGAGGAGTTCTCCGAGGATATCGGAATGCAATCTGGACTTGACAAATGCCGTATTTTGAACATCGTTAAAGATAAGATACAACCAGGAGCATTTGAAATGCAGAACGGTGAAACTATAGCTGCAATGGAAGCAGACCAAACATACAAATACTTAGGTATGAAACGGGCTAAAAGAATTGACCATCGCACTATGAAAGCCGAATTGACAACCGAATTTGTCAGGAGGGTAAGGCGGGTATTACGAACTAACTTAACTTAAATAGTAGAAATTTGTTTAACGCGCTCAACACGTACCGTTGCTCTACACTTAGCTACTCTTTTGGAATTGTAAAATGGAGCTGAACGGACATCCAAAATCTGCAAGAAAAATAAGAACACTCCTAACAAAAGCACAAAAACATCACCCTCGGAGTGCTATTGAACGTACAATGCTTCCGAGACATCAAGGAGGAAAAGAATTGGCGGATATTGGTAAGCAGCTCGACCAACAAATAATAAACTTACGTTCATATTTCCACAAGTTAATGTGCTCTTCCACACTACATCGAGCAATACGCGAGGCAGACGATTCAATACCGCTACAGTTGAGGGAACAGACTATTGCTCCTCACCATAGATCAAGAAAAGTTACAAATCTGGTTAAAGAAGCCATTTCATGGACGGCATTCAAATGAGGTCAATCAGGACAATGTCGATAACTCAGCATCGAACTACTGGTTGATTTCAGGACATATGTATCCGGAAACGCAGGGCTTCTTGTTGGCTATCCAAGTCCAGGTTATTCCGACGAAAAACTATCGAAAGTTCATTATTGGAGATCCCTCAATAGAAAAAATATTGTACAACAATAACAATGTTAAATAGTGGTCGTAATAGTAAAGAAACTAATTATAACTCTTATCAACTTCATAAAATGATAAAATGATCAAAGAATGAGTAAAATATGGAAAGAACACATTAGAAAAGGGTGATTTCAATAATTTAAGAGTCATAATATCCCCTTTTCTAACGCCTCTGTTGATTTCTGTCTCTTTGGTGTCTTCAATGAAAACATTTTGGATCGTTCGTTTATTTTCTGAATAGTGTAAATGTATCGCTGGTCTATTCTTGCCCTTTTCTTAGATCTTATTATTGCCCAAAATTCTTCCATATCAAAGGCCTTTTTAACGTTTCAGTCTACATTTTGATACTGTACCCTGTTACCTTTTCTGTTAGTATTCTGAAAAAGTATAAGTGTTTTAATCCTTTCTGAAACTGCTTGTTGGTGGGATTGGTATGCGTTGAATTTTTTTCTTGGCAAATTGTTATTACTATCATAAACAGTTTAAACAACTGTAATAATAAGCTTATTGATTCATATTTTGAACATAGCTCGGATCTCCATTTTTTTTATCTATCTATGCCTAGTAACTCTAAAATAATTTTTTAATAAAATATTCGAATATTTTCGTGATCTGCTTTATATAATTCAATATAAATATTTAAAATACTAATGTTTTTAAAATTTTTAGGTCAAACATTATTCTTTATTATAAGTTTGTTGCTACAATTGGTAATGTCATGTAAGTATTTACCTAAGCTTTTTATAAAAAAGAAAAAAAAATATTGATTTGTTTTTTTAAATATATTAAAAATGATCCTTCTATTTTTTTTTGAGTGTATCAACAGCGAATCATAGTATTGTTCAAATATCTTAGTAATGAATATAATTCTCTGAACATTTAATTTTATTTGTTAATGAATGAAAACCTATATAAAATAATTTAATTAAACATTGAAAGTAAAATAATTAATTTTTTTACAATCTAAATAAAGCAAGACTTGATAAGATCCAAACAGTGTATCAACTGGTTTAAATTATGTAAATTTTCTTAATTTAAATGTGATTGAATAAATATCTTATATAATATCATAATCACATCTGTTTTCAATTTAATTATTTTTTTAATTATATTCTTGTTACATTCAAATTTTATTAATTATTCTACCATAAATATTGAATTAATTTTAGAATATTTTTTATCTTCACAGATTACTCCATGGAAATTAAATCAAAAAAGAGCTGTTTTGTTAACAATAATGTAACATTGTTTTTTTTTGCTGGAATGTGTTCATTTCGGCATCCTATAAAACATATCTCGATGGTAACTCTGAAAGACCTGTGCAAAAAAAATAGGGGACCAAAAATCGTTGTGATTTTCGGTTTTTTGAGTTTATCTCGAAAAGTAAAAGTTGTATCGAAAAATGTTTCAAACAAAAGTTGTAGAGAATTAAAAACCTATCGATTCATATAATACAAGTTATAGGTGGCGCCACTAGTATTCGAGATATATTTTTTTTCGGCAAAATTTACATAAATATACTATTATCATCCTAAAAAAGTATGTCAAATCCGGAATCTGTGAGTTTTTTATTTTTCGAGAAATTCGATGTCAAATTTGAAAATTCAACCTCAATTTTTCCCTTTCCCAATTAAGATAAAATGCTCAATTGTAATGGAAATTGTTTGTATTATTTTATACCTTGAAGATCTATTAAAAAAATTTTTTTTACAATTGTGGACCGAGAAATTTGGCAAAAACCAATTATTGCACCAAAGAAATTGCGGTAGCTTTTCACAGGATAGAGATCAATTTTTTTAATGCGTCCAATGGATTTAGATGTATCATTTTCCGATCTCAAAACTAAAATCTAATTATGGATTAAAAAACGTTTTTTTTTTTAAAAAAAACCATAATGGCGTAGCAAACGAATATTAAGGACTCAAATTTGCAGAAGATGGTTTTTAATACTTGTACTTTACCTGTAAATTTTTTGGATCCAAGAAATACTCTTCCATACGATCTGTGAACCTTCGAAAATTGGGCCGAATCTAATCGAAAGTAGCTGCTGTAGGCCGCTGTCGGCCGGTTGCCATAGTTCAGGCGCATTTTTCATTGGCGCTTCAAGGAAACATGCATCACAACTAATATTTATAATATTGATGTTGTTTTATTAATTTATATGATAGTAACAATTTGTTTCGTTATATTAATTATTAATTTGTTTATTAACAAAATTTTTACAAAAAATTATAGAGAAAATCATACATATATTCAATTATATATTACATATTCTACTGTTTGTTCCTTTATAATATTATTATTTAACAGTTTATTAACATAATTTTTACGAAAAATTATAGAGGAAATCATACAAATATTCAATTATATATTACATATTATACCGTTTTTTTTCCTTTATATTATTATTACCTAATAGTTTATTAACAAAATTTTTACGAACATTTCTATAAGCAAATCATATAAATATTTAATAATACATTAATAGTTCATTAACAAAACCATTCTCTTTAATTTTATAAGTTAGTATTAGGACAAATTAATATCATTGGTCGCTAATTATTTTCGTATTTTTGGCGCTAGAAGCAGATATATAAACCGGATGTATAATGACTGTGATGATTGTGGTTGTTCTGCGCAGCATCCATTTTAGAGCAATTCGGAGTTGACGTATTATATATATTTTCGTAATAATTTTGTTAATAAACTATTAGGTAATAATAATATAAAGGAAAAAAACAGTATAATATGTAATATATAATTGAATATTTAAATGATTTTCTTTATAATTTTTTGTGAAAATTTTGTTAATAAACTGTTAGATAATAATAATATAAAGGAAAAAACCAGTAGAATATGTAATATTCTATATTGAATATTTGTATGATTTCCTCTATAATTTTTTTTTTAATTTTGTTAATAAACAAATTAATAATTAATATGACTAAACAAATTGTTATCATCATATAAATTAATAAAACAATATCAATATTATAAATATTACTTGTGATGCATAAGTTTCCTTGAAGCGCCAATGAATAATGCGCCTGAACTATGGTAACCCGCCGACAGCGGCCTGCAGCAGCTATTTTCGATTAGATTCGGCCCAATTTTCAAAGGTTCACAGATCGTATGAAAGTGTATTTCTTGGATTCAAAAAATTCGCAGGTAAAGTACAAGTATTAAAAAACATCTTCTACAAATTTGAGCCCTAAATATTCATTTTCCATGCCATTATGAATTTTTGAAAATAAAAACATTTTTTTATCCAAAATTAATTTTTTAAGATTGGAAATGATACATCTAAATCCAATGCAAGCATTAAAAAAACTTTTATCTCCATGTGGTGAAAAGTTATCGCAATTTTTTTGGTGCAAAAATTGTTTTTTTCAAAATTTCTTGGCCCACGATTGAAAAAGAAACTTTTTTTAATAGATCTTCAAAATATAAAAGAATGCAAACAATTTTCATTAAAACTGAACATTGTATTTTAATTAAAAAAGCGGAAAATTGAGGCTGAATTTTCAAATTTGACATAGAATTTCTCGGAAAATAAAAAACTCACAGATTCCGGGTTTGACATACTTTTTTTAGAATGACATTAGCTATATTTATGTTAAATTTTCAATCGGTAATTTGTTAATAAATATCTTTTTTTCAAACCAGAACCGTAAATTTTGTCGAAAAAAAAATATATCTCGATAACTAATGGTGCCACCTATAATATATATATATATATATATATATATATATATATATATATATATATATATATATATATATATATATTATATTATATTATATTACATGATTCGATAGGTTTTTTAATTCTCTACAACTTTTGTTTGAAACATGTTTGATACAACTTTTACTTTTTCGAGATAAACTCAAAAAACCGAAAATCGTGACCATTTTTGGTCCGCCATTCTTTTGCATAGGTCTCTCAGAGTTATCATCGAGATATGTTTTATAAGATGCCCAAATGAACACATTTCAGCAAAAAACCAATGTTTTATTTTGTTACTGACGAAAGTTTATTTTCCATGGAATAGATTGTGCATGAACAGATAAATTTTTATTTGTTAGTTTTTCTTTCCGATAATATTAATAAGTCTAAAATAATTTTTCCCTGGGGGGAGTGGGATATAAAATCGTAATAACAAAGCTGATACAAAAATAAAAATTATACACATATTTTTAGGTGCAATGTCACTTGGCGGATCGGGTTCAATGGGTCTGATATCTAAACTTCCTCCACGATATATAAAAGCTCAGTTGATGGGGGAAGGAGGATCTGCAGTATTTTCGGCGATTCTTAGGTTAATATCAATTTTTTGCACTCCCTCAACTGTTGGAGCCGCCTTAATGTATTTCGTAACTGGAAGTGTTTTAATGGTTATAACTTCTATTCTCTTTTATTTTGCAACACAGACGAAATTTTTCAAGTAAGTGACAATTGAGAACTATTACAAAACTAATGGTTAATTATCAATATTAATTTGTTTTTACGTAAAATGGTTAACTTACGTAGTAAGGTTCAAAAGTTTCCACCCTAAAAACGCGAGAGTAAAAGGAACGCGAAAGTTGAATATTATTTAATTATTTATAGACCAGGGCTTAACTGTTTTTAGGCGGATGTGAAATGGAACATGGAGATTTTTGCATGAGAGCCTTCAGAATAAACTAAATAACGATAATTTTGATATGCGTCATTTCAAAAAGTTGAGCAACATTGTTTTTATTAATAAAAATATAGAATTAACGAAAAAATAATCGTTTTTTTTTTCAAATTTTCTCTCGTGTAACTTTGAAGGAATAATACATTTTAGAGGAAAGTTGAAGAGGAAAAAAAGTTTCATAATTAGATTTTCCATAAGACAGGGTTGGTCGGAAATCTCAAAATATATTTTTCTTATTGCAAAATAGCAATAATTAAGAAAAAAAGGTAAAAAAAAAAGTTTTTTAATGAATTTTTTTCAATCAATTAAATTTCTCTGAGGACCTTCATATTAGAACATAGTTTTTGCACAATAATTTTGCAATCCGATTTCGTTTGAAAAAATTAACCATTTTTCAAGTTTGTCTGAGTCCAAAATATCACGTTAACGTATTTAAATTTATTTTCGACATATAGTAGGGAACTCAAGTTTTTTAACGCTTTTTTCAGAATCAAAATCGGATAATTTGGACGCACTCAGGAATTGTTTAAAGACATTGTTGATATTTTTGCTTATAAATAAATAGATTATCTCGGCGGATTTTCATTGCATTTTTTTTGCAATACATGATTTGAAAGTACTTGGAAAGACGCTTCTTTGTGTGAAGAAAAATTTCAAATCCGTCAATTGGTTTCCGAGATACAAACTGTCAAATTTGACAGCCTGTCACGACGAATATATAAACAATGCAGACCTGATTCTTAAACCAAAAACTTTGTCTGGCCGAGTTCTTTTTTGATACAAATTTTTAAATGTTTATGTTATTAGAAACTTTAATAAAAAATTAAAAGAATATCGCCCGCGCGCGTGAAAATGAGAAGCTGGAGAGCTCTTATTTTAACATTAAATTCGAAGATTCAAAATACATATCTGAAAAAAATTTTCATTTTCTCGGCTGCTAATGGAGCGATTTTGATAATTTTTTTTAAACCGATGTACTGCGAATAATGGAGCTCAAATATCATAATGCTCCATGTCTCCATAAGGCATTCATTTTTTTATAAACAAATGATGTTATTAAAAAATATTAAAAAATGTTTTATCAAACGTTTGCGAGAAAAGCTTGAAGCATACCGAGCAAGCTTTTTTAGATGTAGATATCCTTATTGTAGAAACAGCGATAAATGTTGCTTCTGATGGTAAACCTGCCATTATAGTAGCGGAAGACATCGACGTTCTAGTAATACTGATATTACGAGCAATTGGAAAGAAAACATTTATTTTGGGACGCCGAGTGAAGGCAAACAATGTGAAGCAGTTTGTGATTGCGAGTGATTTTATCATTTTCTCCCTTTGGAAGTAGATGTCAGAAGAGCTTGCGATACAACATCTGCATTTTATAACCAAGAAAAAAAAATATGCAAACTTTTATTAAACAACGCAGACTGAAGGAGAGAAGCTTTAATTTTCAACCAAGCTAATTCTTGCCAATACGAAATAAAAAATGCGGGCTTAAAAATTATAGCTGCAATGCACGGTGGGAAAAAAAGCATATTATAAATTTAAATGAGCCGCGATGCTTGTGTTTTAAGAAGGAAAGTAGAAAGAAAAACTTTAATTTGACCTTGCTCCCGGCGACAGAATCTGTAGCTGCACAGCATTACTACAGAGTTTACAATCAGGTGCAGCAATGGCTTGGTTATAATGAATTGAACCCGAAAGTCTAGGATTGGAAAGTGCAGAAATCATGTTTGGAACCAGTTAAAACCACAGATGTACTATTGCCACATAGTCGATAGTCGATATACGATTATATGACGAAGATTTTAATGAAAATGATGATCCAGAAATTCCACAGCCCAAGAGAGCCCGATTCGAATGAAAAAAAATTTCAATGTAAAAAAAAACGTTTTTCTGCACTCTGTGAAGTTTGCAATATAATATTTAGTGCTAAGAGTGCTTTATTGAACGTTTTGAACATTATTTGCCAAGAATAACTATTTATTTTTATCTGTATTTTACGAATAAAATAATTTAAAACCAAAATTCTTTTACAATTTATTTAAACAATTTTGATAATTAAAATAAATATATACCGTTATAGTATGCCTAATTATATTAATAAACAAAGATTCGTTTGGAAGGTCCAATACTAAGGGTGCACTATGCTGTAAGTGTGAAGCATAAATAACGTCATTTGTTTATAATAAAATGATGCGCACATGGCATTATGATATTTGACCTCCATTATTCGCTATACATCGGTTTAAAAAAAATGATCAAAGTCGCTCCATTAGAAGTCGAGAAATTTTTTTCAGATATGTATTTTGAATCTTCGAATTCAATTTTAACATGAGAACTCCCCCCCCCCCCTCTTTTTTTCATTTTCCACGCGCGCGGGCGATATTCTTTTCATTTTTTATTGAAGTTTCCGATAACATAAACATTTAAATATTTATATCACAAAAGAACTTGGCAAGATAAAGTTTTTGGTTCTAGAATCAGGTCCGCATTGTTAATAGATCCACCGTAAGAGGCTGTCAAATTTGACAGTTTATATCTCGGAAACCAGTTGACGGATCTGAAATTCTTTTTCACGAAAAGAAGCGTCTTTCCAAGTACTTTCAAATCATGTATTGCAAAAAAAATCCAATGAAAATCTGCCGAGATAATTTATTTGTTTATAAGCAAAAATATCAACAATGTCTTTAAACAATTCCCGAGGGCGTCCAAATCATCCGATTTTGATTCTGAAAAAAGCGTTGGTAAACTTGAGTTCCCTACTATATGTCGAAAATAAATTTAAATAGTTTAACGTGATATTTTGGACCCAGACAAACTTGAAAAATGGTCAATTTTTGTAACCTAAATTGGATTGCAAAATTTTTGTGCAAAAACTATAGATTCGATCCTAACGAATTTTAGCGTGTTATTTTATCATGGTATAAAGTTTTCTTTGCTCTAATATGAAGGTCCTCAGAGAAATTTAATGGTCGAAAAAAAATTGATTAAAAAACTGCTCTTTTCTACCTTTTTCTTTTAATTATTACTATTTTGCAATAAGGAAAATATATTTTGATATTTCCGACTAAACCTATCTTATGCAAAATTTAAATGTAAAACTTTTTTTCCTTTTGAACTTTCCTCTAAATAATACCTTCAAAGTTACACAAGAGAAAATTTGAAAAAAAAACGTTTTTTTTTTCATTAATTTTATATTTTTATTAATAAAAACAATGTTGCCTTTTTGAAATGACGCATATCAAACTTATCATTATTCAAGTTATTCTGAAGGCTTTTATGCAAAAATCTCCATGTTCCATTTCACATCCACGAAACCCCAATATTTTATAGATAAGCCCTGGTCTATTACCACTTACCTACAAAAAATTATTATAAAGTAGCATTAATAACACCTCAACATTTTTACAACTCTTCTAGAATGGCACCCGTGCGCAAAATCGTACTGTTTTTAAATTATGTTTTCAAGGTTAAAATGAGTCCAAGATAATTATGAAATAAAAGTTATCGATATATCTTTTTTTTTTAGCTTTTCGATGAAGTAGTCAGATTTTTGAATATTCGATGTTTTGACTTTGAAAAAATACAAAACTTGTAATATCTTAAGAACGGCATTTTTATTATATTTTTAGTAGTCTAAATATTCAAGAAGCCCTCTAATGTAAAAAAAATGATAAATATTCTGAGAAATGCCTAAACTGGTGTAAAAATTTCATATTTCCATTTAGACCATTAAGTAGAATATTAAAAATACCTTTTTCGAGATAAAACATATTTTGTATTTTTTCAAAGTCAGTACATTCAATTCTCAAAAATCTGACTGCAGCATAGAGTAACTCAGAAAAAAATAGATCGAAAAACACTATTCCAAGATTTTCTTCGATTCATTTTAGGTCCACAATCATAAGTTGAAAGAATAGGTGAACCCAACATCCCCAGACCGGCATATTGAGGTCATTAAGAGTGAAACCACCAAATTAGTGGAAAAGAGAGTACTCAAAGATAAGCCACTAAACACTAAACAGTAGCAAGATGTCGTCTAACAAAAGTAAAAATGTGAAGAATCCTACATTATTATTAGGTTACAGATAAGGTCCGAAAATTCCTCTTGACTCTTCGAAAAGAAGTACGTGAAGGATGTTAAGCTTTATTTTAATTACTTTTTGAAGGCTATCAAGAAAAAGTTATAGCTCTCTTGTTACCTGTAATGAAATCATGGTCCCTTTTCATGAGTTTCTGTTAAACTCATCGTCTCCAAAGGAAGCCGAGGTGACACAATCTGAAATCTTTTGGGACTCCAACGGGGCTTCATTACTAGATTACAGTAGCCGATGATTACCGCGTTTCTCTATTTCGAAAATTGGGAGAAACAGTTAAAGAAAAATGCAGACAAAAACTGCCACACGAAACGCTTTAGCTGCCTAATACTGCATTGGTGCATTCATTATGGCTTAACTGAATATAACCATCCACCATTTTGCATATTTGTCTTCTTCTTATTCTTCTTCTTCCTCAGTGTCCAATATTATGCTAAAGTATGTTCTTCTTCGGTTCACCTTAAGCAATGTCTAAGCTGTCACTTCAACCTGAGTCTATGGACACTGCTACTGAAGGTCCGCTCCTAGCTATTTACACCAGCCGGTTTTTTATAAAACTTATCCTGTTTAAATAGTAGATGATGAAGTGATATATTTACATCTGGTTTATTTAAATAAATGCATATTTAGGAGAAACCAATTGAAAAATTCTTATATTATAAGGACAGGTGTACTTTGTTCTAGTTATGAATCAAAAGCTCCACTTCCTGTCCTATTTAAATGTTTTTTCTCTTAAATTCAATTCATTTAAGAAATGGAACCCATTTTCGCTCTTTGTAAAAACTGCATCATTCTTAGAGGATAGAATATTATTTTTCGTCTTATGTTCTGTGTTTATTTTCACCTTTTTTTCTAACTCTCCAAGATTATATTGAAAAGTAATGGTCTTCATGGGTCTCCTTGTCTTCTATGAAGATAGAAACCGTTAACTGATTGTTTACTCTTGATTAGATTTTGCTTCTGCGTGTTTGTGAGGTTCATTAATATTTATCCATCATAAAAGAGGTGTTCAGTATCTTTCAGTTGAATTCACTCAACAGTTTTGTGAATATCTATAGAGCCGGAAAAATCTGGTGTGTTATATTCCAGCATTACTTCAGTCAGAACAAATGTGGATTCCGTGAATCATTATCCCTAAACCTCAATTTTGATTTAACAGAGGACATAATTTATAGGAGATAAATTTTTATGTTGTTTTGAAAGCAGATTGAATTGTACTTATTATCAGTCATTTATTTGATCAATTCTTCGATACCATAGGATATAGGACATAGTTCATTTGTGATATTTCCATGTCTCAGGAATTTCTGATTTTTTATTTTCATTAGATTTTCCTTTGCTTCTATTTTCTCTAACTTTTATTTCTGGAGTGAAATGTTTCGTTAGATGTTCGACGCATACCTTTAGTTTCTACTAGTTCATTCACTTTTTTTCTTTGTGTACTAATCAATGTCCACTTTATTTATATAGCCCATAAAAATTATTTTCTAGTAACTTTGAATAGGTTTTACAGTATTTATCTTTTAGCTTTTGAGTTAGGAATTTCTTGATGTTTATTATTGTTATATACTTCATTTCCGCTTCTAGCATTCTGTGTAATTTATATGCTGGGCTTTCTTTTTCTGTGCATATTTTTAATTTGTTTCTTTTTTAAATCAGGGTTTTTTTATTCGGTTTGTGGTTTTTCTTTATTATTCACTTGCCTAAAGCTTCAATAACTGCCCTTTATATATTTTATTTTACTTTCATCTAGAGCTGTTTTACATTATCATCATGCATTCGATGTATTGTTTTAATCATCGTTGGTATAGATTTTTAATAAATTATACCAGAGGAATTCAATGTTAGACTTTTGGGTTTCTTTGTTTAGATCGGCGAGTTTTTTGATTTTGTTTATTAATTTAATGTTTTTATTAACTCTAAGGTTTCTATATCAAAGATGCATCAATAAAGTATCTTTTTGTTCAATAAGATATAACCTATTATTTCCTCAAGACTTGGCGAGGATCAATGGGGGAGGCAATTGTCCCCCTCCTCAAGGGCTTCAAATACAGAAAAAATAGACTCGCCTGCCTGCTGTATTAGGAACGTGTATCTTGCTCACACTCCCCCCCCCCCCCAATATTGAAGCGATCCTGTAAATTCGCTTTCGCTTGTCATAATGTACTGTCTTGTATCCGTATGGGCTGGAGGTGATTTCGATCTTTTCTTTGCTCTTGTAACACCGCCCCTCCCCCCACCAAAAGAAAAGGAAAGGCTAGATCCGCCCCTGCTCGAGACTTTATTCAAGATGTTCAAATTTATTGTTCAGATATACACTGATCACTAACTTACCATTTTCATTCAGATAGCACCGTCTTCTGTTATATCCAAAGTTAAAACTGGACTTACAAGGAAAAAATTTAACACAGATAAAGAAGTTAGAGTTGAACTATTTTTTACTATATAGAAACGTTAATAAAGTGCTGTGAATAATTTATTGAAACAAGAACTAATTATTCTGAAAAATAAGCGTTTCTGATTACGGGTATAATGACCGGACACATGGCCGTCAAAGTACATCTGAATAGAATGAATCTATATAACGGAAACCTCTTCTTCTTCAAGTGCCTTCTCCATTGCGGAGGTTGGCAATCATAATAGCTATTTTAATTTTTGAGGCAGTTGCTCTAAATAGTGGTTTTGAACTTAGGTTTTTTAGTCATGAAATTCGTCGTCGTCCTATGCCTCTTCTGCCACTTATTTTGCCTTGGATTACGAGCCGTAAGATGCTATACTTTTCTCCCCTCATAATGTGTCCGAAATATTGCAGTTTTCCCTGTTTTACTGTTATCTCGACTTCCTATTCTTTCCCCATTCTTCTCAACACTTCGGCGTTCGTAACTCGATCCACCCACGAAATCCTCTGAATTCTTCTATAGGTCCACATTTCAAAAGAGTTGTCTTCCCATTGCCTCTCGATTCAGTGTCCATGCTTCCATTCCATAATATAGAACACTGTATACGTAACATTTAGTCAGTCGTATTTTCAGGGCTAACGTTAGATCTTTGCTGCAGATAACCTTTTTCGTTCTAATAAAGTTGGCACGTACTTTCTCGATTATGAATTTTATTTCGACGGTATAGTCATTATTTTCTGTTATTACGGTTCCCAAGTAAGTGTACTTCTTAACTCTTTCTATGTGCTGGCCTCCTACCATTAGTGTTTCATTATTATTTGTGTTGTTTTTACTAATTATCATGAACTTGGTCTTTTTCGTGTTAAGAGAGAGTCCATATTCTCCACTAACTCTTAATATTTTATTCATTATTTTTTCTAGGTCTTTTAAACTATCAGCTATTATTACGGTGTCATCTGCATACCTAATATTGTTGATTAAAACTCCGTTTACTTTTATCCCTGCTGTTTCAGATTCAAGACTTTCCAATATGACCTCTTCATAATAAGCATTAAATAGTAAAGGTGACAATATACACCCTTGTCTGACTCCCCTTTGTATTTCCACATCTTCGGATACTTCCCATCCAATTTTTACTGCCGCTCGCTGATTGTAATATAGATTTGATATCAACTTTAAATCTCTTTCATCCAAATTTTTGCTTCTGAGAATCTCTATCAGTTTGTCATGTTTGACCCTATTAAAAGCTTTATTGTAATCTATGAAGCAAATATAGAAGTCCTGATTAATATCCAAGCATCTTTGAGTAAGCACATTAAAAGCAAATAATGCTTCACTTGTACCCACCCCGTTCCTGAAGCCAAACTGTATGTCACTAATATCCAGCTCCAAACGGAAACCTCGGCTGCAGACTATGTGGACAAGCCGAGGAAACGGTAAAGCTTATCATATGTGACTGTGAGTCACTGGAGAGATTTAGACAACAAACATTCAGGTCAGTAAGTCTGGAACCGGGAAAAATACTCACTCACTCCTTAGCAGGACTGTACAGATTGAGCCAGGGGGCTAGGTTGACAGCGTGGCTGTAATGTCTAGGGTGAGCACAATAGGCCCGGGAATATAATAAAAAAAGCGTTTCTGATTTATTAGTCATTTTACAATCCAGACTGGAAACATTTTTACCTTACTACGCATATCTTACTAACTTTGCCTGATATCTTTTTAAATTTGCTGAATAAATTTTAGGTATCATACTCAAAGTTCAAAGGAGGAACGAAAACAAAAAATGCACAATATAAGCGATTTCAGAGCGATGTTAAAAATATTATGGCCTTTAATAGTATTGTCTTTTTTTCCGGTGTGTAATCCAGTTGGCTCCGTTACAAATTTAGTAGTATCTGAATACTATGGAACAGATAGCGTTTGGGGAAGTAAGTATCTATGATTCTCTATTGCATTCTTGTGTTATATTCCTCTAACTGCTACACAATTTTAGTTTAAAAAATATAAACAAAATATGTATTTGATGCATAATAAAGTTTATGAAATTAGCAAAAAATATTATTCCGTAATTATGAGTCGATAAAATTTAAATAATTTATCTATGACAGTTTTATGACTTATATAATCACTTCTCATATTTAACAAATAATAAATGTCAGAGTATGGAGAAGGGCGAGAGTCACCTTCATTCCGAAAGCGGGGAAAAACTACATTACACTCCCTGCGACCCATCAGTCTCACATCATTTATTTTAAAAACGTTGGAGAAATCAGTAGATATTTATATCAGAATAAAAATTCTTGAATAGGCGCCATTGCATCGTACACATTACTAGGTATATCTAAATTATTATTTCGTCTTTTTAGGTAAATATTTTGTCACCGTATGCACCTATTTACTACCTTCCATAGCTGGATTGCTTGGAAGAGGAATATTTAATTTTAGCGATTATGTAAGTATAATTTTACATTATTTATTTATATATATATATATATATATATATATATATATATATATATATATATATATATTAGTTGGGTATTTTCTTGGGAATATGGTTCATTTTTATATTGAAACTACATATATAAAGTAGTCATACTTATTGTATATATATATTTTTATTTTTCAGGACGTTTCGATTCTTTCGAATCTTTTTCAACTGACGGTTTCGGCGGATGCTACAAAAATGTACATTTTTAATATTATTATATATGGAATAAGAGGTTTAAAAACTTACCATTAAGAACAGAGATTTTTGTTTTAAACAAAAATTAATTACATCACAAACCAATTGACTGAATGTGGAACCCAGATGGTGTATGTTTACACACATACATCGCTCTTCAAAAATATTAATTAATTTTTCTGACGAATTTAACATTTCAAGGCCAAAATAAAAAAGTAACATCTTATCTACGTCTTCTATCCCAATTTAAAGGAAACGTTTCTATTGTCTCATAAGTTGATGATGCTTGTTTGTGTATGTTTTTTATTAAAGCAGTATAACGTTAATTTAACAGATCGAGAGTGTATTCGAATCCTTTTTTTAAATATTTTTACCGCCAATGGACGGACGAAAGTGCTAAAATTACTCTAAAATCCTGCTTGTTCATCAGAAGTACTATTAGGTCACACTGTCTACTGTTAGATAAAGGCACGATTTTGACATATTTGCCTATCTTGAGCAAGTAGTCTCCCATGATTGTTTTATATCGTCACATCAAGAGGTAAGCGGTTTTCTTCAATTTCCGCATGTTGCGGTTTTTGGCCTCCATTACTTTATCTTTTTCGTCCACTATTCTATTGCAAAAATTTCCACAATATCTGTATCTGATAGTTTTACTAGGGTACTTCACATTTCAGAGAGTAATGCCTAACGTTGACTTTTGCATCATTCGTTGCATGACACATTATCATAATGCTGTGCTTTTTCAGTGTCAGTATCCTAGTATAGCAAAGGAGACATTGATAAAATATTTTTCTTTCCACAACTCATTAAAAAATAAGTTTTCCAAGTTTCCTAGATATTTAATTATATATCTACATGTTCAACAGTTTTTGTAATGTATTAATTTTGTTTTGCTATTTGTGAAGATGGGATATTATACTAACTGGTACATAGTTCTAAATTTAAGCAAGATAACAGTCACTGCACTCTTTCAGGATTTTAGGATTTCCCTCTCATTTCTAGATACAAATTGCATAGGATCTTGAGTTTTGAAAATATTATCCCTTCTTCTTGTTTTATCTTTTATACTATTATATGATATTTCTATTGTATTCATATATTCGGTACAAAATAATCTAAGACTTGACGTTGTGACTCATTATTTTTTTATCTTTTAAGGGTTGCCGACACTAAACTTAAATTTTTTTCAGGATTGTTCCATACCAGTACTTTACATTATAGTAATTAGTCGAGAAGTAATATTTGGGGTCCTTGGATTCATTGCTAATGCGATGCCAAGACATCATTTGCCAGTACTTCTAACACATGATTGGGAGTATGGACTTATGATGGCGGGAGATGCATTAACCCAAGGTTTTGTCATGAATCTGAATATAATAAAATCAATGAGGTAAATAGTTTTTCTTAATGAAATTAAATTGATAAATAAACTCATAAACAAATTTTCAGGATGGTACCAAAAGATCGCATAGAATTATCCATGATGGTAAATATGTTCTTTATGAGTTTCTTCATGGCTGCAACATCACCACTGGGTGTACTTGCTGTTCATCTTATTTAAAAGAGAGATTTCAAGTTAGCTGCTAAAAGTTTGGTTTAAGAAGACTAATGGATCGTAACTTTGAAAGTTACGAGAAATATTTGGTTTTGTATTGTAAGACTTTTCTTGCTTTTAACTTTAAAACTAGCTGAATCACGTGGAAATCTATTTCTTCTAGATATATATAGGCTAGTCAAAAAGCGGCAATTGTAAAAAGAAAATGACAAAATCTGACAGCTCAATTTTATTCTAGGCTTATCTGTTTTTTCAAATATTTCATTAAGGTGCTTATTAAGAAGAAAATCATAAGTCTGTTTTCAGTTGTTATATTTGTCCTCTAAGCGTTACCTTATGATAAAAAATAGCCTCATGATATTAAAAATGAGCAAAAGTTTTAAGTGTATTTATCATCCAGTTTATCGAGAAAATTTCAGTTATCTGATGATATTAGTGATAAGTTAACGAGATTAATAGAGACTGTGATAAGTGCAAATATACATTTGCAAGAGACGTTTCCAGAGATAGGATTCAAAGCATATATATTCTGATGCTTGTTCACTACATCACTGTGAGTAATTAACACTCGTCTGGATAGAACTGAAGGTTAGTTAGTTTAAATTAAATATATTAAAATATTTCCCAAAAGGAATATTATAAGCTATAGGAGTTCCGCCATAGAGTTAAATAAAACACTTATTTTTCAAAAAATGGTACGCGATTATGTATCAAAGTGGCGAGATATGTACTTATTTAAATATATTTCTCAAAGATTATATTTTTTTTATTTGAACTACTTTCATGTATATATTTCGTCACAGTTAATTATTATATAAATTATAAAAATACTCGTTAAAATAAGTAATAGTTTTAAATTTTATATAATTTAAAGATTTAGAAAAAATAATCTTCATAAATTATCAAGGATAGCAATATATGTAAAGAATCAGTTACCTATTATACTAGCCATATTAGTTGCTATTTATTATTATTTAAAAAATAAATATTTTCTCAGTTAAATGTTTTTTTATAGGTGAAATTTTCAGGGTCTGAAAAATTTTATCTTCATATATCCAAACAAATTGAATTTTCAAAAATAGAATTATTAACCCCCTAATTCACGAAGTTGACAGTTGAGGGTTTAGGTTGGAACTTGTGCTTAAGAAGTGCCATTTTGAAAGGAAATAAATAAATTCCAAGGCTACACAACTATTTATACTAAAAATAAATGCAATGGAGTGTGACTGGGATGGGTGCAGTCATGCGTGCTACGCCAAAGTCCCATTTATGCATTTAATTGTTTACAATTATTAAGAAGTGGTTTCCATACTTTTCTTATATCTAAAGATGATTTACTAAAGCATCTTGGGTTCTGATGTATAACCGCGGCTTCTTTGAATATCTGTTTTCTCCAGTATTATCCTCGGTGTAGAATTTTAGCTTCAGATCATTTTATTGGATATCTATGAGTCCAGGCACGCTTAACGACACCAGATTTCTCTTTTTCTCCTCAAGATATATATTTTTGGTGTTTTTTTATCCTTACGTTAAGGAGTCTCTTTGTTTCGCCAACGTAGGAGTTGCCCCATTTTCACAAGGTGTCGGATACACACAGTTCTTCATGTCCCTTTGAGTTGTTGGTTTGACCTAAGTGAGCCGACTTCTCAGAGAGTTATTTGAATTGAAAACAACGTTGATTTTATATCGTTTTTCTATTCTTCTAACTTTTTCCGAAATGCCTTTAACAGAGGGAATGTTCAATACTGGTTTTCGTTCTTCGTTTGTTGTCGATTTTGTCCTATTTCTACATTGTTCCAGATATATTGGGTATATTGTTGGCTGTCAGGTCATTTTTAAAGTGAACTATCTTTTTCATCAAGTTTCTGTTGGAGCTGCAGAGAGTTTAGGCTCTATCTACGAGATTTCCTACAAAGTGATCGTTAATATTCTTAAAGGTATGAATTTTACAAACTAAATTTTATATAGTGTGAGACTGGATGATATTCTGCAAATAATGCGAATTAAAGGCATCCCAAACAATTTAATTAACATAGTTGAATAGCTAAACTCCAACACCACAACACAAATCTCAGTAAGCGGCAACCTAACTAAGGATGTACCGATAGCGTCGGGCATACGACAGGGGGACTCTCTGAGTCCATTACTGTTTAACATAGTAATGGACCAAATAAATGAGAACGTCAAAAGAGCGGCACCAGGGTACAGAATGAATATCGGGGAAATAACAATAATATGTTAAGCTGATGACGCCGTCATAGTCTCGGAAAATGAAGACGATCTCCAAAGACTTCCATTTGCATTCCACACCATAAGCAAGCAATTCAACATGAAAATATCCATCGATAAAACTAAGTCAATTGTAATAAGCAAAGTGCCCTTAAGATGCAAACTAGTAGTGGATGACAAACCAATAGAACAACTCATGACCTTTAATTACTTAGGAGTTGAGATATCCGCAAACCAAGACAGAACAAGAGAAGTAAGAAACCAAGTAAACAAGGCAAATAGAATCTCAGGAAGTCTGGCGGATATAATATGGCACAACACATACATGAGCAAGGACGCAAAAACAAAAATCTACAAGACTTGTATTCGACCGATAATGACGTACGCAATAGAAACGAGAGCTGACAACACAAAAACAAAATCAATTCTAAGAATTGCCGAAATGAAAGTACTAAGAAGAATATCGGGATACATATTAAGAGATCACATACGCAATTCAACAATACGCGAGGAACATGGAATGCAGGATATAGTAAGATGGGGACGGAAGCGCAGAAGAGCCTGGAATGAGCACGTAGGAAGAATGGCGCAAAATAGGATAGCGAGAATTGCTCGAGATAGAACACCGGAAACCAGAAGACCAATAGGTAGACCACCTAAAAGATGGAGAGAGTCCTGGATTTCAACATCAAATGAGATGAATGATTGAGTTGGAAAAAACAGGCTGTAAGCCTATAACAAGAGGAAGAAGAAGAAGAAATTTTATATCAAAATAAGTCAAAATAGCTCAGGATATGCTTGGCAGCTCTTTGGCACAACCACAGTTTATTAGAAAGACCTCTACCTGATATTATTTCATCTTCTTTTACGCTTGCTTGTAAAAGCTGAATAATATGGGCCATAAATGTAGAGCGTGCTCTATCAGTACATGGCAACTCAACCACAATATCCTCCTCTCGAGATCGTGTCACTAATGTGGATTAACTAATTTCAGTTGGACCATTTCTCACATTAAAATATTTTCAATATGCACTCTGTATGTCAGTAAAACCACTTAGAAACTTATGAGCTACCCTATAAAGTTTACCAGAAATGAATAAAAAGATTATTTACAAGTGATTATTAAGCATTACAATTCATACTAATTAAAATTAATAAGCCTATTAACTAAAGGAAAAACCCTATTTCTTTGTATTATTAAACTGGCTTACCACGATTTTCTTTTTATAGAATCTTTCCCCAAAGAACAAAAATAATTGATTAGGTACTTTTATTACTTTATTTATAGAACAGCTTTCCGTTTGTTAGACACTTTTTAGCCCAATTGCTAGTTTTCCTGACAACCTGAGATTTATAGTCAATTAGAGACTATATAAAGATCATTTATGCTTTACAAAAAATATCAAATATTAAAAGATGTAATTTATCTTCCTGATTTGTTTTTTTGCAAACCGATGGAACAAATCAGGGGTTTATAAAACTTTTCTAAATGAAATATGCTTTGACAATGTAAATCTCTGTCTCTTGTCCTATTTTGTTTTCTAATATGTCCAGTAGTAAGTAGTTTAATCTTTATACTTTATACTGTTAGTAAATCCCTTTTCTGCAAAGGCAGATACTCATATGATTTTACAACTAAATTACATTGTAAGAATTCTTTTTTACTTTTACGCCTGCTTTATTCAAATTTAGAATTTTCACAAGAGATTTTATGCATCTCTCCATCTACCGGCATCTTTATTAGTATTGTTTATCGATTTTTGTATCGATAAATTAATTATCTGTTTTTGTTACAGTTTTTAGGTATATAACATTGAATTTCTGGAATACGTCGTGTCGAATATTACTCTAATAGTTGAAACCGCGGTTTTAAAAGTCTCTTAAAAGATGCCTGTTTAAAAATCTAATTTTGGCATTTTGCGAATTCTACCATTTGGCTGAACTTGTACTCATGTAGAATTATTAAAAAACTAAATCATCCATAGTCGATGTTTTATTATATTGAAAATCATGGTTCTTGGATTTAAACCGTGTCAAATTGGAATTATTATTCGACGTTTCGCCTAAGATTGCACGATGCATCTTCAGGAATCTTTACTCCACGAGACTAGGACTCATTCAACTTCATTAAAGCCGTGACAGCTTTCATTCTTTATTTGTATTCTATTATATTTAATTTGATTGATCTACACCAAAATCAGGTAACTATATTCTCTATTTTTCGTTATAATCATCGAGTATAATGAATTAAATTATTTTCATTTTATGTACGCCATAACCTCCAAAATTTGTAAGATGTTTCTTTTTTGTTTTAGCAGCCAGCTTTATTCACTTTTCCTCAAGACTTTATCACTTTTGCTTAAGATTTTATCCCATTTTCTGCAACCTTTATCTTCTTATCTTATCTTATCTTATTTTCTTATCTTATTTTCTGTAGTTTTATTACATTTTCTTGAAGTTTTATCCATTTTTCTTCAAAATTTATCCCTTTTTCTTAAGGTTTCGCTTTTATTTTTTTTCTTCAAGATTAATTTTTTTTTCAAAATAGTAGCTATACTATTACTCTAATATAGGTCTACATTTTTTTAAATATATAGTAGATTTGTCCTTAATAGAGGTAGTATATATATATATATATATATATATATATATATATATATATATATATATATATATATATATTATGTCGGATATTCTCACGGGTGAGATGTGTAATCGAAGGTTTTCGGGGGGAACAAAATGTTATCGAGATGTGAAAACCTGTCCACAAGAGTTATAAGGAAAGCCATTGAAATTGCAAAGAGGCCCAACAACTTAAATAGCAGAGATGATAGCCAACGTGTGCCTAATACTTGGAAAAATCTGCTTACAAAATATCAACCAGTACCACTTAGTAACGAAACAGATTACAACTCGGCAACGCAACTCCAAACACTGGCAACAGGGCCGATGACGCGCAGCAGCTCTCGTAATCTGATAGGCCGGAACCATTCGGAAAACGAACGCGTCCGACGCGCACACGGGACCGACAACACCGGAGTCGCAGGCGTCAGTTCGCTCGTAGACGCCATACAGTGAGCTTTGAAAATGGTGGATGAAATTTCATCGAAACGTCAGCTGTCTTACAGTCCTGAGAGGGACTCAACGCATACACGGGATGCCCGAAAACCTTCGATTACAAATATATATATATATATATATATATATATATATATATATATATATATATATATATATATATATAAGTTGGAGAACTTTAATTACATTTGCTCCCGAATGTTCTTGCGTCTATTTTCTTTCGGCCGTATGCACCAACTACATCAAAGACAGCTGCATGATTCTGCTAACAGTTCATAGAAAAATTAAAACTGCTGTGCTATTTTCAAGCTTATTCCTTTTGCCCATAACCATCATTTGGTAACTGTAACTCAAGAACGAGTACTTACAAACAGATAAGAAACCAAATTTTTGCAAATTGTAAAAAAAGTGTATTTAAAGTAAATTTGTCCAGAAAGAATTTTATTAATGTTTATTCACAATACCAATATATTTTGAAGGAAATTTTCGCTGACAAATAATGTAACTTTTAAGCTATAAATGGCGCCTGCAATTTGATGTTTCGGTAGAAGTAACTTCAGGAAGTGTTTTGCATTTTGCAGCAAGTGTTTTATTAAACCCAACTCATTTATAATTACCACGATAATAAGAGATAGCTGACTCTGGCATGTTGGTTTTTTCAAAGAATGGAAATTAAAAACTTTACATAAAATACTTTACCAACTTATTATCACTCAAATAATAAGTGTTTAAGTATATAACGTTTTCATTGCAGCAATAATATCCTCACTAGACTTATTTCGAATTAATATGATAAATAAACGAAACTTTTGAATACAAATTTATGTTGATATTCATATGATCTCTACAGTATACATTTTTTAGAATTTAACCAAATGTGACTTACACACGATTCTGAATTAAAAACATGCTATTGTTATTAGCTATATAATTACTTAAATGTTTTTTAACATATTAATCCAATTTTAAGCAGATATTATGACTGTGATTTTAGTAATAATTAGTTTACGTATATAATTTAGATAATAATAAATTAACATTTATGTACCGCTTGTTAAAATTTAAATGAGTATGCATATTGGATCCCAATTATGTTTTATAATGAGTTTTTTGCATCACAATATTATTTATTTGGAACGTGTTTGCGAATCGAAAAAAAGAAAATAAAGATCCTAATCCAAAATAATTATAGGTGAATGATTATCAACAACAATTTGGAGTTCATTCAAGTACTTTTACTACATGCTCCTGATTTAATTTTAATGCCATTTTTTGCAATGAGGAAGTTCAGAAAATGAAAAAGAGATAAAATATTTTTCAATATTCTTTAATAGGTCAAGAACAATATTAAAATCAAAAAATAACAATATTAATAATAAATAATACAATCCTTATCATGTTCAGAACTATTGGCACAAAAAATTTTGGAGTATGCACGAACGACTTACTGTTGTCATAAATGATGTTTTGCTTAATCCATAGAAAATATTTAAATTCACCAGGTGCGGTTTCACTATTAAAGACAACTACGACTATGTAGGTAATAGGCCTAAATTATCTTCCATATATGCATGATCTTAAATTGAAAAAATCAACTGAAATTAATGCTTATAATTGTGGAGTAATTCTCCGGGGAATTGGGAATGATGTGTGAGTGATAAATGCCACATTTTAAACACAAATAGAGAAAAGATACAACCGAGAGCATTTATGATGCAAAACGATTAAACCATTGCTAGAATAGAGCAGAAGAGACCTATAAGTATTTGGGCATGGAACATGCACAAATAGTTGACTGACTGACTATAATGAACGAATTAACGAATGAGTTCATGAGACGGGTAAAGCACATACTGCGAACCAACCTAAATAGTAAAAATACATTTAAGGTAGTCAACACCTATGAGTAGTCTGCACTCAGCTACTGTTTTGGAATTGTGAAGTGAAATAGGAATGACACTGAAAATCTGCACAGAAAAATCAGAACACTCCTGACATAGGCACATAAACATCATCATTATAATGCTATTGAACGTCAAAGCTAACAAGATACCTCAGATGAAGAGAATTGCTGGATATTGGTGAACAATTAGATTTAAAACTAACGAGCTTACGTTCATATTTGCACCAGTTATCAGAGTTTTATGTACTGCACCGGGCAATCTGCAAGGTAGACAATTAGATATCGTCTTGATTGGAGGACTTTAAACTGACCTCTGATCCCCAACCAGACCACGAAAAGCTTTGAGTCAGGCGAAAGAAGCCTTTTCATGGACCACACCCAAATGAGGTCAACTTGGGAAATGTGGACAAAATTAGCGTCGAACTATTGGTTGATAACAGAGCAATTTTTTTAGGCTTTCTTGAGACTTTCCAAGATCAGGTTATCCCAACGAGAAACAATCTGAAACACACAATGGGAGATCTAAAAAAACCAATGCTGATATGGACGTCGAACATCAGAGACAATCTAGCCCATAGCAGGGGGATGCCTAGCATTTGTCGCATCGTACAAAACGATTCGGCCACTAAGATCATCCATCAAGAGTTGGCAGAGAAATTCAAATTGTTGCAGGTAAATAAAGTGCCATATTGTCAGTATAGCCCGAAACCTATACTAGAGAACGTTCAGGCGAGCAATACTAATAGAAATCACTATCCCCAGTAACAACAATCTATGGGGAAAGTATAGTGGGAAGGTTAACAAATACAGAAAACTAGAGATAAAGATACGCAGACAGTGAGAAATGAGTGGCGTCAGAACGATCCCATATTTTTATTAAAGAATCGTGTAATACGAAGAATTTTCTGCTTAATATTGAGCCTTAGCGAACACTTGTATAAGACTATGAAAAATTTTCTCGAAATCAACATGGCTGATTATGCAGAGTTAGTTAATGAAATGTTTCATCATTTTAAAAATGTAGGCTGTAATACGATCTAGGAGATCTTAGCGGAGAGCAAGGAGAACCCTTCCACCAATACATAAAAAGCATGGAGAATAGATATCAAGGCAGATGGGACGTTCATATGATGGCAGACTATTTCTGGGCACTTATGTATGATTGTCCAATACAAATTCACTCTTGAAAATGACTCTAAAGAAAGTTTCAATGCATTTTTTTCTACCTTGTAGCCACGTCTGTTTATTATAAAGGTCTGGATTAAATGTCCTAGTAAAGATCATTTTTTGGCTACACACGGATTATTCTATTTTTAAATTCGAAGTAGGCCTTTCAAGCCTTTTTATTTCAGCCTTATCACTTAAGGACCGACCGCAGAATGACTCTGCAATTAAACTCTGAACGGAATTCATTTTTGTTTTTTTTTTCAAAACGCAAAACGTAAAAAAATACAGTAGCGTACCGCACAACAAACGACAACTACAAAACAACTAGGAAATTAACAGGTAAACTAAAGGTGTTTTCTCACGGGGTAACCTGTTTAATGTATGTTTAGTGATTTAAAATACATTTGAAATGCCGTTACTATTTTCGATCGCCCGAATACGATAACTAGAACTGATACGAAAAAAACAATAATATTTTAGAAATTGCCATGTTAGACATATCTAAAATCAGTTCTTAAATTTAAGGCACCAAAATGTGTAATATCAACATATGCCACCAAAAATCAGCGGGAATAAATAATAAAAATTGTAGACGATTTTTCCATGGATGTAGAGATGCTGTTAAGCACCTAGAAGAAATATTGAGTTGGGAGCATTTATGACGCCTATTACTCTATACTGTCTATGATGTAGAGAGGAGTTATACTTTTCTTACGAATTGCAGAAATGGCAAATTTATCACACATTTTACTCAAAAACGATTACTTATAAGAAAAAAAGTCACCTAACTTTTTTTGTAGAAGATTTCACTAGCTACAACATTAATAATAACGTTCTAATAGTTTCTTCAATAACTGAATAATTAACCCCATTTTATTCTGATTAGCTTATCAAAGTAAAGGTTCACACAAAAATATAGCTCGTAAATTACAATGTTTAAATAAATTATTATCTGGAATAATCTAACGTCTTATACATAATTAACAAAAAATAATATAAATTACAAATACTTTTTTAATTGGCTATGGGAGATTCTATTTAATGCATGTGAATATATTTTAAACTATGCGATGCACTAGTCTAGGGACGGTTTTATATTGTTCTTTGTTCCCAAACTAAATCAATAAAAAAACACGGAATTGGTTAAATGTGTTAAAAACAAATTTAAAAATATAACAAGATAATAAAAATTTATTAAATGCTCAAAGGAGTGGAGAATGATAATAGTTAGAAAAACGCTGATATAGTATATAATCGTAAAAAAATAAAAAGAGTCCTTTTTAAACAAAAATTGTATTTTTTGAACAATAAGTTGTAATTTGAGACACATTTCGTGCTATTTTGGCTATTCCTTAGGGCGCATTTCCTTTTTCTTTCCTTTCGAGTCGTTAAATTTATAAGCTGGGGATTCCGTTTACATAAATCCACGAGCATCTGCCTAGGATATTTGGTTATATTTTTATGTTCGTTTGGAAATTTTAATATTTGGAAGGTTTCTGTTTCTTTTTAAAATTTTGGAATTAGAACAGAAACTAAATTAATATAATAAAAGTAGTATTATAAGATAGTGGGTACAATATAATGGAAATAAAGAGTTAATAAAGTGTTGGTAGCTCCTTTATAATGAGGAATTATTAAAATGGACAATGAATTTATTCTCAATGGCGACCAAAGTAAAATCAGCACTTTTCTAAATAGGTACATTAGATATATTAAAATTCAACCCAGCACCCAAATTTTTCAAATTAAATCTAGCAATAATGCAGAAACGTATGTAACTCTAGAGGAAAAATGTCGTTCTTTTCCCAGAAGAACGTCAAGAGAAATGGCGGGAGAAGATTTTCATTTCAAATATATGACAGATGATAAACCTTCATATCAAAAAAAAAAAATACTAAACTTTTAATTATTTAAAAATTATGAAAATTATCAAGCAAATTGTGGTATGCCCAAAATTTTATATAGATCAAGAGGGACATTATTAAGCTTATTCCTTTTTAACCGACTTCTAAAGGAAGGAGGTTCTCAATTCGTCGACTGTGTATTTTTTTTATGTATGTACGCCGATTACTCCGGAACGGCTGCACCGATTTAAATGAAATTTTTTACGTTATATTCAGAAAGTTGATGCGGTGGTCTCATATTTTTTGGATGAAATTGGTGCAGTAAAATCCGAGATGCCGCGGACAATATGGCGGTCAAAAAAATTAATTTTGTCCGATTTTTTCCAAAATTGGTCTAGGGGAATTTTCGAGGTCGTACACAACGAATTTTAAATTATTTTTAAAAAAATTCAATATGGCGGATAAAAAATTTATTTTATCCCCCGATGGGGGAGCTTTTGGGATCACACATTCAGAATCTGAAATTATATAAAAAAAAAAAATATGGCAGATCCAAGATTCCGGATTAAAGATTCTACATCTCTGGATTTTATCTAAAATCAGTATTGGGAGATTTTTGTTAGTGCTAATTACGAATTTAAAATATTTTTTGAAAAACTTAATCTGTGGATTCAATATGGCTTCCTAGAAATTTTACATTTTTCGATTTTCTCCAAAACTGATAAAGGGGGCCCTTTAGGGTGTAAATTATGTATTTAAAAGTATTTTTTCAAGATTTAAAATGGCGAATCCCATAAAGCGGACTAAAAATTTTTCATTTTTCGATTTTGTTCAAAGGTGGGACTAAATTATTTTTGAGGACGTAAAAAGCGAATATAAAATTATTTTTAAAAAATCTAATATGTTACATGAAATTTTTGAATTTCCGGATTCATCCTAAATTGGTACTAGAGAGTTTTGAAGGGTTTAGATTTAAATTAGATTAAGAGGATTGAAATTTAATATAGCTGATCCAATATGGTGGGTTGAAAATTTTACCTTATTGGCATTTTTTCACATTTGGTATTAGAGGGTTTTCGAGGTCGTATATTACGAATATGAAGTTAATTTTTTACAACTATTAGGTTGATAAGATATGAGAGACTTGAAATTTTACATTTTCCGAGATCGTCTAAAATTGATATTGTGGGGTTCTTGGAGCGTATACAAACTCAATATGCAATATGAAATATATCGGGCAAAAAAATTTACGGCTCAAATTTTTTAGATATTGGAAGGATTTTGGGCCTATATTACCAATCTAAAATTAATTTGAAATTTGAGATAGTTGATTTACTATGACAGACAAATATTTGCTTGAGAATCTAAGAATCAAAGAATTTTTAGTGGTTCATTTTAGAGTGATCCACAACTTTGGATAAAATGAGTACTTTTTTGCCACCTTGGAGTTATAGCGACGTACACTAATCTCGATTAGTACTTAGTTCAAATAATTCATGGATATCATAATCAATTCAAAACTAAAAATCGAAAAATAAAATTTTTATAAAAAAAAACTAAACCAACTTCTAAAAGTGAAAAATAACTATAAATTTTTATATGAAATTTAAATTTTCGAAGTCGATGCCAAATTGTTTTTAACTGAAATAAATAACTTCTAATATATACAAATTATGGTAAGAAAGTAATTACAAATAAAGTATATCTGTTTATGCGAATGCTATGTTGTCAGGTATTAGTTTCGCGCCGACTTCAAAAACTTCAATTTCATATAAAAATTTAAGAAAGAACTTTAGAAACGAGTTTTCAAGAATATTCTAGAAGTTTTTATGGTAAAAACTAGACAACAAATAGCCGAAATGGAGCAAAACAAGAAGATGAAGAACGTCATCGAAAAGAAGGAAAACGTCGAAAAAAAAACAGGAAGAAGAAGCCCGTCGCTAGAAAGAAAAACAGGAAGAAAAAGACCGTCGTCTTAAAGAAGAACAATGTAGTCAGAAAAAACGACAAGAAGATGAAGAACGTCGTGTTATAAATGAAGATAAACTTTACAAATGGATACAAGAGGGCCTTATTCAAGGACAACAAAAAGTCGATCAAGCTATACAAAGATATAGGAGAAGTACGCCAAGAAGTAAATAGTATAGAATCAACCGTGTGACAAGACATAGGATATGTCCGCCAAGAAATGCGACAAGACATAGGACAAGTGCGACACGAAATGAAAGAAGTCGTAGATAGGATAGAATCTAAAATGAAGAGCCTGCAGATAGAAGTCAATAAAATAAAGAAGCATGGCCTCTCTGATAAAGTAATAACCACCGGACAGAAAATTAAACCTCCAACTTACGATGATCAAACATCTTGGATAATGTACAATCGCCAATTTGAAGCTACCGCTAGTGCAAATACCTGGAACTACGAAGAAATGGCTACAGCATTAGTAATTGCACTTCGTGGATCAGCACTGAAACTATTATAAACAATTCCTATAATCCAACAAAAAGACTATGAGATCCTGCTGCGCTGAAAAGATTTGGAGATCAACATCGACGTCAGTTATACCAATTGCAAATCAAATAAAGACATCAGAGAAATGGCGAAAGTTGGCAAGAATATGAAATTGATACCCGACGCCTTGTGCAGGAGCTACGGAAGAATCTCGAGACGAGCTTACGATCCAGTATTTTATTGATAGGATCAGAGATCAAGAAATACAGTGTATGTTGCGCATAAGCAAATTTAATTATTGTAGTGAAGCGTTACAATATTTTCCTAGATTTCACTAAATCCAAATATTTTTATGTAGAAATTAATTACCGTTATTGTTATGTAGAAATTAATGTTAGAGACTATTTATCAAAAATAGAAAAAATAATATTTTCTCATATATTGCAGACTTTTTACGGAAACTGTATAGATGTTTCTTTAAGATTAAGTCACAGGATATTTTGCCAAGAGTTAGATTTCATTTTAAAGTTTTTCTCTCGTCTCAACACCCCATTTCGCAACGACATTATCGAAAGAAGAATTGCAACTGGCAATGTTTCTATATCTGTATTTTAGAGTATGGATTTTCAATTTTTGATATTTATTTTGATATTTGTGGTAACAAATCGCCAAACTCAAAATGAAATTTAATGAAATATGAGACATATGCCATAATGGCTAGACAATAGCACGCTATGGAGCGCTTAATTTATTATCGACACCAGAAAAATGACATTTGGCTGTCGCCAATAAATACACCTTTATTAAATACGCGGTATAATAGACTATAAATTTGGACAATATCGATGGGAAATTTGTTCAATGATTTAGGCAGAAAGGTATTATAAACTCTACAGTATGTACGGTTTCCGACGTATATTCATAATTACTAAAGATTAGCATTTTTACAATACTGTGTTACATTTTTCCAAAAAGATTCCGTAAGCAGAACTTTAATACTTGCTTTAGTTTTTAGAATATAGATGGTAGAGCAAAAAATAAAAAAATTACGCGATAGGTTAGAATGAGGATCTTCACTTTCTGAAAAGAAAGTGCTCAAAAAATATAAAGTTTCCAGCTCTCATTCTGATTATATATTATTCTCCAAGTTATATAAATTATGTCAATACACATATAAATAAACTTATAACCGTGACTAAAATATGGTGGTTGGACTTGCATTGAATGTTTTGTCTTAAGACTACGAGCTTATATAGGGACTGTGTTCATTGAAGCGCAAAGTTTCGCTTCATTGTACACACCTCAGTGATTTGATGTTACAAAGTAGTGGTTGCCAAAGATTAGGTATCTCAACACTCTGTTTACTGAATATTCCATTATTGTTTTTAATGTATGCTACTTCTATAAATTTTTCTTTTTTTCATATTGGGTCCAACATATATTGCCGCAGCCTCAGACCATTTTATACGGTGCTGTTTATCCCAGGAGTGTTCTGCAATACCTGATCTCGACGTTTCCCCTTTTTGTGTGTGAGCTTTATGTTCCTTAATTCTAACTTCTAGTGGTCGTTGGGTTTCTCCAATATACATTTACCATCCTCACATAGAACTTTGTAAACACATTCCTTTTTATTGGTTGTTTTAGGTCTTGTTTTTAATCAAGTAGTTCTAAGTGTATTTCCTAATTTAAAGGCTGTTTTTATATTATAACTACTGATAATTTGTCGTATTTTCTCCGACGTTCCCTTAATGTACGGAATTGTGAAGAAGGAATGTGTTTCTTGCTGTGCAGTATTCATTGTTCTAAAATTATTTATAACATCATCAATTAGTTTCAAAGTATAAGCATTCTGTAGTAAATCGGATTTAATATTTGCTACCTCTTTTTCCAATGATTCGGCATTATCGCATATTGATATAGCGCGATTATAGAGGTTGCGTATAATTCCTCGTTTTGTTACAACAGAATGATTAGAACTATGATTAAAATATTGTCCAGTATGTGTTGGCTTTCTGTATACTAGAGTTTTAATAGTTTCGTTTGAACGGTTCACCATGACATCTAGGAAGGGCAATTGATCATTTACCTCTTTTTCCATGGTAAACTTAATTGTAGATCGAATGGTATTTAGATGTTTCAGAAAATCATTAAGTTCTTGATCATTGCCCTTCCATATGATGAAAGTATCATCGACATATCTCAACCAGACTTCCGGTTTTACTGTTGTCGTGTCTATGGCATGAGTTTCGAACCATTCCATATATATATATATATATATATATATATATATATATATATATATATATATATATATATATATATATATATATATATATATTGGCGACGACTAGAGAGAGTGAAGAACCTAACGGAATTCCGTCGTCCTGAGCGTAGAACCTGTCCGTTACTTGAAAGTACGCACTACGCAGGCAACACTCCAAAAGGTCCATCATCCAGTCCAGTGGTAACGTGGTTCGATCTGATAAAGTAGTATAATTTAAAAGCCTAGTTTTGATTATATCTAGTGATTCCCCTAATGGTACATTAGTATACAGACGTTCCACATCAAAGCTTATTAGTCTGTCGTCTGGCTCTAGATTGATGCTACTAATAATGTTCACGAAATGTGTAGAATTTTTAACATATGTGTTTGTCTTACCTTCTAAAGTTTGTATGATTTTTAAGAGAAACTTCGTCAGTGCATTTGTTAGGGGACCTCTGGAGCTGGTTATTGGCCTCAATGGTATGTTTGTTTTATGAATTTTTGGTAGTCCATAGAGATTTGGTGGCTTACTGTAATGTGGTGTGAGCGCCAATCGTAGGTTGTCAGATATATTGTCTTGGTATTTTCTTAGTGTTCTGTAGATTTTTGACTTTATAGATTTAGTGTGGGTCACGAGCTAATTGTCTATATTTTCCTTTTTCCAGGATATCTCCGATTTTTTGGTCGTACGTTACGATGTCCATTATCACCGTTGCATTTCCCTTGTCCGCTGGTAAAATTTTTATAGATTCATCCTTACGAAGTTCTTTTAAGGCTGATGCTTCTAGTTTGAAGAGATTTTGATCTGGATTTTTCTTGTCTTCCAAAGTTGATTTTATTTTCCACCTAAACTCATCGGAATGGCTTTCGTTGACTTCTACAGAGCTCATGATATCTAAAACGGGTATGCTTTTTGGTGTTACTGCGAAATTAAGCCCCTTGCTTAGTAGTTGTTATTCTGCGGTTGAAAATATTCTTGAAGATAAGTTTATGATGGTTTTTCTTGAAGTTGTTTAAGGTAGAGTCGGTTGTTGATGTGATTTTAGTTTTTGTAGTTTATTTCGGTGTTTCCTCGCCATATTTTCTTTCAATTTGTTGCATATATTAGCTATTTTATTGAAAGTTGGCTCATGATCATCTGACAAAGTTTCGGCTTTGATTTTTCCCTAGCGTTGTGTAGCTTCATCCAGAAGAATGGCTTTTCGCCATCGGCGATAATTTATTTGTGTTCTTAGTAGTGCTTTACTAGCGTTATCCAGAATACGGCGTGCTCTATTACCTAATATTGGTAATTTCAATCTGAAACCAATAGGAATGACGTTGCTGTCTCGTGCTTGTAGAAAAAATGAAGAGTGAGCTTCCTCTTTGGCAAGTTTGATCCTAATTTTCTCGTAGGCTTTGGTTTTGTCGCTGATACCAATGGACACAGTCCCTATATAAGCTCGTAGTCTTAAGACAAAACATTCAGTTTATACTTGATAACGATTGGAGATACAACCTAATCGAAACGGCGTGAAATCCGACAACCACATTTTAATCAATGTTAAACATTGTCTACAACCTTCAAACAAACGTTATCATAACCATATATCTAACATTTAAGATCCTATAAAGTCGGATAGTAACTTTTTCTGTAACTATGCAAATAGTGTTTTCTTCCAGCAGTATGTCGTATAATACTGTTAGAGCAGAGTTCCCAACAGCTATAGTAGAATCCTTTAAAACATTTTTCTGCACATTCTATAAAATAAACATTGTGAGGCCCGTACTTTTAATTACACAAAACAATGGTGTTTTTTTTTAAATTGAGCTAGTGAACGTATTTAATGCAATAAATCACCTAAGTAATAAAAAAAGTACTGGTCCTAGTGGTGCTCCAGGAGCGCAGTTAAAGAAGAAGAAGAGATCGGATGGTAATATAAATAGTTGGTGCTGAATATAAGTCCTATACTAGGTTCCTTTCCTTGCGCCTGTAGTAAACAAATACCCATAAATTCAGATAATTTGGTTTTATCAGTATCTCGAAAAGTCATTATGCGCCTCTTCTACCTAGTAGAAGAGCTGTCAAATTCGCACAATTTTTTTTCTGTAGATATTGATAGAAGTTATTAATAGATTAAATATATTGTCTGAAAATATTTTCTTAAAAACGCTAAAACGTGAAGAATCAGCATCAACGTCAACTGAGGATGGCTCCGAATTTGCCAATTAATTCATGTGTTCATTTTGGTAGCCGCTTTCATCAGATACCTCGTCATGTAGCATTTGCAAATATGACTGATCTTTTTCGTACCAAGACATTGCCCAAAAATCGAAAATCATAACTATCTAAAACCATTAACCTCTATCAAAAACAAAACAAAATAAAAAATACTCACCAAATTATATTTTTTAACCCACAAACACATTCACTAATGTATGTGTCTACTCTCTGAACGACTAATAGTAGCTTAACACAACTCTGAACAGCTCTAGCGGTCAAAACAATACAGAAAAAAACGTACATGAAAATTTACACGTGCTTAAATAGGCGCCCTTCACGGATCAATTTTGAAATTTGTGTAGGTTCCAATAGGACATTTTATTAAATAATCCATAAACCTACAAGAAATCCATGATGACGCAGACCGTCGTTTGCTTGTTAAGGAAAGTAGATATGACTGTCATAACCGGCATGTCCTATACGAGGGAAAAAAATTTGATAGCTATGGCCAAACTGTCCACGAACGTATTAATACATTTATATACATTTTGAAATACACTTTCATGCAGTAATAATATATCTTTTGATTTGTATATTAGTACAGCAAGCATATATTTGTATATATTTTTCTTTTATCCGTTAATATACTATTATAATATTATCGCAGAATACTCGTCTATATCTCCGTTACCCATAAAGTTATTAAAAAAGCAATAACTATTTAACAGAATCCTTCTAGCAGAACTACCTTAGATATTTGTTTTCTTTATAAATGGAACACCCTGTATATTTTCAAAAATATATAACCAATATATATTCTTAATATTAGACCGAAATTTTGAAATTTCATAGAATTGGCCTCTGATAAAGTAGTAACCTAAAGAATAAATATTATCTTTTGACTTCTATTATGAGCAACTACTTCGTGGGTCAGTTCTTTATTCCCGATTCATTCCTAGATATTTGCTTACACTGCCGCAACAATTTAACCGATTTGCATCTGAAATGCTCTAGGTTGTATCCTTAACGTCCATCCTTATACAAAAGATAATTTAATCATGCTAACTCTTGGCGTTTATTCCTAATACAAAATCTGGTGGCGTTTATTGCAAGGCAGTTGCACAATAGGTTTAATGAATTGTTTCATATTAGAATTATAACTATTTTGATATTACTGATGGAAGGCATGTTTTAGTAGGATCATAGTTTTCCGCAATTAATATCTGGGGCTCTCAAAATATCGATCTTGTACATTATCAGTACAGCTGCTAGCCGGTCATGTGAGACTGAGCCGAAAGCTAGTTGGTAATACACGTAGGTAGTCAAAAGGTTCCTTTGATTAGTAAAGACCTAAGAATCAGTTATCATTTTATAAATATTCAAATTCGAAATTTACCGTTGCCGCGTATAATATGGAGGACAAAAAAATTAATTTTGTCTCATTTCCTCCGAAATTTCTGGAGATTTCAGGGTGTAAATGACGAATTTAAAGCTGAATGAATAAATGAATGAATGAAAAAGGGGTGGTGATACTAGATCATCGATGCTTAGGCCTTAGACTTTTGCGAATCCAAGCAGCCTCGTTAGTTGAACTTGCCTTACTGCTTCCGGTAACAAAACTGTATCTCCGAAATATCTCTGTCTCAGTCCGTTGAGTGCTGGGCACCCTCTGAGAATATTGTCAACAGTTTCATTCTCCTCCAAACACCATCTGCATGTCGGGTCGCCTTCGACACCAATTCTATGAAGATGGCCCCTGAGATGACAATGTCCTGTCAACAATCCCATCGCAGTTCGCAGCTCTTTCCTTCCCAAGGAGAACAGCTCCTTAGTACGCTGTGCGCTAGACCCAGTTATAAGTTCCTTAGCGCACCTCATTCCAGGAGCTCCCCTCCATGATTCAATAAATTTGCTTTTCAGCAACGATTTTAATTTCCTTTTGCCAATAGCAATTGAGACAGGTAATATTGGTTGGGGTCCATACGGTTCGATCGCCGAACACAACTTTGCCAGACGGTCTGCTTCCTCATTCCCGCGTATGCCTGAGTGACCCGGGACCTGTACGAGTCTGACTGTGCAGCCTTTCCTTGTCATACGATTTAGTACATCCTTGCACTCAGACACCAGTCGCGAAGTCACGACACTCGACTTCAGTGCCAATATCGCAGCCTTACTGGCTGAGCATATATTTATTACTCTATTCCTGTCTATGTCCCTGTCACAGAGATAAGCACACTGCAGAATACCATAAATTTCCGCTATGAAAATTGTCGCACATTGTCCGAGAGCGTAGTACACTCTGACTCCTGTGGTCCTGCCGAACATTCCGGCTCCAGCTCTTTCATCTTGTCGAGATCCATCAGTATGTCACCAGGATCCATTTTTCGGACTCCCTCCCAATCCTCTCTACTTGGCATAAATATCTCCAGGGAGAGGTTGGGTTTTAAAAGCGGCGTCATGTAGTCGGTCCGCATGGGGAGTGATGGACATTTCTCCACCGCGCTTTCCCAGACACCAGAATTTAAAGTTATTCTAAAAAAATTCAATACAGTGTGTGCAATAAGGCAGTGTAGAATATTACATTTCTGGATAAGGTCCTAAATTGATACCAAGGGGTTTTCAAGGGTGAAGATTAAGAATAAATTAAGAGTTTAAAAATTTTTTCATAAAATTCAACGTCACTCACTTTTTTCAAAATGGATATTGGGGCTTTCGGAGCCATATGTTACAAATTTAAAGTTAATTTTGTACAAATTAATATGGTAGATAGAATATGGGCGACTAAAAATTATACATTTTTCTAATATTATCCTAAATGATATTGGTAGGTCTAAGGCGCAATATATACGGATCTTAAATTATTTTTTTCAAACTCAGTATGCAAGATAAACTATATAGGACTAAAAAATTTATATAAAGTTCTTTAAAGGTCGATATTGGGAGGTTTTGAGGATCTAGATTACGAATCTAAAATCAATTTATGAAAATTGAATAAAGCGGATTTACTATGGCAGATTAAATATCTGTTTGGAACGTGTCAATAGGCTTTCCCTAGGTAACGAGCGACAGTAAAAATTGGACAGGAAATGTCCGGAGATGTGGAAATACAAAGAGGAGTCAGACAAGGGTGTATATTGTCACCTTTACTATTTAACGCTTATTCTGAAGAGGTCATATTGGAGAGTCTTGAATTTGAAACAGCAGGGATAAAAGTAAACGGAGTTTTAATCAACAATATTAGGTATGCAGATGACACCGTAATAATAGCTGATAGTTTGAAAGACCTAGAAAAAATAATGAATAAAATATTAAGAGTTAGTGGAGAATATGGACTCTCTCTTAACACGAAAAAGACCAAGTTCATGATAATTAGTAAAAACAACACTAATAATAATGAAACCCTAATAGTAGGAGGCCAGCACATAAAAAGAGTTAAGAAGTACACTTACTTGGGAACCCTAATAACAGAAAATAATGACTATACCGTCGAAATAAAAACCAGAATCGAGAAAGCACGTGCCAACTTTATTAGAATGAAAAAGGTTATCTGCAGCAAAGATCTAACGTTAGCCCTGAAAATACGACTGACTAAATGTTACATATATAGTGTTCTATATTATGGAATGGAAGCATGGACACTGAATCGAGAGGCAGTGAGAAGACTTAACTCTTTTGAAATGTGGACCTATAGAAGAATTCAGAGGATTTCGTGGGTGGATCGAGTTACGAACGCCGAAGTGTTGAGAAGAATGGGGAAAGAAAAGGAAGTCGAGATAACAGTAAAACAGAGAAAACTGCAATATTTCGGACACATTATGCGGGGAGAAAAGTACAGCATCTTACGGCTCATAATCCAAGGCAAAATAAGTGGCAGAAGAGGCGTAGGACGACGACGAATTTCATGGCTAAAAAACCTAAGGGAATGGTTTGGATGCAGTTCAAAACAACTATTTAGAGCAACTGCCTCAAAAATTAAAATAGCTATTATGATTGCCAACCTCCGCAATGGAGAAGGCACTTGAAGAAGAAGGTAACGATACTGAACTTTTTAAAATTTTTCAGAGTGTACATGGCAATACTGATGCTAGTAACTGAGGCATATTCCAACTTGCTCCGTACAAGAGAATAATGTAACATACTTATGACCTGGAGCGAATGAAATGTAAGCCTGCTCTCAGGTCCTTAATGCAATTAACTCTCCTTAGAAAAGCACTGTTGATCCCATAATCATGCAGCAGATGCATTCTACTTCTTGAGAATGACATAACATCGCACTTGTTTTTTAGATACCAAGCATTTAGTTTCATGAGATCGAGTTCAAAGCTCAAGCAATCGGCGGGATTCCGTATGTCCCGGAATACCTTTAAATCATCTGCATAAAACAGGGAACTATTATTCAACCCACATGAGATATCGTTAATAAAAAAGGTAAAAATAAGGAATCCAAAATAGACCCAACCTTAAGAAAAAATTATCTAGATCTATGACCACGGAAGTCAACATAGGGAGAGTGGTTTAACAGGTAGCTTTCAAAAAATCTAATAAGATTGTCATTAAAACCAAAGTCCGACAATTTGGAAAGTAAAACACCGTGATCAAGTTGAACAAACACTTTGGAAAACTCTGTGTAAACGACATCAATCTTAGTGCCAGAATCAATACGCTCCGAGACATACCGCACAATAGTACAAAGATTGGCCACGGTTGACTTTCTTGCAGCAAAATTATGCTGCTGATCGACCATAAGAGGCGCTATGTAAAAGGATATTTGTTCCTGAAGAACCTACTCAAATACCTTTGCAAAATTGCAAATTATGGTTCTATCATCCTTTGGATACTTTATACTAAATAAAGAAATATTAGGTCTGTCAGAATAATTATCAACTGCGGAAAATGTTTTTTTAAAGTCACCGTTTCGAATTAAAGCTTTTATTTTTTGAAAACTGATAAAGTGAAGAAATATATAAGAGACCACTTTAACATTATGAGGAACGTGAAAAAAAAATCTATGAAAATCTTTTGCTTCAGATCAAGCATCTCCAAGTAATTGATGTGCATACACAAAAAACTACATACATGAAACCCCTATTTTTCCGAAGTCGGTTAAAAAGGTTAAGATATATTTAAACAAAAAAAGTCGAGAGAAAATAAAAGTCTTTTCTCCCGAGTAAATCAGTAAAAAAAACTAACTTAATAAAAAGTAAGAAAGGTAAACAGGTAAATACAAACAAAACGTAATAAACAGCGTTAAGGTCCTAAAATAAATAATTTACTTCTTTTTCGATTTATCTTCCGCTGTTAATAAAGTAATTTGATAAATGTCCTTATTTACTTTACTCAATTATTTATCAATTTTGTAAAAGCTTTGTATTTATTTTAAATGTTAAGAATTTAACTTCCTATCACTTTAATTAAACGACGTAATAAATATTATGACGTGATGTATCGCGATAAATGATTTTAAACAAATGCCCTAAATTTGTTTGGTAAATTTGAATTCGAAATATATTATTTAACGAAAAAACGTATAATTTTTATTCCATTTGCATTCGGAACTAGAAATTAATATGAAAGTAGTTGTTACTAGAATACCTCGTCAGACTATTTTTGTGCTTGCGTGATTGACCGATATTCTAAGATCTACAAGAGAGCTGCTTGTTATAAACAAACTCTATGAAAGCTTAGAGGCTCCCTTTTTAGAAGTCAGAATGAGAAGTAATTTTGCATCTTTTTAGAGCATGTGACATTTCGAAATATATAATAAAGCTACAGTTACAATCTGATTCTAATCGATTTAATATTTTTTTAGATTTTTGTGGACATAAAAATACAATTTGGTAGTCTTTTTATGATATTTTGAAAGTTATTAGTACTGAGTGGTCAAAAAAGAAGAATAAAAATTATATTTAAAAAATCGTCAAAAGTCGATTTTTTCAAATAGAAAGCTCCTATTTTTATAATTTTATCATATTAAGCAGCAGAATTTTCACTATTTCTTGCCATTTGACATTCATTAAAAATAATCATGCGTGGATAATTAAATTACACGCACAAAGATTATTTAAACGTATTTATTGTTTATGGAGAATGTGTTAGAGTTTTTTCAAGAGCATGCGATACATTCGCGATCAGATATCCGAAGAAACAGATATCAACACTACCAACTGTTAAAAAAATTTTAAAAAAACTTCAAAAACTTTGGATCTATAAAAGCTAAAAGAAATAGAAATAAACCAGTTGTTAATAAAATAAAGTTAGGAAAATTATTTGAGTAAATGTTCAAATTAATGCCTTGGACTTCCAAACATTTTTCGTCCCTAAGCAGAAACGTTTCATGGGTGGCTCTTCTTATTTACTGAGGATTAAGTTCTTCAAATGCTATTCTGACGCGCTGCATGCAATCTTTCATAGTGGTTAATACGGTATTGTTAACTTTATTTTTGGTTAGCTCCTAAATAAAAAAAAATCAAGTACTGTTAGGTCGGGAGAGCGAGGTAGCCAAAGATGTGGCCCATTCTTGGCTATCCATTGATCATAAAATAAGTCTTGCCGATGATTGTTAACTAAATGATCATCATGTTGATAAAATAGATTTCTGTCATCAGCCAGCGGCAAGCTATCTAAATAGTTCACTTCTAAATTTCTCAAGATATCGAAATAGCGCTCACTTATAAGTTATAAAACGTTTTATAAATTTAATTTTCTAAATGGATGTATGTGTGAGTCGCTCCAATAGTGGGAATTGCGTCGATTGAACAATCCATTTTTTGTGAATTTGGCTTCGTGCGACCAAATAATATTATTCAAAAAAAAAACAGCATTTTCTTGTAACCGAAGTAAAATAAATTAACAAAACTCTACTCTTCGTGGAAGATCAGTGCCTTTTAAATGTTGTATTATGGAATATATATATATAGGGATAAAAATTGTGTTTCCATAAAATCTTTAAAACTGATAACATAATCTAGACTCTAATGCTACTTCCCTTGTAGATATTGACGGATATGCGGCGAAATATCCTAAAATTGTACCTGCAATATTTTCATTATTAACAACTGAGTTATTTCTATTTCTTTTTGCTTTGATGGATCCAAAGTTCTTGAAGTTTTCTATAATCCTTTTAACAATTATGGAACCAAGCAAGAAAGTACTTACAACATCAAGATACAAGAAAAAAGATTTGATGATAGATGATATTTTGGAGTTGATGGATGAAAGAAGGAAACACAAGACCAATAAGACCCGATATCAACAGTTGCAAATTCAAATAAGAAGAAAAATAAGGGCAGCAAAAGAAGAGTACCTTTCTGGAAAATGCAAAGAAATAAAGGAGTTGCAAAACAAGTACGACAACTTCAACTTGCATAAAAAAAAGTCAAAGAACTAGCTGGAATAGAAAAGAGAAAAACCTCAAACGTATTGCTGGACAAAGAGGGAAACATTATTATGGAAACACAACAAAAATTATGCAGGTGGAAAGAATACATAGAAAAATTATTTTTAGATCAAAGACACGAAAATTATTCTATAAACAGTCTGAGCGATGACATGGGGCCTGAAATTACTAAAACAGGGGTCATTTGTGCATTAAGGTCGATAAATACTAATAAAGATGTTGGTCCAGATGAAATGCCAGGTGAGTTGTTGGAGCTGATCAATGACAAAAATTTGGATTTATTGGTGAGATTATTTAATACAATTTACACGACAAGAACTATCCCCCGAGAAATGTTGACATCAGCATTCATATGTTTACCAAAGAAAGCAAATTCAAAAGAATGCAGTGACTATCGAACAATCAGTCTCATATCACATACTTTGAAAACCCTTTTAAAAATTGTACACACTAGAATACATTCCAAATTGGAGCTGGATATTAGTGACAAACAGTTTGGTTTCCGGAACGGGGTGGGTACAAGAGAAGCATTATTTGCTTTTAATGAGCTCACTCAAAGATGCTTGGATATCAATCAGGACCTCTATATCTGCTTCATAGATTACAACAAAGCTTTTGATAGGGTCAAACATGTCAAACTGATAGAGATTCTCAGAAGCAAATATTTGGATGAAAGAGATTTAAGGTTGATATCAAATCTGCATTACAATCAGCGAGCGGCAGTAAAGATTGGACAGGAAATATCCGGAGATGTGGAAATACAAAGGGGAGTCAGACAAGGGTGTATATTGTCACTTTTACTATTTAACGCTTATTCTGAAGAGCTCATATTGAAAGTCTGAATCTGAAACAGCAAGGATAAAAGTAAACGGAGTTTTAATCAACAATATTAGGTATGCAGATGACACCATAATAATAGCTGATAGTTTGAAAGACCTAGAAAAAATAATGAATAAAATATTAAGAGTTAGTGGAGAATATGGACTATCTCTTAACACGAAAAAGACCAAGTTCATGATAATTAGTAAAAACAACACCAATAATAATGAAACCCTAATGGTAGTAGGCCAGCACATAGAAAGAGTTAAGTACACTTACTTGGGAACCCTAATAACAGAAAATAATGACTATACCGTCGAAATAAAAACCAGAATCGAGAAAGCACGTGCCAACTTTATTATAATGAAAAAGGTTAGATCTAACGTTAGCCCTGAAAATACGACTGACTAAATGTTACGTATACAGTGTTCTATATTATGGAATGGAAGCATGGACACTGAATCGAGAGGCAGTGAGAAGACTTAACTCTTTTGAAATGTGGACCTATAGAAGAATTCAGAGGATTTCGTAGGTGGATCGAGTTACGAACACCGAAATGCTGAGAAGAATGGGGAAAGAAAAGGAAGTCGAGATAACAATAAAACAGAGAAAACTGCAATATGTCAGACACATTATGCGGGAAGAAAAGTACAGCATCTTAAGTGGCAGAACAGGCGTAGGACGACGACGAATTTCATGGCTAAAAAACCTAAGGGAATGGTTTGGATGCAGTTCAAAACAACTATTTAGAGCAACTGCCTCAAAAATTAAAATAGCTATTATGAATGCCAACCTCCGCAAAGGAGAAGGCACTTGAAGAGGAAGAAGTGTTGGTTTCTGTTTCTGCGGATATCGGATCGCGAATGTCCCTTATGTTCTTGAAAAAGCTCTATCACATTCTCCATAAATAATTAAATAAATTTAAATAATCTTCGTGAGTGTTTATTATTAATAAATGTCAAATGGCAAAAAATAGTGACAATTCTGTAGGGTTCGATTGTTTTATTTTCACCACGCCTCGCCGTCACGGCCAACTAATAATAATACTTAAAAGCCGTATAGCATTTTCACAATAGAAAAATGATGAATTGCCAATATCTTGAAAACTACAAATTTTTGGAATAGACAACCTCATACATACCCTTATATTTAATGTTTAATATGATAAAATTATAAAAATAGGTACTTTCCTTTTGAAAAAATTGACTTTTGACGATTTTTTAAATATAATTTTTATTCCTCTTTTTTGATCACTCTGTACTAGTAATTTTCAAAATATTATGAAAAGACTACTAAAGTCGACCTTCATCTACAAGAAAACTAACCCAAATTAAATAATAAAGACTTTCTTATAGGAAAAATTTATAGTTAAGTTTTCGTCCGCAAACGTCATTTTCGACATAAAAATTTAAATATGTCCAAAACGGTGCGTATATAAGTATAAAACATTATACATAAAATATGTCTAGAATTTTACATAGAAATCAAAAATGCAATAATATATAGCGTGTTCCATTTGAAATAAGCAAGTTGACATCTTCTTCTAATATAACCAGAAGTGCCACCATCTTGAAAATATTTTAGCCGATTGTCCCCCATTCATGTTAATACAGTGTCAAATTTTCAGATTATTCCTAATTATAGTTTTTCCACAATCGATCCATAAATTTGCCGGAGAGTCACCTTGTATAATAGTGAGATAATATCAAATGGATAAACAGAGTTTACAATTTTCAACAAGAAATCTCTTTTATCATTAAAGATAAAGATTTGCGCGTAGTACTTGTTGTTAAACAAAAGATGCAACAATAACAATTTTCTTATCTTAACCTTGTCTGTTTTTAAAATACAAGGCGAAATTAAAAATTTTTCATTCATAAGCCTCTCTTGTATATGAGTTAATGAAATAGCAAAAACTGTTTGTGGTAGAATTTTTTTATGGAAAATCCACTGGCGTACTTAATTTTTTTCTAAAGGCATCAGATTTTGAGTTATAGACCAAACTATTATTGTAAATATCCCTTACGGATTAACAAATTTACAATGGAATGAAAAATTGCATAATGAAAAATCCAATCGATTGCCGCAAGATTCATCGCGATCCGACGGATAGAATGACGGTAATCGCACAATGCAATTTTCTTATATAGTTCCAGCGTAAACGAAAAAGTGTCCAATCAAAAGTTCGCTTTGTTCTGATTGGTTACACACAAGAGAGTAGAGCCAGCTCTCGGAAACTATATAAACCCCATGTTTTGTGCAAGAGTCAGCCAAAACGTCACTGCCAGTATTTTATGCTCAAGAAAGAGACAGAAAATCACGTAACATCAGTTTTGAAGAGAGAAAACATCAGTTGTAAGAAAGAACGTTAGAATTTGTCGGATATCGCAACTTGATGAAAGAAATTCGCATTTTCTTGAAAGAAATTCGTATTTTAGGGGAAAGATATTTGACAAATTTGAGAAGATAATTCTGCAGGAAGGCTCAATAGCCCAGAAAATTATCAACCTCGACGATCTTTTTAGACGACTCCGTGGCTGAAGGATTTTTCTACTAATTTTAAGTTTAAAACAAAGCACCTCCGAGGCCCCTGGACGAACTAGTAGCTTTTTCCCGGGAAATTGCCAAAGGCTGGGGCGCCTGAAGACTCTAAAAATAATTTAATTTTTGTTTTTGCTGAAATCGGATTTAAATACGGCATATCGGGGTTCCTCTGATTTAAATTTTCAGGTTAAGGTAAGCTAGGTTTTCTAAACCTCAGAGCCCGATATACTAGAGTTCGAAAGACGGGTGTTATTCGTAATTGTATACACGAACTGGGGTTGCAATTACGGATCACCGTCATAAACTTCGCGAAACAAATTAAATAAAGAGTGTTCCCAATAAACTCACCCTCCAAAGACATTAAAGGTTTGCAAAAGCCTTGAACCATCCCCATATATTAAACAATACCAAAAAAGTACTTAGAAAAGCCTTTTTCTAAGGTTGGTCCCGCACGAATTTTTTTTTCTAAATTGGTAAACACTTGGCATAAAAATTCGAGCGCGAAAAAATTAACAGAAAAGTCCCATCAAATCACCGTGACATAAAATATCGTGAAATTCGGACAAGGCAGCGGATTTCGGATACCAATGAGAAATACAATTAAATTTGCGAAAAATCTTTTCCGACCAAAAGACAAACACTTGACAAATTTAGATTGACTTTCTCGCACAAACAAACTCTCACACAGTACATTCAAAAGTTGCAACCAACCAATCTAATTTTCCAATAATTAGATTATCCCAATCACATTGCACAAGGCCCGTAGAGCACTTCAGCTCACCTCCATACGCGTCTTGTATTAAATTAAAGTCCCCATTTTGACTTTTGGCTCACACAAAAAACAACAAAACTTCAAAACTCTTCAAAATTTAAGAGCATAAAAAATGGCTCAACAATTCCCAATGCCACAAATAAACAGCAAGAAAGGTGAGGAGGCCTGGATCTTTCCTGGGTCGGGAGGTTACGGTGGGTCCTCTCCGGCACCCCTTGGGTGTCTTTCCTTTCGCCAACCAACACAACAACCACAGCACCACAGTGAACAGATTCAGAGGAATCTAATCGATTTAGACAACCCCGTTACGAATACTGCAAGACTCGGCAGACAATTCATCGATTTCGAAAACGAATCGTACTACGAGGTTTCTTCTATAATTACATCGATTAATCCCCTGGAAAATCATTCACAATTCAACCATTTCCCTGGTTTACGACCTTTGGGTCAACGAAACCAAACGCTCGCGTCTACAGAGATACACCCCGCTAACTCATTTGATTCACACATGGAATTTACTACGATCGATTCACTTCAAGAGTCAAACCAATTCCATTCACCACAACCAAAAATCCAAATTCAAAAAAATCGACGGAGCCAAGTAGTGCACAAATGAGAGAAGCTCAAAACCGAAGGCGTTCCCTGATCCGATACTATGCTTTTTTAAATAGAATACCTTACATATTTTTCGACAACTCGATTGTAATTTTTTCAAGCTATTCAAAAATGCATAATAATTGATGTTTAATGTATCTAATAAATCAAAAATTTTAATTTTTTTTAAAATTCGGTTCTAAATTCACCTTACGCTATGAATATTGAATACATACCTTGTTAATAATAAAATCTTTTGTACGTCTTAAATATTATTTAGAATAAACTTTAAAAATTTTTCTAATATAATATATTTTAAAAATTAGAGACCGTTTTTATTAAATACTGATTTTATACATTCCCAAAACTATCTAACCTTATTATGTAAAAAAAAAACAGATAAACTCATCAAACTGAACACTAAATGAAACATTTTATTTTAAGATATATTGAAAATGGTTGCCATTTTCTTTGATACAGAAACGCCCCATTTTTGCAATTTTCCCTACAACATTCAAAATAATAACAGGTTTGTTTCATGAAAATTGAAAAGCCAAATTTATTGCATTGCAAAGTTCTTCTACTGAACGATGTCGAGTCCGATAAATCACGTTTTGTAAAAATTCTATAAGAAAATATCCATCAAAAATAAATCAGACGATCTGGGGGACAAACTAAAAGGCCCGTTGGTACCAATCCGGCTTTAAGGAAAATTAGTTTCCAAAAAGATCTTAATTCCTGAGAGTTTAGACTCGGTGCACTGTCTTACTGGGAAATATATATTATTACACTCCACCAAGAAAACAATTTCTAGCAATTAAGCGATTTGATGTGAAGCCCCTGTCATAAATTCGATACCTCTCTTCCATTCTCAGCTCTACAGCATGGGCAACTGATTGAGTGTGGTCGCCGACTTAGCACGAAATGTGTTCGACGGTTCATGCTGAGTTGATAAAGAATAGTTCTGCACCGAGTGCTGATGGAGATAAAAGTCCTCCAAATGCTCTCTCTCCCTCTCTACCTCTGTCCTCTCCCGTGTCCCTTTTCCCTTCTCCCCCCCTCACCTATTTCTCACTCCCTCTGTCCTACTCTCTCTCTCTACAGTAACCTGTTCTTACTTTTTCATTACATTACATTAAAATATAAAAAATTTTCAATTTCACCCTGAATCTTAAAAACAAAGAGACCTAGGAAAATTTTGTATGTTGTATCTTCTATTAAACAAAAAAGTAGCAAAAGTTCTATCTTTAATAATAATCGTCGAGAGTTTGACATATACTTACCGAATATCCTGTAGAATATAGATCAGTAAACTAGCTTTATTTTCCACAATTTAAATTGCAGTCGGCCGCTATGATTGTCAAAGATAGCTCGCGAAAAATAGTAGACGGAAAGTGATTACGACTACAGATATAAAATGTGCAAGTTTAAGTGCTTTCTTCGAAAAAAACATTCAATTTACGCAAAACAATGTAATAAAAGAAAATAAAATTGACCCCAGCTAAAGAGATCACGTCAAGCCATAAAAGCATACTTTAGAGTTTACACGTATTTGTTTTACGACACCTGTTTGCCTGTGTTTTATTCTCTTTCACTCCATCTTCTTTCGAGAATTACTTTTAGGGCCTATCATTTTGCAGGAAATTGGAAAACAAGGGTCAAATTTTATTATGATTAGAAGATATTTGTTTCAGAATGTTCTGGATTATATTCGGTCCGGAAAGTTGACAAAAAAAAACGAACAAGAAAAAAGGACCTATACGAAATTTTGTTACATAATTTTGTATGTATGACATTCCTTTATGTTCAAGTCCAGCAAGCACTTCTAAAATCTACACTCAGCCTGCTATTATGTAACCAAAATATGTGCACAGAAGATGAATAAAAGCTTCAAGAGAACTTGATAAACTCGTCATTATCTACGATTTTCATATGCCTATGTGTTCCAGTAACCGAGTGGATTAAAGGTAAAGTTTAGTTGTTTCAACATCCAATCATTTAGATTCTCACTTACTCCTTCACTTATTCGGTTACCGGTCATCACAAATCGAAGGTACTCTCCCTAGTCCCAGAAATTTAGTATGAAATAAATCTATAAAAGGTAAGCATCTAGAAATTAGTCCCAATACTTATTATGTATTTTACTAATACTCCTTATGTGTGGGTAATATATGATATAAGTCAGTAATAACAATAAATGACAATAGCTGCAATGGAAGCAGAGCAAACATAACAATACCTAGATATGAGACAGGCAAGACGAATTGACCATCGCAATATGAAGGCCGAATTGACAGGAGGGTAAGACGGCTGTTAGGAACTAGTCAAAATAGTAGAAATTTGTTTAAGATGCTCAACACGTATGCAAGCAGAACATTTTTAACAAAAGCACACATATACCACATTCGGGGTGCTATTGAACGTACAATATTTCCAAGATACCAAGGAAGAAGAGGATTAGTATATATTGGCAAGCAGCTCGATTAACAAATAATAAATTTACGTTCTTATTTCCACAGATTAGCAGACTCCTACACCCTACATCGAGCAATATGCGAGGCAGGCGATTCAAGACCGCTACAGCTGAGAGAACGGGATATAGCTTTTCACCACCGAATAGACCAAGAGAAGTTACAAGCCTGGCTACAAAACCACTTCATGGACGGCATCCAAATGAGGTCATCCAGGACAATATCGACAACTCAGCGTCGAAGTACTGGTTGATTTCAGGACAGATGTTTCCGTAAATGGAGGGCTTCTTGTTAGAGATCCAAGACCAGATTATTCCGAAGAAGAACTATCGGAAGATTATCATCAGAGATCCCTCAATAGAAAGTGACCAATGTAGATATGGTTGTCGAACATCAGACACAATCCAGTACATAATTGGAGGATGCCAAGCGTTTGTCGCAACCGAGTATAAGGAAAGACACGACTCAGCCGCTAAGATACTCCACCAAGAGTTAGCAGATAAGTTAAAACTATTGCAGGTGGAAAAATGCCTTACTACAAATACGTTCACGTTATATTGAGACAGAACGGTTCTAACAGATCAAACAGTTGCTCATAACAGGCCAGACATTATACTAACAGATAAAATTTCTAGGCGAACTACACTGGTTGACATTGCTATACCTAATAACAACAACTTAAGACCCAAAATACATTCAGAAGATCACCAAATACAGAGATCAGGAGGTGCAAATCCGCAGACAGTGGGCAACGAACAGCGTCCACGCGATTTCCATAATACTATCAACAATGGAGTGATATAAAAGAACCTCCTGAAGAACATTAAGGGACTGGGCCTTAGTGAGCATCTGTACAAAAATATTCAGAAAACAATTCTCCTTGCAACCGCGTGGACCGTCCGAAAGTTTGTGGGAAGTACAGAAGACCACGCTACCAAGGACCCGATAACATGGAAAGGGTCCCTACAAAGCTTCATACTTTTGGTATATTTGTATACCTGGAGTGGGTCATTAATTCCTGAAGGGAGTGCGAAGCCCTTTGGCTTGTAAATCTGATAAATAACAATGGTTGATAAAATTTAACTTTTGGTCTTTTAAAGTAATTAGCTCTGATTTCAAATTTGATTAGCATTTTTTTTTAATGGGGAAAGTTTTTTGTAATATCTAATTGAAAAGTTCATACAATTGTAAAATGATTAGTTTTATTTAATTTACTTGCATATATTACTCTAAATCATAATTTTTTCTATATTTTGCATGAGGAACATCATTCTTAATGTTCAGCAATAGTCTGCAATCATATTTGGATTCCATGTTCCCCCATAACGTTTCTCCATTATTGAAATATCATCGTCCCTTACAGCAATTTATCCGCAATTAAAACTCTAAATGAAATACAGTAAATATTTGCCAACATAACTGTTCCTTAATTACATTTTGTCAGTTAGTCATTCTAAGTTAATTTTAATTGAAAATATAACTTACTGAGGCACAGATGATAGAAATTTTTATGATGATAGGATATGACGATGAAGCAAGAACTCCAGAAGAAGTGTGGCAGATATTTCAAGAAAATATCGTAACCTTCTGTTTATTTCATCGGCCTGGTTATGTTCGAGGCACCCCAATAAGCTGTCAATCGGCAACTAGTGATGACCGAGAAGTAGACCTATTATTAAGTGTTTCAGATAATCACCATATTAACTGTAACGAGATAACCACACACTTCTCTATTGGGAAAACAACTGTATTAAACATAATGCATACTGATAAACACCATCCTCTTAAAAAGCAAGTCGTTCAAGAACTTTATGAAGATGATTATGATAAACGTCTTCAAGTTTGTAAACTCTTACAAGAAATGCGTTTTCAGGATATCATTTTTATTAGAAACATTGATGATTTCCGATGCATCCACATTTTGCTTAAATGATGATGTCAACACACAAAATTATCGGTATTGATCGGATCTAAACCCAAAATGGATGACAGAGGGACATCATTAGTATAAAAAACTCGAATTGTGAATAATATCGTTATAGGGCCAATCTTTTTGGTTTAAAATTTATTTACAGTTTCTAAAAGAAAAAAATTATTTCTACTTTTGCTACGGCACGAAAGAGAGAATTCAAATAAAAATATTAAAAATAAAATAAATTAAATGCTTCGATATAGATGGTTTAGTTTGTTTTTTTTTGTGTTGATCACTCCTTCTTTTAGGGTAGTACCTAAGCTAGCTTGCCGAAGATTAGGGGGGGGTTATATATATTCAAAGCGCCACCTATTTTTAGGCCCGTCGGTAAGAAGAAGCGATGATTTTAGTGAAAACAGGAAACAACCAGATTCAAAAATAAAACACCCAAATTCCAAAAACAATTAAAATCTAGATTTAAACAATAATTTAAAAAAAATATGATTTACAAACTATGTGTATTTTAACTTAATCTAAAAGAAATATGCAATTATTTGCTACATTAACTACAAAAAAAAAATAAGAAACAATAAACAATAACACTATTGAAAATATGACGTCATCCACGCCAAATACAAAGTCGGTTAGCTTTAGATCCAGCTTTAGAAGGTCAGCTAATAGTGCCTTTGAATAACCTTACTTTTTTTCGTTCAAATGTTTATATTTATTTTGAAGGAAAAAACTATCTAGTAGGCTGATTAAAACTAAAATTATATTTATTTATACGTAATTAATATGTGAAATGATGTTTTAAATGACCTAATGCCTACGGTTTACAAGATATTTTAAATGAAATTAAATATAAAGTGTCCTGTAATTGATCGCAAAAAGTCTTATTATTTCCGAATCACAGAGGAAAAATGAAAGTATACATTAAAATCGGTAATATCACTCTTTATGTTCTAATACTTGAAATGCAGTTTTGTCATTGAGTTCAAACACTTTCGGCAAGCTGGATGGCCTCTATGAGGGTAATGGTGTATTATATGCCGACATTGGCATGCAAATCCAATCTTAAGCAGGAATGCAAAGTCTCGGTATAATAATGTGTTGACTTAGGCGTGATCACTTTCACTGCAGATTACTTAACAAAAAACGAATACAATAATAACTTTGTCTATCCTCAATATCTGACAAATGATACTTTAACACTCTAAACTATGTTTTATGTATTATGTATTAAAAAATGCGAGAGTTACACATACTTAGGGTTAAAAATAACAAATGATGGTACACTGGATAACGCAATAAAGGAATGGAGCACTCAAGGCAGGAGAGCTATAGCTATGATGAACGGAATTCTATGGGACCAGCAGGTATCAAAAACTAATAAACATCGAATATTTAATACGATAGTAAAAAGTATTATCACATATAGCAGCGAAGTGTGGCAAATCAAACAGAGGACGGAGGGTCAACTAAGAGCTACTGAAATGGACTACTGGAGACGTGCGGCAGGTAAATCAAGGATGGATAGAGTGACCAACGAAAGAATTAATGAGATTATGGGAGTTACACATGACATAGTGGACGACATTAAAATTAAACAACTTACGTGGTATGGACATGTTCAAAGGATGCCAGAAGAACGGTTCCCAAAGCAGATATTAGAATAGAAACCACGAGGAAGACGGAAACCAGGAAGACCAAGAAGAAGTTGGAGAGGAGGAATTGACGAAGAAATCAGGATAAGGCAACTGGATAACGATCTTTGGCAAGATCGGGATCAGTGGCGACTGGAAATCGGAAGACGTAGAAGGACGTTATAAACCGACTATATATATATATATATATATATATATAACTATGGTTTTAGCTGCAAGCAGGAATAAAAGTAATATTGTACTCATCAGCAAAAAATTTGCTTTCTGGATTTCTGTCAGTTTTCACAACCAAAGCTTGGCCCAGACTTTCTCTTCTAGAAATCTCCAGAGTGCCAAAAACAAAAGAAAAAAAAAACAATATATTAATTACACCCTTGATGAAAGTAGTAAAAATGGAATGATATGACAGGTATATAAACTTTTATATTTTTATTTGATATTTATTAAATAATAAGTAATAGCTTTAATGTAGGTATTATAAGTATAAATATTTATAGTTTTTTTATTGTAAAATAAAAAAAACTGTAACACTTTATGAAGTTGTTTCCTGATTTACCCCATCAAAATTTATGGTTTGAAGAGGACGGTGCCCCGCCACTTTACACCTTCCTTAAGGTTGAAAAAAGCGGTCGTCGAGGTCTCCAGACTTAAACCCTTCTCATTACTTTTTGTGGGGTTTCCTTAAAGGCGAGGTTTTCCAAACTAAGCCCATTAGCATGGAGAACTTAAATAATCAGATTATTCAATAAATATTGTTAATTATTACAGACTAGCGACCCGCCCCGGCTTCGCACGGGTGCAATGCTGATACTAAATACACTACAGAAAAACTGTGACTATTTATTTTATTTTTACAACAATTATTACATCGGCCTCCGATGCGCTATTTATAGGCACGCTGCCGCCGCCCCGGTCGGCCAGTACCGCCGCAAGCGCTGCTTCCCGCAATTTTAAATCTGTAATATCTTCGAAAATATTCATTTAAATCTTGTGCTGTAAAGGACCATATAGATCTATATTAAATCAACAATGTATTTAAGCTATTTAATTGGATAAGGATTAATGCTGTATTGGTTAAAATCGCTTCAAAATTTGCCATTATTTGTCGTAAAAAGTAAATGACAAAAAAATGTTATTGTGGGATATCCATGAGAGATAGACATATACCATCGCGGAGTTTTCTGTAGACCTTCTCAATGTGTACAAATAATTAGTACATTATTTTGATAGATCTCGTAGGGTTCAGCCTGCGTTTGCAATGTAAGCGGAAAAAAATATGATAATTAACGACATCACATTAGAAACCTCAAAAATAACAGTATTTCTCCACTATTTAATGGATATTATTATACATATAAACCTTCCTCTTGAATCACTCTATCTATTGAAAAAAACCGCATCAAAATCCGGTGCGTAGTTTTAAAGATTTAAGTATACAAAGGGACATAGGGACAGAGAAAGCGACTTTGTTTTATACTATGTAGTGAAGCGGTACTAAATGTCCAGAATAAATTTGCAAATCGCTTAGATTACTATAAATTAAACAACGGGAATCATTTTCAACATTTAATAATACTTTATTTCAAGTTTTAACATAACTGCAGATAAATCAATAACAGTTGCATTTAGGTATAGAACATATAATAGAAAAAATGTTCAGAATTTTGTAGGGAGTCTAAATGTGTACAAAAAATTGAGAGCAACTATTAAACAAATTAAAATTTAGCACAGATTCTTTCGAGTCACCCTGTACGATTTAAAACATTGACAAAAATTTATACCAAAAAAATATATTCCAAACGATTTTTGGAAAAAAAACAGCGTTTTTTTAAATGATTTATTCCAGACTTTACGTCCTTATTGTACTTAAATATGATTTCATGCACTATAGAATTTTCGCTACCCTACTTTTGCTGGATAGTGTATATCCAGTCCTTCTTGTCACATCATCATTTTTCATTATTTTGCGATGAAATTTTGCTGGTGTATATAAATCAAAAAAGAAAAAGATGTTTCGAAATAAGAAAAGTTATCCACAAAACTCTGTGCAGGAAACTAACTAAATTTTTGTCTATTATCATTCCTGCACGTGCTTCACTTCCCACGTTCTCTGAATGATAATATTATTTTTTATGTAAAATTATGCATTTATGTGTAGTTTTCTTGTTGGATGAGTTTTTTAATTTGAAAAATACAAACATTTCCAATATCCATTAAAAAAAGCTATTAATTTGTAGGTGATTGTTAATCATGATGTTAACATTGTTTGGTTTTATGTAAATAAACAGGTAATAAAAAATTAACTGATGTTATTACTTAGAATTCTACTTTCTTAAGTAAGTACTAAAATAATAAAATGATTATAAAAAGTGACAAAGCTACAAAAAAGTTCTTTCGTGCATTATTTATCAAGCCAAAAGTGCTTCCGTGGGGATCCCTAATACTAATTTTTTGTAACTCCTAAAAGATAAACAAGATTATCTTTTATTCCTTAACAAAAAAACAGTACAGTTTCATTTTCTCAATATCTTTTAAGCAAGTTACTTTAGCCGTACCTAAAAGTCTGTGACAGGAAATTTTTCGTCTTAAAACAAAGTCGGAAATTACGAAAATAAAAAACACAAGAAAAATATAAATAACGTGTTTTAATCTGAAATAAATTATTTAAACTGACGTTCGTTTAGGATCATTTTGAAGGTTCCGGTAAAATGTAAAACAAAAAGGAAACATTTTTAGGAAAAATAACGAATTTGTCTTAAAAGTTCGGAGACAAGAAGTATTCTGAATGAAATAAATTTTAAACAGTTTTATTATTAGCCAATTGTTAATTGGAAGTAAATGACATTTATAATTACTAAGGGCGGTTTCAAACTGCTTTTAAATAATTAGATAACGTCTCTGAAAAACTGTTTTCATTTTTTTTTCTCGTAAATGATTTAAAGAATAGAAAGGTAAAAACATATTTGGTGTGATTTTAAATTAAACATCCGAACAGACAACAATCTGTAAAGTGACGAGTCGCTAGGCCGCTAAGGATGTATGTACATTCTCGAACGGACTGGCAACTTCTACTTCGGCGAACCAAAACTTTTCACGGATGGCCTTGAAAGATCGAGGATCACGTCTGCCGATATAAAAACGCCATAGTCACATATACGGAAGACTAGAGTTGCGGTAAGTGAATTTTTAAAAAGAATAAAATTGAATTATTTCGCGATACAGCTTGACGAGTCGACCGATGAAGCAAACGCTGCAGTATTACTTGTATAGCGCAACAATTTTAGATATGATAAATGATTATTTTGAAAAAAATGAATTGTCTTTTTTTCGGCTATGTGCATTAATGGTGCAAAATCAATGACTGGAACATTTCCTGGAATAGTTGTGCGGGTGAAGAAGATCAACGAAATTATTCAAAAGACTCATTGCCATATTCATAGACAAGCAATAACACGTAAGCGCATTCCTGCAAAGTTATCCAGTACTTTAAGCAATGCTATAAGAATTATAAATTTTATAAAAGCGCGTGCTACAAACTTTCGTAAATGCTACTTTTAACTTAAAAATTGTGCGGTGGAAGGAAAAATCATGAGACGCTTTTTGCATATAACCAACCAAAAAACACGAAAATATATATGTTATGTCGGATGTTCTCATGGGTGCGATGTGGGTATCCCGTGTGTGTGAGGAGTCCTTCTCACGACTGTACGTCAGCAAACGTTTCGGTGAAATCTCATTCACCATTTTCAAAGTTCCCTATACGACATCTGTGGGTGAACTGATGCTTGAAACTCGGGTGCGGTCGGTTTTGTGTGTATGTGAAGCGTGCTCGTTAGCTAGATGGTTCTGGCCAATCAGGTTTCAACTTTTGCGTGTCATAGACCCTGTTGCCAGTGTTTGAGGTCACCTTGCCGAGTAATGAGCCATTTCTTTACTACCTAATACTGGTTGATGTTACAGCAGGTTTTTCCAAGTATTCGGCCACCGCTGACTGTTGTCTTTGCTATTTAAGTTGTTGGGCCTCTTTACAATTTCGATGGCTTCCTTTATAACTCTTGTAGACAGGTTTCCTGTGTCTAACAAGTGTTGGGCCAGTGCAGAAGAAACTGATTTTTGCTGGACAGCGTTTATATGTTCGTCTCTTCTAGCGCCTATTTTACGCTTGTTTTGACCTATATAAGATGAGCTGTATTCCTCACATGGAAATTTTGTATACTCCCTGATTTTCTAGGAGGATTTTTTCTTTAATTCTAGGCCAAGAATTTGTTTTTCAGAGCCTTGTCTCTATGTTCATTTTGGTAACCATTTTTTGTTAGAGTGTCTTGTAATATGTCCATTTCTTTGTGATAATTTTCTTAATCTGTATGTTTATATAAACTTCTAGACTTAATATTAGCTTAAGAATAAGACTGAAATTTTTCGCACTTATTTGGAAACGCCCTCTCTCTCTCTTTCTGTATATATATATATATATATATATATATATATATATATATATATATATATATATATATATATATATATATATATATATAAATATGAGATTTCTAGATTAACAAATAATTGTAAAATAAGTTAATGGAAAGATTGTAAAGATTAAACCTATTTAATACTTAATTAAAGATGAATTATAATAAATTAAAATCCCTTCATATCGCATTTTTTTCACAATTTAAGTGGGTATATTTTGTGTGCCTTTGCATCCTATAAAACTGAATTTAAAATCAAAAAACAGCAAACAAGACGACAAAGGCGACATCTCGATGGTCCACTTGATAATACAAGAACCACACAGATTAACAAAGTTTGTAAATAACCGCCATATGGTAGCCATATGGTAGCGCGACGGTGAATTAAAACAGAAATATGTAAAATCGAGTACACGAATCAGTGGCCTGACGAGTCCCATATTAGGACAAAACAGCGCTGTCGCCATCTGTCGGACCCGGAGTTTTTCTTTATTTTGGAGTGCTCCGCACTTTTTAACACGAGAATCATGTAGATTGACAAATTTTTACGTCCGCTTCGTCAATATTTGATTCTATTTTATTTTAAATTACACGGACAAAAACTTATCTATTTATTTATTTACTTGTTTGGCTTTGAAACACGCTAAACGATGCTCTCATGGTGGGATCGTTTGGTGCGACACGTGGCTTTGGCTGCTAAAATAAGCAGTAGGCTTGGTTGCCAGTACCGAAAAATGCCACCCCTATCCTTTGAGCAGCGCGTTTCGTGTACTCGATTTTACATATTTCTGTTTTAATTCACCGTCGCGCCACCATATGGCGGTTATTTACAAACTTTGTTAATCTGTGTGGTTCTTGAATTATCAAGTGGACCATCGAGATGTCGCCTTTGTCGTCTTGTTTGCTGTTTTTTCATTTTAAATTCAGTTTTATAGGATGCAAAGGCGAGATGATGGTTTGTACCGAATGCGGTGGCCTGACGAGTCTTATATTAGGACGAAACAGCGCTGTCGCCATCTGTCGGACCCGGAGTTTTTCAATATTTTGGATTGCTCCGCACTTTTTAACACGAGAATCATTTAAATTGACAAATTTTCATGTCCGCTTCGCCAATATTTGATTCTATTTTATTATATATATATATATATATATATATATATATATATATGAGCTGTAATAAACAAAAAATAAATCGAAAATTTTAGTTAGTTAGTTACTTTAAAAAAAGGTTTGTTTTTTTTATTTTTTTTTGAAAAATTTAATTTAATTTAAAAATAAAACATAAACTTTTATTAATTAAAAATAAACCTTATGTGAAAATCACAATTTTTATTTTAGGATTTAATTCTAGTCGTATTTCTACTTAATGCATACGTAATTAAAACTTTCGGGGCTGCTAATTTTATTCATAATTTATTGTTTTGAAAGTTTCCAAAAGTACTTGTTCTGGTTTGTTTGAGACCTAAAATTAATTTTGGGAAGTATATTATTTTACTGCCAAAATTGAATAAGAGTATATTTTGCTTTATTACCTTACACAGTTACTGTTACAAATTTTATATATATAATACATATATATATATATATATATATATATATATATATATATATATATATATTCTTGATTCTTAAACCATAGATTATATCATTTTATTTTGTCATTTCTTGGGTTTAGGTTCTTTATTTAATAAATACACAAAACGATTGACGTTTCGCCCTTTATTCAAGGCATTTTCAAAATTCTTGCCTCCTAAAAATATATATTAAAATACATCATATAAAAAACATATTTACAATTTCAAAAACAAAAAAGACACTTAAACAGTAGTCAAAACTTTAAAATTTTTTAAAAATATTTAATTTTACCGGTACACACCTTGACATTTTGCTGTTCTGTTACTAAATAAAATTTAAATTATACATCGTTTACTGAGGATACGTGGAATGCGAATGTGTTTTATTTTTTTAATATTTTTTATATTTTACAATGCATAAAAAAACAAATAAGGTATATGTTTGGTTTTATGTTTAAGAGGATATTTCATTTTTGATTCTTATTTGACCGGATCGAATACTTAATATTTTTGTTTAAATTAGGCTTGCATAAATGTGGCTCAAATTTCCCATATCTGTTCTGTCGTTAACAGTGTTTTTATCTTTTTTAATTTCGATCATTTCCTTTATCTGTAATTTTTGATAATTCATATCTTTGTTTTTTATAATGGTACTGTTATAATCAAAAGTGTGTTTTTCGTCCTGTGTGTGTTTATTTAACGCTGTTGAGGCGTTTTTTGTATATTTATGGCCATTTAATCTGTTCTTCAGTAATTGGCTCGTCATGCCTATATATTTTTTGGGACAATTTGTGCAAAGGATCGAACATATTATATTTGATTTATTCATTATAGGAGTTTTACTTTTTAAATTTGTGAACAATGTATTTAATTTATTATGTGACTTGTGGCATACGATAATATCATGCTTTTTTAAAATGTATTTTATTTTTTCTGACAGCTCACTAGTGTAAGGTAATGCCACATATTTTTGCGGTTTATGTTCTATGTTTTTTGTTTTTACGTTATTATAAAATTTATATGTTCGTTTATCAATTATTTTGGTGATAGTCTTTTCGTTGAAATTATTATTTATTAGTGTCTCTTTTACTTTTTGCAGTATTTTTGGTCGTAATTCTGGAGATGTTAGGGAGATAGCACGATCAGATAGACCGATTATAACGTTATTTTTTTGAGTTTTTGAATGATTAGAGAAATAGTTTAGATATCTACCTGACCAAGTTGGTTTGGTGTACCATTCAGTTAAAATTTTGTTTTTTCTGCGTATAAGTGTCATATCTAGAAAATTTATTTTATTATTATTCTCTGTTTCGGACGTGAACTGTAATTTTTCGTTGAAACTGTTAAACTCTTGGAGAATTTCATTTATTTTATTTTGTGGTACGGCTGCTATGCAATCATCGACAAACCGTTTGAAAAATATTTTATTAAAATTTAATTTTTCTAAAACTTTTTCCTCTAAATATTCCATTAATAGCTGAGCAATGGTAGATGAAATTGGTGATCCCATAGCACATCCATCGAGTTGTTTGTAAAAGGTATTTTCGTACTGAAAATAATTTGTATTAAGAACGAGGTCAACAGCATCCATAAAATTATTTTTTGATAGCGATGCATGTTTTTTTAAAATTTCCCATTTTTCTGCTAAAATAGTGTGGACAAGTTAATTTGGTATGTTTGTATACAAAGATCTAACATCTAGCGAAATGAGTCTGTAATTTTCAGGTAGGTTTACTTTATCAATAAATTTTTTAAAGGCGAATGAATCTTTAATAAAAAAATCGTTTTTGCCTGTAATATTTGAAATGCAATCTGATAAGAATTTTGATAAACTATAGAATGGCGATTGTATACAAGAAACAATAGGTCTTAGTAATATATATATATATATATATATATATATATATATATATATATATATATATATATATATATATTACTTTAATTTTTTTTTAGGTATAGGTTTTCTTGTTTTAAATTGAGAGGCGGCAAAATTTACAGTTCTTCTGACGTTTCGCTCTACGTGGTGAGTTTTTTAATTGGTGTATTATTTTTAGTTTGAAACAATTATACAATGTAATATAATACATAATAAAAGTTATATTATGTATTATATTACATTGTATAATTGTTTCAAACTAAAAATAATACACAAATTAAAAAACTATTAAAAAATCAACATATATCTGATCATTAAAGTAACAATACATAACGCCATACCACCAAAAATGTATAGGTTACCCAAATTATACAAACCAAATACACCTCTTAGACCAATTGTTTCAAGCATACAATCCCCATTTTAGAACCTGTCTAAAAACATATTAAATTCCCTAATACACATCACAGGAAAAAATTATGACTGTGTGAGGGACTCTTTTACCTTCAAACAATTCATTTATACATAACAAAAACTATCAAATTATAAATTAGTTTCACTAGATCTTTATACAAACATACTCAATGACATCATTCCCAAAGTTTTGAAAAAAAAATAGAACGAATTAAAAGAATATTCAACATTGACACTCAAGTGAATTTTTAGAACGCGTAAAACTTACATTAAACAATAATTATTTCCTGTTCAAAGATAGTCTGTATCAACAATTAGACCGTTGTGCTATGAGTTCACCAATCTCCTCAACAATAGCACAAATAGTTCTGGAATATGTAGAAGAAGAAATATTAATAAGAAAATGTGGCTAAATTCAAACACGGACTCTGATTACCAGAAGAGTTAAAAAGAAACTGCAGCTGAGATCGCTAAAAATTGGAGAAAGCGACTATAGCAAAGACGAGGTACAAGTTTCCGAAATAATAGATAGGAAATATGGTTAAAATTGCACAAAACGATTGACTGACTAATAACAGTGCGTCGGAGAATCCACTACCATGAATACAGGAACTTTCTTTTAGGCAGGATATTGATTAAAAAAGTATGGCATTTATATTAGAGAAATTTCGAAAATTCTTTAAATATGTATGAAACATATCATTATATAGAAAATTAGCTTCTTACAGACCAGATGCGAGAATTATAATGACTATAATTAAATATAAATTTGTGTCTGTGGCATCAATCTTCAATCATTATTAATATTTTTTTATGTATAAAATATTAAAATAAAAATCTGATAAACCTCTGTTAATATCCACATTTTACCAGTTAGTTTATTTATTTAATTACTTGCATGATATTCAAGATGATTTTCTTTAATAAGGGTTGACATTTAAAGTTTATAATTAATCTTTATCTTTTCTCAAACTAAAGACAACCATAAACCACACTTAAGATAAGCCTTAGGGTCTAATATAATTTCAAGAGCACAAGAGAAAGGGTACAAAAACAAAACGAGCAAAATTTATTATTGTGACGCATAATTAATAGCATATTACTCGATGAAGAGTAATGAAGGCTATTAACCAAGAGGTTGAAAGTCACCAAAGCAGTCAAAGTTTTGTAAATAATTAGTATGTGTAATAATTATTACCCTGATAAAATCTTATATGTTTTCTATAACTATTGAGTTACAATACGAAACGTGTGCCCTTAATTCATAAACATGGTTCAACTTTAAACCTTTAAAATACCAGGTTAAAAATATTTTTGTAGTCATACTAAATCTATTAAAATAAAATATTGTCTTTATTTTATGGAGACAACTTGATATTGTCTCGATGGTAATACTGGATCTTTCGTTTATTATAATTATGGATGTAAGGGGTCTAGTCCGAGTAATTATTTTTTTGAGTTGTTAATTTACAATATAGGTATATATTCTAAGTTATTTAGCATTATCAAATATGTATTTCTTAAATTTCAATCTTTTCAAAAATTTGGCGTTTTCTGTGTGATTTTCAGCTTTAAAAATTCAGAATTTTCGAAATAAATAAAAGGTGGTTTTTTATGTTACGAAATGGTTTGTCTCATGTATTTAACGTTACAATTTTTAACTGAAGTGATTTAAACCACATGTTTTTTTTTATCTTTTGGAATTTTAGACTTTGGTTTGCTATCCCAGTTTCTTGGAAGGTTGTAGCCGTTATGGTTTTGAAATAAAGTATTTTGGAGAGTACCTGAATGTATGGAAATAAGATGTATTTTTAAATTTTTGTATTTCTTTTTGTAAACGTTACTAATACTTCTCTTAAAAATATTATTTACTAAGTTTTCAAGAGCAGTGTTAAGTTTTAAAGCTTCTTTTACCCATTCAATGGTCTCTATTTGATATTTAGGTCCGATAGTTTGATGCTGTGTCAGGTATTTCTTGTCACCCCCCCCCCCCCATCTCTGTAGAGAACAGTTTTGATCCGAGTTACGTCAACGATGGTTTAAATGGCAGCTTTCAACATTTACTTTCGAAAGCCATCTAGCCGTTTTAGAAATGTAAAATGCCGCATCCAAAAAGTCAACTGAACTTCCCACTGGATTTGATTAAAAGTTATTTTTTATTGCAGAAATGGGGAGGGGGAAAATTTAGGACTCAATGGTATGAATAACTTGGGGAGCGATATGAAATAACACTTTATGCACAAAAGATGTAGGAAATAAAATGGGAGACTACATATTGACATTAATGTTGACCTTGATATTGACCATTCCAGGTTTTCCAAGATTAAGTGAATTATTTTGAATTTAAACTTATATTTTTTATTGAAAAATTGAAAGTGGGAAAAACATCGCATCTAATTTGGGGATTTAAATTTCATCTCAAAGTCGTAGGAAGAAAAACTCTATTTCTTCGGTGAATTAGAAAAAAAACAACATATAATAAAGAGACTAAGCGATATGGAGCAACATTTTAATAAGAAAGTTATAGAAAATTTAATGTATTATGTCACTATGACCTTGTGATTGAATTTTAGAATGACTCTTAGGGTTATATCAAGATTAAGTTGTTTTAACAATTGAAACACATATATTTCACTGTAGAAATAGAAAGTGGGGGAAATTTTAGCTCCTGAGCTCACCATGAGGAGCCAAGCAGTGTGAATGTGCTGTCACTCAGTGAGTGACTATAATGATCTTAAGAGCAAATCTTCACCCCAATAATGAAATTATTAATTTTATTTGCATTTCGTACTAGTCCCAAGTATCTACATTCAGACATTGTTGTAGATGGGGCCTCCGTTATATATATATATATATATATATATATATATATATATATATATATAAAGATAAGTTTTTGTCCGTGTAATTTAAAATAAAATAGAATCAAATATTGGCGAAGCGGACGTGTAAATTTGTCAATCTATATGATTCTCCTGTTAAAAAGTGCGGAGCACTCCAAAATATGGAAAAACTCCGGGTCCGACAGATGGCGATAGCGCTGTTTCGTCCTAATATGGGACTCGTCAGGCCACCGCATTCGGTACCATCACCTCGCCTTTGCATCCTATAAAGCTGAGTTTAAAATCAAAAAACAGCAAACAAGACGACAAAGACGACATCTCGATGGTCCACTCGATAACACAAGAACCACAAGGATTAACAAAGTTTGTAAAAAACTGCCATATGGTGGCGCGACGGTGAATTAAAACAGAAATATGTAAAATCGAGTACACGAAACGCGCTGCCCAAAGGATAGGGGTCGCATTTTTCGGTACTGGCAACCAAGTCTACTGCTCATTTCAGCAGCCAAAGCCACGTGTCGCACCAAACGATTCTACCATGAGAGCATCGTTTAGCGTGTTTCAAAGCCAAACAAGTAAATAAATAAATAGATAAGTTTTTGTCCGTGTAATTTAAAATAAAATGGAATCAAATATTGGCGAAGCGGACGTGTAAATTTGTCAATCTACATGATTCTCGTGTTAAAAAGTGCGGAGCACTCCAAAATGTGGAAAAACTCCGGGGTCCGAAAGATAGCGACAGCGCTGTTTCGTCCTAATATGGGACTCGTCCTTTGTCGTCTTGTTTGCTGTTTTTTGATTTTAAACAAAAACAGCTTTATAGGATGCAAAGACGAGGTGATGGTTTGTACCGAATGCGGTGGCTTGACACTAATCCTTATTCAGATACCCAAAAATATAATAATACAACAAAATTAGCCCAAAATAAAATACGTTATCTAAAAAGGTTCTCCCTTGCAAGATTTGAATTAAAATAATTAAACTATTATAAAATTATATAACCTTAGTAGAAAAAATATAAATAAATAATAAATAAATTAATTTCTATCTCTACTTGATAGGACATAAGAAATAAGCTAAATATTAATAATTCATTGAAATTGTACAGTTTTTGGGATACGAAATTGCATTTTATTGGTGCAATCTGTGTTATATTTATTCATATTATATTGTTTGAGTTACATATAACTTTTAAAATATACTTATTATAAGCTTGTTTTTCGAGCATTAAAAATGTAATTTCAGATTCAAGAATAGGTCTCGCAGCGAAAAAATTTTTTTCGATCATTTTTTGTCGATATATTTTTATCACTGCTGACTAGACAAAACGTCAACCTTTCAGTTTACTTTACGAAATTATAGAAGTAAAAATGTTTCCACTTTGTTTTATTTTTAGTTACCGATACTACATTAAGCGCTTTATAGCGTGCGCTTTTCCGCGTTGAATGTTACCTGTCTAATATTTCCCTGGATTTCATTTTAGTTATCGACAGAATAATTTTTAGTAAACCTCCAGATGTATGGAAGTATTTAATGTAAAGGGTCATCAAGTAAGCTTCCTAAATTTATTTTGAAATAAAGATATAACCATATAAAGTATCGGCGATTTTTTTACAATTTAATTATTGAATCATTGAATTTAAAAACTATTCCTAGTAAATGACGGCCTCGTAGTTTATTTAAGACAAAGGTCTCCAAAATTTGACTGGCGGGCCAACACCGGCCCGCTAGCACGATCAATCCGGCCTGGTTATTTTGATTACATTTTAAAATTTACAATGTAAGTAAATCATATAAAATAATAACCAGATGTTTTTATTTACTGATCAATTAAGAAGCAAAATAACTGACACCAGGGGCGGATCCAGCCTTTCTCCTTGGGGAGGAGTGGTGATATGACAAAAGTACAGTATGGTAAGCGAAAACAAGTTATCCCCGGAAGGAGGGACACCAACAACATTCCCATTTCTAGTGTAAAAGGCAGGGATGGGGCTATTTTTCTGAATTTGAAGCTCTTGGAGAGAGGAGGCGATCACAAGAAAAAACAAGTTTTCGACAGGGGGGTGGGAGGATGCGATCAACATATACATTCCTACTATAAGAGGCAGAATCGGTTCTATGTTCCTGAACTCAAAGCCCTTGGGAAGCGGAGGAGCGAGCGCAGGCACACACATTCCTATACTCTATTCAAGAACCAGAGAGAGTAATAAAACTGTTACCGAAACCTCCAACGTACCTGCTTCAGTGCCCCCGGTAACTAAGAACTGCCGTAAATCTAATTATATTTAAATATTATACGCTTTTATAAATTTACTGCAACAATAAAATTTCTGATAATTCAATTTAATTTCTGTCAGTGGACAAAGTACACATTACAGTGTATCCTTAGTGATTTGTCTTGTTTGTGCTTGTTTTTATATATTATTTGAGATTAGTGAGATACCCAAAAGATGTAGCTTCCACATCTATATTTATTACAAAATCTTTAAACCAGGGCATTTTTTCCTCAAAGAAAAACTTATTACGATGAATGTTTATGATGCCTATCAATATCTAGATAATAATGTTAAAAGCTTTGTTGAGATGTGTTTCAACTTGACAGGAGTTGGAAAATCCACTATGTACTGAACACTGACGGAGAAAAAGTGGAATTGTTAATGATCCAAAGCTACATTCGATCATAGCCAGACGAAAAACCTCGTTGGAAAATGAGATATAAACTGTAATAAAAAGAGTTGTACATACATTTTAATATCAGAGCAGATCCCAACCGTCGACAAAATTCTAACTAAAGTCAATGAAGATCGGGATTTACCTGAAATTAAATGAACTGTGTTATGGAGAACTTAATTTTTGTTGGGAAAAACCAGATAGGAAATCTGTTCTTATAGATCGTCCGAATAATGTCCGTTGGTGAAGGAAATATCTCTCTCAAATAAAAGGTAGAGAGAGAGATAATTTAACTGGACTTTTGAAAGATTTTTTTGAATAAAGTTATTGCAGATAATTGCGAAAAATCCATATAATAAAAGATTAGAAGAAAATATGGAAACTCGATCTCATGATCGGTAGGAGAGGAATCAGTTATAATTAATTTAAGCGAAGATAGCATCATTGACTTTGATGACGAATTAGATACGTAATGTTTACCAGCGTTAACAGAATTTATTATTTAAATTTTCTGTAACATATAAAAATTAATGACATTTGAATCCCTTTTTAGTGTTTAATTGTAATTCTGCAGATGGTATAAGAAATAAATAAACTGGAACGTTAAATATCCCAAAAATGTTTTTAATTAATAATAAAATGACCGATAGCCCCAAAAAAACTTTAATATTATATTGACGAATTTATTTCTTTTTATATATGTTTAACTTATTGTATTTTTGATAATGGGTATTTTGTAAGTATTTAAATTATAATTTAGAATTTTTTAAAAGAAAAAGGCTACGTTTTAGTCTGAATGTGCCTAAAACGGTTTCTATGCCAAAATTAAAAATAATAAAAATACAGTTGTGATTTGTGTTAAATATGTCAAAATTATCTATCTTTTCTAGTGTATGTGAATTATTAAAAAATCATAAGAAATAAAATAATATTATAAAAACTTTTTATTTTAAGTTTATTACTGCCATAAATATTTAGTGATAAAATAGACCTCTTTCGACGCCTATGACAAGGACTAAAATCCTTTTTTAACACTTCACACATCCAAATATATATTGCTATCCAACCCAAATAATCCATTATTATAGACCGGTATTTTTGATTATAAAATTTCTAACCCATTCCTATGAAAAATATACGTGTCTAATAGATTTTGCCAAAGACACCGGACTAAAGAACACAGGTAGTTTGCGAAGAAAAAAAAGGTAAAAAATGAAAAAATCTCCCTAGTTCTTGAATAAACTATAGTATAAGAGGCAAAATTGGGTCTATTTTCCTGAACTCCAAGCTCTTGGGAGGGGGGGGGGGGGGGAGCGAATGTCCTCACCGCCACCCCCCCCCCCTGAATCCGCGCCTGACTGACACACATAATGAAACCACACATTTTAAATGTAATTGATGATATAAGATACATCCTGAATACTTTTAGTAACACAACTTCAATATTTTCAAAAAATATATAATATAATTTAGTTCGTAGCCACTTTTGAGGCACCTCAATTTTTTACCTATTTTTATGTCTTTTAGCCCGGAAAATCGATTTTTTGAGGATAAAAGTCCCAAAACCTGTCAGTTTTTTAATTATTAACAATTTAGTTGTTTAATGTCTATAAACAATTACCTTGGCTATTTATGGGTCCCTCCTCACCCAAATCGATTGTATTTTTAGAAACGTCTTGAATTTTTAATTTTTAAAAGATATTATTTAGAAAAAAAAGTTATATACAAATTAGTGTCAAAAGATTGCTATATAGAATTCCACTCTAACTAAATCGATCATAACTCGGCTTCGAGAAGTCCAATGGAGGCCTATAAACGCTTATATTGAAGGAAATTATTGTGACTTTTAAATGAACTTTACTCCATATTTTTCTGATTATTACAATAGCTTAAAGTTGCAATTTTCATCTAAAACTCATAAAGATATTTGCTTATAACAAAACTGAGAGGTATATAAAAAATACATGAACATATTTAAGGGGCCTAAAAGTGGTTGCAAAATCCCTCCTTAGTCTCAGAAATAAATTGGTATATACCTATGAAAACGAAAGTGTGTTCTTAGAACTTTTTTCCTAATTGTGAACACTGGTCAATGTGGTAAAAGTAGGTCAAGTCGGTACACCGAGACATCGCCATATTGGGTAGAAAGAGTAGAGAAAATAGCTGCGTCTCTTTCACGGTAGCGTTCATGATGTCCAAGAACATTATTAACGCTTTCAAGAAAACCAGAATTCATCCATTTGATAGGAATGTCTTCACAGATAAAGACTTCTTACGAAGTGTAGTGACTGATAATCCGATACTGATGCCAATCAAAATCCAATTGGTGTATTATCTCAAGGTATCATGATAAGATATGAGCGAAATAATCCCTCAATTCTAAAAAACGAAACACTTCCTACAGCATCAGCTCATTCTCCAACTCTTTAACCAGAACACCTGGCTTTCCGGTTTGATTCATGGCAAGATAAATCAGAGCCATAGCGTAACATACGACAAGAGCCATTAGAGTCACAGCACATTCAACTACAAGAGCTATCAAAACCTCAATTCTCTAAGACAAAAGATTCTTCTTTATTATGAGGATCTTTTATACAACCGATCAATTTAGACAAACCATTAAAGCTGGATGCAGCTTAATTGCAACTGATACATCAGAGAAGAAAAATATCAAATTACAAAGATCGAAAATTAAGAACAGAAAATATTAAAAGGAACCCACAATAAATAAATCAAATAAAAAAGCTGTTAGAAAAGTCTTACAGAGTGAATCAGAAGATGACACTGAAAATATTTCTATACATGATGAAGATTATGAGAAAGAGGAAATAGAAAATGAAATTTAAATACTAATCCATCAACAATTAACGATCAATGTGTTCTCTCGAATTCCAAAGAAAGAGGATTACATTATTATTCATTTTTCATCATTTAGGACGAAAGTTTTTATTTTATAGGAAAAGTTTTGAATAAGCGTTATATTACATGAGTTCTATTCCTATAAATCGCAAATATTAGTTTCAAATTCTAAGTAATCCTGATTTATCCTCTGTTGAGGAGTGTGATATTAAATCTAAATCACCCCAACTTTATGTATCAAAAACCACCTTACGCCAACAGTCTTAGTACCATTTTAATGTTGATTTTTCTCAAATTGATTTATGTTAGATGATATGTGGATTTTGTTAGGATTAAATTTGTTTTACCGCACTTTTTAAAGCAAAGATTAAAGGACTCAACTGTGAGTGGTCAATGAAAGATCAAAGTGTCATTAAATTGTTCAATCAGATAACTGTGCTGAGAACAAATTAGTTTGTTAAGTTAGCTAGAAAAGCTTTATTTAGTTTAAAAAGATTTCTATTCTGCATTTTTGTTCATTTATTTTTAAGATTAAATTCGTTTTATTATCATTCCTATCTAAGTTAATGACAACAAAAATCTCATTAAATTGATCTGAGATTAAAATATTTTTAAAAAATCAAAATTTCATTAAGAAATAATCTTTCTGCCGTATTTAAATAGTTTGTTATATATGTAATTCTCCTTTCAGGCAGAGAATATGAAAAATATATATACAAACAGTTTATTTCCTGCAAGAAATAAAGAAATCTTTTTGCCGTATTTAAATAGTTTGTTATATATATAATTCTCCTTTCAGGCAGAGAATATGAAATATATATATATATATATATATATATATATATATATATATATATATACAAACAGTTTATTTCCTGCAAATATCGCTCTGGTTCTCTCTCCATATGCGTTTCGATCACCTCATGATCTCGTCAGTGGAGCTGTATCGGACCGAGAGCAACATTAACCGGAAATAACTGATATATGAACCATGAATTTTAAGGTATGTCGGCAGGATATTGCACCTGCCATCTACCGCCTTCGATGTCAGACTGAAAAATATCGCCAGTCGAACGACATCTATGAATCATTGGAGTAACGTGAAATTTTTAAAAAATCAAAATTTCAGTAAGAAATAAAGAAATCTTTCTGCCGTATTTAAATAGTTTGTTATATATGTAATTCTCTTTTCAGGCAGAGAATATGAAAAATATATATATACAAACCGTTTATTTCCTGCAAATATCGCTCTGGTGCTCTCTCTATACGCGTTTCGATCACCTCATGATCTCGTCAGTGTAGCTGTATCGGACCGAGAGCAAAATTAGTGAAATTTTTCACGTTACTCCAATGATTCATAGATGTCGTTCGACTAGCGAGTCTGACATCGAAGTCGGTAGATAGCAGGTGCAATATCCTGACGACATATCTAGAAATTCATGGTTCATATATCAGTTATGTCCTGCTAATGTTGCTCTCGATCCGATACAGCTCCACTGACGAGATTATGAGGTGATAGAAACGCGTATGGAGAGAGAACCAGAGCGATATCTGCAGGAAATAAACTGTTTGTTGTATATATATTTTTCATATTCTCTGCCTGAAAGGATAATTACATATATAACTATTAAAATATTTATTTTTAAATGTTAAGAAAGCTCTATTTTGCTAAAGAATATTTTTTTGGAATAATTTCGAAAGGTTACTGTAAAATTTTTAAATTTTTAGTTGTTTTGATATCTGTTGTGATCTTTTGTTGATCTTAAATAATTTTTGTGTTCTAGAAGTAACCTAAATGTTACAAAAAATAACACAAAGAGATAGTATGACAAGCGAAAGCAAGTTGTCGACGGGAAGGGGGGGGGGGCTCCATTCCCATCTTTAATGTAAAAGGTAGAGTCGAGTCTATTTTTCTGAATTCGGAGCACTTTTCAACGGAAGGGAAGACGTTAGCAACATACACATTCCTAGTATAAAAGGCACAATCGGGTCTATTTTCATCAACTCAAAGCTCTTTGAGGGGGGGGGAGCAATCGCAAGAAAAAACAAGTTGTGGACGGAGGGGGGAGATGCCAGTATAAGAGACAGAATCTGGTCTATTTTCCTGAACTTAAAGCTCTTAGGGGGGGGGGATCCCCTTGGATTCGCGCCTGATTAATTTATTTTAGGACACAACGGGTGAATACCCTTTTTTTAGGAACTATTGATTTTCAGATTTAATCAAATTTAATTAAATGGCTTCTCAGACAAGAATATAGCAAGGAAGCCTATTCTTCTTTTAGTATTAATTTGATGTCAATAGATTGTATAGTTTTGGGGCAATGTAATTTTGAAAAAAAAGTTATCTACTGATGCCACAATGACTCTATACAAAATCTACACGATATTTTCTTTTTCGACTTTTTAACACGGAGCAGGATTTTTTATTTGCAAGGCACTGATAAAAAAAATATTTCATCTTTGAGATTTAATCCGTGGATACACTGTAGATACCGTAATTTAACCAGTCTGAAAAACACCCAAATCAGTAGTTATTAAGTCAGAAAACAGTATTCGAGTCTATGATAACGTCAAAACACTATCAACCGAAAACAAAACAATTTATATCAAATATTCAATACCGTATTACGAATATTTCCTTTCTTTGTGTTCTAAATACTATCTCTATACCAAATTTCAAATTTCTAAAACCGCAAAAAGTGTCTGAGTTTAGGGACCATATTAAATTAAAATATTGTACTTTCTAATAACGTCATAGTTCAATTTTCTCCAAAAAAATTTCCTTCGAAACTAAAATACAATCATTTTTTATTGAAAACCATCCCGTAATATACCCGAATCATAAAATACCTGCAATTCTGTAGTAATGTGGATTTAGAGTTTGAAATAAATTCCGATTTTTCCCGCAACAAAACACCGTACCTCAAATGAAACGCGACAAAATATGAGACGGGAAACTTAAAAGCCGGAAAATTGCACGTCAACGCACAAAGGCATTAGTTTTTTTTAATTTCAATTCAAAGGGTTTTTTAACCTGCATAATAAGAAAATAAATGTTAGTCTACTATTTCTATAAATTTACAGAGAAATAATATAAAATTTTTGATCAGATAATTTTTTGGCTGAATAAAGGCTGTTAAAAACATAAAAGTTTGATTTATATACGTGTCTAATACTTGGAAAAATCTGCTTACAAAACATCAACCAGTACCACTTAGTAACGAAAGAGATTACAACTCGGCAACGCAACCACAAACACTGGCAACAGGGCCGATGACGCGCAGCAGGTCACGCCACCTGATGGTCCGGAACCATTCGGAAAACGAACACGTCCGACGCGCACACGGTACCGACAACACCGGAGTCGCAAGCGTCAGTTCGCTCGTAGACGCCATACAATGAGCTTTGAAAATGGTGAATGAGATTTCACCGAAACGTCAGCTGCCTTACAGTCCTGAGAAGGACTCAGCACATACACGGGATGCCCGAAAACCTTCGATTACATATATATATATATATATATATATATATATATATATATATATATATATATATATATATATATATATATATATATATATATGTTTATGCGGCTTTCACGAATTCCTCTGTGTGAGATGCGATAGCAGTGGATATATCCATATTATGCCGTTGTAGTACTGAAATCATATTCAGCAAACGCACAACTATAAACTATATGCAGCTCCGTATATGAATGAAGTAAAATGCGAACAGTAAATGCAAACTGCGTTCCAACAATATCCTTTCCGTGTTAGAGGTTGCACAGTTCGAACAAATTGCTAAGGAACACAATTCATCCTATTCCACCACCATCGAGATGATGGCCTACCTACCTACTTACCTTACTTCATATATATATATATATATATATATATATATATATATATATATATATATATATATATATATATATATATATATAGTAGTACTTAGAGAAAACTAAAGACGCCACTGAATTTTACGTGACAAACTTTATTTGAGTCAATATTTACCTTTTCGATAACTGAAAAGATAATTGAAATACGAGGGATGTACCAAAATGGCAAATTTTCTAAAAAACTGTATCTAATAAACTACGAGTGGTGTAAAAATTCTGTCTGCGGCAACTTTTGTTTTATGCAAAAGTGGCAACACTTCGCGAAAACCGCATTCCGCTAACTTTAAAAATAATGGAGTAACCCGACAAAAACAATGAAATCCGAACACTCTGTACATAAAAAAGAGGTATTATGTGTCTATCCTCAAAAAAGTGTTGTTATGAGCAATACTCCATGGAAATTAGATCAAAAAAGAGTTGTTTTGTTAACAAAAATGTAACATTTGTGTTTTTGCTGGAATAAGTTCATTTCGGCGTCCTATAAAACTTATCTCGATGGTAAATCTGTTCAAAAAAAATGGTGGACCAAAAATGGTCACGATTTTCGGTTTTTTGCATTTATCTCAAAAAGTAAAAGTTGTATTAAAAAATGTTTCAAACAAAAGTCGTAGAGAGTTAAAAAACCTATTGATTGGTATAACATAAGATATAGGTGGTACCATTAGTTATTGAGATATACTTGTTTTAAACAAAATTTACGATTTTTGTTTTTTTTAAAGACATTTATTAACAAACTACCGATTTAAAATTTAACATAAATATAGGTATTATCATTCTAAAAAAAGTATGTCAAACCCGAAATCTGTGAGTTTTCATTTTCCGAGAAATTCGATGTCAAAGTTGAAAATTTTCCGTTTCTCTAACTAAAGTACAAAACTCAATTTTAATGGAACTTGTTTGTATTTTTTTATATTTTGAAGATCTATTAAAATTTTTTTTTTCAATCGTGGGCCGAAAAATTTTGCAAAAACCAATTTTTGCATCAAAAAAATTGCGATAACTTTTTACCGGATGGAAATTTTTTTAAAACTTGCATTGGATTTAGATGTATCATTTCCGATCTTTTGGATGAAAAAAACGTTTTTTTTTTTCAAAAATTCATAATGGCCTGGCAAATGAATACTAAGGGCTCAAATTTGCAGAAGATGCCTTCTAATACCTGTACTGTACCTGTGATTTTTTTGGATTCAAGAAATACACTTCCATACGATCTGTAAACCTTCGAAAATTGGGCCGAATTTAATCGAAAATAGCTGCTGCAGGCCGCTGTCGGCGGGTTGCCATAGTTCAGGCGCATTATTCATTGGAGCTTCATGGAAACTTATGCATCACAAGTAATATTTATAATATTGATGTTATTTTATTAATTTATATGATAGTAACAATTTGTTTAGTCATATTAATTATTAATTTGTTTATTAACAAGATTTTTATAAAAAATTATAGAGGAAATCATTCAAATATTCAATTATATATTACACATTATACTGTTTTTTCCTTTATATTATTACGTAATAGTTTATTAACAAAATTTTTACGAAAGTTTCTATAAACAAATCATATACATATTTAATAATACATTAATATTTTATTAACAAACCTATGCTATTTAACTTTTTTTAGTTTATATTAGGACAAATTAGAAAGATGAATGCATAATTGATATATTGTATTTGTACGATTTTCGCACTTAATTTTAATGTATTATTAAATATTTATATGACGTATTATATATTATTATTATAATTATATATGATTTGCTTATAGAAATTTTCGTAAAAATTTTGTTAATAAACTATTAGGTAATAATAATATAAAGGAAACCGAAGAAACCTCTTTGCTGCCTATGTGGATTATAAGAAGGCCTTCGACTCAGTACCACATGAATGGCTCAAAACTATACTGAGAATGTATAGGGTCGATGATCATTTTGTTTCCTTTTTAGAATGCATCATGTCAACCTGGTGAACCAGGATCCAACTGCAAGTTCCATCCAGCGATACCATCGAAACTAATACAATCCCAATACGAAGAGGAATATTTCAGGGCGATTCACTAAGCCCATTGTGGTTCTGCCTTGCAATGAACCCTCTGTCACGCCGTTTGAACTCCACTAGATACGGCTTTAGTATTAGAAAAAACAACGAAGAGGTAGCAAGATTGAATCATCTTCTATACATGGATGATCTTAAACTGATGGCTGCTACCAAAAACCAGCTAGAGCAAATGCTCAAAATTGTCGAGGAGTTGTCCGGGGATATCGGAATGCAGTTTGGACTTGACAAGTGCCGTATTTTGAACATCGTTAAAGGAAAGATACAACCGGGAGCATTTGAGATGCAGAACGGTGAAACCATTGCTGCAATGGAGGCAGAACAAACATACAAATACCTAGGTATGAAACAAGCTAAACGAATTAACTTCGTACTATGAAGGCCGAATTGACAACTGAATTTGTCAGGAGGGTAAGACGGGTGTTGCGAACTAGTCTAAATAGTAGAAATTTGTTTAAGGCGCTCAACACGTACGCATGCTCTGCGCTTAGCTACTCTTTTGGAATAGTAAAATGGAGAAGGATGGATATCGAAGGCCTGCAAAGAAAAATAAGAACACTCCAAACAAAAGCATACAAACACCACCCTCGAAGTGCTATTGAACGTACAATGCTTCCAAGACACCAAGGAGGAAGAGGATTGGTGGATATTGGTAAACAGCTCGACCAACAAATAAAAAACTTACGTTCATATTTCCACAGGTTAGCGGCCTCTTCCACACTACATCGAGCAATATGCGAGGCAGACGATTCGACGCCGCTACAGCTGAGGGAACGGGATATTGCTTCTCACCACCGAACAGACCAAGAGAAGTTACAAGCCTGGCTACAGATTCCACTTCATGGACGGCATCCAAATGAGGTCAACCAGGACAATGTCGACAACTTAGCGTCGAACTACTGGTTGATTTCAGGACAGATGTTTTCGGAAACGGAGGGCTTCTTGTTAACTATTCAAGACCAGGTTATTCCGACGAAGACCTATCGGAAATTCATTATCAGAGATCCCTCAATAGAAAATGACCAATGTAGATATGGCTGTCGAACATCAGAGACGATCCAGCACATAACTGGAGGATGCCAAGCGTTTGCCGCAACCGAGTATAAGGAAAGACACGATTCAGCCGCTAATATACTCCATCAAGAGTTAGCAGATAAGTTAAAACTATTGCAGGTAGGAAAGGTACCTTACTACAAATATAATCTAGAGCCTATTCTTGAAAACAACGAGTTCAAGTTATACTGGGATCGAACGGTCCTGACAGATCAAACAGTTGCTCATAACAGGCCAGACATTATACTAACAGATAAAATTTCTAGGCGAACTACACTAATCGACATCGCTGTACCGAACAACAACAACCTAAGGTCAAAATACAACGAGAAGATCGCCAAATACAGAGATCTGGAGGTGCAAATCCGCAGACAGTGGGCAATGAACAGCGTCCACATGATTCCTATAATACTGTCAACAACTGGAGTGATACCAAAGAACCTCCTGCAGAACATCAAGGGACTGGGCCTTAGTGAACATCTGTATAAGCCGATTCAGAAAGCGGTTCTTCTTGCAACCGCTCGAACCGTCCGAAAGTTTGTAGGAAGTGCAGAAGACCACGCCACCTAGGACCCGATAACATGGAAAGGGTCCCCACAGAGCTTCATACTTTTGGTGTCTTTGTATACCTGATATGAGTGAATAATCCCTGGAGGGAGTGCGAAGCCGTTTGGCTTGTAAATCATAATATAAAGGAAATAAACAGTATGATATGTAATATATAATTGAATATTTGTATGATTTTCTCTATAATTTTTTGTAAAAATTTAGTTAATAAACTGTTAGATAATAATAATATAAAGGAAAAAACAGTAGAATATGTAATATATAGTTGAATGCTAAGTAGTAGATATCTGTTGGACTTCCATTGTCTTTATTTTTGTTGAATATCACGACGTTTCGACTAGTAGTTATCTCTAGCCGTTTTCAAGTGAAACATAATAGTTGAATATTTGTATGATCTTCTCTATAATTTTTTGTAAAAATTTTGTTAATAAACCAATTAGTATGTCTAAACAAATTGTTACTATTATATAAATTAATAAAACAACATCAATATTATAAATATTACTTGTGATGCATAAGTTTCCTTGAAGCGCCAATGAATAATGCGCCTGACAGCGGCCTGCAGCAGTCATTTTCGATTAGATTCGGCCCAATTTTCAAAGGTTTACAGATCGTATGGAAGTGTATTTCTTAGATCAAAAAAATTCACAGGTACAATATAGGTATTGAAAAGCATCTTCTGCAAATTTGAGCCCTTAGTATTCATTTGCCACGCTCTTATGAATTTTTGAAAAAAAAAACGTCCAAAATTAATTTTTCTTTTTTTAGATCGGAAAAGATACATTTAAATTCAATTCATGTATTAAAAAAATTTTATCTTCATTCGGTGAAAAGTTACCGCAATTTTTTTGGTGTTAAAATTGGTTTTTGCAAAATTTCTCGGCCCATGATTGAAAAAAAATTTTTTTAATAGATCTTCAAAATATAAACCAATACAAAAAATTTCCATTAAAATTGTGCATTGTATCTTAATTAGGAAAGCAGAAAACTGAGGTTGAATTTTCAACTTTGACATCAAATTTCTCGGAAAATAAAAAACTCACAGATTCCGGGTTTGACATACTTTTTTAGAATGATAATACCTATATTTATGTTAAATTTCAAATGGATCATTTGTTAATAAATGTACCTTTAAAAAAAAACAAAACCATAAATTTTGTCGGAAAAGAATATATCTCGACAACTAATCGATAGGTTTTTTAATTCTCTACAACTTCTGTTTGAAACATTTTTAGATACAACTTTTACTTTTCGAGATAAACTCAAAAAACCCAAAATCTTGACCATTTTTGGTCTGCTATTTTTTTTGCCCAGGTCTTTCAGAGTTACCATCGAGATATGTTTTATAGGATGCCGAAATGAACACATTCCAGCAAAAAAACCAATGTTACATTTTTGTTACTGATGAAAGTCTATTTTCCATGGAGATAAATAAAACAAAACACCACTTTCAATACTTTAGGATGTGATATCGAAATAATTTTTTGTTTACTAATATAAAACACTATTCAGGATATTGGTGAATCATTTAATGTTACATACTGTAATTAGCTTTGTTAAGCCAGGTAAACAACTTTATTTGCGAAAAAATTCGTTCTAATATTTTAAAACTGACTAATAAGTAATTGAGAAAAACAAAAATCACTTTAATATCAGTAAGACTAAGATATTCATCTTAAAAATGAAACTATTAAACGTCAAAATCTATCCAAAGTATGTCATGTTTTCTGAGCATTAGGCGGCACGTCCCAAAAATGCGTAAAGATAATATACAAACTTTATCCTAACGTGACCCTTGTCAAATGTTGTTAAGCTTTTCATCACACAATTTCTACGCTTCCCAGCTTTGTTGATTTAGAACGTATGGCCTCTTGGATTTAATTAGGTTTTCTTCGCGTTAGCTTGTCTGTTTTGTTTTCGAAAATGGCTTTACCAGTGTGGGAAGATAATATCATTTATTATTTACGTGATAACGTGATCATATTTTCAGTAGCATCTTCTTAAAAGTGTTACTTTCGTATAAGAAATAATACATATAAATAATCATTGCGAAAAATAAATAGCACTTTTGTTTTTTCTTTTCAAGTTTGTTAAACTGTAGTAATTACAAAAATATGCTACGAGGATGATTCGATAAGTTCTCGGCCTGATAAAAAAAAACAAACTTCAATACATTTAGACTAACGATGCTCTAACATTTTAATACCCGTAGTATAATGCGATTTGTCCAACTCTACAAAATAAGCAGTTGTCGCTGCTCTGACCTCGTTATTTGAAGGGAATTTTCATCCAGCGAGCCATTTTTTCAAGTTTGGGAAGAGAAAGTAATCGCTGGGAGCCAGATCCGGCGAATATGGCGCATGTGGAAGCACTTCGAAATGTAGGTCATGGAGTTTAGCAGCAACAACCATAGATTTGTGCGCAGGCGCGTTATCCTGATGAAACAGCACTTTTTTTTGGCAAGATGTGGACGTTTAGCCTTAATCACATGCTGCAAACGGTCAAATAGTGAAGCGTAATACTCCCCGGTGATAATCTTGCCTTGTTCTAAATAGTCATAAGCACCACGCCATGTGAATCCCAAGAAACTCTTGCCGTTACTTTTCCTGCAGACGGAACCCACCCACTGTTTAGACTGCTGCTTTGTCTCTGGCGTATAATGGTGAATCCATGTTTCACCTACAGTTATAAAATGTCGAAAAAACTCAGCAAGATTGCGTCTGAATAAATCTAAATACTCTTGCGAAGTGTTCATTTGAAAGCGTTTTTGGTAGACTGTTAACAAACGCGGCACCCATCGCGCAGAAAGCTTTTTCGTGCCAAGAATATCATGTAAAATTTATCGAAATATTTGCTATACCAGCAAACTCTCGTACTTTCAGTCGGCGGTCATGACATTGTGAATTTTTGTGACAATTTCGTCAGTTGTAGCGGTTTTTGGACGTCCCGAGCGCTCATCATCTTGAATTGATGTACGACCACGATTAAATTCAGCAGCCCATTTTTTTACTGCCGAAAACGAAGGAGAAAAATCCTTTAAAGTAGAATCTAACTCATTTTTAATGTTCGTAGGAGTTAAACCCATTAAAACAAAGTACTTTATAACCGCTCGAACTTCAATTGTATCCACCTTTCACAAAATATCGAACCTTATGTGTTCACTCGATCGCCACAAACAAGCAACTGAACGCAAACATCTGAAACTTTGCAGGGCGTCATCTCAAGGTTAATGCTTATAAAATATTAGAGTTATTTGATCTTACTAGCGCCCTCTATGTTTCAGGCCGAGAACTTATCGAACCATCCAAGGATATCATCAGATTTTTAGTTTTCGACTGCAAGGTATAATATTGTTTTTGGTAAAGAATATGATCAGCGTTTTAGAATAATATTTTTCTATGTTGAGACTCCTGTAGTAAAAAGAATATACGACCCGTCGGCTGTTAAAACGTTTCGTTTTTACCTTTGTTGTATTCGTTACTAGCTGGGTCGCATGCGCTCAGCTTGATTTGGGAATCATTTATTGTCACCTCAAGTTAGTGGCAGCTAGGGAATAAGTACTACAGAGCTGCAGAACCGCAAACATTTTTAGACTAAAAGCATTGTTGTATATATCATATAAAATATTCTATAAACATGCCACTATGAGTTCTGGAACGCAATAAAGTCAAATCTAGAATTCGTTATATAGGCCAGCGGAATTAACATATGGAATACATTTATTGTTAGTAGACTTGTGACTACGTAGAAACCTTCAGAATGATAATAGTAATTATGTGGTATATTATGTCTCATTTTCTTTCTTGGGGAAATTTTTTTATGTAACAATTAAGATGTGAAAAAACAGTTTTCTCGATTTCCAGTAAAAGCTGTTATTTTTCAGTAAAAAGGTTCAAACAAAAGTTATGTGCGTTGAAAATACCTACAAAATGAGCTAAAGTTCATCCAAATCGAATAATTTGTTTGTTAGTTCTTGCAAAAGAACCTGCTGAAATGGCTGTTTTTTCAATTGTTTATAAACAATAGAAAAATATATTGTATTAACTTTATACTAAACCAAAAGGAGCCTCCTGTTGCATACACCAAGTATGCGAAATTTCAAGTAAAAATATTCAATATTTTTTTGACCAGTGAATTTGTTTATAACATTTCATGTTTTTTTGATTGTTTATTCTCAGGGATCTAGAGATCGTACAGTGATCTGCGGATGCGCAAATGAAAGTTCGAGACTTATGCTAACAATCACGAAAAAGAATCAAAGTAATTGTTGATTTTAATTTGTGGAAACAGATAAACAAATTTGTGGTTCGTTTTTTCGTTATAAACAAATAGAATAACTCTTCGACAATTGTTGATATCGAAATGCCGATAAGTGGACGTGATAGGTGAGATTTTGGCGCATATTTTGAAAAAAAAACAAATTGTGTACGACCACTAGAAGCTGAGATTTTTTTTAAATCGCTTCTGCGTTGTTTATTATTAAGGAATTATTTAAGTAGGAACTCATAAGGAGATGGTTAAACTATTGTATGCAGCAGTTTTGAACTCAATTATTTCAAAATTGTTGCTGTTGCAATAGTTTAAAGTTGCACTTACTCTAAGAGTCAGAAAGTGACAAGTGGAGGGGGCGTTTTTTAAACCTGCGGCGAGCGGTCAACAGAATACTACTAATTAGGAATATCAAAAATCCAATTGATTTTTAATGTACCATAATATTTATGGTATATATATATATATATATATATATATATATATATATATATATATGTTGTCATTTGCCGCCAAATTATTAGATGTAAAAGAAAAACACATGTTAACTTTTTTGTTTATTTTACATCGATGGACACTTATTTTCGAAACCATATCGATTTCATTATTATCATAAACAGATTTACAAGCCAAACGGCTTCGCACTCCCTCCAGGGATTATTCACTCATACCAGGTATACAAAGACACCAAAAGTATGAAGCTCTGTGGGGACCCTTTCCATGTTATCGGGTCCTAGGTGGCGTGGTCTTCTGCACTTCCTACAAACTTTCGGACGGTTCGCGCGGTTGCAAGGAAACCGCTTTCTGAATCCGTTTATACAGATGTTCACTAAGGCCCAGTCCCTTGATGTTCTGCAGGAGGTTGTTTGGTATCACTCCAGTTGTTGACAGTATTATAGGAATCGTTTGACGCTGTTCATTGCCCACTGTCTGCGGATTTGCACCTCCAGATCTCTGTATTTGGCGATTTTCTCGTTGTATTTTGACCTTAGGTTGTTGTTGTTCGGTACAGCGATGTCGATTAGTGTAGTTCGCCTAGCAATATTATCTGTTAGTATAATGTCTGGCCTGTTATGAGCAACTGTTTGATCTGTTAGGACCGTTCGATCCCAGTATAACTTGAACTCGTTGTTTTCAAGAATAGGCTCTGAATTATATTTGTAGTAAGGCACCTTTCCTACCTGCAATAGTTCTAACTTATCTGCTAACTCTTGATGGAGTATCTTAGCGGCTGAATCGTGTCTTTCCTTATGGTCGGTTGCGGCAAACGCTTGGCATCTTCCAGTTATGTGCTGGATCGTTTCTGATATTCGACAGCCATATCTACATTGGTCATTTTCTATTGAGGGATCTCTGATAATGAACTTCCGATAGTTCTTCGTCGGAATAACCTGGTCTTGGATAGCTAACAAGAAGCCCTCCGTTTCCGAAAACATCTGTCCTGAAATCAACCAGTAGTTCGACGCTAAGTTGTCGACATTGTCCTGGTTGACCTCATTTGGATGCCGTCCATGAAGTGGCTTCTGTAGCCAGGCTTGTAACTTCTCTTGGTCTGTTCGATGGTGAGAAGCAATATCCCGTTCCCTCAGCTGTAGTGGCGTCGAATCGTCTGCCTCGCATATTGCTCGATGTAGTGTGGAAGAGGCCGCTAACCTGTGAAAATATGACCGTAAGTTTTTTATTTGTTGGTCGAGCTGCTTATCAATATCCATCAATCCTCTTCCTCCTTGGTGTCTTGGAAGCATTGTACGTTCAATAGCACTCCGAAGGTGGTGTTTGTGTGCTTTTGTTAGGAGCGTTCTTATTTTTCTTTGCAAGCCTTCGATGTCCGTCCTGCTCCATTTTACTATTCCAAAAGAGTAGCTAAGCGCAGAGCATGCGTACGTGTTGAGCGCGTTAAACAAATTTCTACTATTTAGACTAGTTCGTAACACCCGTCTTACCCTCCTGACAAATTCGGCTGTCAATTCGGCCTTCATAGTGCGATGATCAATTCGTTTAGCTTGTTTCATACCTAGGTATTTGTACGTTTGTTCTTCTTCCATTGCAGCAATGGTTTCACCGTTCTGCATCTCAAGTGCTCCCGGTTGTATCTTTCCTTTAACGATGTTCAAAATACGGCACTTGTCAAGTCCAAACTGCATTCCGATATCCCCGGAGAACTTCTCGACAATTTTGAGCATTTGCTCCAGCTGGTTTTTGGTAGCAGCCATCAGTTTAAGATCATCCATGTATAGAAGATGATTCAATCTTGCTACCTCTTCGTTGTTTTTTCTAATACTAAAGCCGTATCTGGTGGAGTTCAAACGGTGTGACAGAGGGTTCATTGTAAGGCAGAACCACAATGGGCTTAGTGAATCGCCCTGAAATATTCCTCTTCGTATTGGGATTGTATTAGTTTCGATGGTATCGCTGGATGGAACTTGCAGTTGGATCCTAGTCATTACAATGATCCTAGATCATTACAATTATCATCATTATCACTCTCATAGTCGTCATCATTATTACTCTTATCATCATCATCACTCTCATCATTGACATAATTATCATCATCATCAAAATCATCGTTATTATCATAATTATAATTATTTTCTCCCCTATTACTTTCATCATCTTTGAAAGTAATATTATAATAGTCGCTTAAAATATAGTCGTCAAATGTAGTTTATTCTGCATCTCAAAAAATAATAATGCTATTAACAAATGTTGCTGTTTGTTTCATGCTATATCTTGCTAAATAATAATGCTACATTAAAAATCAATCTAATTTTTAATATTCCTAATTAATAGTATACTGTTGAGCGCTGTAACAATTTTTTTGAAACTTGAAAAGCACGTAAGTGTGTGTAATTATAATTATGCATAAAATGTATAAAAGTGCAACAATTTGTTTATTGCTATGTTTAACGATAATTTAATTACATAAACATATCATCCATTGTTCGAATTTGAAGCGTCCGAGTCGCGCTTTGTTTCGGCGCGCCGCAGGCTGAAAGAACGCCCCCCTCCACTACTCACTTTCTGTCTCTCTGCTACATCAACAATTTTGAAATAATTGAATTAAAAACTGCTGTATCCAATAGTTTAACCATCTCTCTATTCTACTTAAATAATCCCTTAATGTTAATAAATAACGCCGTAGCGATTTTTTGAAATATAACTCTATCTCAGCTTCTAGTGGTCGTACACAATATTTTTTTCAGAATGTGTGTCAAAATTTCAGCTATCGCGTTCATTTATCAGCATTTCGATATCAACAATTGTCGAAGAGTTATTTTATTTGTTTATAACGAAAAAACGAACCCCAATTTTCTTTATCTGTTTCAACAATTCATTTCGTTCTTTTTTGTATTGTTAGTATAAGTCTGGAACTTTCATTTGCGTACCCACAGATCGCTGTACGACCTCTGGATCGCTGAGAATTCACTGTGCAAAAAACTATTGAATATTTTTATTTGAAATTTTGCACATTTGTTGTATGCAACAAGAGGTTCTTTTATTTGCAATATAAAGTTAATGCGATATATTTTTCTATTGTATATAAACAATTGAAAAAGCAGTCACTTAAGCGAGTTTTTTTGCAATAACTAACGAACAAATTATCCAACTTGGATGAGCCTTAGCTCATTCTTTAGGTATTTTCATGCACACAACTTTTGTTTGAAACTTTTTACTGAAAAATAATAGCTTTTCCTAAAACTCGAGAAAACTATTTTTCACATGTTAATTGTTAAATAAAAAATTTACTACATAATTACATTATCATTCTGAAGGTTTTTACGTAGACAAAAGACTACTAACAATAAATTTCAAAATCATCTCATATGAGGTTAACTCCGCTGACCTACTAAGCGCCGGCGGTCAGTTTCATTCAGTCATACGAAATAATGCAATAGGAAAATGTTTATTCAATTCTAATTACGTTTGAAATTAATTTGATCACCTCCGAATCCGCCATCTTGAAATTTTAAAAAGCTAATAGTACATTTATAATCGGTGGCAAGGACTGCAGCTTCACAAAAATACCTTAAACCTCTCGGTTTAGTTGGTTTTTTTCTATATATATATATATATATATATATATATATATATATATATATATATATATAGGGGTCGCATTTTTCGGTACTGGCAACCAAACCCACTTCCATCTTGAAATTTTAAAAAGCTAATAGTACATTTATAATCGGTGGCAAGGACTGCAGCTTCATAAAAATACCTTAAACCTCTCGGTTTAGTTGGTTTTTTTCTATATATATATATATATATATATATATATATATATATATAGGGGTCGCATTTTTCGGTACTGGCAACCAAACCCACTTCTAATTTCAGCAGCCAAAGCCACGTGTCGCATCAAACGATCCTTTGGGCAGCGCGTTTCGTGTACTCGATTTTACATATTTCTATATTAATTCACAGTCGCGCCACCATATGGCGGTTTTTTACAAACTTTGTTAATCTGTGTGGTTCTTGTGTTATCAAGTGGACCATCGAAATGTCGCCTTTGTCGTCTTGTTTGCTGTTTCTTGATTTTAAACTCAGCTTTATAGGATGCAAGGGCGAGATGATGGTTTGTACCGAATGCGGTGGCCTGACGAGTCCCATATTAGGACGAAACAGCGCTGTCGCTATCTGTCGGACCCGGAGTTTTTTCATATTTTGGAGTGTTCCGCACTTTTTATCACGAGAATCATGCAGATTGACAAATTTTCACGTCCGCTTCGCCAATATTTGATTCTATTTTATTTTAAATTACACTGACAAAAACTTATCTATTTATTTATTTACTTGTTTGGCTTTGAAACACGCTAAACGATGTTCTCATGGTGGGATCGTTTGGTGCGACACGTGGCTTTGGCTGCTGAAATTAGCAGTAGGCTTGGTTGCCAGTACCGAAAAATGCGACCCCTATTCTTTGGGCAGCGCGTTTCGTGTACTCGATTTTACATATTTCTGTTTTAATTCACCGTCGCGCCACCATATGGCTGTTTTTTTAAAAACTTTGTTAATCTGTGTGCTTCTTGTGTTATCAAGTGGACCATCGAGATGTCCCCTTTGTCGTCTTGTTTGCTGTTTCTTGATTTTAAACTCAGCTTTATAGGATGCAAAGGCGAGATGATGGTTTGTACCGAATGCGGTGGCCTGACGAGTCCCATATTAGGACAAAACAGCGCTGTCGCCATCTGTCGGACCGTCCGCTTCGCCAATATTTGATTCTATTTTATTATACATATATATATATATATATATATATATATATATATATATATATATATATATATATATATATATATATATATATAGTACCTTTGTAAAGTAACGGATAAATTCAATGTAAAATAAATGGGTACTTGTTTGGAAAAAAGCTCAGATCTTTCGAATTTTATTTTTCGTTTAGAGTTTTTTTTGCATAATACCGAAATATAGGGACCTTCTTCTTGAGAGGAGGTCATTAATGGGCTCTATTAGGGTTTCTAATACTTTCCCACGTGAAGTAAATCATGGCCAGTAATGTAAATAAATTTAAGACTAGAAAAGTTTCTGGCAGCGAATTTTGTTCCTAAATAGAATTTTTTATGTTCTAATTTTTAATGGTTTTTGTATCAAAAATTTCATATTAATCCTCCCATCCCAAATCCTCCGAACCACAAATTCATGGGTCTCATCCTTGATTCCTCTCTTACCTGGAAACTACGTGTTGACAAATGCTTTTTTCCAACTTAAAAATCCTAAGAAAGCTTTCTGGAGTTAAATGGGAATCCCGTAGCACCTCCTTTCTTAGAATTCACTATGCTCTGATTCTGCCTAAAATTGATTATGGTAATCCCACTTACTATTCGGTCAACCAAAGGCAATTAAATCGCTTTAACCGTAACCACCATAATCGTCTCGGAACAGCTTTGGGAGCTTACCACACAAGTCCGGAGAAAAGCCTATACTGCGAATCCTAAGTCACCTCTCTTTCCTCCAGAAGACAGCTCCATTTGGCAAGATATATTAACAGCCTCAAGTTTCGCACTAATATCATATCGTAATTTATTTCTTTCTGTAACTACTCCCTTTCCAAATGTCTGGGTAAACTGCTCTCATTCCCGCGTCAGCCAATTATCCTCTCCCTTTAAAATGTATAGCTTCTCTCCTTGAAATCTCTGTTTTATTAGTCTTGACTTGACTTTGGCAAAAAGCCCTTTAGATCAATACAGCTACCTATTGCAGGGCAAGCAATTTTACTCTCTAATCAACACTCAATAGAATAATCAGCTCATTGTATACACTGATGATTCTAAAACTCTTGATGAAATCATAGGTGCTGCCTTTTACTATCAACTAACATCCCAGACTCTTGCCCTGCACAAATCCACCAGTAAAATGTTGGCAGAACTCTCTACCATTCTCAAAGCCACGGATTTAATCGTCTCCCACAAGATTCCCAATTGGGTTTTCGCATCAGACTCCCTCAATTCCCTTCAATTTATTCATTCTAGACAACCGAATTCTCCCTTTTCCCAGCTTTATACTTGACAACATCGAACATATATTGATCGAAAACAAAAGAGTTTCCTTTGTATGGATCCCCAGTCATGTGGAAATTGAGGGTAATGAGAGAGATGATTCTCTGATCAAAAACACATGCATCATAAATCCCATGCCAGTTAAATATATTTTCTCTCCCTCAAATATAAACAAATTCATGAACAAGATATTTATAAACACGATACAACTTCAGTGAGACTTAATGGATGAGAATGTTAAACTGCATGAAATTAAAGACATCTTTTTCAGCAAAGATAACACTTCTCAGATTGACAACAAAACTTTGAAATTAATGACAAGATTGAGAATTTCTTACATGTCTACAATCTAATACAGCATTAACCATCAAACATCTTCTGGAGCTGTCCCTAATACGGCTCAATTTTACTCTCAATGAGCATTATCGACTCCCTGCAAGAGAACCTCGCATACAAAAACGCTTCGCAGATACCCAAATTCTTCAAGGTAATCAACCTGATTGACCAAAAATCAACGTATTTATTAGACACTAAAAAGACCCAGAGGCTGATGTGTCTTTAATCGATATCTCTACCTCTGGTTTTCGTATTTTTATCGTAGTTATTCTGCTTGTTCTATATATTTTCGACTTTGTTAATTAAAAATAACATAGTTATATAAATCCTTATTATATCAAAGTTATAACGATATTAACGTTCAGTTTATGTGTTTATAACATGGTGAATAAATAAATAAATAAACTGCAATCCTCATATTATCTCCACACAAAGCTCGGACTGAAATTGGAGTTAGAATTTTCAGAGATCACAGAAAGATTCAGCTTGGACGAAATCCAATTCACAACTGATTATTTAAGTTGTACAGTCATTAAATTATAAACATCTTAGGAAATATATTTTTAAGAATTTTTCTGCTTGTGTTGATGAGATTCAGCACATCTCGAAATGGACTATTATATACTTTACCCACCATGTATTTTATTATTACAATATTTATACAAGAATTTAAAAACTAAAGATGTCAATAATAGCCACAAGAATTTTTTTTATAGTCTGGGAAGAGCTATTTAATGTGACATTTTAAAACCTATTTTATTTTTCGGGTTAAGGTGTCCATAAAATAAATTCTAGGACGCAATAAAATGAGGATATTGGGGCTTTAAGATATCTTTTAAAAGAGTTTTTCACTATAAAGTAATAAAATTTAAGTAGGTCCTCCGAGACCCTTCGAATTTATTAAGAAATGCCGAAAGGGTCAGTGGACGCATCCGTTTGTGGCCATCAGTGTGCGAGATGATTGGCTTGCTTAAAGGGCCTCTCAGGGGATAAGAAAGCCCTTTGTAAATTGGAGATCACATTCGAGAAAAACTGACTTTAAACATGCATGCAAGGATACATTAGGATAATAAATTTTGTTGTTTTCGTTGTATTTTGGTAAATTTTTTATTCGGGAAAACTTTTATGATTCACTTGAACTTCCATAAGAAGCATGTTACTCATCAGCTTTTTCTTATTAATTTATCGCACGTTATCTTTTCTAATATTTAGGTTTATTTATAGATAAATAAGTAGGCACAAAAAATAATATTATACGAGGTGTTTCGAAAATTCTTTTTCAAGAAATTAGGGTTCCTTAAAAACAAACTTTTTACAGCAGATGGTAAAGAAACGCAACGTTAATGAAATTGTGAACACTTTTATTAAAACTTATTAGAATTTGATGGTGTAGATACTAAATTAATTAAGCGTGCGCTATTGAAGATCAACAGTTGATCTTCAACAGGAATTACACAAGATTCCAAAATGAGTTTTTGGTGAAACGTGTGTAAGTTTTCACCGGAAATCAAGCCAGTATTCGGTGGTTTGATTTCTCCAAATCGATTTTGTCCTTTTGGTTTCTTAGAGATCAACCTATTATTTTATGGGGTATTGGGCCTGTAAATATGTTTTGGAAATGATCTTTTGATTCTCTCTCTTGTATCTTTGATGTATTGGAAAGTATGGTAATCGATCTGCTATAGGTAGGTGGTTTTATTTCCTGGGTAGGTTTTTACTGTAGTTTGATAGTTTTACTTATGGTTTTTATTATTTGAAGCAATTTTGTTTAAGAGTGTTGCAGTTCTTTTTCGTTTTTCTTTGTTATATATTGAGCAAGGGATATTAATATAAGCTTGTAGGCTAAACCAGGTTTTTGTGAAGGGTAATGGTGTGAATCGGCATTGAGGTATCTGTCCATGTGGGTTCATTTTCGATATACTGTATGTTGCGGGGCGTAGGTACGAGAGAAGCGATAGTCGCTACACAGGTGCTTGTTCAGAACTGTTACGATCAGAGAAAAGATGTGTGCCTATTCTTCATAGATTATGAAAAAGCATTTGATCGTTTACAACATCATAAACTTGACATGGATCAGAAAGACATCTGATGCATTGAAAGCTTATACTGGGGTCAAACCGCGCAGATAAAATCAGACAATAATGTATCCAACCCGATACAATACCGAAGAGGAGTGCGACAAGGGTATGTTCTGTCTCCTGTTTAACCTTTATTTGGAAACAATTGTCTAGGAGGCTTTGGAAGATATTAAAATGGGAATTAAAGTTAACGAAATATGGATTAATAAAATCCGTTATGCGGATGACGCAGTTCTAATCGCCAACAATATAAAGGACCTCCAAAAACTCATCAACATAATAGGAGAGCGCAGTAAATCAATGGGCTTGAATATCAATACAAGGAAAACAAAATTCATGATTATCTCAAGGAATCCCAATTTATTCCAAAACGCCAACATAAGATTCAACGCAGTACCCATAGAAAGAGTAACCAAATTTAAATATCTGGGCACATGGATATTCGAAGAATGGACTTCTGACAATGAAGTAAAATCTCGCATTGAACAGGCGCGACAGGCTTTTGTAAAACTCAGGCGAGTGCTTACGTGTTGGGATTTTGACTTGAAATTAAAACTGAGGTTCACAAAAGGTTACGTTTGGTCAATACTTCTTTATGGTGTGGAGGGTTGGACATTAAAGACAAGCGCTATCAATAAATTAGAGGCTTTCGAGATGTGAATATACAGAAGAATCCTTAAGATATTATGGACAGCGAGAATGGCCAATGAAGAAGTTCTTGGGAAAGAACGTGAATTATTCAATATAATCAAGAAAAGAAAGATGGCCTATCTTGGGCACATCATGCGAAATGAGAGATACCAAGTCCTATAGTTGATGATTGAAGGCAAGATCGAGGGCAAAAGAGGAATTGGAAGAAAGAAGATGTCCTGGTTCCGTAATATCAGACAGTGGACGGGGTTGCACGATATTCAGACACTGATACACACCGCGAGAAGTAGGGAAGAAATGGAAACCGTAATCGCAACCATCCATTAGTGGATATGCATTTGAAGAAGTATGTTGCAGTATCTACCCATTGTCTTTGCTACTAAGTCTCCTAAGGATATGAACTGATTGTCTTTCTTAAGTTGCAAAGTGAACTGAATCGTCGGGTGTGAGTTTAAAAAATCAAGAAAATAGTTGATCTGTTATTTGACATGGGCCACATCAGCTTTAGTTTCGAAATAGGTCTGCAACAGCTGAAGATAGTGATGAATCTATGACAGCGTAATCCATTGTTATGTAAACGTGTAAATATAGTAATCAAATAAGAAATAGGCATGCTTAAGGCAATATCTCGTGAAGTTCATAATGTGAGTTGGAAACCCTTTGAGCAAATTAAACTATTGTTTTTTTTTATTGTTATGCTCCGGTAAGGAATTTTTATTGGAATTTGTTGTAATATCATCTTTTCAAGCCTTGTGAAGTCTAGAAATGTTATGGATTTTTCCAAGTTTTCCAGGTAAAATGCAGAGTTTTCCACAATTGGTTGTGTGATGCTAGCAAGGTACTTTTCTAATTATTGAGTGAGAGAGTTTTAAGCGCAAATGAGTCCTAGAGGGATATTTTTCTCATAGTTTGTTTTGAAGTTCGTGGAATTTTTGACACTTGCTAGAATTTTCCTTTATGTGATGGGATACCTTGTCATATGTTTATCATATGGTGGGATCTTTTAAGATACCTCTCATTTTTGTGATAAAGTTTTCGTTATCCATGACAACAATAAAACTGCCTTTATCTATTGGTAATATTATGATACTTTTATAGGTCGAAACGAAACGAAAGCTCTTGATAAATTCCACCTCAAACCCAAACTTTGGTGTCGCTATGTCGATGACGTATTTGTAATATGGCCTCATGGCAAACAACAGCTCAACTGCTTCCATGAGTTCCTCAATTCTATACACGCAAAGATACAGTTTACTCTGGAACTTGAGGAAAATAATCAGCTTCCGTTTCTAGACGTCCTCATAACCAAAACAATGAATGGAGATCCACGACACACAGTATATCGAAAACCAACACACACGGACAGATACCTGAATGCTGATTCTCACCATCACCCCTCACAAATACAGGGCGTAGCCAATACCTTAATATCAAGATCCCTCCGCCTAACTGATGACCAAGGAAAAGAAAAGGAACTGTCACACTTAAAAAGGGCCCTCCAACAAAACAGCTACAAGATACCAACTATAAATAAGGCAATAAAATTGCAACAAAAACCAACGCAAGAAACAAGACCACCTGCCGAGGATAGACAAATCACTATACTTCCTTACATAAAAGGCACAACAGACAGAATCGGCAGATTACTCCGGAAACACAACATATCTACAACCTACAAACCACATAAAACAATAGGCTCTTCTTTAAGAAATCCAAAAGACAAAATCAGTCTAGAAAATCAAGGCGTATATAAAGTCTCATGTGGCACCTGCAACAAAACATACATAGGCCAGACCAACAGAAGAATATCAGCTAGACAAGATTGATTCGAGAATCCATCGAAATTGAAAAGAACGGCATTCTGAACAAGAGAGACGATGCACTGAATCTGCCCTTTACTTGGAAAACTCTCTTCAAGCGGGACCATGGTACCGACACGCGTGCCACGCTTAAACTGACACCAACGGTGGCGCTCGAGAGGGAGGCGGAGCCAACGCCAACGCCAACCAACCGCTACTATCTGCGACCGCGTATAAAGCACGCTGCACGCTGACTTTTCTTTCAGTTGATCTACAACCACCAAGCACAGAAGATGCCAAATGGGATTTTGGCGAAACGTCTGCAAATTTCTACAGGAAACCAAACCAACGAACGGATGTATTCCCGGATTAATACTGAATCATATATATATATATATATATATATATATATATATATATATATATATATATATATATATATATATATATATATATATATGTATATATATATATATATATATATATATATATACATATATCAGATTTTCTATATAGATATAGGTGTATTCCTACCTGTAAATTGACTCCATCTCAGGTAAGTTCAGTGGTTTATAAGATATCAATCAGACAGTCAATACACAGAATGATTAAAACACAAAATATCAATTTTATTAAACAATTTAAAAAAAAATGGCACAATATTATTAATTATTACTAGGTCAAATTAATAGTCAATAATTTTACCAACCGCTACTATCTGCGACCGCGTATAAAGCACGCTGCACGCTGACTTTTCTTTCAGTTGATCTACAACCACCAAGCACAGAAGATGCCAAATGGGATTTTGGCGAAACGTCTGCAAATTTCTACAGGAAACCAAACCAACGAACGGATGTATTCCCGGATTAATACTGAATCATATATATATATATATATATATATATATATATATATATATATATATATATATATATATATATATATACATATATCAGATTTTCTATATAGATATAGGTGTATTCCTACCTGTAAATTGACTCCATCTCAGGTAAGTTCAGTGGTTTATAAGATATCAATCAGACAGTCAATACACAGAATGATTAAAACACAAAATATCAATTTTATTAAACAATTTAAAAAAAAATGGCACAATATTATTAATTATTACTAGGTCAAATTAATAGTCAATAATTTTATCTTCCATCCAACACTATTTCTAATCAATATTACTTATTAGTTACTTTTATCTACCATGCATTGTCTTTTAACAACCTGGATCACAAGTTGGCAACGTTTAATTTCGTAATCGTCTACTAGATGGCTATAGTGCAGTTGTAAATGGAAAACGTCGTTTATTTGTTAGAAATAATATTATTTTAAACAAATTATCGTGTGCTGTGTTGTGATATAAGTAGTTAATATAGTTTCACACTTAATATTTATGATGATAAATATTATTATATTCTAACAGGTTAGTATTGCAAATTCAAATTTATTAATTTTATTTCTATTTTAAGAAAAGTTAGGTTAATATTGGATGCTAGTTTTCAATTTCTACGAAAAATTAAAGCTTTCTACTGCCTTATCTAATATAAATACCTTGTTATGTTTTCTTTTATTTGGTCCCAATATATTAATAAACCCAATTCCAATAATTTTATTTATTTTCTTCTTTAAAAATCTTTCAAATTTCCAAAAATATTTTATTTGTCGTTTCCTATAAAGTAAGGAATTAACAAAAATATTAGCCAAAGTCTCGTTCAGCTATGTTCTTCTTAGTTCCGTTCAAATTAATTTTTTTATCTTCTTCTTATCATAATATTATCGTATTTGTTGTTGTCTGAGAGTTGCACAGTTATTTTACAGGACAAAACTTATAATCTTTTACTAATTACTTTAAATAAATTATTAAATACTTTTTACTTGATAACAACAAAAACACATAACCTCTTTTAAAACCAAAACATTAAACTTTTGTTTTCTTGTGACGTAGGAAGACTTTTTTTGAAAATCTGAGGTTATGTAAATTTTCGAGATCTCGAAAAACGCAGTGCTTCCAGCAAACTGATAAATTCAACTCTCCAGAAATTCCAACTCCTTGGCTTCTTATAATCGGCCACAACATACTAAATTTCTGCATTATGATTGGTCAGATTTTTTGACACCTGGCAATTTGATAAATGTTAATATCTTAAAAAATTGAATTTTATGATGGCTTTTTAATTTTACCAATTTTGACTGGAATTTTAATGTTTTTATTAATATATTGAAATAAAACTGACTATTGAGCATAATTAACCTTGCAATAAATAAACTTTTGAGTTTTCTCGACATGTTGATATATATTAAAGCCAGTTTGGCATATTATTTATATATTAAAATTGATAAAAATTAACACTTTGTACCTTAAGATTTGTGACAATTTTAACTAAATTTTGTTCATAATAACTCTAAAATGTTTATTGTTGCTTTATTATTATTACCCTTTTATTTAACAAAATTTTCTTAATATATTAGTGCCAAATTGCTTTAAATAAGCTTAAATTTACCTTATAAACTAATTAAATTTATATTACATTCTATATTTTTATATAAAATATGGTTTTAATTTATACATAATTTCTTTAATAACTCTTAAAACTAAAACATTTTTCTTATATTTCATATTTTAGTGTTTATTTATCACTATTCAAGGTATTTTTGTCTGAATTTTGCACTAATTTTTCCACTTCACGCACTTTTTTGTGTCTTGTGAGTGATTGTTTTAATGGGACAGACGACGCTTCATTATTAGCTTTTAAAATCATCCCCACTCTTTTTACCTATATATATATATATATATATATATATATATATATATATATATTTGTTTGTATTAAGCCTTACTCTAACTAGTACAATACCTTTTACATAGTTTTTTAATTAACTTTAGTTTTTATAGAAAGAAAATGTCATATTTTTTTAAGAATATAAAAATTATTTAAGACTTTATCTGTTTATTTACACTACGATTTAAACAATACATCTTATACTATACTTAAATCTAATTTTATCCTTTTCTAAACCAAACCTACTGGCATATTCACCATTAAAATACATCATTTAACCTTTCTGTGTCTGATTTCTTCTCTTTTTATCTCAAATAACACTGATTCTGAGCACTTATTTATACAATATATATATATATATATATATATATATATATATATATATAGATAGATAGATAGATAGATAGATAGATAAGTCTTTATTTATTCCAATAAGTATTACTTACAAAAAACCCATGAGGGCATGGAACAATGTCAAAAAATATCATTACTGTAATAAACATCATAATAAAAATTATAGTTCACTCTCAGCTGTAGATAAAAAAAGAAAAAAAATTAAAAAGGAAAAACCTCAACAATAATTATACAGTTTTAAATATCTTTCTTGAATAATTCTATCAAGTTAATGTAGTAAAAACGAAACAACTAAAACTCAAGATAAAGTGCAATATACAAAAATTAAATAACAAGTACACTTACATACATTTAAAATTTAATAATACAGCCAATAACAAAAATTCTAATTCGAGACAATACTGTCTTTATCACACTCATAAAACTCCTTCAATGTATAGAAGGCTTTTTTACATAAAAAGATTTTCAGGACACACTTTAATCTATTTCTCAGTAGTAAATGTACATTTTCAGGTAAAGAATTAAAAACTTTTATTATAGAAAACTCGACATTTTTCTGCAAAAAACTAAAGTTATATTTATCAGAAAGCAGATTTGTTTTATTTCTAGTAATGTAGTCATGTTTAATAGATGCACCTTCAAAAAGATCCCTGTTATCAACAATAAACATCAGCGAATCCAAAATGTACATACCTATAACTGTCAAAATATTGTTACTAATAAACATAGTCCTACAACTGTCTTGTTGTTTCATTGCAAAAATACATCGTAAACATCTTTTTTGCAGAATCAAAATTCTATTGATATCACAGGAATTGCCCCAAAATATCATATCTGAGTCTGGACTGTACAAATGCATGGTAAGCTGACAGAGCTGCATCGATTCCAACTCTCTCCGAAATAATTCTTAATGCGAAACAATACTGAGATATTCTAGTGGCAATTCTCTCGATGTGCGCCCCCCAGTTCAACCTTCTATCGACATTTAGTCCCAAAACAACAGCGCTCTCAACTGATGTTATTGTTGTATCCTTAAACGTTACTGTAAATTGATTATTCAATCTGTTACCAAACATAATGCACTGTGTCTTGGAAACATTTAGCGACAGGCTGTTGGACCGAAAGTACCCATCGAGAGTGTCCATCACAGATTGAGAACCTTCATCGATAGCAACTCCGCCGTGCTTTCACTGAATATAAGCGATGTATCATCAGCATAAAGTACAATCTGCTCTCCAGAGATTTCGGGTAAATCATTTGTGTAAAGAATATACAAAAGAGGTCCAAGTATTGATCCTTGAGGGACGCCCCTCTTCATTTTAATCCTCTGAGACACTATAGCCCTACCATGAAGATCAGACTTCACAACACACTGAGTCCTGTCCGTCAAATACGATCTTATTAATTGCAGCGCGTTACCCCTTATACCATACATTTCTAGTTTTAATAATAATGTTTTACGATCCACAGCAACAAATGATTTAGAGAGATCCAGGCACATGGCCAATGTTTGCTTTTTTTTTATTTAGAGAATCTATAATTTGTATAAGTGTTTGATACAAAGCTCTTACTGTGGATTTCCCTTTTCTAAAGCCATTTTGTTTATCTGATATTACAGAGAACTTATCCAGAAATGTTACAATTCTCTGAAATAAAATTTTTTCAAAAATCTTGCTTATATTAGGCAATAGCGAGATTGGTCTATAATTCTTTTCTTCAGACTTCTCCCCCTTCTTATAGATTGCTCTAATATGGGCATTTTTCAGCTTACCCGGAAAAATACATATATATATATATATATATATATATATATATATATATATATATATATATATGTATATTAATTATAAAATTACCATTCACTTTGAAAGTTTGTTACACTACATTTTACCTCCTGTAATATTTATCCTATAAAACTGAAACAGAAAAAGCATTTATTTTATCAGCACCAATAACGCCAAAGAATTTGTAAATGAAATTCTCTCTCATTTGGCTTTTCCAAATTCGAAGTGCCCAGAAACTAACCTAAAAGCATATCTCCTCAAAATTTCAATTTCGATTACTACCTGTATTAAGTATTCATATGCTCTAGACATGCAAATGTGTGAAACCCAATTTAAGCACTAAATATAAAATATTTTGTCCTGAAAGATTTAATTTACTTGGCTATATTCGCATATCAGCACCCAATCTTTTATAGAAATAGCTAGACGGGGCTAGGCCAACAAGGACATTTTAATCATTTTGGCCGTATTTATGTTATGAATATAATTTTGTGTTTAAAAAAATATATATAAAGAACTGCTAAATAAACAACTTCATCTTTAAATTTTACAACTTATAACCGTCTTCCATTTTTTTTGATTAGGAACGCATTTGTGTAGTTTGTAGATAATATATCATTGCCATCAAAAGTAATATATCTATTTTTTTGAAGAAGGGGGAGGGTAATAGTCTGATACACTGCAATGCGGAGATTCAACGAACAGACTACAAACGATAATGGAGATATATCAGTGGCGGCTTTTCGTTACGTTTGCCGGTTTGCGCAACCCCCCAAAAAATGGTAAATTTAAATAGAAGATACTAATACAAGTACAAATATTTTTTTTTCATTTCCACTGATAATTTAATAAATAAATTTAAATCAATATTTTACCCACATTATACGCGAACAGCAGTCAATTATTGAAATAATTGAACTTACTTGACCTAGATATCATTAATAGTTTGTCTGTATTACAGTATTATGCCTGAAAACATTATCACTGTGCTGGTTTGCAATTTTAATGCAGTCCAAGCTAATCCATTGAAGCGTATATGGAGTTGCCTATCCAAAACGTGGAAATTAATTTCTTCTCATAAGCTTCATGCAGGTTGCAAGTTGACTGCAAACCTGTATTTAGTTTGCCCGTCAATTTCGTAATAGTAGGTGTTTTAGTTTGTTGTGCGGTACGCTATTGTATTTTTTTTATGTTTTGCGTTTTAGTTTTGGTAAAAAAAAATTAATTCCGTTCAAAGTTTAATTGCAAAACCATTCTATGGTCGGTCATTAAGTATAAGGCTGAAATAAAAAGGCTTGGAAGGCCTACTCCGAATTTAAAAATAAAACAATTGATGTCTCGCAAAAAAGAAGGACCTTTGCTTTATAATAAACATACGTGGCTCTGTGGTTGTGAAATTAAAAATGCTCTATTTTGTTTTCCTTATTTATTATTTGAAGGAGAAGCTTCTAGAACAAAAGTAGGTTTTTACCGACTTATATCATTCGGGGGATTGCGTTAAAATGCATACGTCGTCGGCAAAACATATGAAAAATGTTTTGCAATATTCAGCTTTTGAGACTGTTAATGTAGCTGCTCAAATAAGAAGTTCTTATCGAAGAGATATTGAATTGCATAATGAAAAAGTGAGATCGATACATTTTAAGCCTTATATTTAATTGTGTGCGTTTCTGTGGAGCTTTCGAACTCACGTTACGAGGACATGATGATTTCTCTAATCCCGGGATTTGCGAAGTTTAACTGATTTTAGTGCTGAGTTAGACGGTGCTTTGAGACAACATTTGGAATAACATTGGTATTTGAAGGTACATCAAAAACCATTCCAAATGAAATTTTACAAGCAATGTGTATTGTATGGCTAAAGAAATAAAAGAAGCTGATTATTTTTCCATAATAGCTGACGAGACTAGTGACGTATCAAAAATGACAATTGTCTTAAGGTATATTGTACGGGGCAAGCGGGTCGGGCGATTTTGAGATTTTTTAGTACCTTTAGAACATGACGCGAAAACTTGGTATTCTGTTATACCTAAAGAACTTGAAAAGTAAGTCAAAAGTAATAAAAACAAACTCATTTCGCAAACGTACGATGGTGCATCAATCATGAGCGGCTCGTCGAATAGAGGAATTGAAAGAACAGATAAGAAATAAATAAGAAGTCGAATCCAAAATAATCGAACAGGTAAACCATTTCAAATATCTGGAAGCCGAAACAACGAACCTAGAAAACCTGCACAAAAAAGTAAAAAAACAAACATTAAAAGCAGCTCGAATCTCAGGATGTCTAAGATAAAGTGTCTAGAAAAATAAATACCTTAAAACAGAGAGCAAAATCAAAATATATAAAACAGCGGTAAGGCCCATCATAGCATATGCGGCAGAAAGACCAGACACAGCCAATGAGAATAGTCCAAAGAAAAACAATAGCAAGTATACAAGGCAAAATAGTGTACGACAAAATACGGAACGAGAACATTAGACAACAATGCGGAATACAGGACATAGAAAAGCGAGTAAGTTAGAGAAAAAGAATTTGGAACAAACACATAAAAAGAATATAAGACATAAGATTCGTTAAAAATGCAAAACTAAACAACTCAGTTGGAAAGAGACCACAAGGAAGACTGCCAAACCGATGGAGAGAATGCTGGGCCTCTTCCTTCGGAGAGGACGTTTTGGCAATGAACAGGCATCAGCTTACTAATGTGGCAGAATACCACATTAGAAAGAAGAAGAAGAAGGAGAAGAAGAAGAAGAAGAAGAAGAAGAAAATATACTCAATATCGCATTAAGACGTCTCTCTCCTAATTACCCTCTAGCAATAAATCTACCTCGGAAATATTTTTACTGGGTTCCACACAATATGTTAAAAGTCACGTGAAAATTTTCACTTCTATCAAAAGTTTTACATAAATAAAGAAAAAAACTTACTAACACCCTCCTTTTTTAATGTATTGGCTATATGTATATTGCTTATGTGTCAAGAATGTTTTTTCTCAAAAAATATCTTCAATATACATGATTGTTTATTTAAAAAAAAATATATATTATAGATACAGAACAATTTTAGAAACCAGTTCTCCTTAATTGCTCAAGGTAAATATCCTAAAAAACTTTTAGTCTTGACACAATATTTTACAGAAGCGTATTATCTCAGATCTGAATTAAAAAAAATTAAAACCTCACTTATATATACTCATAACTTTCGAATTTAAAAATACGAAATAAATTATAAAAAAAGAAAATTAATAAAAAGGTTTTTTTTCAAATACTTCAGTATTTATCGGGACATAAAAGAAAGGTTAGTCAATTTATTTGCTTGCAGCCCTTATTGTGGGAAATTACTGGCTTACTCAAAAGGGCTCTCGAGGGATAAAGAATAAATAAAACCTTTGTATTATTACATTTTAAGAAAACTTGTTACAAAGTAACGTAAGAGATTACTGAACGAAAAAAAACATTTTGATTTTAATTGGTGATCAATTAAAAGTTTTAATTTATGAGAACTGAGTATACTTGATGGAAAAAAGAATCTTGAAGTGAATACTTTTAAAACATCAGATAAATATACCTATCTAAAAGCTTGTGGTAAAACCTGTTTTATCTAGCTATCGATATCTCAAGTCTCTGAGGTCGATAGACAATATTTCCTGTATTAAAACATTAAAATCTAGTTATGCAAATTCACGACGATATCCTTGCAAAAAAAACGTGAAAATTACACAGGCAGAAACTATACTATGCTTTTCCGATGGCTTTTGTCATGCTGAATCCGAATCTTACCATAGTATTTCCTCATCATGTCAGAATTTCGAGATATTTCAACCTAAAACACGATTTTTAGCATTGTTTGAGGTTATTTAATATCAGTGAATAAATTTCCTCTTCTCTTCAAAATGTGTTGTTCAAATATCTGTACCCATCTCTTAGTAATTTGGCCGGCGAAATTAGCCGCAAAATGAGACGATTTTGAAATTTAGTGTTACTAGACTTCTGATTACGTAGAAACCTTCAGAATAATAATGGTAATTATGTAGTACCTTATGTCTCATTTTCCTTTTTGGGGAAATTTTTTTATTTAACTAGATGTAAAAAAACACAAAATGAGCTAAGACTCATCCGTATCGGATAATTTTTTCCTTATATATTGCAAAAAAAAACGTGCTAAGGTAGCTGTTTTTCCAATTGTCAATAAACAATAGAAAAATATAGTGTAGTAACTTTATATTGCACTGAAAGGAGCCTCTTGTTACATACAAGAAGTGTGCAAAATTTCAAGTAAAAATATTTAAAACTTTTTGCAGAAATAATTTGTTAATAACTTTTTACATTTTATTTTGATTGTTTATTCTCAGCGATCTAGAGGTCATGCAGCAGTCTGCAGGTGCGCAAATGACAGTTTGAGACTTATACTAATAATAAGAAAAATGAACCAAATGAATTGTTGATTTTAAATTGTTTAAACGGATAAATAAAGTTGGGATTCATTTTTTCATTATAATCAAATAGAATAACTCTTCGATAATTGTTTACATCGAAATGCTGATAAGTGGACGTGATACCCGAGATTTTGGCGCTGAGATAGTTTTTTTTCAAAAAATCGCTGCGGCGTTGTTTATTAACATCATTGACTAAATAAACACAAGACTGTTAGTCCAATGCAATTTTGATGCCCATAAAATGGACACAACGATAGGACACAACGCATTCATCATTACAATGTTGCGAATGATTGAATATCAGTAATAAAAGGCTATATACCTGCCTTTGTAACAAGTATAAAAGAATTAAAATTGTTAGATTTCTGTTCAAAACGTGGCAATGTTGCATATCCCTTCTTACCGAGTATAAAGAGTATAAACTCCTCCTTGTTAACGACCTGAAAATACACGGTTGCCACTTTCTAGCGACCTTTTATTGAAATCACCCAGTACCTGTTTTGGACAAAATTAAGAAACATAAAATATTTAGTCCGCCATTTTGAATTTAAAAATTAGTTCGGTATGTGCAGGCCCTAAAACTCCCCCATATCAGTTCTGGAGCAAACTGGACAAAATTAAATTTTTTGTGCGCCATCTTTTTTTTTACTGAATCAATTTTGACCAAAATGATATGGGACCACTGCAGAAACTTCCTTCACATAATGCAAAAAATTTCATTTAAGTCGGTACAGGTGTATTCCGAAGTAATCGGCCTACAGAAATAAATAAGTATATAAATAAAGAAATATATATATATATATATATATATATATATATATATATATATATTCTTATTTTCTTGATTCTTGAACCATAGATTATATCACTTAAATATAAAACTAAATGTATACCTTATTTGTTTTTTTTTGCATTGTAAAATATAAAAAATATAAAAAAACCAAAACACATTCGCATTCCATGTATCCTCAGTAGACGTTGTAAAGATTAAATTTTATTTAGTAATAGAATAACAAAATGTCAAGGTATGTACCGGTAAAATTAAATATTTTTAAGAATTTTAAAAATTTAAACCTTCGAACATACCCCTGTAGAAGTAGCATAATGTCAGAACTAGGGCCGGGTTGTTTGATCGCTGAATAACGTAATAATATTTTTATTTATATTTGGAAAAGTCTGAATAAACAGTAGATATTTCATTTCTTGGGACACACATACCCATTTTATGCTATACTTTTTGAATTGCATTATTTAAACGAGTATCATATCATAAGCAGTACGTCAATTCTAAAACACATAAAAGTATGAATTTATGGTTGCCTAAATTATAATTGTTATTTTCAATATGTAACCAATATCTAACAAGATTTACCAATAAAAATATGTTTTTAAATCATCTTTTTGTTAATATTAATTGCAAACTTCGCATTTACAGTAATTTCTAACACTTAAAAGAGTCACGACAAGCAATTAAACTGAGAGAAAAGATAAGTAAACATGTTTATATCTGTCAAACATCAAAAAAGCCTTTTCCCCATCGATCATAAACAGCCTTCAGACAAATCTATTGTTGTTTAAATCTAGAGTATGATCGAAGATTTAAACACTGTTTTAGAATGTCTTGTTTGTTTTTTTAAAATTGTAGATATGTGAATGTTAATTATATAAAAATATTTTTAGGAGGAAAAAGTTTTGAAAATGCCTTGAATAAAGGGCGAAACGTCAATTGTTTTGTGTTTTTATTAAATATAGAACCTAAACCCAAGCAGGCGCGGATCCAAGGGGGAGGCGATGGGGGCGATCGCCCCCCCCCCCAAGAGCTTTGAGTTTAGGAAAATGAACCCGATTTTTCCTCTTATACTATAGTTTATTCAAGAACCAGAGAGAGTAATAAATCATTTTTTACCCTTTTTCTCTTCGCAAACTACCTGTGTTCTTTAGTCCGGTGTTTTTAGCAAAATTTGTTAGACACATATATTTTTCATAGGAATGGGTTAAAAATTTTATAATCAAAAATACCGGTCTATAATAATAGACTAAAACGTAGGATTATTCTCTCAAAAAATTCTAAGTTATAATTTAAATACTAACAAAATATCCATTGTCAAAAATACAAAAAGTTGAACAAATTCGTCCATATAATAATAAAATATTTTTGGGGCTATCGGTCATTTTATTATTAAATAAAAACATTTTTAGGGTATATGACGTTTCAGTTTATTTATTTCTTAAACCATCTGCAGAAATACAATTAAACACTAAAAAGGGATTCAAATGTAATTACTTTTTTTATGTACTGATATCTTAATTTAATTTACTTTTATATATGGAAATACGATAGCCCCAAAAAAATAAGATAAACATATTAATTCTACACGCTTAAGAAAAAGACACAAACACAATAATAAAATAATAAAAATTTACGGCTAATTAGAATTAAATATATATAAAATTAAAGAGTGGGACACACTAATATATAAAAAAACATAAACAACATTAAACAATAAAATACAACAAAAACAAAAATTTAAATAATAAATTGTGTTTACACTAGTAAACATTACGTATCTAATTCTTAATCAATGTCAGTGAAACTAACTTCGCTAAAATTAATTATAATTGGTTCCTCTATCTCACCGATTATGAGATCGAGTTCTCACATTTTGTTTTATTCTTTTATTATATGGATTTTTCCCAATTTTCCGCAGTAACTTTATTCAAAAAAATCTTTCAAAAGTTTAGTTAAATTACTAATTTTATTAATTGTGTTATTTCTAGCAACTCTACCTTTTACTTGAGAGAGATATTTACGGCTCCAACGGACAGTATCCGGACGATTTATAAGAACAGATTTTCTATCTGGTTTTTCCCAGCAAAAATTAAGTTCTCAGAGCAATTTCCAGAGATCAGTTCTTTTAATTTCAGGTAAATCGCGATCTTCAATGATTTTAGTTAGAATTTTATAGATGGTTGGGATCTGCTTCTCATAATAAAATGTATATATATTAATTGCAGTTTGCATCTCTTTTTCCAACAAGGTTTTTCGTTTTCTGGTGATCGAATGTGGCTTGGCAGTACTAACAATTCCAGTCGTTTTTTCTCCTTCAGTATTCGGTACATAGTAGATTTTCCAACTCCTGTCATGTTGGAACATATCTCAACAGAGCTTTTAACATTATTATCTAGATATTGATATCTTAAGGCATCATAAACATTCATCGTAATAAGTTTTTCGTTGAGGAAAAAATGCCCTGGTTTAACGATTTTGGAATAAATATAGAGGTGAAAGCCATATCTTTTGGGTATCTCACTAATCTCAAATAATATATAAAAACAAGCGCAAACAAGATAAATCACTAAGAAAAAACTGTAAGTTGTACTTTGCTCACTGACAGAAATTAAATTAAACTATCATAAATTCTATGTTGCAGTAAATTAATAAAATATATTTAAATATAATGAAATATAATTAGATTTACGGCAGTTCTCAATTACCTGCGGCACTGGAGCAAGTATGTTAGAGGTTTCGGTAACAGTTTTATTACTCTCTCTAGTTCTTGAATAGAGTATAGGAGTCTGTATGCTTGAGATCCCCCCCCTTCCCAAAAGCTTTGAGTTCAGGAAAATAGAACCCATTCTGCCTTTTATATTAGGAATGAGTATGCTGCTTGCACCGCCCCCCCCCCCCGTTGACAACTTGTTTTTCTTGCCATAATATACTTTTGTGATATCACCGCCCCCCCCCCCAAAGAGAGAGGCTGGATCCGCCCCTGAACCCAAGAAAAGACAAAATAAAGGAAAAATTATATATATATATATATATATATATATATATATATATATATATATATATATATATTCTTTATTTTTGTCCTTTCTTGGATTTAAGTTCTTTATTTAACAAAAAATGCAAAACAATTGACGCTTATTTTTTTGAGCGGCAAGTTTAATGTATGTTCTTGATATTTCTTTAAGATGCTTTAGTACGTGCGGCCCATGTGATAATAATTAAAGGGCGACAATTTTTGTGTGCATTTTTTGTTAAATAAAGAACCTAAACCCAAGAAAAGACAAAATAAAGAACAAATTATATAATCTATGTTTCAAGAATCAAGAAAATATAACATATATATATATATATATATATATATATATATATATATCACCTCTTAAATCGAAATTGATAATATAGTATATAGTACCGTTTTCTCGTATTTTAAATTTACTATCCAACACGCAACACTGCATCGTCTCATGTCTTGCTTGGAAATTTCTCAACTTGCGCTCTCGCCAAAAATAGTTACCATGACGTCCATAAACGGGGAAAGTCTTGTTTTTATTTAATCAATGTTAACATTAAGGGTTATTTAAGTAGGAGCTACATGAGTATCTGATCTTGTCTCATCTTCCCCTACGAACTCTTTCGCTCATAACTTTTTAGAGTAGTAAGATAGTTTGAATGTTAATCGACCTAAAAATAATTTAAGATTAAACCATAGCCTTTCTGGTGCGAAAACTTTAAAAAATGTTCAATAATTAAATAAACTAACAATTACTCAATTCGCTGCAATATAAAATATGTGTTGCTTTATATTTTACTATGGTGTAAATTGTGGATTTAATTTAAAAAATGGTATGTCATTGTTTAGTTAATAATTCTATAGTTTTTTGCGGTCATTTGGCAACGGAAGATACATTTTGAGGAAAATAAAGGCATTAAAAAGGGAATTAGGTTAGCACCTTGGCACCGCTGCAAATGGCTTACGAGCAATGTAAATCTTAATGATCTGCGATTTTACCGAAAAATGTGTACGAAACGGACAAATAAAACACAGATAAGCATAATTTTAATTACAAGAGAGTAGATTACTTTTAACAGTGACGATGCAACATTATTTTCTATAAATTTCAACTCTACTGTAATAAAAATAAACTCATATAAATCAAAGAACGTTATAAAAATTATCTTTTTATCTATTTTTTGCTGTTATAAAAATTAATCTACCCACATCAATTGCATACCAAGTTCTAATATTTTTAAGACACTTTCAAAGCTACTTTCAGGGTATGTACTATTTTATAGTTTTCACTATTTAAACCTGTGATTCATTTTGTTTCAATTTTAAGACTGCTGTAAAATCTGTTTATTTTTATTAATTTTAAATATTAACTTAAAAATATAAATGTAATGGGTAAGTAGGACAATTCCTGTGATACATGTTTATAAAAAAAAATTTGTAATTTGGTAGATGAAAAATAAATATACCATAATCTTGAAGAACCTATACCCAGAAAAATATAAACAAAAGGTTTAAGATAAATATATATATATATATATATATATATATATATATATATATATATATATATATATAATAAATAAATAAAGTTCTTGTCCGTGTAATATAAAAACAGAAAAAATAAAATCTTTGGCATAGCGGACCTGAAGTGTGTCAATCTGTACTATTCTCATGTTAAAAAGTGCGGAGCATTCCAAAGTATGGAAAGACTCCGGGTCCGACAGATGGCGACAGCGCTGTTTCGTCCTAATGTGGGACTCGTCAGGCCACCGCAGTCGGTACAAACCATCATCTCGCCTCTGTATCCTATAAAACTGAATTTATGATTAAAAACAGCAATAGGACTTTGGAATGCTCCGCACTTTTTAACATGAGAATAGTACAGATTGACACACTTCAGGTCCGCTATGCCAAAGATTTTATTTTTTCTGTTTATATATATATATATATATATATATATATATATATATATATATATATATATATATATATATATATATATGAAGTAAAATACGAACAGTAAATGCAAACTTCTCTCCATCATATCATTTCTGTGTTAGAGGTTGCACAGTTAGAATAAACTGTTATTAAAAGCAATTCATCCTATTTCACCACCATCGAGATGATGGCCTACCTGTACCACCATACCGAGAAGAAAGTCAAAAACTGACCCTCCCCGCCACAGTGATACGGCAGAGGTACATGTTTCGTCTCTATTAGACTCATCAGGGTACCGACATGCACCTGACTGTGCAAAGGACAGATCGGAAGGAAGCATGCAAATACTGAACGCGGCTTCTCCGACCTCCCGCCGGATGGCGTATATATGTTTATGCGGATTTCACGGATTCCTCCGTGGGAGATGCAATAGCAGTGGATATATCCACATTATGCCGTTGTAGTGCTGAAATCACATTCAGCAAACGTACAACTATATGCAGCTCCGCGTATGAATGAAGTAAAATACGAACAGTAAATGCAAACTTCTCTCCATCATATCCTTTCTGTGTTAGAGGTTGCACAGTTAGAATAAACTGTTATTAAAAGCAATTCATCCTATTTCACCACCATCGAGATGATGGCCTACCTGTACCACCATACCGAGAAGAAAGTCAAAAACTGACCCTCCCCGCCACAGTGATACGGCAGAGGTACATGTTTCGTCTCTATTAGACTCATCAGGGTACCGACATGCACCTGACTGTGCAAAGGACAGATCGGAAGGAAGCATGCAAATACTGAACGCGGCTTCTCCGACCTCCCGCCGGATGGCGTATATATGTTTATGCGGATTTCACGGATTCCTCCGTGGGAGATGCAATAGCAGTGGATATATCCACATTATGCCGTTGTAGTGCTGAAATCACATTCAGCAAACGTACAACTATATGCAGCTCCGCGTATGAATGAAGTAAAATACGAACAGTAAATGCAAACTTCTCTCCATCATATCCTTTCTGTGTTAGAGGTTGCACAGTTAGAATAAACTGTTATTAAAAGCAATTCATCCTATTTCACCACCATCGAGATGATGGCCTACCTGTACCACCATACCGAGAAGAAAGTCAAAAACTGACCCTCCCCGCCACAGTGATACGGCAGAGGTACATGTTTCGTCTCTATTAGACTCATCAGGGTACCGACATGCACCTGACTGTGCAAAGGACAGATCGGAAGGAAGCATGCAAATACTGAACGCGGCTTCTCCGACCTCCCGCCGGATGGCGTATATATGTTTATGCGGATTTCACGGATTCCTCCGTGGGAGATGCAATAGCAGTGGATATATCCACATTATGCCGTTGTAGTGCTGAAATCCCATTCAGCAAACGTACAACTATATGCAGCTCCGCGTATGAATGAAGTAAAATACGAACAGTAAATGCAAACTTCTCTCCATCATATCCTTTCTGTGTTAGAGGTTGCACAGTTAGAATAAACTGTTATTAAAAGCAATTCATCCTATTTCACCACCATCGAGATGATGGCCTACCTGTACCACCATACCGAGAAGAAAGTCAAAAACTGACCCTCCCCGCCACAGTGATACGGCAGAGGTACATGTTTCGTCTCTATTAGACTCATCAGGGTACCGACATGCACCTGACTGTGCAAAGGACAGATCGGAAGGAAGCATGCAAATACTGAACGCGGCTTCTCCGACCTCCCGCCGGATGGCGTATATATGTTTATGCGGATTTCACGGATTCCTCCGTGGGAGATGCAATAGCAGTGGATATATCCACATTATGCCGTTGTAGTGCTGAAATCACATTCAGCAAACGTACAACTATATGCAGCTCCGCGTATGAATGAAGTAAAATACGAACAGTAAATGCAAACTTCTCTCCATCATATCCTTTCTGTGTTAGAGGTTGCACAGTTAGAATAAACTGTTATTAAAAGCAATTCATCCTATTTCACCACCATCGAGATGATGGCCTACCTGTACCACCATACCGAGAAGAAAGTCAAAAACTGACCCTCCCCGCCACAGTGATACGGCAGAGGTACATGTTTCGTCTCTATTAGACTCATCAGGGTACCGACATGCACCTGACTGTGCAAAGGACAGATCGGAAGGAAGCATGCAAATACTGAACGCGGCTTCTCCGACCTCCCGCCGGATGGCGTATATATGTTTATGCGGATTTCACGGATTCCTCCGTGGGAGATGCAATAGCAGTGGATATATCCACATTATGCCGTTGTAGTGCTGAAATCACATTCAGCAAACGTACAACTATATGCAGCTCCGCGTATGAATGAAGTAAAATACGAACAGTAAATGCAAACTTGGTGGTGAAATAGGATGAATTGCTTTTAATAACAGTTTATTCTAACTGTGCAACCTCTAACACAGAAAGGATATGATGGAGAGAAGTTTGCATTTACTGTTCGTATTTTACTTCATTCATACGCGGAGCTGCATATAGTTGTACGTTTGCTGAATGTGATTTCAGCACTACAACGGCATAATGTGGATATATCCACTGCTATTACATCTCCCACGGAGGAATCCGTGAAATCCGCATAAACATATATACGCCATCCGGCGGGAGGTCGGAGAAGCCGCGTTCAGTATTTGCATGCTTCCTTCCGATCTGTCCTTTGCACAGTCAGGTGCATGTCGGTACCCTGATGAGTCTAATAGAGACGAAACATGTACCTCTGCCGTATCACTGTGGCGGGGAGGGTCAGTTTTTGACTTTCTTCTCGGTATGGTGGTACAGGTAGGCCATCATCTCGATGGTGGTGAAATAGGATGAATTGCTTTTAATAACAGTTTATTCTAACTGTGCAACCTCTAACACAGAAAGGATATGATGGAGAGAAGTTTGCATTTACTGTTCGTATTTTACTTCATTCATACGCGGAGCTGCATATAGTTGTACGTTTGCTGAATGTGATTTCAGCACTACAACGGCATAATGTGGATATATCCACTGCTATTGCATCTCCCACGGAGGAATCCGTGAAATCCGCATAAACATATATACGCCATCCGGCGGGAGGTCGGAGAAGCCGCGTTCAGTATTTGCATGCTTCCTTCCGATCTGTCCTTTGCACAGTCAGATGCATGTCGGTACCCTGATGAGTCTAATAGAGACGAAACATGTACCTCTGCCGTATCACTGTGGCGGGGAGGGTCAGTTTTTGACTTTCTTCTCGGTATGGTGGTACAGGTAGGCCATCATCTCGATGGTGGTGAAATAGGATGAATTGCTTTTAATAACAGTTTATTCTAACTGTGCAACCTCTAACACAGAAAGGATATGATGGAGAGAAGTTTGCATTTACTGTTCGTATTTTACTTCATTCATACGCGGAGCTGCATATAGTTGTACGTTTGCTGAATGTGATTTCAGCACTACAACGGCATAATGTGGATATATCCACTGCTATTGCATCTCCCACGGAGGAATCCGTGAAATCCGCATAAACATATATACGCCATCCGGCGGGAGGTCGGAGAAGCCGCGTTCAGTATTTGCATGCTTCCTTCCGATCTGTCCTTTGCACAGTCAGGTGCATGTCGGTACCCTGATGAGTCTAATAGAGACGAAACATGTACCTCTGCCGTATCACTGTGGCGGGGAGGGTCAGTTTTTGACTTTCTTCTCGGTATGGTGGTACAGGTAGGCCATCATCTCGATGGTGGTGAAATAGGATGAATTGCTTTTAATAACAGTTTATTCTAACTGTGCAACCTCTAACACAGAAAGGATATGATGGAGAGAAGTTTGCATTTACTGTTCGTATTTTACTTCATTCATACGCGGAGCTGCATATAGTTGTACGTTTGCTGAATGTGATTTCAGCACTACAACGGCATAATGTGGATATATCCACTGCTATTGCATCTCCCACGGAGGAATCCGTGAAATCCGCATAAACATATATACGCCATCCGGCGGGAGGTCGGAGAAGCCGCGTTCAGTATTTGCATGCTTCCTTCCGATCTGTCCTTTGCACAGTCAGGTGCATGTCGGTACCCTGATGAGTCTAATAGAGACGAAACATGTACCTCTGCCGTATCACTGTGGCGGGGAGGGTCAGTTTTTGACTTTCTTCTCGGTATGGTGGTACAGGTAGGCCATCATCTCGATGGTGGTGAAATGGGATGAATTGCTTTTAATAACAGTTTATTCTAACTGTGCAACCTCTAACACAGAAAGGATATGATGGAGAGAAGTTTGCATTTACTGTTCGTATTTTACTTCATTCATACGCGGAGCTGCATATAGTTGTACGTTTGCTGAATGTGATTTCAGCACTACAACGGCATAATGTAGATATATCCACTGCTATTGCATCTCCCACGGAGGAATCCGTGAAATCCGCATAAACATATATACGCCATCCGGCGGGAGGTCGGAGAAGCCGCGTTCAGTATTTGCATGCTTCCTTCCGATCTGTCCTTTGCACAGTCAGGTGCATGTCGGTACCCTGATGAGTCTAATAGAGACGAAACATGTACCTCTGCCGTATCACTGTGGCGGGGAGGGTCAGTTTTTGACTTTCTTCTCGGTATGGTGGTACAGGTAGGCCATCATCTCGATGGTGGTGAAATAGGATGAATTGCTTTTAATAACAGTTTATTCTAACTGTGCAACACAGAAAGGATATGATGGAGAGAAGTTTGCATTTACTGTTCGTATTTTACTTCATTCATACGCGGAGCTGCATATAGTTGTACGTTTGCTGAATGTGATTTCAGCACTACAACGGCATAATGTGGATATATCCACTGCTATTGCATCTCCCACGGAGGAATCCGTGAAATCCGCATAAACATATATATATATATATATATATATATATATATATATATATATATATATATATATATATATATATATATATATGTTTTTATATTACACGGACAAAAACTTTATTTATTTATTTTCTACTTATTTGGCTTAAAAACACACTAAACGGTGCTCTCATAGGAGGATCGTTTGGTGCGACACGTGGCTTTCGTTGCCAATCTAGCAGCAAGCCTAGTTGCTTTGTACCGAATAATGCGACCCCTATCCTTTGGGCAGCGCGTTTTGTGTATTCGATTTTACAGATTTCTATTTTTATTCACCGTCGCGCCACCACATGGCGGTTTTTATAAGTTTTGTCAATCTGTGTAGTTCTTGTGTTATCAAGTGAACCATCGAGATGTCGCCTTTGTCGTCCTATTTGCTGTTTTTAATCATAAATTCAGTTTTATAGGATACAGAGGCGAGATGATGGTTTGTACTGACTGCGGTGGCCTGACGAGTCCCACATTAGGACGAAACAGCGCTGTCGCCATCTGTCGGACCCGGAGTCTTTCCATACTTTGGAATGCTCCGCACTTTTTAATATGAGAATAGTACAGATTGACACACTTCAGGTCCGCTATGCCAAAGATTTTATTTTTTCTGTTTATATATATATATATATATATATATATATAATTTTTCTTTATTTTGTCTTTTCTTGGGTTTAGGTTCTATATTTAATAAATACATAAAACGAATTGCCGTTTCGCCCTTCATACAAGGCATTTTCAATATTCCTTTAACCTTGACTTTTTGCTGTTCTGTTTCTAAAAAGGGTTGATCGCCCTCTCGAAGAGCTTTGAGTTCAGGGATATATTCCCGACTTTGCCTCTTATACTATAGTTTATAAAAGAACTAGAGAGAGTAAAAAAATCAATTTTTATTCTTTTTTTTTTTCTTCGCAAACGACCTGTGTTCTTTAGTCCCGTATCTTTAGCAAAATCTGTTAGACACATATATTTTTCATAGGAATGGGTTAAAAATTTTATAATCAAAAATAGTGGTCTATAATAATGGACTATTTGGGTTGGATAACAATAGATATTTGGAAATGTGAAGTATTTTAATCCTAGTCATAGGCATCGGAAGGAGGTTGATTTTGTCACTAAGTATCTATGGCATAGAATATTATTTCGGTGATAAACTTAAAATAAAAAGTTTTTATAATACTATTTTATTTCTTATGATTTCTTAATAATTCACATACATTAGAAAATATAGATAATTTTGACATATTTAACACAAATCACAACTGCATTTTTATTATTTTTAATTTTGACATAGAAACCGTTTTAAGGACATTCATACTAAAACGTAGCCTTTTTCTGTCAAAAAATTCTAAATTATAATTTAAATACTTACAAAATACCTTTGCTCACTGGCAGAAATTAAATTGAACTATCTGAAATTTTGTTGTTGGAGTAAATTTATAAATGCTTGTAATATTTAAATATAATTAAATATAATTGGAGTTACGGCAGTCCTTACTGGAGCAGGTACGTTAGAGGTTTCGGTACCAAGTTTTATTATTACTCTCTCTAGTTCTTGAATAGAGTATAGGACTGTGTATGCTTGCGATCGTCCCTCCTCTTCCCAGGAGCTTTAAATTCAGGAAAATAGACCCGATTTTGCCTCTTATACTAGGAATGTGTATGCTGCTCACATCTTCCTCCCCTGTCGGCAACTTGTGTTTTTCTTGTGATCGCCTCCCACCTTTCCAAGAACTTTACATTCAGAAAAATAGACCTTTTATATTAGAAATGGGAATGTTGCTGGGCATCATCTCTTTTGTTTAAACTGCCTTGCTTCTCTATTTCTATTGCTTCTCGCGTTGTTCTGGTTCTGAAGTTTGTTTCGTTTGCTATTTGTTTGACGTTTTCAAAGTCGATTTTATGGCCGGTTTCTAGCTTATGTTGAAAAAGTGCAGATGTTGTTTGTTTGTTTTTGATGCTGAGTTTATGTTCTTCTATTCTGGCAGATATTCTTCGGTTGGTTTGTCCAATGTATGTTTTTTCACAAGTGCCACATGGAATGCTATAAACTCCTTGATTTTCTAAAGGAATTTTGTCTTTTGGGTTTCTTAGACTTGCTCCTATTGTTTTGTGTGGTTTATATGTAGCCGTGATATTGTGTTTTCTGAGAATTCTTCCGATTCTGTCTGTTGTTCCTTTTATATATGGTAGTGTGGCTATCGATCTGAAATATTTTTGTTGTGGTTTTGGTATTTTCGGTAGTTGTTGTTTATTTATTGCTGATTTAATTGTGTGATTTTTGTAGCCGTTTTGTAGTAGCGATCTCGAGATTTTATTCAACTCTTCCTGTCTTACATCGTTGTCAGTCAATCGAATGGATCGTGTTATTAGAGTGTTGGCAAGTTCCTGCAGTTGTGTGGGGTGGTGGTGTGATTCTGCGTGAAGATATCGGTCGGTGTGTGTGTGTTTGCGGTAAACTGTGTGTCGTAGGTTTCCTGTTGTTGTTTTGGTTATAAGTACATCAAGGAATGGTAACTGATTATTTTCTTCGATTTCGCTGGTAAATTGAATTCGAGGGTGTATGTTGTTCATGTATTCAAGGAAATTTGAAAGTTTGTCTTTGACGTGCGACCAAATTATCAGTATGTCGTCGACATAACGAATCCATAGTTTTGGTTTTAGCTGTGCCTCTTCGATGGCCTTTTTTTCAAAATATGACATGAACAGGTTTGCTATGACCGGTGATAAGGAAGAACCCATGGCTGCACCATTTGTTTGTCTGTATACACGGTTGTTGAAACGGAAATAAGCGTTTTTCATGCAGTGATCGGCAAGGTCTGTGACATAGTCTGGGAAATCTTCGTTGTGGGCTATTTGTTCTAGAGCTTCTTCTATTTGAATGCTTGGGTATCAGGATTTCACGTCGAAGCTGGCCAGAATGTCGTTTTCTTCGATTTTTATTTCTTGTAGGAGGTGAATGAGGTGTTCTGAATTTTTTACGTATGATGGGGCTTTTTCCACGTGTGGCTGCATGAACGAAGCGAGGTATTTTTCAAGATTTGTAGAGGCGAATTGAATGCGCTTACAATTGGTCTTAGAGGGTACTGCGCTTTATGAATTTTTGGAAGGCCATATAGTTTGGGGCACCTGCTTGATTTCTCTCTGGGAATGAGTTTTGTTTTGGTCTCGGGGTCTAAAGGTGATTGATTGATTTTGGCCCTTGTTGTTTTTTCTAGATATGTAGTTGGGTCTTTTTTTGACAATTTGTATGCTGGATCTTCGAGGATGTTGTTTATTTTGTTTATATAGTCTTCCATGTTCATGACGACGGTGGCATTACCTTTGTCAGCTGGTAAGATAATGATGTTCTTATTCGCGTTGAGATCTTTTAGTGCTCGGGTTTCGGCTTTAGATAGGTTTGATTTTGGTAATTTTGCCGTTCTTAGTATTCTGCTTACGTCCTGTCTTATCTCTTCAGCTGTTGTTTGGTCTACTGTGGTTAGACATGATTCGACCTTGGAAAATAAAGCTTTAATCGGAAAGCAATTTCAATCAATTGTACTGATAATATATATATATATATATATATATATATATATATATATATATATATATATATATATAGCTAACTTAAAAAATAAAATTATAGAAAAAAAGTGAAAATGGAAATAACTATTAGAGAACCTTAACATAATACGTGTCTGATACGCACTTGGACATTATTTATTCCTTAAAACTGCTCCACGTAACAACAATTCACACTAATTATCTCTCCAGATCTGATAATTGAAATTATATCTTTTATTTATGAAGTTTATTCTTGAATAATGATTTTCAAAACTTATAATCGATGTCTATTCCTATTCTTTCCGGTTACGAAACTGATTTATTAAAATTAAGATTTCTCATCTTCATCACACTAGGACACAAATTTATATAAAAGAGATTATTTTCGGCAGCCGCCAACCCCGAGTATAAAATTGGGATATCCTGGGGTTAGGTATATTTATGATTAGACCTTTTTCCAATCTCAATAATCGCAGAATCTTGTAAGATTTACCGAAAACACAGTAAAATTTTATGAAAAATTTTTAAATATTAAAAGGGACTCTCCCACGCTCTTTTGTGGTCTGCCGACATTTCTATCCTTATTTTTCAAGGATTGGATCTTGAAACATTTTAAAACTCAATGTAATAACTTTTAGAAATATTTTAAAGTATATTTGATAATTTAATTGGTTGGCCCACGAGCCTTTTAGTTATCTCACTATTTCGTCATGTCAAAGCCTTGCAACTTCGTTATTTTTCCTCTCTTTATAATGGAATTTTACAAACTTATGTTCTATGTATCTCAACGGGAAAAGCGGAACTTATATGGAAAGGTGAGGTAATAGTTTTTTTCGCTTACTTCATTCAGAGGGAAAAAGCAATTAAATATATCATATGTTTTTATTTATTTTTCTTCTTATGATGTCTCTCCGTTTTGGATGTTAACGATCATCATGGTAATCCGTACCGTATCAGCTGCAGCACGAAAAAGGCCCTGTGTATGTAAATATTCCCACTACGTTGCGCAAGCTGTTTTGCATGGTATGTCCTAAGTGCAGAACTACTTGGAGGTACGCTAATGACGCAAGTAACTGGAGAATATCGACGCTCTGAAACCTTGTAAGGAATGAATTTTTGCCAATTCTGAAGGAGGAGGGACACCCAGTTTTAGAAAACCCTGATGATCTGTTAATTTTAACCCAAAGTAAATTTAATACAACTTAGAGAGATAGAATGCAACGACTCTCAGGGTTTTAGAAAGATTGGCGGGACGGGAAGAACTTAATACTAGCTTCCAAAAGACTGTCTTAATCTCCTTTACAAAACGGAAGGAATTGAGAACTTAGGCCGCATTATCACAGGGGGTTAAATATCTGAGGGTAATCTTAGACTCTAGACTAACCTGGGACAAGCATGTGGAAAAGGAAATAAGAAAATCGAAAACAACCTATATAATTGGCAGACGGCTGTGAGGGAAAACATGCGGTCTCTCACCCAAGATGGTGTATTGGCTTTGCACCAGCATTGTGCGATCAGCGATCACATATGCAGTCTTGGTTAGGTGATCCAAGATAATGCAAAGAACAGTTATATCCAAGCTGGGAGGCATACAAAACGTCTCCTATTTGAGCATTAGGGGAGCTATGACATCGATCCCGAGCTCAGCAATGGAGTATGTTCTGGATCTTTCTCCGCACATTTAATAATTCAAGCAGAGACAAGGAAGGCTACAGCACAAATGCGGACAACAAAACATGAAACTTGATATGGCCCTGAGTTAGAAATAGACGGAGACCGTTATATTCGTTTCTTAGGAAGATATAAATGCTGTTTGTAACAATATCTCAGATATTTTTCTGGAAGAATATATATGATTGAATAGAGCTGTGTTATTCGGCGAATGCTTTCTGTGTCGTCCATATAGTCGAAATTAGGAGTATACTCGGGTCAGTTATCTTCTAGAAGCTCGATTATACATTTTTCTTAGGTGTGTATTTTTTCTTCTTTATCAGTAATAACTTTTTCACTTTCATTACTTAGTGATCTTGTTGCATTAACTTTGCATATGCTAGCAGCTACTCTGACCTCTTTGTACATAAGGAAGAAGTCGTATTTATATTCTCATTCTAACGTTTGTAGACAAAAATTGCAATTCCAACATCTTCTAGGATTGTAAACTTTTGAGCTTTTTGAACTTGTCAAAAAAGGAATTACTAGTCTTAAAAAATCGTTTCTTTTTTTCTAATTGGCTTGAAAAGCTGTGAAACTTGCAATTCTATGGATTTTAAAATTTAAAAAAAAAAGTGTTTTTTGTAAGTTTCAAGTGACCAAGACTACAGACGGGCTAGCAACATTCCTCAAACTCTCTAGCCTTCAATACCTAGGGACAGCAAGTTTCACATGACAAAGATCCCAAATAGGTATGTTTTGAAACTTTTATGCTTCGTAAGCTATGTAACCAGAGCATTTGTGTACGATCATTATAAACATATAACCGGATAATAACAAGTTCTACAGAACCAAGACAGTCGGTAGCCGAGCACAATGAATATTAAACTCCCTAACCCACACAACCGTGAGACAGCGAGTTCTATGAGACCAAGACCACTGACAGACAATATTTAGCATCCTAACCTAATTAACCGGGGAACAGCATCATCAATGTGACCCTGGCCGAAAGCAGGCGAGTTTTAAACTCCAAGATTTACCCACATAATCGAGAAACAGCGACACAGGACATTTCCCTAAAAAATAAAGAAAATTGCCGAATGATGCAGACTTTTTTTGGTACACTGTATATAGATTAATCAACTTAAAAGGTAATTTTTCACCAACTAAAGACGATGTTTTTATACTGTACATACAGATGGACGATTCACACCCCTTATGAAAAATAAATAATATTAGAGTAATAAATGGATGTTTTTGTTGGCCCAAACTAACACTGACCCGCTGAATGATACTTAGCCAATATAATGTTCTTTTCTAAATATTTTACGAACAAAATAAACATAAAAAAGGGACTGGTCGTAAATTTATTCCCAAGATAACCTTATTCTATCGAAGGTTTGAAATAACCGAAAATAACCCTCTTTTATGTGGTTTTGTGTCCCATTATGAAAGAAATTGGTTATCCCAATTGAAAATAAAGGATGTAATAAAATGAAAAATAAAATTTAATGATTTTTTTAAAATGTTATAGCTCCTTGATTTAAAAAGTTATATTAATTCCTATTTTTACTGAGTCGAATAGAATCTCTAGGAGGCGTTGAAGTTTATTTCCAGTTGACTTATGTAAATCAAAAGTTCTACATGCAGGATCTTTCAGGTAACATAAGAAACTGTAGATTTGCAACTTTATATCAACTATAGAGAGGAAGAAGGTTCAAATACTTTCAAGGAAGAGGGAGAGACCCGTAAAAGTATTATCTTCTGCTAATGCCTATCCGTTACCGGATGTTGGTGAGCATAATGGCTATACGGACTTTATCCACTGCTGCACGAAATAAACCCACAGTTGATGTATTAAACCATACTCGGAGATTCCTCAGCCATGAGATTCTTCGTCTTCCTACACTCCTTTTGCCTTGTATTTTGCCTTTTAGTATAAGCTGCAAAAGCCGGTACCTTTCAGGATTTCTCATGATGTGGCCCAGGTACTCAAGTTTACGCTTCTTTACTTGATACAAGATTTCTTTTTCTTTTTTCATTCTATGAAGCACCTCTTCGTTGGTAATATGATCTACCCATGAAATCCTCAGAATGCGACGGTATAACCAAAATTCAAAAGCTTCTAATTTTTTGCATGATGCTTCAGATAGCGTCCGAATAGGAGGGTCGAAAATACGTAGCATCTCAATGTTCGCATTTTGGTGTTTAAGGATAGGTCTCTACTTTTGAATATTTTTGCCATTTTAAGGAATGTAGTGCGGGCCTTTTCAATACGGCATCTTATCTCAACCGAGTGGTCCCATTCTTCATTGATATTTGTTCCCAAGTAGATATATTTGTTAACTCTTTGGATGGGTCCGTTATGTATCAGTAGTTGGCCGTGTATGCGTTTATTTTTAGAAATAATCATGAATTTAGTCTTTTTTGTATTCATCTGCAGTCCGTATCTTTCACTTACTTCTACCACTCTGTCCATCAATCTTTGGAGTCCTCCTAAATCATTTGAGATAATTACCGCATCGTCTGCGTATCTTATGTTATTAATACATTCGCAATTGATAATTACCCCGTCGGAGGTATTTTCCAGGGCTTCCCGAAATATGTATTCTGAATATATGTTGAATATCAATGGCGAAAGTACACATCCCTGTCGAACTCCTCTCTTTATCATAACTTCCTCGGATTCCTCACTTTCTATTCTGACTGAAGAGGTCTGCTTCCAATAAAGATTTGCTATAATTCTTAGGTCTTGTTTTTCTAATCCAGCTGATTCAAGAACTTCCATCATCTTATTGTGCTGAACCTTATCAAATGCTTTTTAATAATCAATAAAGCACGCGAAAATATCGTGATTAACATCCCGCGCTCTTTGGAACAAGACTTGGATACTAAAAAGTGCCTCCCTAGTACCTAGGGCATTTCTAAACCCAAACTGAGTACAACTAATCTGTTCTTCGCAAATCCTATATATTCTTTGATGAATTAATTTCAAGAAAAGTTTAAGAGAGTGACTCATAAGGCTAATCGTACGAAAGTCTTCACAGTTTTTTGCACTTGATTTTTTAGGTAGTGTTATAAATGTACTTTTGAGCCATATTTCAGGTATAATTCCAGTAGAGTATATTTCATTAAATATATCTGTAAGCCATCTGATATCTTCTTCATTCAATAGTTTTAAGAATTCATTCCGGATATTATCTGGCCCTGGTGCTTTCCCATTCTTCAACCCCACTATGGTTCGAGTAACCTCATCAACGGTAATCGGCAAGAAATTTGGTACCCGGTAAGTGGGAGGATTTTCCGATCTGCTTGGGTTTTCGAACAACTGGTTTATGTATTCTTTCCAAATTTTTATTTTCCCTAAGCGATCTACAATGATGTTACCTTTGTTATCCTGAATTTTTCCGCTTACATTGAATTTATACAGATCCGATGTCTCTTTTATTTTCTTGTGCATGTTGAAAGTATCGTGTTTCTTCTCAAGTTCTTCTATTTCTGCACACTGTCTTTCTATCCATTCTTGTTTTGCACACCTTATCTTACGTTGGATTAGTCTTTGCATATTTCGGTACTCCATTTTACCTCTTTCCAATAATCTCCTCGCATTCATTAACTCTAATATTTCATCTGTTATCCATGGTTGTTTTTTTATTGTGCTACCAGAAATTCATTACCAATACTTTGAAATTTTTCAGCCATTTTGGGAAGAGTCGATTCTATGCTGTGTGGAATTTCTTTGAGTTTTCGACATTCTTCAGTTATTTTTTCAGTTACTACTTAGCGTGTTTGTTCATTTTCTCTGAGTTTCCTTATATTTCATTTTTTCGTGTCTATCCTTTTCAAGGCAGGGTTATTGCACTTGAAAAACTGAAAAAGGTGTAAGAACTTTTTTTTCCATATAACTAACCTAATAGTCTTACAAGATTTTTAGTGGATAATTTAGACACAAAAGAAATATAGAAGAAGCTACTACACAATTACAGGAAAGTCGAATATATAAAATTCATGTAGGACCGAATAAATTATGGTTTAAAAGAGAATTCAAGGGGAAGAAAAACGAGCACCTGGAACAAAATAACTCAAAACAAAGGATTAACTTAAACGATATAAAATCACAAGAAGCGAAATGAAGTTCAACACCTGAAAAATTACTGCAAGGAACAATTCTTTGAATAACTAAAATCTAATTTATATGGTCAACAAAAATGGATTTCGCGATTTATCAGACAGATGTACAAGGTAGTGTCGTATTAACGGATGATAAGTGTTTGTCTTTCTTATATTTTAATTTTGAATTTTCCGAATTTTTGTTAATTTTTTCCAAGGGTCTCCTTCAACTACCTTTTTTTTGATTCTAACGAGACATCACTGCATCTCGCTATTTTTCAGTATTTTTGTACCCATCTCCGAGAATATGGACCTATTTACCGGGTTTATTGGATCAATTTATCCTTCAGGAAACGTGGATGTTGGTTACCGTCGGGATTAAGTTATTTTAAGAATTTTCGCATTATCAACAATTTGTGTAAAACCAAAGTTTTAACACAAATCAAGGGTTGTTTGTGACGTCCCGCCTAACCTCCCGACTAGAATAAAAACTCTAGCCGCCTCACCTTTCTTTTCGCTCACCGGGATAGAAGGGGAACGAGTGAAGCTCAAGAGTTAACGAAAATTAATTAAATTTTATTTTTTCAACGGAACTCTTCTAAAGAATGAGCCAATTGGGAAGAGGTTATCAAGTAACAATCGTCCTTGACTCATAGTTAACTTTTTATTCACTGTTTTTTTTTTTTTATTCAGTACTGTTTTCCGCAAGTCAAGTTCGGGATTATTTTCTCTCCACTATCACGTTCGGGATTTGTCAAGATCGGTATTCATAACTTTATAGCCAACACAAAGTTGACTAATAGTCGCAGTGTCAATATCAGGTCTTTTCCACTTTGTCACGTTCTGGTAATAATGTTTAAAAGTCAGGACGCGTCGGTTCAGTAACTCGTACACGCCGCTGACCTCATCTTTTTATCGCCGGTGTCAATTTCAGGAATTAAGATACGTGCACGATCTGTATTTTCTGTAGTATGATATGTTGTCAAAGACAACCTACTTTAAGAATCACGAGCTGCCTAAAAAATAGAACAGTCAACGTGGCCCCCGAAAGCAAAGCTCAATCGGAAAAAGGACAAGTTGACTCTAAGAGAGCTACCCGTAATGTCCTTAATTACGCCGCTGCCTTCTCGCTTTTATAGCAGTGGTGACGTCGCACTCGAAATTCGGGGAACCACCGAATCCAACCGCCACCGCGCCGGTTATTCTCTGGGTTTCCCCGTTTCGGCAGAACAATTGTAGTTTTAGCACTGTATGCCGTATTATTTAGATTATTTTATTTAAGGAATTTTAGGGAAATATTAAATCTGAAATTTAATATTTTGTCGTAAAATAAGCGTGTATTCACAACAGTAGCCAGAAAAAAAAGTGTAAAAATAGTATACAACTTTTATTTCTAAATTTAAGAAAAAACACGGGATAAAAAAAACTAATGAAATCAAGGCCCAAATCGAAAATGTGCTTAATACTAGTAGAATTTATAAATAATTTACAATACTATTCAAAAATCTTGATATGTCGTACTGTTACATTTGGTACAACATGCTTAATTTGGAAAAAAAATATTTAATACAATATTATTGCACAGTAAAAACTTCAATGCTACAGTTATTCAAAATTTTAATAAAAAAAAAAGTTTTGAAATGTGCACGTTTCAAAGTCTGAATTTTTTAAATTAGTGAAAAATGGAAGAAAACCTAGTTAAGTGTTAAAAATAAAGAATAATAAAATAAAGTACAATGAGAATGATGCCTTTACAGTATTAACCCCTGACTACCCAGTAAGCTTTTGTAACGTAACTGATCAGTAGTGTCCAGCGGACACATTATAGAAATCTAGTGTAACTGGAAGAAAACAAAGACAATGTAAATTAATGATCAAAATTTAAAGACTTTAATAAAGTTGTGGTCATTATCTAATTATTTTTTTACTTACTTACAAACATTACAAATGATTGCATTTATCGCAACACTGTTTTGAAGTTCTGGATATTTTTGAACGACAAATGTGACAACGCTTCTTTCTTTTCGCAGCAAATTCAGATGATTGAGACGCTTCTTGATGTGATCCTACCTTGACTTAAATGGCTGCTAAGTGATAACTTGTCAACCCTTTCTCGTTTCGTCCCCGTATATGAGGGGTTACTAACTAAGTTACGATTTCTTGTAAAAAAAAGTTTTCCCTGTACATTCATTTCCACTGGTTTCAAGAAGGATTTAAATTTTTCCATATAATTAGAGATGCGATGCCAACCACATCTGAAATGTTTTGGAAAAGCGCAAGAGGTCATCTGTTTGTTTTACGTCGAACTGTACATTCCTGGATCATCTGATCAAGCGTATCAACCCTTCCCTGGGTGGAGTTGTAGAACAAATTTAATTCAAATTTGTTCTTGTTGCCCATATCTACTTCTTTACTATGATTCATCGTAGACAAGAAAATAACAGCACAGTTCTTTTAAGGTACATAAGATACCAACGTCATATTTTTTGCAAAACCAAAAACATTTGATTTGACGTCACGGGTTCTGTTGGGTTGAAAACTTGTAGCTATACAAGTTTTATTTTTTCTCATAGTTCGAACAAAATGTTATTGTGTCTATTTCACACTTGTGGATTGATAAATTACTATTTTTCATTATTTGTAATAAATATTCATGTTAAAAATATTCGAATTACACATTTAGATTCTTAAAACCTTGGAGAAAGAATAAGTAAAATGATTTTTCGTAGAAATAAATACTTTACTTTTTGTGCGTAAAAGAATGTCAAATTGTGTCCGTGAGGCACTTGTAGGTTGTTAAGGGTATTACAATTACTACGATCGCTTCATTTGGAACAAGTAGCAATGCAAACACTTATTCACAAAAAATTAAAAGAAAACAAAATTTACCGTTGCTGTAACCAATTTTAAACATACGCCCGTTTTAGATTTTTAAGGTATGCGGTTTTTTAACGAAGCTACTTTCACCACAGATTAATCAGATGCGACAGCTTTGACGGTGTATTTGAAGTTAAAGGGTCCAATTTTCGCAACCTTCCATCGGGAGCCTGTATATTACACTGGGAGAAGGTGTCAAAATTAAGAAGAATATCGCTGTTATACTGATAAAAAGTAGAAAGAAATGTTAAAGATTTTTATTCAATTGCTTATCGTAAGGGATTTTAAGGAATTTAAAAGGAGCCATATTATCTCGTTTTCTCGTATCTCGTACCATATTTAAGCAAAAATATTCTGCTTAATCTGATAATTTCAAACCCTAAATCGGTATCGGTAGCGCGCGTTATCCGCCCGTCTGATACATATCACGGCGACTGGATCGCCATTTAATATATATATATATATATATATATATATATATATATATATATATATATATATATATGTAATAATAATAAAACAACTGGCAGAAAAGCAACTAGCAAGAAGAACGGAGCTTCAAGCTACTTTCATAGATCTTCGTAAGGTATTTGATTCCATCCCTTTACAAAAATAAATCAAACTTCAGAGGCTCTCTCACAAACAAAAGGTGTTAATAGGGCTCCTGCCTCTCCCAACTCTGTTTAAAATTTATCTCTGCAGCGCTTTAAAACAGTGAATAAGAAAACGTAGCCCCATGGGGATATGGACAGAGGACGCTCACTTATATACAATCCTCTTTGCAGATGATCAGGTAGTTCGTGCGGAAGACCAGCAAGATATGTCATTAATTATAAATTAACTCCTAGAAGAATTCACTAAATGGGGTTTAGAGACAAACATACAATACATGACTATAGGGGCACAGGACAAGATATCGAAACAGAAAGCGGAATAATAAAAAACGTAAGACAATACGAATACTTAAGAGTTACAATAAATGAAGACGGAAAAGATAATAAAGATATACTAAAGAAAATAAGAAAAGGAAATAATATGATTAAAGCACTACATCCAATCTTGTGGAGTAAGAACCTAACAAAGAAAACAAAAAGAAGGACATATCAAGCTATGATTCAGCCAATTCTGACGTATGGGTCAGAAATGTGGATCACAGATACAAATATGTCACAAAAACTTCTTTCAACTGAAACGAAGTATTGGAGAAGATGTTTCGGTTTAACTTTACTTGATCATGTAAGAAATGAGACCATCAGAGAAAGAATAGAAGTAAAAAATACGATAATAGACGATATAACTGAAAAGCGGATTAAATGGTATGGACACCTGCAACGAATGAGCGAAGAAAGCATACCATTAAAGGTTTGAAACTTGACACCAACACAAAAAATAAACGAGGAAGACCACGGAAAAAATGGATTTCAAATATCCGCACCGAAATGGGAAGTAGAGAACTCTACGAAGGAGTCTGGAACAATAGGAAGCGATGTTGTCTTGGATGCGAGAAGCGACATTAAGTTACAAATATATATATATATATATATATATATATATATATATATATATATATATATATATATATATATATATATATATATATATCTTTAAGGTCGTACTGGGCGTCCCCTGTGTAAATTTTTAGGTTCACTTGGACTCCATGGGTACTGAGACTCCGATATACGGAGGCCAAGTAACCACCCTTTAAAAATAGTCTAGAATAACTCCCAAAGTAATAAATAACCCATTTCCATAAAAAAACACAGGAGGCCAAATTGCCTAATTTTCGATGCCCGTCTAAAATCTATTTCAGGGGTTTGCTCCTTGGGAGCGCTACATTCGCGAGCTGTCTATCTTAAATCGTGTATACAATTATCATTGCACAGGTTCACTCGGCGTAAGGCGATTCGGCAACTCTGTAATAGGTTATTCTTTCATTGAAACCATTTATTCATGTGATGAGAGTGTATGAAACAAGATGTACAATTTTCGTGAGAGGACCCAAAAAATTGTTGCTGCTGCAGTGAGTTTAAAAAGCGATTCAGGTAAGTGCATATTTTTTATATCTTAATATCTTAATTTGTCGTATATTATATCATCGTAAAAGAGGTTCTTCAGGGTGTAAATTATGAATTTAAAAATATTTTTTCAGAATTCAATATGGCCAATTCAATTTAAGGGACTAAAAATTTTACATTTTTCGGTTTTGTTCAAATGTGGAACTGAATAGTTTTTGAAGATGTAAATTGCGAATATAAAATTATTTTAAGAAAATCTAATCTAGCAGAGGCAATATGACGGTCTAGAAATTTTAAATTTCTGGATTTCATCTAAAATTGGTACTAGGAGGCTTTGAAGGGTTAAGATTTAGATTAAATTAAGACGTTAAAATTATTTTTTTGAAATTCAATATGGCAGATCCAATATAGTGGGTTGAAAATTTTACCTTATTCGCATTTTTTCAGATTTGGTATTAGAGGGTTAGGGATAAGATACAATATAAGGGACTAAAAATTTTACATTTTCCGGTTTTATCTAAAATTAATATTGCGGGGTTCTTGGGGCGTATATAAACTCAATATGCAATATAAAATATATCGGGCTAAGAAACTTACGTCTCAAATTTTTTAAATATCGATATTGAAAGGTTTTGGGGCCTATATCACCAATCTAAAATTAATTTGAAATTTAAGATAGTGGATTTACTATGACAGACTAAATATTTTTTTGACACAATTTCATTGGTATTTGGAGAACTCTAAGAATCAAGGAATTTTTAGTGGTACATTTTATGGTGATTTATAATTCTGGATAAAATGGGTACTTTTTTGCCACCTTGGAGTCATTGCGAGGTACACTAATATCGATTAGTACTTAGTTCAAATAATTTATGAATATCATAATGAATTCAAAACTAAAAATCGAAAAATAAAATTTTTATAAAAAAATTGAACCAATTTCTAAAAGTGCGCTAAAAAGTGAAAAATAACTATAAATTTTTATATGAAATTGAAATTTTTGAAGTCGGCGCCAAATTATTTCTAAATGAAATAAATAACTACTAATATATACAAATTATGGTAAGAAAGCAATTGCAAATAAAATATTTTTAATCTGTTTATGCGAATCACATTTTGTCAGGTATTAGTTTGGCGCCGACTTCAAAAATTTCAATTTTATATAAAAATTTATAGTTATTTTTCACTTTTTAGCGCACTTTTAGAAGTCGGTTCATTTTTTTTATAAAAATTTTATTATTTCTTGATGTCTGTATATATAGAGTTATTGCTCCAAAAATTGAAAGTATTTGATTCCTTAACAAATCACTTAACTATTTATGCTTTCTGATGTTGATGAAGAAAATTAATTATTTTACTTCAGATATACGTATAGTTTAAAATAATATATTTTTTATAAAGTGAATTTGTCTCAGTAGTTTAAAATTATTTTGTTTAGAAGTTTAAATCTCACATCGGTTTTAAACAAATTGTGTTTCATTTTCAGACGAATCAGATGTGCCAGACAATACAAACTCAGTTTCTGACTATGTATCGCCATCAGTGAGTGATCACGAATCGGACTACAATATTAACTTTGATTCTGATTCTAACTTCGAATTGACAGAACTTCAGCCAATGCCAATTTGGTACCAAACTAATACTGACGAAACACAAAATCATGAAGAAAATATACCTAATAATGCCCAGGAGAATTCTACTAATAATAGGGACCTCGATAGAGAAGCTAACTATAATTCTAAACACAATTCTCCTCCAAGAGAACCACATAACGTCAGAAAACCAACTGAAATCAACAAAGGGACGAAAAGGAAGCATAATTGTCTTTATTGCGATATTTTTGTAAAAAACTTTGCTAGACATTTGGAACGACAGCACAGTGATGAAATCGAAGTTCAAAAATTTATGGAAATAAATAAAAGTAATCCTGAGCGCAAAAAAATAATTAATAAAATACGCAAGGAAGGCGATTTCTGTTCTGGCCAAGCTATTCCCGTACAAAAGAAAAAAAGTGAAACTTTTGATACAGGAAATATGGAAAATAATAGTTATTCAAATACCTGTGAGCTTTTACCGTGTACATATTGCAGAGGATATTATGCCAAAAAGACTCTAAGACGGCATGTCAAGCGTTGTCATTTTAATAATAATGCCGATAGCTCGAAACATACTCGCCCCCAAGCAGAAGGTCACACTTTATTGGCAAAACATTTTGGACCAAATGATCCTCTCCGAACCTCGGGAGTACTTCAATCCCTACAGGCGGATGAAGTATCACTAGTAGCTAAGCGTGATAAAATAATATGTGAAGTAGATAGAAAATATATCAGATCTCATAAAGATCAACATCTAACTACAGTAGCAAGACGATATATGAGAAGATTAGCTCGCCTGCTTCTTGAAGTGCGTAAAATTGAAAAACATAATGAACTTTCCATTTTATCTATTTTACATCCATCAAAATTTAAAACAATTGTGCAGGCAACGCGTAACATTTGTTCTTACAATTCTGTAAACAGGACATTTCAGTCACCTTCATTAGCACTTTAAATGGGCACATTAATAAAAAAAGCCATCGGTGCCGCATACTCTATAGAAATACAAAAAAATGTTGATTCTCCCATTTTAAATATTCTTAGTTCATTAAAAAAACTGATTGAAGAAGAGTGGGCTACAGAGGTATCTACTGAAGCAGGACAAACCTTAAATTTAAATCGGTTTAATAAGCCAACACTTATGCCAACAGCAGAAGATGTTTCTAAAATGAAAAATTATTTAGATGCTTTCATTTTAGACGCAAAATCACAACTGAGTGAAAATGGTATGAACGAAAAGGCCTATAAAAGATTAATAGAGGGTACTTATTGTAGTCTCCTACTATTTAACAAACGACGCGTTGGTGAACTACAGAGGATACTGTTGGACGCATACTTAAAAATTCAAAACGACAAGCCACCTGTATCGGGAGAGTTCGAAAATTTACTTTCTCCGACAGAAAAAATTCTCATTCAGAAACTTAGTAGACTGGTTATCCGAGGCAAGAGAGGTAAAGGTGTTCCAGTACTATTTGATAAATTAACGAAAGAAGGATTAGATTTAACTGTAAAGTACAGAACCAACTTTTTCGAAATGCACAACCCATACCTATTTGGAGCATGCCATTCGGAATCTACAATTAGCGGATACCATGTTTTTAGAAAACATGTACATCTAGCTCTTGGTGATCCAACAAAAACTTCAAAACTTACATCAACTAAATTGCGTAAACACCTTGCAACAATTGCACAAATTTTAAAAATGGGAAATGAAGATTTGGAACAACTGGCATCATTTATGGGTCATACCACAAAAACCCACCAAGAATGGTACAGATTGCCTTCTGACATTTATCAAACCGCAAAAGTGTCAAAACTTTTGCTTCTTGCTCAAACTAATAATATAAATAAGTTCAAAGGATGCAACTTAAATGAGCTTGATGTAGGAGGTGATATTATCGAAAGCCTAGATAATAGTAGTTCCGAAGATGAAACGGAAATACAAGACCTTCAAGTAGGTAACAGTTTACATACTGAAGATACCTGCACACGTATTTTGACAGAACAAAGTAAAAGAAAAAAGAAGGTAATCAAAAAATGGACAGCTGAAGAAAAAGATGCAACCGAGAATTATTTTAGACGACATATTAGAAAGAAAATTGCACCGAAAAAGGAGGAAATTATGAAGTTGATGGAACTACACCCTTTACTGTTCAAGAACAGGGCGTGGAAAACTGTTAAAGTTTATGTATACAATAAATATTCCAAGAAATAATGTAGTATTTTTTATTTGTAATACGAAATTTTTTTGAAATTGTAAACGTTAATAAAGTTTAATTTTGAACAATAGTGTTGTATTAACAATCTGCCTTTTTCCATACTATCCAGTATTAGTAGCCTTATTAGAAAATTGTTTACGTTATAGTTAAATATATTGCTTAAAAGTTATCTATACCTATAATAAAACTGCAAGAGGCCGTGTCTGTACATTAAATACTTTAACTGTGGTAAGCAACATTGTCGATATAGCAACCAAAAGAGTAATTTTTAAAATTTTTGTCTGTCTGTCTTTGTGTTAGCGTATCGAGAGAAAACTACTAGAGGAATTTTGTGTAATTTGGCATAGAGATAACTTATAACATGGGTCAACATTTAGCTTATTTTTTATCCTGAAAAATTAAAGAATAACTTTCGCAGGATAGAGCACGAAAATTTGTTGGTTTTAATCTATGCTAATCTCCCATTTATATCTTTCTTTGTAACACGCTCGTATGATTTAAATGGTTAAGACATTGGCTTACTACGTAAGAGATGCGAGAAATCAAGTGGTCGATCGCCGGCGCCGTCTCGTGTATTTTATATAATATATAAATATAAAAAAAAAAAATTCGGTGTACATGGCCAGTGGTTTGACTTAGTAATGGAACATTGGACCTGTTCATGTTTGTATTTAACTGAGGCAAAATAACGTTACAGTAAAGTTTACCTTTATTTTGTGATGCCTTTGATACACAATAAAAATATTAATGTCACGCATAATAATGCTTGACCCTACAGTAATAGAAAACGTTATTTTGGCACAGTGGCTACTTTTTAATACAATGATTGTACATATGGTGTAAAAACTGCTAACACATTTATTCATATTAGTAGGATCGCTCGGGATTCTCTCATTGCTCAATTAAAATTCTAGTGGTTCAATAGTGTATGAAAATGTAACATTTAATTAGGAAATAGACTGCTTAAAAAAGAAATTGTTATGAAATTATTATAAATTATTTCGACCATATGATCTTTCTTTTCTCAACAAAGAAAAATATGTACTTTCTCTCCCCTTTATATAATTGAATAACTATAATATTTTGAACAGTTTAAACTCAACCGATTGTTTTTGTCAAAAATAATTGAAATTAATCCAAAAATAAAGATTTACTCCCTTTCAAAGTCTATATAGCTCCGCAGATATTCTGTACAAACATTTTTGGCATAGTTTCCTTTAACTTTCCAAAGACATTTACCACCAAAATTTTATTGTAGGTTGCATTAAATCCTTAAAAATAAGGCTTGGAGCTATATTTAACTTCTGGTCTAATGACAATAATAATAAAACTACGAAATATTTCACAATATACGAATATAATGATTTCTCCTGAAACTTTTGCTTGCTGTATTTTTATGAAGACTTTAGAAATTAAAAGCATTTTTGGCAAACTGCTATATTGGAGATTTCAAATATTTTTACTTAACTGTACGTTGTCTATAACTTTCAACATTTGCTAATTCTTGTCATCTATTACTTGCCATTATGCCATACAATTTGATTTACAAAAACCTGAACAAAGTGGCAACAATGTGTGGATGCCGAGTGAACCTGTATTGTCTTATAAGTAGAGGCCATGTTACAAATACACACAAAAAGTATATTTACGGATCCTCACTAAACCTAAGAAGAAAATGGAAGTTGATTAACCCCTTGCAAAAACCGCTTTATAGACACTCAGATATACACCGGAGTTTTGGTAGGCCGAGTACGGACCGGAGGCTGCGAAAACCTACATAGCAAAATATATATATATATATATATATATATATATATATGGGGTGTTACACTCAAATATATCCGTACAAGAGTTGTATGATTCAACAGGTACCCCATTTTTTTATTGCAAAACTGGAAAGCAGAGAAAAATCGCTATTCAACTGTATAAATAACATAGGAGATACCAACTACATCCAGAGGTCATTCGAAGGTTAAATGTTCTTAAATGGCAGGCCTTAGGTCAAATTTAAGATCACAATTGGAAACACCGTTTGATTCCCGAAAACTTTTGTAGGAAAAATTTTTCCCTGACAACTTTAATTGTTAAGTTATTGGATAACTTGCACCAAACAAGATCAAATATTTTTATACCATTGTACCAAGCACTAATTTAATATAGAATAAATAAAATTTTTTAGTCTATATAACAACCAATTTATTTTCGGAAAAATCATCTTTAAGCCTTAAGAGTCAAGAAATACTTCGTTAGCAATAATATAGTTTTTCTTCAACTTCTAGTTATGTCCCACAAATCAAAAGTTTCTAAGCTAAATTGGCCACAAACTAATTCCGAATAACACTTATTTTTCGAAATTATCTCCATATCAATATCTAATATTTAGATGGCATAATTAGAGGTATAAGGGCAGATTAGATACATTTGCCCTTATGCTCTAGGGTAGGATACATGTTAAGATTAGCATTATCAGCCTTAACGAGAATCGATATTTGCAATTACTATTAGACATAGGTATTACGTATCTCCCTCCCTTATGCCGAAACCGCGAATATGTAATTTCTCGAATTGTGGAGTTTGCGATTGGAATGTAAAATAAGTGTTTATAGATATTAAAATTTGAAATTGCCTTAAAAAAATATCATACCTTTTCAAAGTGTTCAAATAACACTGATTGACAAAATTAAATTTATGCCTGAAATTAATTAGAAGTGCTGAATTTTATGGATTAATTAGCTGTAATTTCAAATTTACATAGCATACACTCAAAAAGTTTCGGGACTAATATACAACTAGCGCTATCTGTCAACCGACTGCACAACTATGTAATATCATGCCTTAGTTACCCACAGTAGAGATGCGAGTGCTTTAACTTCATTTATTGGCAGCTGTGTTCGTTTGAAGTAGACGTGTTTTTGGGACTGCGTCACAATTTTTGCTATAAAGCAACGGGCGGCAATCAAATTTTATTTCAAATTGGGGAAAGGTGGTTCGAAAACATGCGCGGTTCAAGAACTGTTGACAGTCGCTGAAAGACGATCCACGGGAGGGGCGTCTTTTAACCTCTACTACCGATGAGAATGTCGGACGTGTGCGCATCGCACTGTCTCGTAATCGGCGAATTACGGTTGTGAATGAGCATACACTACATTTTGCACGATGTTCACGGGAAAAAAAAGCATGAGCGAAGTTCGTTCCGTACTTGTTAACGGAAGAGCTGAAAGAGCGCCGTGTGGAAGTTTCACGCGATTTAGTTAAATAGGCTGAGAAGCCTGACAATTTTTTAAATAAAATTTTAACCAGCAAGGAATCATGGTGTTTTCAATACCATCCGTCGACTAAACGCCAAACCGCTGTTCATTTTATTTTTCGATTTTCGCGAGATTATCTACGGCAAATCGTACCCTCAGACTAAATAGTGAACGCACAATTCCATAAAAGTATCCTGGATCAACTTTTGAAGCGGTTTCGTCGCATGAGACCGGAATTGTACAACATCGGTACAGGTTTCTGTTGCAGGACAATGTACCAACCCATTTCTCAATACTAGTCATACAATTTTTGGCCCAAAAATCGGTCTTCATGAATCATCACCCGCCTTACTCGCCAAATCTAGCTCCGGCACACTTTTTTTAATTCCTAAGGTGAAAATGACGATGAAGAGAATGTGACCAGGGCTCTGAAAGCTATTCCAGAAGAGTTCTCCCAGGTCATTCCAGCAGCTATACGAACGCACCAAAATTTGTATAGAACGAGGAAGGAATTGTGTTGAAAACTAAATAAAATCTTTTTTCTAAACACTTGTTTTCATTCGAAAAAAAAATTAGTCCCGAAAATATTTGAATGAACTGTGTATTTTGTAACTTTGTAATTCAAAAATTCATACTGTTGTAAAGTGATTAGTTTTATCTTATTTACTTACATATACTAATGTAAATCTCAATGTAATTTTTAATGATTTTCTACAGTATTTTACTTGAGGAACATCCCCTTTTAATGTTGAACTATAATCTGCAAGTATATGTCAATTCTATTTTCCCTGAAACCATTTTTTCATTGTTGAAAAAATTCCGAGATTTTCAGGAAAGAAATCAAAGTGTGAATCAAAAAAAAAGTTTTTTTAGGGATATATTACATCTCAGAGCATCATAAGTTAAAAGGAGTTCTGAAACTGATTCTCCATAGTTCTCAGCTTTCTATTGTCAATAAATTTAGTTGGGACCTTTTCAAAAGACTTCCACACAGCTTTCTCAAACTTGTTCAATATACGAACTGAATTCCAAAAACACCATGGTAATTAAAACAAATAACACCCTAACAGAGGAAATCCCTCTATCCATAGGAATAAGACAGGGTGATAGCCTAACTCCAACACTTTTCAATGTAATCATGGACGAAATCATTGATGAGGTAAAAAGCACAAATATTGGGTACCCAATGGGACACAACACCGTTCAGGTTATATGCTTTGCAGACGATGTTGCCTTGACAGCAGATAGCGAGGACAACTTACAAAGAATGCTTTTCCATCTCAATCGAACAGCCAAACAGTATAATATGAAGATATCTGTGGAGAAAACCAAAGCAATGGTAATAGCAAAAGAACCGCTAAGATGCAAACTAATGGTTGATGACAAACATATAGAACAGGTTGGGAAGTTTAAATACCTAGGAGCACATATAACAAGTAACAGGGCAGTAACGGAAGAAGTACGCACACAGGCCAACAAAGCGGCCATGATATCAGGCCGACTAAGAGACATAATCTGGAACAATAAACATATGACGGTTGAGAGCAAAGCAAGAATTTACAAGGTCTGTGTAAGACCGATACTGACCAACGGCGCAGAAACAAGAAATGAAACCACAAAGACAAAACAAATTATGAGAACCACAGAAATGAAAACGCTGAGAATGATCACGGGAACAAGTTTAAGAGATAGAATAAGAAACGCAAAAATACGCGAGGATAGCGGAGTGGGGAATGTTGTGAAGTGGATTCGAAACCGTCGTAGGCAGTGGAGAGATCACGTGGAACGAATGGACGATGACAGACTAGCAAAAACCGTGATGAGAGAGAAACCAAACACCAAACGGCCGCCTGGACGGCCCCCCAAAAGATGGAGAGACAGCTGGATTTCGACCTCAAACGAGAATCGATGAGGCATTGTATAGATAACAGAACTTGGTTCTACCTAGAAGAAGAAGAAGAAGAAGAAGAAGAAGAAGTTCAAACTTTCCTCAAAGTCATGGTAATCCATAGGGTTCCTTATTTGAGGATCTATAAATATACCGTCTTTTATTTTAGCCTCACTGATTCTAGGGAATTTCTTCTTTAAGTACAGAAAACCTAGACCACTTTTATCCATTGTTTTTTTCATTAATCCAAGTTAGATGTGCAAGAGTGGCAAACCAGGGACCTCCTGATATTTAGGGCATTCTCCCCATAGATTAAACTGAACCCACGCAAAGTGTGAAGTGTGCACCAATTTCCTATTCAGATGAAGCAAGTCCAAAACTAATGCTTATGACTATGGCGAAGAAAGACAGACTATCCATTATCTTGTCTATGATTGCGACAATCGGCCTAGTCGTTGTATAACTTAAGACTTTTTGAGGGTACGGAAAAAAGGGAAATAGCTATTTTATTGCTGTAAAGGGTATATTTTGGCATCACTAAAAATATACTTCGATGGAAATTCATACTCTCCATGGCTTACAAAATGGCGGCCAAAAAATTGTCACTTTTTTCAGTTTTTCCAGTTTATCTTAAAAAATAAGGGCTGTATGGAAAAAATGTTTCAAACAAAAGTTATAGATAATTAAAAAACCTATCGATTGATATAATTAAAATTATAGTTGGCGCTACTAGTTATCGAAATATAATTTTTTTCTCTAAAAATTACATTTTTTTATTTATAATTAAATGATATTGATTAATTAACTATCGCTTCAGAATTCTAGGAAATGACCCAAAAAAGTGTGTTTAATCCGAAATTTGTAAGTTGAATAGTTTCCGAGCAAATCGAGCTCATATTTGAAAATTCGATGTCGATTATTATCCTTCTTAATAAAGATACAGCAACCAGGTTGACAGCAATTTGTTTGAAATGACGTATATTTTTTAGATATATTTTAAAATTTTTTTTTTTGGTTTTCCTTCGAGAAAATTGCGAAAAACAGTTTTTTGCACTCGAAAAACTGCAATAACTTTTTTGTCAGTGTACTTACGATTATTTTAAAACTTCTAGTAGATTTGGATGTGTTATTTCCGATCTCTGGAGAAAAATAATTGTTTTAAGATAAAATTTACCTTTTTTTAAAAAAAATTTGCAACGTCGCGGTTTATTAATATTAAGGGCTGAAATTTACAGAAGACATTATTGAATACTTGTAGTTTATCGAAAAATTTTTCGGTTTCACGAAAAACATCCCTGTAAGATCTATAGACCTCTGAAAACTACCCATAGAGTCTATCCGACGGTATTCAAATAGTGCGGGTACAGTTAGTCAGCTCGTACATTTTTATTAGAAGATGCTGAAATAGATGACCTTGTAAAAAGCGGATGTACATTAATAAGCGCATTATATGATAATAAAAAAATGATGTTGGTTTAAATGAATTGCGTTTTTTAATGTATAAAAAATATATTTAAAGTCAGGGTCTCTCAAATTGGGATCTTTGCCCCCAATCATAGCTGCAGCAAAAGAATACGTCTATTGTGTTTATTTACAAGTGCAGCATTGGTTAGGAAAAACTAAAGTAGCTACAGATTGGGGTTGGGAAAAGACTGATTCTGGTTTACGGCCGCTATATACAAATGACACAATTATTCCCGAGAAATTTTTCTTGTGTTCATGTAAAACGGGATGTGTTAATAATAAATGCACATGTAAAAGTCATGGTCTGAAATATACTGATTTATGTGAGAATTGCGATGGTCAGTGTGATAATTGTTCCGAAATCAGTACTGTCGAAGATATTGTTCAAGAGAATGATGATGATGAGGCTGAAGTTGATGTTATTAATGAAATAAATGATGTATACGAGAATGATATGAATGTTAACGATGAAAATAATGAAATGTAAGGACGGCTGTACCATACTAATGTATATTTTTTATTTTTTGTATGATTATATTATATATGTACAAACTTTTTTTGTAATAAAATGATCTATTGCTAATAAAATAAGATATAACTTTTGTATTATTATATTATATTATGTATACTTTTTGTTCAAACTGTATTTTTTTAATAAAATGATGGATTGCTAATCAAATTAGAAATAACTTTTTATTAATAATATAATCTAAATATTACAATTTTACCATATACTTTACTCCAAAATGTTACCAGTCGCACAAAGCAATATGTGCGTGTAGTCCGTAGCTGAGCGGCACGCCTGCAGCATAGGAACCCGCTGACTAGCTGTATCCGCGCGATTTGACTACCATCGGATAGATTCTGTGGATAGTTTTCAGAGGTCCATAGATCTTACAGGGATGTTTTTCGTGAAACCAAAAAATTTCTCGATAAACTACAAGTATTCAGTAATGTCTTCTGTAAATTTCAGGCCTTAATATTTATAAACAGCGACGTTGCGAATTATTTTTTTAAAAAAAAAAAAGGTAAATTTTATCGTAAAATAATTTTTTTTTCCAGAGATCGGAAATGATATATCTAAATCTAATAGACGTATTAGAATAATCGTAAGTACACTTACAAAAAAGTTATTGCAATTTTTCGAGTGCAAAAAACTGTTTTTCGCAATTTTCTCGAACGAAAATCAAAAAAAAAATTGAAAATTTATCTTGAAAATATACGTCATTTCAAACAAATTGCTGTCAACCTGGTTGCTGTATCTTTATTAGGAAGGATAATAATCGACACCGAATTTTCAACTTTGAGCTCGATTTGCTCGGAAACTATTCAACTCACAAATTTCGGATTAAACAAACTTTTTTGGGTCAAAAATATCTATCATTTCATAGAATTTTGAAGCGATAGTTAATTAGTAAATATCATTTAATTATAAATAAAAAAATGGAATTTTCTGAGAAAAAAATTATATTATATATTTATTTAATTATATCAATCGATAGGTTTTTCAATTATCTCTAACTTTTGTTTGAAACATTTTTTCATACAACCCTTATTTTTCAAAATAAACTGGAAAAACTGAAAAAAATGACCATATTTTGGCCGCCATTTTGTAAGCCATGGACCGTATAAATTTCCATCGAAGTATGTTTTTAGTGATGCCAAACTATACCTTTTCAGCAATAAAATCGCTAGTTACATTTTTTCCTAAAACGGCTCTTTTTGAGTCTAATTTCCATGGACTAGAGTGAAAATTTGAATATTTATATTTCAGATATTTATGAATGTGTAGCCCAATAATGAATACCAAAAATACTGCTTTTTAATTCTCCCGTATTTATTTTTATTATATACCTTCGAGAAAAATAAATATTTTGATACCACTGTCAATAAAACTATGTACTCTTTTCAAAAGAGTCGCAAGAGATACGTAAAATTTAACCGAAAAACAAATTTTTTCAACTTTGGCGCGTTGAATAATAGTAGGTATTATTTTAGTTTTAAAAAAAGATAATCTTCTGACAACAAATTTTTTCCCAAGAAATTAATTATAAAATAATAAAGCGTTAAAAATATCAATTTTTTTTTAATCTAAAACCTTAAAATCTGAAAACGGTCTTTTTTTCTCGAACGTTGCCAGTCAGTAAGCAAACAATTAGATTCATTTTGCTTTTATGCTTCCGTAGAATATTTTTAAATCTCAGCTCGGAAAAAGAAGACTCAAACTTTACTAACGAGCAAGTAATTAAGTCCTTTTATCTTTTATACATGGATTAACTTATACTAACAAGAAATTTTACTCATTAAATAGTACGAAATGTTTTCGTTTTTAAATTGTAATAAATGCAGAAACTATTATTTCTTATCGTCAGCGGAGAACTGGCTATTCATTAGGCATTAGATCTGTATATATATATATATATATATATATATATATATATATATATATATATATATATATATATATATATATATATATATATATATGTATATATACAGATATTCTTACGGGTGTGATGTATAATCAAATGTTTTCGGGCATCCCGTGTATGTGCTGTCCCTCTCAGGACTGTAAGGCAACTGACGTTTCGGTGAAATCTCATTAACCATTTTCAAAGCTCACTGTACGACGTCTACGAGCGAAATGATAACACCAATTTTACCTATGAAGGCCGACGATATAAACAAGTCGAGGGAGCCCCTATGGGATCGCCGCTATCTCCTGCAATCTCTAACTTATTCATGGAAGACTTTGATTCAGAAGCTTTAGAGTAGATGACACATTCTTTATCTGGCAACATGGAGAAGAAAATTTCAAAAATTTCCTAAATCGCATAAACAGTATACACCCAAAAATCAAATTCATCATGGAAACAGAACAAGAAGAAGACTGCCGTTTCTAAATATCCTAAAGAAAAGAGGATGGTTTGCTTCCGTGCACTGTCTACAGAAAGCCTACTTACACCAACAGATACCTCAACGCTGATTCACATTACCACCCCGCAGTAGTGAAATCACTTGCGTTGCGATTGCAGTCCCTTACAGATTACGATAATTACCACAAAGAGATGAACATACTGCAAGACGCCCAAACAAAAAACCGTTATAAAAAAACATATAGACAAAGTTCTAAAAAACAAACGCTCGGCCTCGAAAAATCGCGAAAACCAAGAAAATAGCTCCAAAGCTTTTGTTCCTTATGTCAGAGGCTCCACAGACAAAATTGCAAAAATTCTCAGGAGACACAACGTTGAAACCATTTTCACCACAGACCGTATAGTAAAAGATCTCTTGCTAACACCTAAGGAATAAATCCCTCTAGAAAACCAGGGAGTGTACGAAATTCCATGTGGAGAATGCATTCATCTTACGTAGGCCAGACGAACCGTAAAATAAGCGCCAGAAGAGACGAACATATAAACGCGGTCAAGCCAAAAACAACTCCTTCTGCACTGGCCCAACATTGGTTAAACACAGGACAAAAGATAAATTTCTCACGAACAAAAATGCTGTCGAGGTGTGAGAATCGTCCACAAGAGTTATAAGGGAAGCCATCGAAATTGCAAAGAGGCCCCCAACAACTTAAATTGCACATATTGCACTTTCGGACTAGACCCCTTAAACCCTCAATAACCAGAAAAATCTTTATTACCTTACAAAAAATCTGATCTGTTTCTTTCAGTACTACTCTAACTTCAAGATGACCTACGTGGTCACTTTTATAATGTTATTTTATGAAAATTAATTTCTTAATGGAGGAATCCTTTCTGAAAGTTCAAGACACTAGGGTATACAGAGGGATAGAATGCGGATCTGATCACTTTTTCTTGGGTGCAAAGATACAAATTCCCTTCAAGACAAAAGACAACGAAACAGACAATACAAACACCTCAACAATAGAACGAATATCTTACAATGTGGAAGGACTTCATGAACCTAGTACAAAATATCTATTTAAGACTCGATTAGATAACAAACTTCAAACTGAATTGCTGTCAGGGCACACTGATGAACTGTATGAACAAATCGTATGCTCTCTACACTCCGCTGCACAAGAAGCTCTAGGAATTAAGACGAAAGACATGAACAGACGAAATAACAATGTTACATGGGATAAGACACTGGAAGAACAAAAACAGATAAAACAAAAAGCTTTCAACAAACGACTAAATTCAAAAGATCCACAAGATAAAAACATATACAAAAATGAACAATCCAAATTTAAAAACATGATTAACAAAAATAAAAACGACACATGGGACAGAAAATGCATTGAACTAAATACACATGTAGGAGGTACAAGATCATCAGAAGCATGGAAATTAATAAAGACACTAAGATCAGACACCACAAACAAGATTAACTAACCTGAACTAACCTGAACTAACCTGAACTAAATACACATGTAGGAGGTACAAGATCATCAGAAGCATGGAAATTAATAAAGACACTAAGATCAGACACCACAAACAAGATTAACTTACAACCAATCCCAATCAAAAAGTGGATAACCCATTATCAAACGCAGCTTACCGAAGACCGACAAGAGTACTTCGTTAACTCCCCAAGACGGTACAACGTACAAGGCCACTATATAGAGGTAACAAAGGAGATGGTATGTAGGGCTGTGGATTCATTGAAAAATAGGAGAGCAGCTGGACCGGAAAGAATACCTGCTGAACTGTTAAAGAACGGTACTGAAAAACTAACATATTTTCTTCAAGAACTATTTAACAGACTCCTAAATAATGATGATCCTATCCCAACTATATGGAAAGAAGGCTGGATAACACCAATCCACAAAAAAGGAAGACGCGACGTATGCTCAGACTATAGATGTATAACTGTAACCAGCACAATGAGTAGAGTATACCGAAAACTGCTTAGAAACATCGTAAAAACAGAATATGACCCCCAAAAAATTGAGGAACAAGCGGGTTTTAGAGCTGGCCGATCGTGCGTAGACCATATATTTAGTTTAACCCAACTTAATGAAAAGAAGGTGGCAAGAAATAGAGAAGTTCATCTGCCTTTTGTTGACCTCACAAAAGTATATGATACCGTGCCAATCCAACAATTATGGTAAGTGATGGAGAAGTCTCCAATTAACAATACAGCGATCCAAGCCATCAAACAGCTATACGACCAAGCATTCTCCAGAATTAAGATCAGCAATAACTTATCAGAAAGCTTTCATGTGACCAAAGGCTTTCGCCAGGGATGTTGTCTAACACCAACTCTCTTTAAAATCTACCTCAATGAAGCTTTAAAGAATTGGAAAAGATCATGCAATAGAATGGGAATAGAATTAAATGACGACACCCATATACGCTTCATTTGGCAGATGACCAAGTGGTAGTGACCCAAGATAAAGAAGACCTCGAATTTATGACGAGGAAACTATTTAAAGAATACGAAGAGTGGAGATTAACTGTCAACTGCAGTAAAACTAAATATATGTATATCGGTGGAGAAGAAACAGATTTGGAAGTGGATAACAATATCATAGTAAAATCTTGTTCTGATTATACCTACTTTGGAACAAAGATCAGTCAAAGTGGACGAACTGAAGAAGAAATATTGGAACGAATAACTAAAGAGAAAAAAGCTCTAGGATGCCTAAACTCACTATAATGGTCAAGAAACATCTCCAAGGAAAGGAAACATCCTTTATACAATGCAATATTTAAAAGTGTTGTATTGAATGGATGTGAAACATGGCAGATAAATAAAATTTTAGAACGTAAACTGCTGGCTCTTGAAATGGACTTTTGGCGAAGATCTGCCGGAAAGTCAAGGATCGAACGGATAACCAACGAGAGAATTAGAGAGATTATGGGCGTAAAGAAAAATGTTCTCGATGAAATCGAACGTCAGCTGGTATGGTATGAATATGTGGAGAGAATGACGGACGAACGTCTACCAAAGCAAATCCTAAAATGGACCCCAAATGAAAAAATAATAAGAGGAAGACCAAAAGTTACCTGGATTAAGGGCATTAACCGAGCCATGTCCGAAAAAACCTTACTTCCAGGTGATTGGGAAGACCGAAAACAATGGAAACTGGGAACCCGAAGGCGTAGAACGCTATGAAACCAGATATATATATATATATATATATATATATATATATATATATATATATATATATATATATATATATATATATATATAATTTCTTAATGTGTACATGGTGTGAATTTTTGTTCTAAATAATTTAACTTATATAAAAAATGCTCTATTATCTTTAGCAATATGTAAATTCCCAAGAAGGTAAAATAAATTACCGAAACGTCAATCTTTTATAAAAAATGTAAAATACAGAAAGTACACCAATACTATTACATTTTGATTTGATTTTTTAACAGACCATAAACCCAAGTAAAACAAACAAATAAAAATAAATCTTTGAAGGTCCAAGAAAAAATTCACAAAAAATAGAAATTTGTTTGTACTTAACGTTCTAGTTTTATAGGAACTGTATATAAAATATTTATTAATAAAGGATTGGGGCACAATCGTTATATCCTGCATATTTCATTTAGTATTTAAGTAAATAAATTTTAGATTAAAATTGGAATATATTTTATAGCCTTATTAAAGATTATTAAATTTTGAGAATATTTCATTTATTTGCAGATAATATTCAAAATTACAGTTGTTATAGAATCCTTGGAGAAATAAATTACTATTATCCCATAGAGTTAGCCAAATGGCACTCGCACTTCCTTCGGAGAATCATTCACTAATCCCAGATATACTTCGATTTCATAAGGATGAAACTCTGTGGAAGTCCATTTCAGGTTAGTGGATCCAATCCCTTGATATTAAGCGGAAGATTATTCGGTATTATACTAGTTGCTGATAGCCTACAAAAACTAATTGACAGTTGAAACGGGGAACCTTATAAACTAATGAGACGTCCTGCATAGTTTATAAGGTTCCCTGTTCCATTCAATTAGTTTATATCGGCCAGACTTCCAGAAGCCTCAAAGGCAGACTCACTTTCCGACATAGTGATATTAATAGAGGTTTGCCCTCTTGTGCTCTGGCCGAACATGTTTTTCATCAAGATCACAATATTAAGTGGGATGGCACTGAGATTCTGGAAAAAGTTTCTGCTTATCACAAAAGACTCTTCTTTGAAATGGTGCACATTAACCAAGAAAGTAACACCATGAATAAAAAAAGTCTCAGTGTCATTTACAGTTATATTTTAAAATTGGAAAGAGAAAATTATTTGAGCCTCCTGAACCGTCCATCTGCAGAAGAATAGTTTTTTCCATTAGATTCTCTTATATTATGTAAATAATATCAAATAAGTAATTTCTTAACTTTATATTCTATTTTTGGTAAATCTCTTGCTTAACTACGCCACTGTTTACGGATCCGCATTTTTCCCCACTACTTACACCACGCACGACATTCCGGGTTGACACATGACAGGTGTCACTATAAAATGGCAGAATAGTCATATAGGATGTTTGGCTGTTTTCGAACTTTCTAGAATTTTAACGAATTTTTACAATTCTATCAAAATATGCCACTAAATACAATTAAAAAGTGCTAATGTTGGGTTTATTCCCCTGTTTTTCAAACGTGTACTTGTTGAATATTCAAATCACATTGGTGATTGGTAGGTATTATTTTAGTTTTAATTAATAATTGTAGACATGTCCTGGAGAAGAGATAAACAAATTTTCTAAATCTTGACAAAATAAAAAAAAGTGGTTTTCTCCTTACCAAGGCATACAATTTTAAACAGACTGCATCCCCATTAACTCTAGTTAGTCTATATATATATATATATATATATATATATATATATATATATATATATATATATATACAGGGTGATTCAAAAATCGATCACGAAACTTAAGGGGGTGATTCTACTTGACAAAATAAGGGTAGAGCTTCATATAATTTTTTTTCAAAATGTCATTCGTTTTCGAGTTACAAGCCGTCCAAGTTCAAGTTTTTATTTTTTGTTTTTTGAATTACTCGCTTACAGGAAAACCGATTTAACTAATATTTGAAAGATAGGCTAAGTCTTCTGCGCTTCATCATTTTAGTAACAATTCACATTGATTGTTTGCCGCTAGAGGGCACTTTACCTACATTGAAAATTGTTTTTTTGTCATAATTTTTTAGTCTTGACAGCTACAGTAGTTTTTGGCATAATTTCTGAAAGACTGATGCCAGGCCTTTAAAAAAGGTGCTCTTTATTTACATCGCTAAACCCAACGGTTTAGACGTAAATCACCCTTAAAAATTAAGTGGTAAATTTACTTTTCTCATTTCATTACCACCAGCTACCAGGTAAATAGCTATCAAAGTATACTAGAGCTGTCAGTTTAACATCAAATAAATTCGCTTTTTAAACTATTTAATTTATAATCTTAAAATAACTAATAATGGCTAATCACCAATATTCAAATATCGAATATTGTGATATCCATTTTTGTTATGGAAAAGCAAATGGTAATGCAGAGTTGGCAAGAAGATATTATATGGAGAGTTATCCGGAAAGAAATATCCCTCATGCTCAAACATTTTCCAGTGTGCACAGGAGGCTTGCGGAATGTGGTTCCTTTCAAAGTTATAATGGAAATAGGGGAAGACCTAGAACTGCTAGAAACGTGCAACAAGAAGAAAGAGTGCTTGAAATTATTGAAGATAATCCAGGTATTAGTACTAGAAAAATTGGGAATGAAGTGCGGTTCTGTCAGGCTAGTTCATGGAGAATACTAAGAGAAGAACAACTCTACCCGTTTCATTCAAAAAAGGTGCAGGCTCTTTATGACGATGATCGGCCGAGACGGTTGGAAATGTGCAATCAGATCCTAGCTAAGTATGAACACGATAATCGATTAATTGGCGTCATATTATTCACTGACGAAGCTGGTTTCACTCGTGATGGCATAACAAATCTACACAACATCCACACATATGCTTACGAGAACCCAAACAATGTGGGAGAAACGAAACATCAGCGTAGATTTTCACTAAATGTGTGGGCAGAGATAATAGGAGATTACCTTATTGGTCCTCATTTCTTTGATGGCCCATTAACTGGTGACGTATACTTAGATTTTATCCAAAATCGTCTCCCATTGTATCTGGAAGATGTGCCATTGGAAGTAAGGGCCAACATGTAGATCCTCCAAGACGGAGCTCCGCCCCACTTTAGTATACGTGTCCGACAGTATTTGAATGCAACGTATCCTGAGCGATGGATAGGACGAAGTGGACCATTGGCATGGGCAGCGAGGTCACCAGACCTTAATCCTATGGATTTTTTCTTTTGGGGTCATTTGAAACAATTGGTGTACGATATTCCAGTAATCAACGTCGAGGATCTTCGCTTCAGGATAATCGAAAAGTGCCAAATTATTAAAGAAACACCAGAAATTTTTCATCGAGTTAGGCGACATTTTTTGAAGAGTGTTAGGAAATGTATGGAAGAAAATGGGGGACATTTTGAGAATCTTTTTTAGTTTGTTTAGTACTGTTTCATTAATTTTTATCAAATAAATGTATATCGCAATAATCCATAATATGAATATTTACTGATTAGCCATTATTAGTTATTTTAAGATTATAAATTAAATAGTTTAAAAAGCGAATTTATTTGATGTTAAACTGACAGCTCTAGTATACTTTGATAGCTATTTACCTGGTAGCTGGTGGTAATGAAATGAGAAAAGTAAATTTACCACTTAATTTTTAAGGGTGATTTACGTCTAAACCGTTGGGTTTAGCGATGTAAATAAAGAGCACCTTTTTTAAAGGCCTGGCATCAGTCTTTCAGAAATTATGCCAAAAACTACTGTAGCTGTCAACACTAAAAAATTATGACAAAAAAAACAATTTTCAATGTAGGTAAAGTGCCCTCTAGCGACAAACAATCAATGTGAATTGTTACTAAAATGATGAAGCCCAGAAGACTTAGCCTATCTTTCAAATATTAGTCAAATCGGTTTTCCTGTAAGCGAGTAATTCAAAAAACAAAAAATAAAAACTTGAACTTGGACGGCTTGTAACTCGAAAACGAATGACATTTTGAAAAAAAATTATATGAAGCTCTACCCTTATTTTGTCAAGTAGAATCACCCCCTTAAGTTTCGTGATCGATTTTTGAATCACCCTGTATATATATATATATATATATATATATATATATATATATATATATATATATATATATATATATATATATATATATATATATATAGAGAGAGAGAGAGAGAAAGAGAGAGAGAGAGAGAGAGAAGAATAATTTAAATATTTGTGAATTTAAATCGCGAAATTTTAAAACCTATTTTTGTTTTGGAGCAGAACTTGGCCTCTTTTGCGACTTATCTCAAATGAAAGTTTAAATTTTGTGAATTTTCCCCATTTTGTAAAGCAAATGTCTATTGCAATTTTGGTAATTTACTGTAGATGATTTGGTTTAAATTTCGCACCCGTAGTTATTTAGATAATGACTCTGATTAAATCAAATATGGAAATGGAAACTAGCATCCATAACATGCTCCACCAAACTTCAATTATAAACAAAATCCTTCTAATTAAGTAATGCATATTATGCACTAATTATCGTCTGTATAAGCTCAATTTGGTAAAGTACTCTAAAACTGATGTTTGTCTATAAGTGTAGAATTTCAATAAGGGTTTCAATTAGGCGGTTATACTTTTTGATTTTACAATAATATTCTTATTCGCTTCTTTGGTATATAAGCCATAAAACACTACGTGAAAGAAAACACACAAGTACATCAAAATTCTTGTTTAAAATTTATTGGAAACTAAATAGTATCATATAAAAACGGGAAATTAACAAAAATGAAACAAAGAAAAAAAATAAAACTGTTAAATAGTCCAGGCAACCAAATATGATTTCTACGGTTTAAAACTATAATTTAAAATTTGTATTTAAGTTCGAGAATACTAGTGTGAAACGAAAATATTCTATAAGCCTGTAGCGTTCTATAGTAAGGACGTTTTTCATGTACCTATCTTGTTCCTGGTCTTCACAGACATAAACTCATCCCTGAACATATTAAGATTTCTTAAAATTTATTTGTTTTTATCTTCATTAAGAGTGTTTTTATTTCCTACATACGTTAAATATTTCTAACAGTTTTAATATAATATTTCGAATTTTAGTAGCATATAAATAAATTAAGAAAAGTTTGCTGTAAATGGACGTGATCATAAAATGAAGCATTTACAATCGAATTAGAAATAACTGACTACTATAAAATAGCTACAAATTATTTAATTTAAACAAATAATTGGTAGCTATTTATTTAAACTGGAAATTAATTTTACCAGAATCTCGTTGCCCCGTATTGACACTGTAAATTGGTAATTGAACGACAAATATAATAGAACAGCAAATAAAATTATGGGCTAAATATTATTGATGTGGATACTATCAATAAATAATCTTACAATTTTGGTTCAATTTAATCGCAAGATGTTGAAATTGAGACCAGTAAAATAATACAACCCCACAGAAGAAAAATGATCAGATCAGCGAACCAGACCCGTGTATTCTTATGTATTTTTGCTCGCTGAGTCAGAATCCGAGGTTGAAAAAAATCGTACTCCCCAAAATCGTAAACTAGGAAATAATTATTCCATTTTAATAAATCACACTATATAAAATTTCAAAGTATATTATAAGTTAAACAACAGCGTCCATATACCGGATTTGCAATATTCCCCCAAGAAGGGGTGATAACTACCACTCGCTTCATCCAGGAATACCACTAGATGAGACTTTGGACAAAATCGCCATGAATGAAGAGTGCCTAAAAAAACACATATTTCATTTTCAATAACCAAATAAACAAACAAACAGATTCTCACTTTCACCAGTTATAGCCAACCTTTTCATGATATATTTCGAATAAGAGGCATTGCAAAAGACACCTTTAAAACCGAAATTTTAGAGACTCTATGTGGATGATTTTTTTATAATATGGCCACATGGATAAGAACACCTATACGATTTCATCGTATACCTGAACCATATCCATCATAGAATCCAATTCACACTAGAAATCGAACAAGAAAAGAAACTTCCTTTTTTAGACCTACTATTAACTAGGAAACTCAACAACACCATGGGCTTTAGCGTATATCGGAAACCCACGCATACTGACCGATATCTCAATGCAGCGTCACATCATCATCCCTCTCAAAAGCAGGTAGTATTCAACACTTTAGTATCAAGATCTCTCCGCCTAACAGAACTTGACACAAAACAAGACGAAATAAGACACATTTCAACAGCTCTAGAACGGAATGGTTTCTCACAATAAGATATAAAGAAAGCTATGAAAAGGCAAGAGAAGACCACAACAAAAACCAATGACCAAGATCAAATAAAGAACAAAGCCATAATCCCATACATAAAACGAATAACGGACAGAATCGGAAGAATCTTAAGAAAACATAATATACAGCGCATATTTAAACCCCAAAAAACCATAGCCAACATCCTGAGGAATCCCAAAGATTATACCAACCGTGAAAATCATGGCGTTTACAGCATTCCATGTGCAGATTGTCATCAAATATACATAGGACAAACAAACAGGCGCATATAATTCAAGAACATAAAAATAGCCTCAAAAACAAACAGGCAACCTCAAATTTATTTCAACATCATCAAACATCCGGACATACCATCGATTTCGAAAAAGCAAAAGAAATAACTCAGAACTACGAGGTACCCTTCAGAAGGGAGGCCCTGGAAATCGGGACAGCTGAATAAACGAGAGGATGCTTTACATATTTCAACTACATGGAAAACATTAATAAAAAATCAAGAAACAAAACAACAAAAATTAACCAATACACGAGAGAACAGCATACAAGAATCAAATATATCGCACTTGGCGAAACCGCTTGTCCAATCAGAAAGCGAGCCAGCTAAACAAAACTCGAAATTCAACAGAGGCCACCATCAGTTCTCAGCGGGTAACAAGACGAACCGTACTTGAAAATGCCATAGATACAACAGTTTAACGTAAGATCCACAATTTAGTTTTCGTGATATTATGGTAGGCATTAGTTAAATCTATAAATAATATATGAGTATCTTGTTTTGTAGCGGCTTTTTTTTCAATCTGTTTCATAAAAAAAGTTCACATTATAAGATCTCTGTACTCCACGAAATCCGCCCAGTTCTTCCTCATTGTAATATTTTTCAATGAGGTCTCTAAGTATTTTTCGCAGAGCCGACTCATTGTGCTAGTTATCCGGTATACCAGTATAATTAGCTAGATATACTGCAGAGAAAGACAGTTGTTGTCTAAACCTAGTATTAATAGAATTGACATTTATACACGACACATTCGAGCCAATATAAGAAACTAACAGAGAATTCAATGCTGGCATACAAATATTTGCATTTAGTGGCAACCAGGTAAAAATTATTTACATGAGCAGTCCAATTTTATATGTCAAGTTCTTGATGTCTATAGAAGAATTTTTTCCTGAGTGAATTTGTAGTAAAGTTTTGGTAGGCATGAGCCAATATCACACATAAGTTGCCTACTTACCACCACCAGAGGTCGAATTTAGGGTTGAATTTTTGAAGAGTGTTGGTTTTGAAATAGACTATGAAATCCGCAACAGCTGAAGATAGCGATAAACTCATGCTAGTTTCATTCATCTGAATATATCTGTCTGACCAAATCGTTGTGCTTGTATAAAAGGACTTTACGGCGAAGCTGTGATGTCACCTTTTTTATATCTGAGAGAGTGTAGTATTGATGTGAAGTATTCTAAGATTAGGTTTTCTCTTCACTTAGCTAGGTATTTTTCGAGTTTTTGGATGGAACAGTTAAGACCCCCACCACTCTTTGGGTGGCATCTTGCTTGTGTATTTTTAACCGACTTCTAAAAGAAGGAGGTTCTCAATTCGTCGGGTACGTATGTTTTTTTTATGTATTACTCTGGAACAGCGGCACCTATTTGAATGAAATTTTTTACGTTATGTTCAGGAAGTTGCTGCGGTGGTCCCATATTTCTTTGGACGAAATTGGTGCAGTAAAATCCAAGATGGCACTGACAATAGGGCGACCAAAAAAAATTATTTTGTCCGATTTTTTCCAAAATTGGTATGGGGGAATTTTCGGGGTCGTACAAAACGAATCAGAAATTATTTTTAAAAAATTTAATATGGCGGATCCAATATAGTAAGTTGAAAATTTTACCTTATTCGCATTTTATCAGATTTGGTATTAGGGTGTTTCCGGGTCGTGTATTACGGATATGAAGTTAATTTTTTACAATATTAGGTGGACAAGGAACTGAGGGAGTGAAAATTTTAAGTTTTCCGATTTTGCCTAAAATTGATATTGCGGGGTTCTTGGAACGTATACAAACTTAATATGCACTACAAAATATATAGAGCTAAGAAACTTACGTCTCAAGTTCTTTAAATATCGATATTGGAAGGTTTTTGGGGCCTATATTACCAATCTAAAATTAAATTAAAATTTAAAATAGTGGATTTACTATAACAGACGAAATATTTGTTTCATACAATTTCACCGGTTTTTGTAGAACTCTAAGAATAAAAGAACTTTTAATGGTTCATTTAAGGTGATTACAACTTTGGATAAAATGGGTACTTTTTTGCCCCTTTGGAGTCATTGCGAGGTACACTAATCTCGATTAGTACTTAGTTCAAATAATCTATGGATGTCATAATGAACTCAAAACTAAAAATCAAAAAATAAAATTTTTATAAAAAAAATTGAACCGACTTTTAAAACTGCGCTAAAAAGTGAAAAACAACTATAAATTTCTATATGAATTTGAAATTTTTGAAGTCGGCGCCAAGTTATTTCTACATGAAACAAATAACTACTAATATATACAAATTATGGTAAGAAAGCAATTACAAACAAAGTATTGTTAATCTGTTTATGCGCATCCTATTTTGTCAGGTATTAGTTTGGCGCCGACTTCAAATATTTCAATATCATATAGAAATTTATAGTTATTTTTCACTTTTTAGCGGACTTTTAGAAGTTACTTCATTTTTTTTTATAAAAATTTTATTTAATATCAGTAGCGTTTTAGGCAAGCGAGATTTTTTCCGTAATATTAGTTTTCGCTTAATATCCAGTTCTAAAAGTCAGTTAGTGTTGAAGAACAAAGACGTGTGTTGGGATTCCTATATACTACCATGGTATTTTACGATGTATTATATTTATGCGTTGTAATATGTAATATCCATGATAACGACTGCATCGCCTTTATCATTTCATGATACCTTCGTTTTTGCCTAGGTCTTTTAAAGCTTAAATGTTCAGCTATGCTAAAGTTTTGTTTTAGAAATTGGTTGTTCTAAGGATTCTTAACATAACTTGCCGCATTTGTTCAGCATTGAACCGATAACAATAATTTTTTCCATTGGGATATTTTTAACTCAAAACTTTGGTTCAGGTTTCAGGAAGTTGGTGATTGAGCATGTTGTAGACGGTTTTGTTGTTGGATGTAGTAGGTAATCTGTCCCCTCATAAGCAGGTTTTTAATTTTTATTTTTCTGTTTTTGTTATTTTTACAGTTTCATTTTGTAAGTAATACACAGACTTTATATGCGATTTCTCTTAGAAATAGATAGAATTGGTAAAGTGTATATTCTGTTAAACTTAGTTGTAGCTTCTTCTGTCGTATTTCTTGTCTAAGTCGGGTATAGCAATGTTAGAAATTACAATGGTTGCCCTTGTTATGTCGTGGAATATTATTTTCACAAAATTAAGTTTCATGTTATAATCCCTGCATCTTATTAAAAATTTAAGGTCAAATATGTAGATATACAGCTCCGAAAACTCAAGATATTGAGGAATCTAGGATACCTTATAAACCACAGAAAAGTATAGATCCATCTCTAAGAAGTAGAAGGATAAAATCGACTTGGAAAGTCAGGGATTGGTCAAACCAACACAAGCATATTGGCAAGGTTAGAAGAAGAACACAACCTAAACATAAGAAATAAACAGTTAACGTCACTTAGAGACAATACATTGACAACTGCTACCAAATCGCCAACACACAAAGTAAGATTAATGCATATCAATTGAAAAGAATAGCGTTCTTAATAAGAAGGATGATACATTCAACTTCCTATCCATCTGGAAAACCAACACAACGCTTGATTCCAAAGTGACATCACCAGCAGTTTTCATAAAGAAAACTAACAAAGCGGAGTGAAAGCATACATATATTTATAAACATAAAAAGAAAAATTCTCATATATTTAGCTGTTAGAAAACCTTTATGAACATTTACGATCAGCCTAGCAGTGTATTTTGAAATTGTTAAGTCAACTTAAAATAACAAGTAACATAAAATAGTAAGAAATATTTACCGTAAAGTTACGAACATTAAAAGTAATAATTTGGAAATTAAAATTTAGCGTGATATGTCACAATAAAGGGCAAAATAAAACCAGCGAATTTTCTTTCTAATTTAAGAGCCTGTAATATTAAGTTTGCTGCGCACCATAAAACATAATGCCCATGTAATTTCCATGCATTTTTCCCTCATTTACCCTCATGCAGTCGTGATATCGGATCATTTATAGTATTTTTATCGTAAAAATTAATACAGTTCGACTACTAACTTAATAATAAAATAAATTATATGGTTTTAAGTTGTTTTAAAAAGTTTTAATTCAGTTTTATTATTACACTACGGAAAGACTTTAAAAGTACACCAAGAACAAAATTATAGATCATTTTTAGTGGCTCTTTGGCTAATTATAAATTTGCGTCTTAACTTGTGCGTGTGTGATATGTGCTGATGTCAATTACCTAGTAGGCGGTATATTCAATTGTTTACTGACATCTATTTCAATTTATGGCATTTATTGTCTCTGTATTCCTTGCATAATAAAAACTAAAGTTAATTATGTAATGCGTGTCAAAATAAACGAGCGATAATAATTTAAGTCAGCTGTCTCCTCTATTTGAAATAACGATATACCACCAGTTAAAATCTACAATGCTACTACAATGATATATATATATATATATATATATATATATATATATATATATATATATATATATATATATATATTGTATAAGTAGTCACCTCATCTCAGGTGTGATAAGTTTTGATTATGAAAATGTCAAATAAAAAAGACACAAATAATTAATGCATTTATGTGATAACTGTAAATGGTAGAATAGATATTGGTTAATAGTATGTAAAAATTTGTATATGAATCATGTTTTAAAAGGACATTAAATGTCTATAATTGTGTAATGGCATGATAAAATGTATAAAAATTAGAATGAAAAGTTGGACATTAGTACATTTAAATTAAGAATAATAAACATATCTCACTCTAAAAGACATGAACCTAATAAACTAATAAACAATAGATATTTTTAATAATGTGTGAAATGTAATTGACCCGAGACACTGACTACTATTTATCAATAATTATTTTTAATATTTTAGTTTCAGCTTATTCCAACAATAATATTTATAAAAACTTTGTTAAAAATATTGTAAATCTGTAAGAATAGTATAAGAAAATGTAGATTTTAAGTTAATTTTAAAAAGAAACTAGAATAAAATAGTGCCCAATTGTAAGTAAAACATTGTTAACTATGATTATAATATTAATAAAACAAGAATTATTAATTTCAGCAAGTTACAATTAAAATTTAAATGTATATTTAAAATTTTGTTAGATGTAATCAAATTTTATTTATCAATTTTATGTGCTAAATAATAACCAAAAGTAAAGTATAGATATATCAAAATGTTAGGAAAAGTTCAAAATTTACATAAATCATAATTTATTTCCATCAAATATAATATTTAGTTCATAATATAAATAAAATATCAAAATTTTATCATAAATTGACAATTAAGAATCCATTTTGGTTTTGTATTTCAAAGCTTAAAATTCTATCTAGTTGCCAGGTCATGTCAGATGACCGACCAATCAGAAAAACATTAAAACAAAAATGTATACTACATCACCGATATCTATAAAAGCAGAAATGTTTTTTTTAGAAGTGCAGGCCTATCAGTTGTACCGTAAACATCGTTAGTCTTTTTCGTAAAAATAACATAACCTCAAAATTTTCATTTGTTGTTTTAAAAAATAAAAGAAGGAGTGGATATTAATCGGTTGTAGTGTAAACATCGCTAGTCTTTCTCATTAGCAGTAACATAACCTCAAAATTTTCATTTGTTATTTAAAAAAAAAATTAAGGAAAACAGTGCAGATTAATCTGTAGTCGAGTTGACATCGCTGGTCTCATTCATTAAAATTTTGAAAAGGGAAAGAAGGAAATTTCAGTAAGAAATAAATGAAATCTATTTGACGTGTTTAAGTATTTGCATATATGTTATTTTCCTTTCAGGCAAAGAAAATGGAAAGAAACAGTTTATTGGAAACAGTTTATTGTATTCGTAGGAAATCTATATATTCTTTCCTTTTTTCACTGCCTAAAAGAAGATTAACATATACGTAACTATTTAAACATGGCGGAGAGATTTAATTTATTTCTTACTGAAATTTAGATTTTTTTAGGATTTCACACTACTCTGGTGAATGCATAGATGTCGTTTCGACTGGCGATATTTTTCAGTCTTACATCGAACTTGGCAAGTTCTTATTATTCTGCCGACATGGCTCGAAATTTATATTTTATTTAGCAGTTGTTTTCTGCGAATATTGCTTTCGATCAATAAAGCTCCACTGACGAAGCCACGAGGTGATCGAAATGCGTATGAAGAGAGGACCAGAGTTGTAATTGTCGGAAATAAACTATTTCTATAAATTCTTTCCTTTCTTCTCTGTCTGAAAAGAGAAATACATATAGAAAATTATTTATACACGGCATATAGATTTCATTTATTTCTTACTGAAATTTTGATTTTTTAATACTTTATAAGGTTTATTAAGAATAGAAACACTCGCCACGGTTTATACGACGGGCATTATTTTTTGCGCAAAATTTAATTTGTAAAATATTGTATTTTTACTTTTAAGCCCTAGGGCTAAATATAATGATTTATGATTTTAAGGTTCAAAGTGCGACGTTATTTTGTAAAAAGTACAGCGAGTGATCCATCTCCTCAAACAAAATAAAAACATTTTTAACACGTACAATATACACAACTTTGAATTATTAAAAATTAAAATCTGTGACTGGACAAGCACTGTTTTGTTTGATTAGTTGGAGAAAATTTTGTATTCGAAAAACATTTATTTCTTATGGTTTAATGGTCGAAAAAAAAAGATAATTTAAAAGAAAATGAACTAACTTTATAAACTGGTAAAGCAATTTGTAAAGTTATCTCTTAATTGTAGAATATGTATCAATATTAATGAAAAATATTAAGTCAAATTGATATTTTAAAACAGATTTTTCAACTGCTACTACGTACAGGGGGCGTTCTGGATTTACTTTTTCCAAGTCAATTTTAATACAGTTACTGAAGGTAAAAATAGGCTATTATCTTAGAATCTTTTGAACCTCCATCCATTTTTATGAAAATTTAGGATCAAGCTTATTTTACCCTTAACTTCAAAAGTGACATGTGCTCGACTTGCGCTTTTTGCATTTTAAGTTGTTGCATTTTAAGGGTGATGTCCACCCCTTCCGAAAGGAATTGAAAAAAAATGCAAATTTAAGCATTCTATCGGTAGAAATCTTTTTAGTTCAGTAGAATAAATATTCGTTAATATCTTGAAGCATGATTTATGATTTACATCAATTTTTCAACCCTTAGAAACCTTCTCTTAAGTCCAAAATCATGGAAAAATTGTTTTTAGGATATTAAATAAAATCGCACATTAACAGTGCACAAAACATTTGTTTGCTGCATATGATATAATTTATTGATATTCTGTGAATTTTTAACCCTTAAAAACCACCCCTTACCCTAAAATCAATGAAAAAATTATTTTTTAACAGCTTTAATCATTTTAATTGCGCATTTATAAATTAAAATCGTTTTTACTGAATATAAAAAAATCATTTATTTATTGTAAAATTTCAACCCTAAGAAACTACCCCTTGTCGTCAAATAATTAAAAAAAATAGATTTTTTAGCAGATTTGGCAGGTTCAATTGATTAAAATTTTTTCCACTGAAAATATTTTATTTATACATTTCAACACCTCAATCCCTTAACGGAAGTATACTGGCATATTACAATGTTTTATAGAAGAGATATGTGCGTGTGTATACAAAGACACAGACACACATGTATTAATCTATTCCATTATGTAAGTCCCACTACGCTTCGGACCAGGTGTTCAAAGTGCTCCGTTTTTTTTCAGTAACATTATGTATATATATATATATATATATATATATATATATATATATATATATATATATATATATATATATATGTTATATCGTAGATTTTCACGGAAGGTAGATTGAATAGTTTGGTTATTCCGGGTTTCAATCCGTTCGTTCAAAAAATCGTTTTCACGACGTTTCGCCAAAATCTCATTTGACATTTTCAAGTGCGGTTCGTCTCGTTACTCGCTGAAAACTGATGGTGGCCTCTGATGAATTTCGAGTTTTGTTTAGCTGGCTTGTTGCCTCATTGGATGAGCCGCTTCGCAGGATCCTCCCCTCTGTCGAGTGCGATATATTTTGTTCTTGTATGCAGGTCTCTCGTGTACTAGTTGATTTTTGTTGTTTTCTTTCTTGATTTTTTATTAATGTTTTCCATGTAGTTGAAAAATCTATAGCATCGTCTCGTTTATTTAGCTGTCCCGCTTTTTCCATTTTTAGGACCTCTCGTATGACCCGTACCTTGTAGTTCTGTACTGGTGCTATTTCTTTTGTTTTTTCGAAGTCGATGGTATGTCCGGTTGTTTGGTGGTGTTGAAATAGGGCTGAGGTTGTCTGTTTGTTTTTGAAGCTATTTTTAGATTCTTGGATTCTTGCTGATATGCGCCTGTTTGTTTGTCCTATATAAGTTTGATGACAATCTGCACATTGAATGCTGTAAACGCCATGATTTTCAAGGTTGGTCTTGTCTTTGGGGTTTCCCAGGATGTTGGCTATTGTTTTTTGTAGTTTAAATATGGGCTGTATGTTGTGTTTTCTTAAGATTCTTCTGATTCTGTCTGTTATTTCTTTTATGTATGGTATTATGGCTTTGTTCCTTGTTCGATCTTGGTCTTTGGTCTTTGTTGTAGTCTTCTCTTGTCTTTTTATGGCTTTCTTTATATCTGATTGTGAGAAACAATTTCATTCTAGAGCTGTTGAAATGTGTCTTATTTCGTCTTGTTTCATGTCAAGTTCTGTTAGGCGGAGAGATCTTGATACTAATGTGTTGACTACTGCCTGCTTTTGAGAGGGATGATAATGTGACGCTGCATTGAGATATCGGTCAGTATGTGTGGGTTTCCGATATACGCTAAAGCCCAGGGTGTTGTTGAGTTTCCTAGTTAATAGCAGGTCCAAAAAAGGAAGTTTCTTTTCTTGTTCGAATTCTAGCGTGAATTGGAATCTGTGGTGGATATTGTTCAGGTATATGAGGAAATCGTCCAGGTGTTCTTTTCCATGTGGCCATATTATAAAAATATCATCAACATAGCGTTTCCAAAATTTCGGTTTTAAACGTGCCTTTTGCAGTGCCTCTTGTTTGAAATATATCATAAAAAGGTTGGCTATGACTAGTGAAAGCGAAGAGCCCATAAGTGCACCATCTGTTTGTTTGTATATTTGGTTATTGAACATGAAGTATGTGTTCTTTAGGCAGTGTTCTGCGACTTCAATTGTGTAGGCTGGATATATATATATATATATATATATATATATATATATATATATATATATATATATATATATATATATATATATACCGCGACGGGGAATGCTAGTTACAGATATAAAATGTGTGCTCCTAAAATTTCTCTGGAAAAATGCGATTAAGATAACTCTGTTATTTTTTATGCTATTGGGTTCATCTAAAAACTATTTTAAAGATAATTTCAGGAGCTATAAGATTATTTACATTTCCATTTTTTAAAACCCATCATCTTTAAAAGTTAAAGGGTTTAAAGGCTCGGGTCACATGATCCTCGCAATAAAATTTACACTTCTAACGTTGATATATCGGTTGTTTTTTATCCTACATAAAAAATAAATTTTTAGAGAAATTTGGAAAATTCTGTTTTTTTTTTAAATCTTACTTTTTTTCAAAAAAAAGGCATTCCATACTGGCCAAAATTTTTGAGCTCATTAATTATACTAAAATAAAGTAAATGGTGTAGGGATCACTATAAATTTCAATTTTGGTGGAAATGGCGTAGGTTCAATTTCTCACTTTTTCTTAAAAAATTCGAGAGTCCCGATTTATTTTCCTCATAACTCGCTTAGTTCTAATGCAATAGACTCCGATCAGAGCTTATTTGAAAGGTATTTCCAAGTACTTTGAAAAGTTTTCTATAGGTATTTTCCGAAAAATATATCAGTTTCCCGTTATTTAACCTCTAACACTTGGATTTGAGTGTATTTACAAAAAAAAAAAAAGATTTCTTTAACTACTTATAAGTCGCTTTGGATTCAACTTACAATGTTCATAAAAAAGCCAATCTCTTTGTTTTCTTAATAGGTTCAATTTTAGCAAAACAGTATTTTTGGAAAAAGGCATATTTATTTATAAAAAACTGTTTCAAAAACATGCAATTTTTTCATGAAAAATCAACATTTTTACCCATTAATAACTCAAAAAATATTAACTTATCAAAAAAACTTTATAGAATATATTTTGCTTAGAATGTGTCCCTTTATTGATTCCTGGAGTTATTTTTGATAAAATAAGTTCAACACCGAAAAGAGGTGGCATCCACCCCTAGGATAAAATGCAAGTCGACACTATGTCAATATTGTTACTTGAGGCACCCTTTAACTACTCATCAATTTTCACGCAAATTGATGAAAGTTCAAACTTTTCAGAGAACCTTCAGTGACTGTACTATCGGGAGATATCAATTTTTATTATATCTGAACAGATATTTTCCTAAAATGTAGATAACCGGCTTGCCAATTGATCCCTGAGAGCCAATTTCCCAATTCGGTCCTGAACTGTTTTATACTTTACTAGCGACCCGCCCCGGCTTCGCACGGGTGCAATGCTGATACTAAATACACTACAGAAAAACTGTGACTATTTATTTTATTTTTACAACAATTATTACATCGGCCTCCGACGCGCTATTTATAGGCACGCTGCCGCCGCCCCGGTCGGCCAGTACCGCCGCAAGCGCTACTTCCCGCAATTTTAAATCTGTAATATCTTCGAAAATATTCATTTAAATCTTGTGCTGTAAAGGACCATATAGATCTATATTAAATCAACAATGTATTTAAGCTATTTAATTGGATAAGGATTAATGCTGTATTGGTTAAAATCGCTTCAAAATTTGCCATTATTTGTCGTAAAAAGTAAATGACAAAAAAATGTTATTGTGGGATATCCATGAGAGATAGACATATACCATCGCGGAGTTTTCTGTAGACCTTTTCAATGTGTACAAATAATTAGTACATTATTTTGATAAATCTCGTAGGGTTCAGCCTGCGTTTGCAATGTAAGCGGAAAAAAATATGATAATTAACGACATCACATTAGAAACCTCAAAAATAACAGTATTTCTCCACTATTTAATGGATGTTATTATACATATAAACCTTCCTCTTGAATCACTCTATCTATTGAAAAAAAACGCATCAAAATCCGGTGCGTAGTTTTAAAGATTTAAGCATACAAAGGGACATAGGGACAGAGAAAGCGACTTTGTTTTATACTATGTAGTGATTGAAAAATATTTTTTTTCGAACTTTCAAATTTCGCATGGAATTCTTAGTAGTTAGGTCAAGTTAAATGTGAAATTCTGGATCACCTGGATATTGTAAGGGAAAAATTGTAGGATATTTGTATGTAAAAGTTAATTCTCAAGAAAGTTGTTGCTGGTAGCCATTACTATGTGGTAGCTAATCATCGTAGGGAAATGTTTGGAAAGGAACTACTATGCTTTATACCACTAAGAAACTGTGACTGCAGTATCAACTCACACAGTCATTTTCAAACTAAATTACAAATGTAGACTATATATTTAACACATAACCATGAGTGAAGTCAAACAATAAATAAATTATACCGGAGAAATAACATTATTACAAAGGGGAGATACTAAATTGTGGAAACCGATTATTATTTGGCGATAACAAATAATTGAAAAAACCCAGGTTCTTTCTTCGCAAATTTATATTTCTATTTTACTATATTAATATATTTCTAAAGCTTCCAGAATACATAATTTTTGCCCCTTTGCTGAATAATGGAATATCTCAGCGTTGCTTAAATTAGGAAAACTGTGGTTATGTTCTAAAAAATAGTTTTCGCAGCTAGAGTCTGGTTTTTGTAGCCTATATGATCTGTAGTGTTCTGAAAAAGGAGTTTTAAAGCTTCTACTGCTTTATTCGATGTACAACCTATCACACTCTGACGATTTTAACTTATAAACCCCTTATTTTTAAAACATATTCGTTTTACGTTTAGCATTGTATAGGATATTGGATAAATTGTTTTGAAAATTAAAAGCCGCTTTTAGGGATAGAGTATTGGCTATGTTTTCTGATAGGGCACTACAGTATGACAAGAATATATAAGAACAACTATATCATTTTTTATTTTGGGGTATATTGAATAAAAGGCTAGTTGTTTTTGTTTTCTGCACTACTCCGGTTAATATAGATGTCGTTTGACTTGCGATATTTTTTAGCCTGATATCAAAGTCGGCAGGTTTTTAATATCCTACCGACATGCTTCGGAATTTATATTTTATATAGCAGTTGTTTCCTCGGAATGTTGCTCTCGGTTCGATACATCTCTATTGACGCAACCTTGAGGTGCTCGAAACGCGTATGGTGAGAGGATCACAGTTGTATTTGTAGGAAATAAACGGTTTGTATATATTCTTTCTTTTATCTGCTTGAAAAGAGAATACATATTGGCAATTATTTAAATATAGAACATTTATTTTATTTCTTACTGAAATTTTGATTTTCAAAAATTTCGCACTACTCTGGTAAATATACAGTGTGGCCAGTAAAGTCCCCATCATATGTAATTTCTTTTAATTAATCGCTTTATTCGAAATTTGACTTTGGCAACAATTTCTGCGTCAATCGAGATGAAAATTAACCAAAAAAAAAATAATAGTCACATGATTAGCATTATCTGTCAAATTTTAATTTTTCTCCAAAAAAAATCAAAATATCGGAAAAAGTTATTAGAAAAAATTTTTCTAAATGCAATATTTAGCATATATGCAAAATTTCAGCTGTATAAGATAATTTAGATTTTTTGCCCATTTTTTGTAAATTGTCCCACTGTTGCAAAATAAGACAGAACGCAGTCTACATAAAACTTCTTAGTTTTGACAATGCTTCATCCCAGACATATTTTGTTTAAAGTAGCGCCATATTAAATGTGTGTTTTTCTACAAAATCCAAATAGGGCTATTAAAATTTGGTCACATGGGACGCAGTTTATTGGTTTTTGACCCTGTATAACTATTTTTGAAAAAGTAGTTTGTGTCTAAAAGTAATACGCATTAAAATTAAGAAAATAGTTTAATTGAAAAGACTCAAATTTTCTAATAAAAAAAATTATAAACTTTACAAAAATTTAAATAAAAATTTATTTTCCACCTAATGCAGTCTTTACTCATGACACTGTGTACTTGTTTGTCTTAATTATAATGTTTATTATTTTTTGACACAAACACATTTTATGAAGTTACCTTATACAGGGTCAAACACAAATAAACTTTGCATCACATGTTACCAAAGTTTATTAGCCCTCTTTGGTTTTTGTAGAAAAACACACATTTAATATGGCGGTACTTTAAACAAAATATGTCTGGGATAAAGTATTGTCAAAACTAAGAAGTTTTATGTAGGTTGCGTCGAGTCTTATTTTACAACAGTGTTGCAATTTACAAAAAAATCGTCAAAAAATCTAAATTGCCTCAAACACCTGAAATTTTGTATATGGGCTAAAAATTGTATTTAGAAATACTTTTTCTAATAACTTTTTTCGATATTTTGAGATATAACTAAACTTTTGATTTTTTTTAAAGAATTAAAATTTGATAGATAATGCCAATCACGTGACTATTATTTTTTTGGTTCATTTTCATCTCGATCGAAGTAGAAATTGATGCTAAAGTCAAATTTCAAATAAAGATATTAATAAAAAAAATCCCATATGATGCAGACTTGACCGGTCACACTGTAGATGTCGTTTAACTGGCAACATTTTCCAATCTGATGTTGAAGTCGGCAGGTTTTTAATACTCTACCAACATGCTTCGGAATTTATATTTTATATAGCAATCTTAAATTTAAAAACCATGTTAGTGAACTAAACTATACAAAACAACAATATTATTTTAAACTTTTAAAGTAAGACTATCAAGTTGATTTTTAGCTCTGCCTTAAAAAATATACTTCTGTATCGCTTTTACTTCTATGACATTATTTCTATTTATGTAAATTAGATAAGCGCAGTAGTTATTATCATATTATTTGTTGCTATGTACAAACGGACCCTTTATTATTAAAATTTATTACTATTAAATTAAAATTTAGCGTGACACGACAAAATAAAAATCAAAATAAAAGCAGGGACTTTTTCCTAATTTAAAAGCCCAATATAAAGTTGAGTGTATGCCATAAAATATAATTTTCCTTAATTTTCCACATTTTATATGCTTGTAATTCGACCACATACATGGTCCACTTGTATGAAAGAGGTCATTTCAAAAGTTTTTAAAGCTGCTCAATGAAAAACTTTTCGCCATTTCTGAAGGTTTATAATTTTTATATATATTTTTGTGCAATTTACAAAAAATGTATTTAAATCAGCAAGAATCTATTTTTTTTTCCAGAAAATTAACCAGCCTAAACATGTGTACTTCCAACATTCGATTATATAATTATTAATACATATTTTGGGTTGGTTTCCAAGATGTTTCCATTAGGGAAAAAGCAGGACTGTTCCCATTTTCTCCAACAATCAGGCAGATCTCAAAGCGCCTGCTTGTCATTAGATAACATCTAAAGAGGTCTGAGATTGTTTTTAAAACCTTATCTCTCTAGAAAACATAATAAGATTACTGTTGAGTGAGTACGAGGGCCCAAGTGCATCCTAGATAATGAAAAAGTGATTCAATATATAGGACAAGGGTCTGCTACCACATTTATTGAGCCGAAATCAGTATTTGGCATTACTAACACTGGGTTGGTTTTTGTTCTGGTATACCAACTATGAACATCACTGGCATTGACATTAATAAGGTTTAGTAAGTTAGAGTATATTATGAGGTTATTAATATTAGTTTTTTGATAATTTACTCAGTTTCTAAATAGATACTTCGTTTCCAAGTAGATTTCTATCATTTCCTATTAAGTGTTTTGTTATAATTAGTTTCTGTACATAAAATTTTGGGTTTCATTAAAATTAAATCTATGGTCTATCTGGTTACAATGTTCGGACAGTGCACTTGAATTCCTATTATGCCTAGAATCATTTTTATATTGGGAGATCCTATCTTTTAATACTCTGGAAGTGTGTCTATTATATATACCATGTCATTATGAACAAGGAATATCATATACCACATTAGATTTTTTTTAAATATCACACTTTACTAAATAAACTACCCACTGTTTTGGTATGTTTAAATGCATTCTTAACAGAACGATCAAAGGACCCCGTACCAACCAAATGGAAATTGGATCCCGGTCAAATTCGTTAAAAATTCAGTATGTTGTAAGTTTAGATGTCCTGATCAAAAGTTTCTATGGGCACAAAGTCCAAAAGTTAATAGTTTTCGAGATACAGAGGAATGAGTTGCGCCCGCACCAATCAAATAGAAATTGGATCTCGGTCAAATTCGTTGAAAGTTCCGTATGTTGTAGGTCTAGATATCCTAATCAAAAGTTCGCATGGGCACAAAGTCCATAAGTTAAAAATTTTCGAGATACAGAGGGATGAGTTGCGCCCTATTCACCATTTACATAGCAAGGCGTAAGGGTTAATTTTCTCTATCTATCTCTTTTTATCTCTCTCTCCCTATCTTGTGAACTTGTTTGGCTAACGTAAGCGAATGTAAATATACAATATATATATATATATATATATATATATATATATATATATATATATATATATATATATATATATTCACCATTTACATAGCAAGGCGTAAGGGTTAATTTTCTCTATCTATCTCTTTTTATCTCTCTCTCCCTATCTTGTGAACTTGTTTGGCTAACGTAAGCGAATGTAAATATACAATATATATATATATATATATATATATATATATATATATATATATATATGTTATGTGAAGAGAAGAGTTTTCGCATATTTTCCACTTTCCGGCCACTTCCGGTTTCACCGGAAATGGCTCCGGTTTTGAATTCTTAAATAGAACACCCTGTATATTTTAACATTTTTGGATTTCTGAGACAATTCTAGATCAGAATGTGACATTTTAAAAACTTTTTACGTCTACTTCATTTTTTTAGAGCCACTTTTAAAATTGCATCTAGGTGGCCATGATCGGACGCAAACTAATCTAAGGGCCTTAGGTGATGTCAAAAAAATACAATCGCAAAGTTTTAGTTACTAGTATAAAAGACAGGAATAAGACAAGTTGACAAAATTACGTTTTCATTTCTAACTATTAATTTTCAAATGGCGACCCCTTTTTGACAACTACTTTTCGAAAAAAGCATTCTTTGACGAATCTAACGGTACTAATTTATTTGCGATTGGGTTAGACATAAGAACAGAAATTAAATATTATTAAGCTAAATACTGGATAATTTATTTACTTATGACAAGTGCGCCATGGAGAGCCATGATGCATAATAATTTGCAACTGTTTTTTTCAAGTCTTCTTTGGAAAACAAAGAACTCACTTAAGTAGATAATGACAGTAACATAAGCTCTAAGAACATACGTAAAAGTTTCTTCATTTTCGTTAAAATAATGTATACTCAAAGTGAAAAAGTGGATATGTTATTAATATTTGGAGAGTGTCATAGAAGTTCAAGGAATGCTGCCGAGTTGTATGCTCATAGATATCCGAATCGGCAACATCCAGCCCATCAGTAGTTTCCGTATGTCGAGACTCGTTTTAGACAAATAGGAAATCAATAGGCGGAACAGAGGTTTATCATAAATGAAGAAAACGTACTTGCTATGGTTGAGGTTGATAAAACAGTTTCGTTAAGAAAAATTAGTCAAGAACTGCAGATAAGTTATGAATCAGCAAGAAAAATACTGAAAAAGCATGGATATCGAACATTTAAATATCAGTTACATCAACATTTGTATACTGAGGATGGCGATAGACGGGTAGCGTTTTGTGATAGGCTGCTTCAAAATCATACAGTTAACCCAAATTTTATCGATTTTTATTCTATTTTCTGACGAATTCCGATTTACAAATAATGGTATGTTCAATAAGCAAAATACTCGGTACTGGGCCGAACAAAATCAACATGAAATGAGAGAGGGCAATTTTCAAGAAAGATTTGGCGTCAATGTCTGGGCTGGTATCGTGGGAAACAGAACAATTGGGCCAATATTGTTTCAAGGTCAGTTAACAGGGGTTAGATACTTAGGTTTTCTTCAAAATGAAATCGAAAATCATCTCAATGATATACCTTTAGCAGTTTTACGGCGAATTTACTTTCAACAAGATGGAGCACCGCCTCACAATACTAGAGAAGTTCTTAATTATTTAATAGAGCATTTTAATAATCGAATTATTGCAACCAATGGTCCGGTACGGTGGCCAGCCCGCTCACCGGATCTTACTGTACTCGATTTCTTTGTCTGGGGATATGTTAAAGAAAGGGTTTACTATGGAGCAGCCCCAGCTACTCTTGAAATATTAGACGAAAGAATTTTACGGGCCTTTAGAAGTATAACGCCCCAAATGCTACAAAACGTGTTGAGAGAAACAATTAAACGAGCTGAAATGTGTCGTGAAAAAGAAGGAATGCACTTTGAACATTTACTACACTAAACTTTTTAACAAAATTAGTTTATTTTGTTAGTTTTTTATTAATTTTGTTAAATTTTTAATCCAATTCCTGTCTTTCATACTAGTCACTAAAACTTTGCGATTGTATTTTTTTGACATCACCTAAGGCCGTTAGATTAGTTTGCGTCCGATCATGGCCACCTAGATGCAATTTTAAAAGTGGCTCTAAAAAAATGAAGTAGACGTAAAAAGTTTTTAAAATGTCACATTCTGATCTAGAATTGTCTCAAAAATCCAAAGATGTTAAAATATACAGGGTGTTCTATTTAAGAATTCAAAACCGGGGCCATTTCCGGTGAAACCGGAAGTGGCCGGAAAGTGGAAAATATGCGAAAACTCTTCTCTTCACATAACATTTATCTGTACCAATTCTCATTTTGATACACATAATACTCTAGAAATTATGACTTGTCTAATAGATTCGTTGACACCCGGTATATATATATATATATATATATATATATATATATATATATATATATATATATATATATATATATATGTGGGTGTGTGTGTGTGTACACGTGTGTGTATGCAGCGTAAAACATTGCAAACTATGTACCAAAATATTGAACTCGCGTAATCATAAAAAAATACTTTAGTCGATAGGTTTAGGATAATGAAGAAGATCACCAATTTTAATCTGGACTACGACCTTTAGATCAAGGGTCAAGGTCAAACATTGTCAATGTGTCATTTTTTATGGAAAAACTTATTTTTAAGAAGTAGATTTAAAAGATGAAAATGTTTTTTTCTGAGATATTTTTCGATTTTCGTAATTTTCAAGGTGAGGCTTCTAGTTTGAATGATTTTTTGAACGCAAAAGTCCATTTTTAACCTCTTTTTTTGGTTTCCTTATTCATGCCTTGCCTATGTAAATGGTGGATCGGGCGCAACTCATCCCTCTGTATCTCGAAAACTATTAACTTTTGGACTTTGTGCCCATAGGAACTTTTGATCAGGAGATATACACCTACAACGTACTGAGTTTTCAAGGAATTTGACCGGGATCCATTTATCATTTGTTTGGTGCGGGCGCAACTTATCCCTCTGTATCTCAAAAACTATTAATTTGGACTTTGTGCCCATAGGAACTCTTGATCAGGACATCTAGACCTACAACATACTGAATTTTCAACGAATTTGACCGGGATCCAATTTCCATTTGGTTGGTGCAGGGTCCTTTGTAAAGCTCAGTTAAATTTATTGAAATATCATTAATATATGGAAGAGAGTAATAAAAAATTGTTTATTGTTCTTTTTCATCGTGTTCATGAAGACTTCGATAAGCAATATTGAATATTTTTAAGAAAGTTTTTTGGATAAGAATTAAGTAATAATTTGTTATACAAATTTTTTAAATTAGTTTGTTTAAGAGATGTATGTGAGATTCTCTCTATACGTGTTTTCAGTGCTATAACCAGGTTTATTTTAGTTTTGGTGGTATTATTGGAATACCAATTTAGATATCGACCAGAGCTAGTTGGTTTTGTATACCAACCTAAAATAACTATGTTATTAGGCTGTCTTATTAATCTTGTGTCAAAAAATGGAACACTGTTATTGTTGTAATGGATTTATAGCGTTACACATTTCGTAGAATTAGTTTGTGTTTGTAGTTTGTAGGGTTTCAGGTTTATTTCTTACTAGTTTTTAATTTATTTAATTAATTTTACCTTGGTTAATTTCCTTATGAGACGTCTATGAAAGAAGATCTGTAACTTTTAAGAAATTATATTTCTTTATTTTCAACATGACATCCCTGGTGTTGGGACCGATTGCAGGTTTGCACGATTTACCACATGAAGTGATGTCTATAGCATTGGGTCCACGAAAAGGCCACTAGATGGCGTGCGTTCATTCCACAAGATTTTTGGGCGTCCAAATTTTTATGTATTCTCGAGGTTACAGGTAGACTGAAACCTCAAATGAATACAAATTTGAAGCCTTTGGGGAGAGGCATGTTGTAGAGAAAAAACGCGATTAGTACATCTGACCGATGTGTTCCGACGAAAAATAAAAATTAGTTCCGAAATATGGTAGACCTGAGGCATATAATCACCGAAGCTGGTATACGAATCGAACCAGAGAAGACGGAAGCCACCCAAAGTTGGCCAATACCGAAAAACAAGCATGAACTAAGAAGTTATCGGGGTCTCTATATTTTACTATAAAAAATTCATAAAAGGATTCGCTGATATTGCAAGACATTTACATCGATTGACTGAAAATAGGAACAACTATGAATGGTCCGCAGACTGCGAAACCGCTTTTAAAGAACTAAAGAAGGCACTTTGTAATCCTTAAATATTGTCATATCCCAATCCCGATCAGATTTCTGTTGTGGATACTGATGCTAATAATTCCTCTATAGGTAAAATTTTGTCCCAGACACAAACTGGCCAAGAGAAAGTGATTGCTTATTTTAGGAAAGTACTCTGCAACGCTGAGCGAAATTATTGTGTAACAAGAAAAGAACTTCTCACCAATATAAAGACATTGGAACATTTTCACAAATATCTATATACCCAAAAATTTCTCCTGCGAACAGGTCACGCATCATTAAATTTGAAAATCCTGAAGGTCAAATAGCACCATGATTATAACGCTTGCAAGAGTACGACTTTAAAATGGAACATAGAAAAGGCTTGAATCACAAAAATTTAGACGCTTTGTTAAGAACACTAAGTCCAGAAGAATGCAAACACTGTATAAGACACGAAGAGCGAGAGAATCCTGACGATTTATATTACCGAAACACACAACTACAATGCTCTTTGGATTGGGATCCCAAAATCATCTCCAAGGAACAATAACAAGTTTCACAACTTCTTTCATAAACTTCTCATGAGGAAATTAACCAACGTAAAATTAATTAAATAAATTAAGAACTCGTAGGAAATAAACCTGAAACTCTACAAACACAAAATAATATTATGAAATGTGTAAAGCTATAAAGTCCGCTACATTATTTTCTTTTTCAACTGTAAATTGTGTGTATTGATTATAACTATTAAAAACTACAAAAATCTCATAAATACAATGTAGTGGTACTGAAGAAGCACACCGAATAAAGAAAGTATAATAGCCTCTGCCATGAAAAACAATGTAAAATCTGAATTTTAGACTACTAAAAACGTTGCAAAAGAACCAAATGATTGAAAAATTTAAGTAAAAAATTTAAAAATACTAACCTATTTTGCTCGTACTAAGAAGTGTACATTGTAAAATTGGTATTAATATCTAAAATATCTGGCAAAAAATTATGATAGTAGTTAGAATTTCTGAGCTTTCAGCAATAATTGCACACTGAATGACACAACTAAATGAACATAATATTCTGTATAATGAAAGTAATGTATAGACGCCCTTAAGGTCTTAACTATATTTACTGGCAAGAAAATTTACAGCAAAAGCACAAACAATGAAAATAATCCTCTTAATATTGAAATTTAGCGTGACATGGAAGAATAAGGAGCAATATAAAACCTGGAATTTTTCTTTTTAGTAATTTAAGAACCTAATATTCAGCTGGTCGCGCGGCATAAAGCATAGTTTTCCTCATTTCACCTGCATACACTCATGATATGCGAGGCGTTTTACAGGAAAAACATAAATTCTCGATCGGGGTTTTACTTGAGCGAGTAAATTTTATGCTCCTTTATAGAAATTATCTAGCCATTGACATATACTCTTTTGATTACGAAATGTTATGTTTTAGAGTCTTTTATACATAGAAAATTTGAAAAAATTATGTTAAAAATATGGTTTCTTTAAACTTATATCACAGGTAACAGTAATAATTTGTAACGTGGAAGAATTTCAAGAAAAATGTGGTGCTTTTTAGGGTTTTATAGTCAGTTAGGAACGCTAATAGTTTTGCCATATCTGTTCGTCTATCTGAATGTGTGTCACTGCCCTTAAACTTCCTAAGTTTTTAATTTTTTGAAATGAAATTTTGCAGTTACATACTTTTAGATGAACTTATTCTGAAAAAAGTATAAAAATTATTACCCATGAACTTAATCAACGGCATCCGCACTTCCTCCAGAGAACATTCACTCATCCCAAATATACTCAGTTATCATAAGTTCTGTGGGAGCCCTTTCTATCTCTAGGGCCTTAGGTGCTATTATGTTCCTCGGCATTTCCCATAAACTTCCAGACACCTCAACCCGGTTCCAAATAGTACTGCCTTTTGCATAGCCTAACACAGGTGTTCCCTAAGGCCCAGTTCCGTGAAATTAAACAAAAAGCTCCTCAGTACTACACCGATAGTTGACAGAATGATAGAAGTCGTCCAAACGTTTCTCGTTCCCCACTGTCTGCGTATTTGTACCTTCAGGTATTTCGCAATATTCTCATTATGCGTATCTCTTAGATTGCTGTTTTTTCCACTAAAAAGGGGTGGTAATTGAAGAACTTCGGGTATCCCATGTGTATGCTGAGCCTTCTCAGGACTGTAGTGCAGCTCTGACGTTACGGCATCTGTAGGTGAATTGATGCCTGCGACGCGGGTGAGGCAGATTTTGTGTTTGGTGAGCATGCTCATTGGATGGATGATTCGACCCTGCTGTCAGTGTTTCGGGTTGTATCGCCTGGTTATAATCTGTTTCTTTACTACCTATTACTAGCCGTTGTTTCGTAGGCAGGTTTTTCCAAGTATTAGGCAACCGCTGACTGTCGTATCTGCTATTTAATTTCGATGGCCTCTTTTATTACTCTTGTGAACAGATTTTCACATCTTGATAACATTTTCATCCCTGTGTCTAACAGATGTTGAGCCAGTGCAGAAGAAATTATTTGCTTCATACCGTTTATATATATTTTCGTCTCTTCTGGCGCTTATTTTTCGGTTGGTTTGACCTATGTAAGGTTAGCTGCATTCTGCATATGAAATTTCTTATACTCCCTGGTTTTTTAGGAGGCTTTTTCCTTGGATGTTGGCAGGAGATCCTTTACATTACGATCTGTGGTGAAAATGATTTCAATGCTGTTGTAGCGCTCACCACTTTACCCCCTTTTACTTACTATTTTTAGGCCTTCCATCTTCAAGAGCTGCTACAAGTTCTTCACTTTGGGATGACTGCAGACTGCACTATTCACTTGTTTATTGTACGTTTCAGAATTTTGTCGGATTATAAAAGCTAATTTATCTCTAAAGGGAGCATTATTCTCAACTTTGAAGTTGATAAAATATTTGGAATTATATGTATTTTGTTTGAAAATAATTAAACTAAAAATTCACGTAGAATAATTTATTTTCATCAATTTAAGAGCCACCTTTTCTACAGAATGTACTTTTTCTCAAAATTATAAAATTTTTACATATTTTATGCTACGGACTCACTTATTTTCATTTTTCTTACTTTTTCACAACTACTTAAAGCCTTTTTCTAACTCTTCACAAATTTCACGACATGAATAAAACTTAATTCTGTTTCACGTTATTTTCAAATTACACACAACCGGACTGGCCCACCGTACCGTGAGATTACTGTTACATTTGACTCGGAACTAACTAACGCAGCTTAATTCTGTACTGCCTAACTAACTCGTCTGAGTTTAAATCTATACTGCCGAACTAACTTGTCTAACTTTGAATCTGTACTATCCTCTTGCAATAAATTCGGGATGTATTTATATCACCTAGTGACGTCGCAATCTATGGGAATTTTTTCTGTCTACGCGCCTTGACTAGCTGATTTTACGAAAAACATACTTAAATCAATATTTTTAATTAAATTCAGGCAGCTTAAAAATTTGCTTTATAGTTGGAATGTGACTTTTGGCTAGAAATCTCAGAAAAAAAACAACAATAAATAATTTTTCTTAATTACTTACTAACAGGAGTTAATTGCTAGCTAGAAAATTTGGTGAAGGAATGTGTAAACAAATTGATCGCCTACCACCCTAAATTTGCGTACTAGAAACTCACGAATGCAACATCAGCAAAAAAACATCTGCGGATCACGCCACTTCTATTAAAGTCAAAGGCGCGGGATTCGGAGACTCCACACCAGAATGTTTTAAGTTCTTTTATTTTACAAATACGGGTACTAGCGGTCAGTCGATTTTTGTTGTTAAACAATTTTCAATTTTATTTTAGGTGGTGATTCTAAAAGTGTTTGAATTTTTATTTAATCCGGTTCAGTACAAGACTGGAGTAAGTTAACATTTTCTTTATTGTGATATCTTAAAACTTTTATTATTTTATTTATTTATTTTTGACTTTTTAACTTAAATTTGAAATTAAATTTTTTTTTAATTTTTGAATTTTATTCCGATTATAATGTTGTCAACAAAATAAAATTTTAAGACCGAGCTTCTACACTGTGTCTCTTAAGGATTTTTGCGATTTTGTCATGGAGCCTCTGACATTAGGAACAAAAGCTTTAGAGCTCTTCTCTTGGTATTTGGTTGTTGAGGCCGTGTTTAGCTAGTTTGATAATATATTTTGCCATGTTAGATTTGTTTCCTAATAATTTCAATATTATAATAATTTCAATGAAAAGTTTATTCTCTTTGTATATTTTTAATTACGATATCTCGAATTATTATTTAAACAATGAAATTTCTTAGAATCCCTGAGGAAGGAGATCATACATTGCCGAATACGAACTGTTTGGTCAATAACACTTAAAGAAAATGCAAAATGCAAAAAAAATTATGTAAAAAATACAGGGTGTTCCATTCAAAAAATTAAAACTTGGTATTATAGCTTCGTAATTACAACAAAAATTAAAATCCTAACCACGCCACTGGATTCTTCAGAAAAAAGTACCTTAAGAATATCTTATTAGTTTTATCGTTGTTACTTTAATAAATAAAATATAGGATATTTTAAAAAATTGTAAAATTCGAAACTAGTCCTGTAGCCTATAACAACCTCCAAACGTTCCACCTTGTACAGCCCTCCTGTGCCACTTAATTTTTTTGTTGTCTCTGTAGATGAAAAACAAACTGCGCAATCAACGATTTTTTACGCTAAAAGAGGAGGTTAATGCATTAAAAAACCATGTTTTGAGGAGACCATCTTCACTGTGGAAAAATTATATTCGGATCAGTACAAACGCATGCAAAAATATATCGATCATCGCGGAGAATATTCTGAAACACAATAAAATCATTTTCAATTATAAATATTTGTTTTCTTGCCAAACCTAAAATAATTTCGCCTAAAGAAATATATATGATATAATTTAAAAAAGCATATTAACTTAAAAAGATATATATAATCATGTAGAGTTTTCTGGATTACCTAAGAGTTAATTAAAATAAAATTCCTTTTTTTGTTGTTGTCCATATCAGCTTTATTTTTATAAAAAGCCAATACCGGCACGTGGTTGAAATAAAAATAATAACCTATTAAATTAAAGTCCAATGCTGACGTCATTTTTACCTAATAAATTATTGTCAAATCAATTGATAACTATCGTATAAATTGATCATCGTAAGACAAACATTAATTTGCTTGAACCCGTGCTTTTGTTATACTGGGAAATGTTACGTAGTAAACTACAAGCAATACAAAATATCTGTGATGAATTAATAAAACTTAAATCCAGCATTATTAAATTATACGTTGGTATTAATAAAACTTACTAGAGATTCGCTATTTCTGAACAGATTTCTTTACTTAATTCCAATATAGTATAACCTTATTCTTTTATGCAGTTCAAATTAGACTATGTAATATAAAATATCTCAATATAGTATGGTATATTCAGCCCAGAGCCCCAAGCAGAAAACAAATAAGCCCTTGAGGGACTTCAATGAAAATGTAATACTTGTTTTTATTTCTAAGCTGTCAGACTGCTCCTGCGAAAAAGTCTGCACGATATGGAGGACTTCTTTATTTTCTCTTTTTCTTAATTGTTCCCGGCATTAGTTTTTGTTTAATAAATAACTAAGAAAAATGGTCAAATCATAATTACACTATTAAAACAATAATAGCAATAAAATTATGAACAGCCCTACTTGTGAAGAAAAAAAATTCTTTTGGCAAATTTTAATGTGTGACATGTTATGTTTTTAACTAAATATATATACTTTTTAAATGTCCTTCCTGGAGGATGCTTTGTTTGATATTTACAAATAAAAAAGATATATATATATATATATATATATATATATATATATATATATATATATATATATATATATATATATATATATATATCTTTGTGCCTCTAGCCGAGAATTTCTTATTTTATTTTAAAATTACACGGACGATAAGTTCTCTTTTTCCTTTATAATTTTTGGCTTAAAAACACACACAACAGCTCTCTTAGGGAGATCGTTGGGGTGATACTTTACCTAAACTGTGGAATTCACAGTTGCTTGGTTGCCGATACCGGATAATGCGACCTCTATCTTTAGAGTAGCAAGTTTCGTGGGTCGAGTTTTGATATATTTCTTTTTTAATTTACCGTCACGCCACCGCATGGCGGCTTTATACAACACTGTTGGTTTGTGTTATTGACTGGGCCATCGAGATGTCACCACTGTGTCTTATTTACTATTTTTCAACCGTAAAATCTGTTTATAGGACACAGATGCAAGATGAGGGAATGTATTGAATGCAATGGCCTGGACACTAGGACGAAACAGCGCTGTCGTCATTTTTTGGACCCAAAGTTTTTCCATGTGACAATAATATTATTATTAATAGTAAATAACCAAATTTTGAGTGGTAGATTACTATAAAGCAGATTTGTTTCAAATCAAACGCATTTGATACAATTCCTAAAACCACCATAAAAAACTTCGCCAGAAATGTATACGTTACTAACTAACTTTATTTAATAAAGCAATGATATATATATATATATATATATATATATATATATATATATATATATATATATATATATATATATATATATATATATATATATATATATATATATATATATATAAAATTTTGTTAAATTATTCCATTCATTGCAGAAACTGTTTTTTAACAAAATTTTCGAAAGATAAATACCATTTACAGCAAAACTACCCTTTTCTCGAAAACGATTTAACTTACGGACCTCAATCAGTACCTTTCTTCCTTCTAAAAGACGGAAAAATCGAAATATAAACAATACAGTCTAAAAATTGACGCCGAGAAAAAAGTTTTTAAAGCTGTAAGCATGTCCTGTTAAGATCTCCTTTTTGGGATGCCGACGTCTTTGTGGAGTTAAGTTTTTTAATTAGAAAAGTAGAACATTTTTTTTTCTATCGTTTCCGATTTATTTTAGGGTTAAGGTCCTCCATTGCCTTGTCACGTTAGGTTATAGTTTTTTTTTATTGGTATTTAGTTGTGTTGGAGCCACGAGGATCTTCAAGCTTGCTTTTCCAAACGGGGGTTTAACAATAGGCGCTGGTTCATGGGGGGTAGGTAGGGTGAAGGACCACTGGTAAATACCAGAATAACACAAGTTTTTTTCTTCTTGCATGCAAACACTTTAATTAATAATATAACTTCTTTGATCTCTGGACCTCAATCGTTACAATTATAAAAAATACAGGTAGGTTATCATATAACAAACTCGAGACTTTTTTAAGTTAGGCTTGTCTAGCCACAAAACACTATTCGAGCTGATCGAGAGAGCTGTTGGATAACTTTTTACTGAAGTTTCCAACCACAAGACACTTTCGAGTTGAGCGTGAGCTATTGGAGAATAACTTTTTTATTCTTCCACTTAAAAACTTGACCGACTTCACTGGTCGTCAGTTTATCGAACGAGAGCGAGCTAATTCTTTTGAGTATCAATCAACATTATCCCGGGATAAGAACCTGAAGTCGCGGTGCGACGTAAAATTTTCATTAGAGTTTCGTCGGTCAGACTACAAAGACACCGGAAAAACATTATCATAAATTGAATTCAGCAGCGAAATTCAACCTATTCTTTATTTAGTAAATAATACTGTTACGCATGCATTTTTAGTTAGATGCCGGGTTAAATAAAATATATTATTTTGATTTGGAAGAAATAACAGAAAATAAACTGATCATTTCCTGAATAATAAAAAAATCCAAATTTATAAGAAAAATTAATAAACTTTGTTGCGTTTCTGCAACAAGTTGGGTTAGCTAAAGAACTTAGAAGCTGTTTGTCAGTTTCATGTTGAGGTCACCCCCCAGTTTCAGTTACTGTTTTTAAGGCGATTAATGCCTGAATGAATAAAGTTTCTCTAGTAGAACCTGAAGTAAGAGGCTCGCCTAACAACAGGCTTTAAAAGAACAATGGCCCAAAATCAAGCCTACTGATGAACAGGCTGCGACCTAAAAGCTACACTTGTTCCTCTTACGTCTTATTTTTATTATTATTCTTTATTTATGTACGTGAAGCTATCTGTTTTTATTGAAGCTTCCAATATATCACTATTTGGTGAGTTTTGCTCAGTTTTTAATCTTATAAAACTGACTGGCATCTCTATTAAAGACAATTGTTTTTACTGGACTCACGACTCCTTAGCCACGCAAAAATAAGCTACCGTACAATCTTTGCGCTTTAAGAGCAACCCCGATCGCTAAGCTGTTCCAATTTTTCTTAAAAAGGAGTTTTGTATGAAGAAATACTGTTATTTAACTCATGTTGTTCATTTCCCATTTTCCGTGACACTATATATATATATATATATATATATATATATATATATATATATATATATATATATATATATATATATATATATATATATATATATAAGAAGGAGTATGCAATTTTGTTGTTATGTATTAATAAATATAATTCTAAATAGAAAGGGTAAAGGCAACTAACAAATAGAAAAACCTGTATGCAATTTATGTTCGTATTCTGTTTTAATATAAAGACAATTCTACTTCCTGTTTAGAGAATGTTGGAGCGGACAGTTTTATATGTTGGAAAGTTTATTGTAAGTTTTAATAGCATTGGAGGTAAAAGTACATTGAAATTATATAGAGTTGCGTCAGAGAACAACAAATAAACTGCTGTAACAAATATTCAATGTAGGAATATCCGAGCTGCAAATAAGTTTTCCTTAGAAATAATCTGGTTGTGTGAAAGAGATAATATTGTGAACTAGTACTAATGAATGTAGTTGGAAACACTATTCTAAATTTAACCATCAGGATGAACTTTAGTTCCTAGAAATATGATCAAACTTCTGGAAATTACTAAAAAGGGTATCACAAAAAAGGAAAATGAATAATACGCGTTAAAATAACAGTATCCCTTCATATAAAATTTTTCGATAGAACGCACCTCTGTCAGTATATTTACCCTCGAAAGATTGAGGACGATACTTCTTTTTAAGAAAGATATTTTTCTGTTTGATGAAATGAAATTTAGGTTGTTGATGTATTTTAGGAAGAACCTGGATTTATTAATTGTAAACACCTAATCATAAAATAATCAATACAATAGCATAAGGAACTTCAGTTATTATAACTTCTTTCATACGATGTAAAATATTGAACGTGATACTTGATTTTCAAACTTAATAAATTTTCTGTTGAAAAAATTAATACAGTTTTGTTGTGAACGTGATCTTTAAAATAATCGGAAAACTCTGTATAATTTTCAAGCACATGCCTATGATTTCATCTCATCTAGTTGAGAATTTCCTATGTACGATGTTTTCTCGCGGATAATATATTTGTTATTATCACTTAACTATTGAATTAAAGCGTCTCGTTGATATTGATTATTGAATAAGCTTGCATTGATCAATATTATCTCTATTTTCTCTTTTTAGCTTTTCAATTTTAACTTTTATATCACCTAAAGCTTTTTATGTGTTTATATTTTATGGCACTCGTTGATCATGTAGTATTCTAAAAATTACATCAATCGCATTTAATAATCTCATCTTATATTGAATTAATGTTTATCCAGACTTGTTTGGCAATAAATAAATTGTTTGGATTCTAAAATTATAGGCATAAAGTTGGTTCTTAAGTAATTTTATCTTCTTTGACTATTACATCCACACCACAAACACAATGTCCTAATACAAACCATTCTCGGATTTACTTATATTGCTCCCTCAACAACTTGCCTATTTCAAATATGAAACACAGTGCACGTGAACGAAAGTAGTATTATTTACAAGTTGGACCTGATTAGTTATAAGCTCGCAAAAACAATATTACGATCATAATTTTTCTGATCGCTGAACCTCATCTTAAAAATAATGTTTAACTGATTAATAAAATATGTACAATATACTTACTACAGTAAGATATTGTATTTTATTCGTTACGCCACATTTTAAACAGGGATTGTAATTTTTTTTCAGAACAGACACCAACCCAGCCGCTCTAAAATATAGTTATAATATCTGTAGTTCCTTATGCTAATGTATTGTTTATATATATATATATATATATATATATATATATATATATATATATATATATATATATGTATATATATATATATATATATATATATATATATATATATATATATATATATATATGTATATATATATATATATATATATATATATATATATATATATATATATATATATGCATTCAGCTTTCTAGGATGCAAAGGCGAGGTGATGGTTTATACCGAATGCGGTGGCCTGACGAGTCCCATATTAGGACAAAACTGCGCTGTCGCCATCTGTCGGACCCGGAGTCTTTCCATAATTTAGAGTGCTCCGCACTTTTCAACACGAAAATAATGCAGATTGACAGAATTCACTTCCGCTAAGCCAAGATTTTATCTTATTTTTCTTTATATATATAAATATATATATATATATATATAGATATAGATATACGTATATATAGATATAGATATATATAGCTATATATATATATATATATATATATATATATATATATATATATATATATATATATATATATATATATATAGATATAGATATAGATATAGATATATAGATATATAGATATATAGATATATATATATATATATATATATATATATATATATATATATATATATATATATATATATATATATATGGTGTATTTTCTTGGACTATACTTCTTTATATTCTTAAAAAAATGTTTTTTTTTTGATTCTTGGGAGTGAAGTCCTTTTGTTGATGAATTACATACCCATGTGTATTTTTGTGTTTTTTACTATTTTTTTATGTTACTCCATATACATTATCTTGACGTTTTAGTTCATAAACCTGCATCAAAAATTTTCTGGAATTAATAGGGACATACTTTTTTTTTTGTATTAAATTTAACAATTTTTTTATATCTATTCTTACCCTGCAAAATATTTTTTTTGAAGATAGCACCTGTCATACACATGTGTATGTAATACTGTAGAAACGAACGGGCTCGGTACATCTGACCGACGTGTTCCGACGAGAAATGAGTACAAATATTAGTTCCGAATATAGTAAGTAACGACTACGGGCGTCTACAGCTGGTACCGAGGACGAAACGCTCAAACTTTTAATGGAGATTTGTTTGTGTATGTCGGAGGTCATCCTCAGGGCGCGAGAGCCAAAGAGAGACTTCAGAATACAGCATATTTCAACATGGCATCCTTGGACATGGGACCGTTGCAAACAGGTGTCTGCATAAAGTGCTGTGCTAGCACTGGGCTCGCGATTGAAGCCACTATGACCGTTCATTCTACAGGATTTTCAAGAGTGTAAATTTTCATGTATCGTGGTTACAGGTCAACTAAAACCTCAAATGAATATAAATTTGAAGCCTTGTGGGGGGTATGTTGAAGAAACGAACGCGATAGGTACATCTAACTGATATGTTCTGACGAGAAATGAGTACAAATGTTAGTTCTGAATATAGTAAGTTACGACGACGAGAGTCTGGGAAAGTTGCCAGCGGACCCACTGATAAATCCACCGCTAGTACCATGAACGAAACGCTCAAACTTTTAGTTGAGATTTATTTGTGTATGCCAGAGTTCATCCTCAGGACACAGAGGCCAAAAGAGGACCAGAGGCATATATATATATATATATATATATATATATATATATATATATATATATATATATATCTTGGTTGTGCCTGGTTGGTGTCCTTGCTTCCCTGGGTCTGGGCTTTCTCTCGTCTCGCGGTGTTATTTTTGGTTAAGTTTTCGACGTATTTGAGATGTTTTGAACATCAACTCTCTTGTTAGGTGCTTTAGAGCATAGAAATAGAAAACAGTATAAACTTTAACAAGAAAGATGGTGCACAAAACATCTCAAATACATGGAAAACCCTAATCAAAACCAAACCAAAAATTAATCCCCACAAAAACAGTTCCTCAGATTCAGATATGTCTCTTGACAGCAATTCTGTCGATGAATCAATATGAACTAAGTGATCTATATGCACCATGATTGATTCGAAACGCACAAATCAGGAGGGAAAACTACTGGACGCCACTCAGAAGAGCAGGTAAGCAACAACCTGTCGATTAATATGCATAAAATACCTTAAGGGCACCTAAAGTGTATATAAAATATCCTAAAATGACAACCCTATATTGCAAGCAAAATGTAGGAAGAGTGCGAAGCAATAGGTGCAACCGGTACTTGGAGTAGCTACACTGAGTGGAGGTCAAAGGTTTGTTAAGGCTTAATTGCTTACGAACCCGAGGCCTCATTGAATAACCTTGAACTACCATCAGCCGAGGCTAAGTGTAGACCAAGGAAAATCGGTGGAACCTTCGATCCCGGGGGAGGTCTCAGTCGGTAAGAATGCGACATTACCTTTCACACTTTGTGAAGGTGCCTATGTAAGATTTTCTCTCCCGGGAAAGAAAAATGGAAAGAGTCCATAATAATGTGAAGAAATAAACTAAACTTAAAAAAAAATAATTTTTCATATTTCTACGAAATTTCATCGATTATTTTCTGAAATGCGCACGCCATTGGAATTGATTCCCCTAACGGCGTTCAACCCCTGGCCTTCTATATGCGAGCGATGACAGAAATTATGGACTTTAGGTATAGCGTATATCTTTCAAACGAAATTATGTAGTAGAATAAATTTATGTAAAAATGTTTGTATTTTTCTTGATAAGCTAGCAACTTTTCACATTTTGTCGTTTAAATAGATGATAAATATTGTTCCAAATATCTTAAACAGAATTTCTCTAGTTTATCAAAAGAGAATAAATAAATCTATTTCCCAGGAAAAAAAAATATTCTCTCTTTATTCTATTTTTATAGTATTATTATTTAGTTGAAATCCTCTTTCATGTATTAATTCAATACGGCATCAATACATCGCTCAAATCCTTTTTAACTTAATTTCGTATCAATTTTCTATTAACAGATTTAGCTTTGTGCTTTCTCCATTCATTTACATTTAGCAAATTATATTGTGCTTTACTATTGTTATTGTAAATACTGTAAATGCATAGCGAGCAATTTAAAATAATCCCCTCAATTTTAGAATGAGTAATTGAAATTTAATAGCGAATTGCAGAACCACTTTTAGTTTATAATTTGAGTATTTATAGCTAATATTCAATATCAATATCTGGAAAGACCGGAAAATAAATTATTATAACCTTTTATGATTGGAGAGAGTGGCTGTTTTTCTAGAGTAGCGTTTCTGAAGTGGTTCGCGAGCTTTATAAAGGGAGTTTGCGAGTACATTCTCAAACAAGCCGGCAACTCCTACTTCGGTGAACCAAGACTTGTCCCGAATGCGCACGAAAGAATGAGAATAACGTCTACCGATATAAAAACATCGCAGTCACATATAAGGAAGCGTAGAGTCGCAATGAATCGTACAATGGGCTTAAGAATCTAGAGTAATTAAGAAAAGATAAATGAGTTAGTAGTTAATACATATTATGTACATAAAAATTAATAGTGTGGTTACCTCCAAGAGAGGAACTTATGGTTATTAATTCCAAACTTTATTCCTACATAATAAAGCTTAGAATCATGTGAAGGATATTATTTTTAAATTTGCATTCACTACAAATAATTAAAAATAAAGCTCAGGGGGATTCCAATCTAAATTTTGAAAATGTAGGGTTAAGAGAAGCAGTGCGTGTGCAAAATAAAAGTCAGAAAGAACAATAAACAATTTATTTATAATAGATGTAAGAAAAATATTACAAAGAATTAAAAATTTTGCGAAATTGATTGTCCACCAAAAAAAACATATACTACAGAGTTAGTTAGAAAACTTTGACGCATTACATGTCAGAAAATTAAAAGTTACTTCTTAATCAAAAAAAAAACTTTTTTGTACCGACCCTGTAATATGTCAAAAAATTAAATAGGTTGCTGTTCTATAATTGCTGAAAATTAAAATAATATTAAATTTAAAATTAACAATCACCATTTTAACAAGATATCAAGAAGAAAAGAAAATTACAATAGTACATAACGAAAGAAAGAAAGTTTATATAACACAAGAAAGGAAACTGGTCAAACTTTAACTGAATACAAAAAAAAATGGTATGTTTTATAGATAGATAACTGCGGATTAAAGATATACTAAGATAATTCAACTGAAGCCTGTTACTTCAAGACAAGATAGCGAAAGGCACTTTAAGGTAATTTGTTTTCTACAGAGACACGATAAGATACTAAAATAAGATATACACCATAACTTAAATGAAGCCTATTACTTCGAGATAATACAGCTAAAGGCATATTTAGATAATTGTCTTTTGCAAACACACGATAAAATAATAAGATAAGAATAGGCGAGCTCTTCAAACCTGAAACAGACTAGAAGGTGGAGCTAAAATTCCAGAGATAAGTTTCTAATAAGCAAAAGGCAAAAGATACGAATTAAGACTCCCCTCCAATTTTTCTGACGAAGTAGGTTGTAATTCGAGTATTCTTTTACATATGCTTTGGCCCCAATATCTTCCATAGAGTCCCAAGTTCCTCAGATAAGCATACTATCATCTCAGGAATCTTAGATGGCACAATGGCCGGTACCCTTTAGATACATTTTACCTTAGAGATAGCGCTAAAAAATATAAAACTAGGCAGTACAACTCCTAACTCGATATTATGTTGCCATAATGCTCTTCATAAAGATAGACAAAGATCGACTAATAAAACGGGTATGGGAGGAAGCACCACAAGGAAAAAGATCACTGGGAAGACCTAGGCTTATATGGAGGTGGAGGCAGATAGTCGAGGCAGCCAAGACCCACCCTGGGTTGTAGCGCTACGGAGTCAGTTAGTCAGTCAGTCATAATGCTCTAGCAACAGGTAGTTTGTATAAAAAGAATAGTTCATTACGACTAGCAACAGGTATTTGAGATAATTTTCATGGCCTCGTGCCAAAATGGCCGACCATGAATTATAAAAAAAATTGCTGTAAAACTAAGACATACTTGAACAAAAACAAAATGTAATTTTTATCTTAGACAACATAATCTGCTAAAGAAGAGAATTTTTGAGAGGACACGTAGTCAGCGAAGAGAGATCTCATATTCATGATTCTGTTCTCACACCACAGGAATAAAAATTGATAAAAGACAGATTTTTAATTTGACAGAACAAAGAAAACAAATTAAAAAAGTTATACCAACAAGAATATTACGAAAACAAAGAAAAAATAGGCGAACATAGTAAAAAAAAATTGTGAGTATTTACAGATGAGTTTTTATTTCACCAGGGGGAGTCAGGACCTAAACCGCTTTGTGTAATCTGTAATGAAGTCCTTTCGAACAGCAGTTTAAATCCATTTCTTCTTCGTAATACATTGAACAAAGATATCTGGATCACAAGGATAAACCAGTTGGGTATTTTAAAAGAAAATTGCAAGTAATAAAAAATCTAGTGTTTCTTCTTTTTTAATAGATTTAAACGGAGATAGTAAAAGGGCTCTCGAGGCATCATTTTGAGTTAGTTACAGAATTGCAAAACCTGGACAAGCACATGCAGTGGCAAAAAATTTGATTGGACCGTATGTTAAAAACATCTTTGATATCGGCCAACAGGAACGAATATCGCATGAATTAAAAGATCTAAAAAACACATGCACATTTTTAATATTCGACGTGAAAATATTTTAATTATCTCAAGGCATTATAAGCAATATTTTAAGTGTTTTTTTCTTATTGTACAGCCTTAAATATAACTAAATTTAATGTAACAGATTTTTTCGCAGCCTATGTAACATTTAAATAGAAATTAAAGTTCATTTTTTTAAACAATTAGTAAACAACACCATATCTATGTGATGCATTAAAATTACTAACAGGTGACACTCTAAAGTAATTTTTCTTTTTAAAACATTTTTCTTCCTCTTCATTTCATAGTATATAATGTCTTCCTTTTCATTTCTTTTCTTTTCCCGCGCCTTACTAATTTATCCTTTTGTTCCGATTTATATATATATATATATATATAATTAACTTATATTTTTCAATTGTAATTGTTGCTCGAAAAAGGCTGTTAGTTTTTTTCTAATGGCTTTAAAAACACCTATTTGGCGAATTCTACATGGGAAGGTGTATATAAGGCTATTTAGCTCATTACAATTTTTTTTTGTAATAACAACAACTCTTTTTGTTAATAAGTATTTTATCAGTGTTATTATGAATGATTTTTTTTATTGTTATGAATATTGTTACGATTTAATTTTACTATTATAATTTAACCTATTGTTTTTTCTTTTTTTTTTACTTTTAATTTCTTTGTCCTTTATCAGATTTTCAAGCCCAACGGCTTCGCACTTCCTCCAGGGAATATTGACTCATACCAGGTACACAAAAATACCAAAAGTATGAAGCTCTGTGGGAACCCTTTCCATATTATCGGGTCCTAGGTGATGTGGTCTGCTGTATTTCCTACGAAATTTCGGACGGTTCGGGCGGTTGCAAGGAGAGTTGCTTTCTGCATAGGTTTATACAGATGCTCACTAAGGCCCAGTCCCTTGATGTTCTGCAGGAGGTTCCTTGGTATCACTCCAGTTGTTGACAGTATTATGGGAATCGTTTGGACGCTGTTCATTGCCCATTTTCTTCGAATTTGGACCTCCAGATCTCTGTATTTGGCGATCTTCTCGTTGTATTTTGGCCTTAGGTTGTTGTTGTTAGGTACAGCGATGTCGATTTGTGTAGTTCGCCTAGAAATTTTATCTATTAGTGTATGTCTGGTCTATTATGAGCTACTGTCTGATCCGTCAGAACCGTTCGGTCCCAATATAACTTGAACTGGTTGTTCTCAAGAATAGGCTCCGTATTTGTAATAAGGCACTTTTCCTACCTGTAATAGGTTTAACTTTTTTGCTAACTCTTGGTGGAGTATCTTGGCAGCTGAGTCGTGTCTTTTCTTATACTCGGTTGCGGCAAATGCTTGGCATCCTCCAGTTATGTGCTGGATTGTCTCTGATGTTCAACAGTCATATCTGCAATGGTCATTTCCTATTAAGGGATCTCTAATGATGAACTTCCGATAGTTCTTCGTCGAAATAACCTGGTCTTGGATAGCTAACAAGAAGCCCGTTTCCGGAAACGTCTGTCCTGAAATCAACCAGTAGTTCGACGCTAAGTTGTCGACATTGTGCTGATTGATCTCATTTGGATGCCGTCCATGAAGTGGCTTCTGTAGCCTGGTTTGTAATTTCTTTCCTAAAGCCACTTTTCTTCAAAAACCCCACAACTCCTTTTGAAATAACAATTTTGTTGCTTTTTCTAATAAAAGCCGTAGTAATGATTTTACCTTATATAGTATTGGAGGACAGGTGATTGGCCTATAGTTAACTGGGTCTTGTGTGCTATGTTGGTCCTTCGGTAAGAGACCTTTTGTCAGAAACAATGGAATTTTTGCTGGATTTAGGAAAACATCATAAATAAGATTAGCCAGTTGATGGTAAGTACACCAAAACTTTTTGAGCCAGTAGTTATGGATCTCGTAGAGACCTGGAGCTTTCCAGTTATGAGATTCCTTGTTTATTCCTGGTCTAATGGGGTTATTATTATTATTAATATTACGTAAATCAATTGTGCATATATTTTTGGAACGTGTGACTCCAATAAGTTAAATCGAAGATCGAAACCCGCCTGATCAGGTTGAATACTACTTCACAAAGTTCAGTTAAACGCAAGAACTCTTGCATCCATCTAATTAAAAAAAAAGGAAATTCATATCATGGACTTTATAAAAAAAAGGTTACCCAAAGACACTTTTTTTCGAAAACCCCACAACTCCTTTTGAAATACCAATTTTGTTGCTTTTTCTAATAAAAGCCGTTGTAATGATTTTACCTTAATATGCCTTACGAATTTAATGTGGAATTTCAGATACCCGAATTTCGGATACCCAAAATTCCTAGCTCTGTCGATAATATTTTTTTTTACGTAAAAACAAGCTGCAGTCAAATTATTTCACTCATAAAAAACATAACTACATATGTTTTCCCACGATATTTTCAAACAGTAATGAAATAATTATTTTACTTTGGTATTTGTCCAAAACAAAGCACAAATATTTTTTTACCATATTTTACTTTGTCGATATATTTATATGCAAAAAAGTTCGTTATGTGACCCCTTTTTGTATAATACAATGTTATGCAATTCTGTAATTTAGATTTGCAACTTTTTTGTTAAACCAGGCGTAAATACTATTAAATATAACATTCTCACGTGAAATATACTTTCTTTTTCAGTACTCTTTCGTACTTAATGAGCTTTTAAATAAACTTTTAAGATTATTTCAGTTAAATTTGCATACGCTAAAAATAAAATAACCGTATTTTCAATTACAAAAGACAACAAAATGCGTCATAAAAATTGGTGCATTTGTATGAAGTTAAAGTTGCAAAACACGAATATTGCATTAATTTTCCTCGACTCTTTTCGATATGACTCCTACCCATTTTGCATAGGAAATGACTAGAGCAAAAGGAAAAATATAAACACATCGTTGAGGTGTATAACTTTTCTTTTTTAAAAGAGGTTAAAATGCGATAAATTGAATTATACGTTATATGCTATAATAAAAATATACGGAGTTAATAGTCATATTAATTTATAGCGTATCATATTAACCTGGAGAACTAAGTTTTAACTGCAGATGCCTTTTAGCAGTGATATCGAGACTGGTATAATTTCAAGATGGTTTCTGGTTCTGCCACTATCACGTAGTTTAAACTCCATGAGATATAGATTTATTATTAAAAATAACTACGAAGGGACCATAAGACAAAATTATGTAAAAGGATTATCTTAAATTGACAGCTGTCACCCGAAATCAGCTAGAAGTGATGTCCAAAATTGTGGAGTATTCGCCATGGGTAATAGAATGGAGAATGTAGTTCGATCTTGTTGACACCTTAAACATAACCAGATAAAAGATATATTTTGAGATGTTAACTGGTCAGAGCAAAGCGTTCATAGAGGCAGATGAAATATAAGTAAATGTATCCGAGAATGAAACTGAGCATGAAACTAAACTAACAAATGATGGTAAAGCTGATAATGGAAATTAATTTAAATAGTAAAAAAATGTTTAAAGCGCTTAACACATATGTATATATGCAATGCAGTTAGCTACACTCTTGAAATTGTGCAATAGAACCCTCACGAAATGAAAAATCTACAAATAAAAACGACAGCCAAAACGTCGTAATATTTAACAAAAGAAAAAAATAAAGACAATGGAAATCCAACAGATATCTACTATTTCGTCAGCAAGTTAAGTTGTTGTAGTGAAGTGTTAGATAAGTCTATGGAAATAGAGGCTATAATTCCAAAAATAAGAGCTCTTACCATAGACGGAAACAAGAATATATCGAACCAAACACTGGAGACAATATTATCTGAAATTCTTGAAGAACAAAACACAATAATAGGCCAGGAAATGAAGCGATTTTTAGGAGGAAAAATGACTTAAATACTGCCTGCGATCTGATTGCAGAAATGGATAGGGGAAGGTAGTAGAAATGACGTCTCATCGCGTGTCTCAACAAATTTTGGTTGGAACATTGTTTCTTTATAACAAATAGGTCGAAAAATGACTTTTCCCGGGTTTTTTGGATTTTACGGAAAATTTAAGGGATTTAGAGAAAAATGTTCCATAAATGAATTGTACGTCTTAAAAATATCTGTAAAATTAGTTTTTGTTTGTCCAAATCGGTCTGTAAACAAAAAAGTTAATGCAAATTCAACATTAAAAATGGCTTATTTTTCAATTCTTAATAACTTTCTTAATATCTATTGAATTTTTTTCAACTTTTACCAGAACATGAGTTTTAAAGTGTTTAAAAAGTGTTTGGAAGTTGGGCGTTGTTGGTCCAATAGTTTTTGTAAAATTGCAATTGTTTATTAGAAAAACGAAAAAAGTTACTATTTTTGATTGGCTGTACCGTCGTCTAGGAAACTGCTACAGAGTTCTGTCAGTGCTCATTCTCTTCGTAAAGACTTAAGCTATCATGTAGTAAAAAAAGAGGATATTTTTCATATTTTGTTTATGCAAAATCGTCATGAAGATATGGATAGTTTTTCGCTTATAAATAAATTAATTAACAACCGCATTTTTTGTCCGATTTGTTAATGAAGCATATCATTGGAAAGCTGGTAAAAAAACACGAATTTAAGAGAGATTCTACGACCAATAGGAGCCGAGTTAGCATTTTTTTTTCAAAAAATCACAGAGCGATTGTTTATATTAAGAGCTGAATTTTTTACAGTTCATTAATAAGAGTCTAAACTATATGAAATCATTCAATTCAGGTTAATTTACACACAATCAACCCTTCAGGAGATCGCTAAACTGAGGGTACGTGCTGGTCGCCAGGTAAGTTAAGTTGGAGAGGGTAACCGAATCTCACCGAGTACAAAGTGAGAGCGCGTCTTCAAATCGGCGCGCGCTTGAAAAATTCGCAATATCTCTGCTTCTAAGTAACGTAGAGCATTCATTCTTTGATTTTTTTGGGGTAGCTCATCGAAAAAATAATATTGGGCACATGTTCAACTTTCTCGGAACCCCCCCACCCCCACCCTCCGAAAATTGCATTTTTTATATTAAAATGTTTTTTAACCCGTTTTACATGTTTTTTCATTGAAAACGATTACATACCTTAATATATATATATATATATATATATATATATATATATATATATATATATATATATATATATATATATATATATATATATATATATATATATGTATGAACAATTATATTATATTCGGCCCCCTCCTCCCTCCAAAAATATTATTATTTCTAGTTCATTCATATGTAATAAGCAAAAAATGCGAAATCTATACAAATATAATTTTTGGGGGGGTAGGAGGGGGCTGAATATAATTGTTCATAAAAGTAAATATATATATATATATATATATATATATATATATATATATATATATATATATATATATATATATATATATATATATATATATGGGGCAGTATTACAAAGGTATAGGCACGGTTTGATGCTTCCTTATATAAATATTTCATCGACAAATCATCGTTATTATAATGTAACGAAAGAAATATTGCATCCATGAGTCATTAGAATTTGTTATGTTTCTTGTAATTTCTAGATTTGTATTCTCGTATATATATATATATATATATATATATATATATATATATATATATATATAATATAAAATAGAATAAAATATTGGCGAAGCGGACGTGAAAATTTGTCAATCTACATGATTCTCGTATTAAAAAGTGCGGAGCACTCCAAAGTATGGAATAACTCCGGGTCCGACAGATGGCGACAGCGCTGTTTCGTCCTAATATGGGACTCGTCAGGCCACCGCAGTCGGTACAAACCATCATCTCGCCTTTGAATCGTATAAGCCATACTTATAATCAAAATACGGCAAATAAGACGACAAAGGCGACATCTCGATGGTCCACTTGATAGCACAAGAACCATACAGATTAACAAAGTTTGTAAGAGAACCGTCATATGGTGGCGCGACGGTGAATTAAAACAGAAATATGTAAAATCGAGTACACGAAACGCGCTGCCCAAAAGATAGGGGTCGCATTTTTCGGTACTGGCAAGCAAGCATACCGCTATTTAAGCAGCCAAAGCCACGTGCCGCACCAAACGATCCCACCATGAGAGCATCGTTTAGCGTGTTTCAAAGCCAAACAAGTAAATAAATATGTAGATAAGTTTTTGTCCGTGTAATTTAAAATAAAATAGAATAAAATATTGGCGAAGCGGACGTGAAAATTTGTCAATCTACATGATTTTCGTATTAAAAAGTGCGGAGCACTCCAAAGTATGGAATAACTCCGGGTCCGACAGATGGCGACAGCGCTGTTTCGTCCTAATATGGGACTCGTCAGGCCACCGCAGTCGGTACAAACCATCATCTCGCCTTTGAATCGTATAAGCCATACTTATAATCAAAATACGGCAAATAAGACGACAAAGGCGACATCTCGATGGTCCACTTGATAATACAAGAACCATACAGATTAACAAAGTTTGTAAGAGAACCGTCATATGGTGGCGCGACGGTGAATTAAAACAGAAATATGTAAAATCGATATGCTTGCTTGCCAGTACCGAAAAATGCGACCCCTATCTTTTGGGCAGCGCGTTTCGTGTACTCGATTTTACATATTTCTGTTTTAATTCACCGTCGCGCCACCATATGACGGTTCTCTTACAAACTTTGTTAATCTGTATGGTTCTTGTATTATCAAGTGGACCATCGAGATGTCGCCTTTGTCGTCTTATTTGCCGTATTTTGATTATAAGTATGGCTTATACGATTCAAAGGCGAGATGATGGTTTGTACCGACTGCGGTGGCCTGACGAGTCCCATATTAGGACGAAACAGCGCTGTCGCCATCTGTCGAACCCGGAGTTATTCCATACTTTGGAGTGCTCCGCACTTTTTAATACGAGAATCATGTAGATTGACAAATTTTCACGTCCGCTTCGCCAATATTTTATTCTATTTTATTTTAAATTACACGGACAAAAACTTATCTACATATTTATATATATATATATATATATATATATATATATATATATATATATATATATATATATATATATATATATATATAAATAGGGATGGGATAGAAGTTTTAGTTTAGTTAGTATTTCAATGTGAAAAAGTTAAGTAGTTATTAATGAGTTGTTATTTATTAGTGAAAAGTGGTGTGTTTTAATTACATGTACCCAGTAAGTGATTTTAGAGAGAGAAAATCGAAACAATATTTACAAAAAATTTAGAAAACGTATAGCTTTGCATTCTGTGTTGTGAAAATATAAACTTTTCGTCAAAGGAAAACTGAGCTAGATTCTTATATTTCATCCACAGGAAATTGCACTAGCATCTTGTACAAACCTATTAGAAACACCCTATAAATTAGAAACAATAGCTAATCGAGTAATTTAAATGCAAAATTTCATTTTAATAGCATCGAATAATCCATTTTGATAGCTATTTTGATCAAAGAACCTTTTTGGATGTTGCCTTGTGTTATTTAAAATTTCAAATGTTTAACTAGAAAAATTACTGGACTAAAAAAATACTAAAATAAAAATTTGTGTTTATTTTTTTAATTCGTTGATTTTAGTAATTGTTTTATACGGCTAACGAAGCATAAAATGCCTCTATAAATTAAAATATTTAAATCAACATACAAATACATCAGAAAGAAAAATGATTCACCAAACTTAAATAGTTCCGACAACAATTTAAAGTTAAATTGCTAGTTTTACAAAAACAGCCAATTAAAATTCACCGAAAAACATGGCAATTTGTGACGCTATAAAACAGGCACGTGAAACGATAACTGAGAAAATAGAAAATTCGAAATATGGGAAAATCATGCAACCGAAAAATATATTTCGTTTAACTGGAATAATCCGCAGTAAATTTAACAGACCTAAACGAAACGAAAAGCACATGTGTATTTAACTTTACGGTGCATTTAAAAGAGCAAAAGGCCATCGGAAACATATGATTTTTACTTACGTTAGTATATAACATTTTCAAATAAACTAAAAATATAACTCGTAGCAATTAACTAATAAAGTTATTCCATTTTATATAGACCAGAAGTATTATCTTCAAGTTAAATTATTATGAATTCTATCTGGATGATTCAAAAAGAAAATGCTTTATTTCAGTTGTAGCCAATATATATATATATATATATATATATATATATATATATATATATATATATATATATATATATATATATGCATCTTATTTTAGATCTGTATATATTGAGGGTGACCTGCGCCATGTTGAGCATACTCAGCTTTATGAAACTACTGAGATTTTTTCTTTCCATCATATTGATTACAGTGATGTGTGCGAGGCAGTCAAAAACCTTAAAATCAATAATGTTGTAGGACCTGATAATATACCATCTTATATAATAAAGGGTATGATAGGATTTTTTGCAGAACCACTGAGAATATTATTTAATATGTCTTTGAATACTAAAACTTTTCCAAAAAAATGGAAAGAAGTCAAGATTTGTCCAGTGTTTAAAAAAGTTGATTCAGCGAATATCCAGAATTATAGACCAATACCTATTTTATCATGTCCAGCAAAAATTTTTGAGTCGATTATATACAAGCACATTTATGCTTATGTTCGTAACAAAATAACTGATAGACAACATGGATTTCCTAAAAATAAATCAACTTCTACAAATTTATGTAATATTACTCAATATATAGCGGATAATCTGGATAAAAAATTCCAAATAGATGTTGTATACACAGATTTTACAAAGGCTTTTGACAAGATCCCACACAGTATTCTTTTGGATAAGTTGGATATAGAATTTGGCTTTGACAGTAATTTACTTCTTTTTTTAATCTTATTTAAAGCATAGACAGCAAAAAATTTTTGTTAGAGAATATAGGTCAAATTATTTTATTGCAACATCAGGTGTCCCGAAAGGATCCAATCTGGGACCACTACTGTTTCTTTCATTTATCAATAATCTAACTAGCGAGATTAATAATTCAAATTCTTTATCGTTGGCTGATGACTTAAAATTATACAAAAAAATTGAAAATTACAAGACTGTGAAAACCTTCAGGATGATTTGAACATAATTTATCGTTGGTCACTAAAATATGGTCTACACTTTAATATTAGCAAATGTAATGTAATCAGCTTCACAAGAAAAAAAAAGTAAAATTTATTATGATTATAGAATTAATGGAGAAGTTCCGTCTCGAGTTGGAGAAATGCGGGATCTTGGTGTTGTTTTTCATTCACAACTTGATTTTAAAACGCATATCAGTGAAATTGTTAACAAAGCATATAAAATGTATGGATTTATAATAAGAAACTACAAGAACTTTAATAATTTAAAATGTATTTCAACGCTTTATGTTTCCTATGTTAGAACCACCCTAGAATATTGTTCTATTATATGGAACCCCTATTGCTCTAATCATAAACATGCCATAGAAAAAGTTCAAAATAAACTATTGAGATACATGTATTACAAGCAAACTGGCACATATCAGCTACACATTCCAAAATTCGATATTATGAAAACATACAACTTAAAGACATTAGAAAGTCGCCGAACTATGGCATGTTTATTATTCTTGCATAAAATTATTAATAGTAATATTGACGACCCTGATTTGCTAGCTTTGATAAATTTTCATGTACCGGCTTACCCAACAAGATATCCTGTGGTTTTGTATGTGGATGGAGCACGTACTAACTATTATTTAAATTCTTCTATTATAAATATGTGTAAATTGTATAATGAAATAAGGCAACAGTGTGATATATTCAGTATAAGTCTCAATAGTTTTAAAAATTTGCTCAAAGAAATATTGTAATATTTCTTTATTTTTCCTGTAATTTGTAGTTGTTATGTACTTGTATTAAGTGATTTTGTAAACCTTCCTACTCTGTAACTGGACATATGTCTGTAGAGTTTGTAAATAAATAAATAAATAAATATATATATATATATATATATATATATATATATATATATATATATATGTATGCGATGTATATTAATACAGTAATTTACAAAACATTTAACTTTTTTTACCAATACTAAAATTTTTACCATAAAAATTTCAATAAAGGCTGTTATTTCACAAAATACACCAACTGAAATACAAAAGAAATTAATTTATAAAAAGTTAAACTTACCTGAACTAACCAGTATTTATTTTAAAGTTTCTAAACGCAATTTCAATGGAGTTTTAACTTTAAACTTTGGAGAACATTCTTTAAAAGCTGTAGTGTTATTTGTAAACCTTCAAACCAATCAAAATAGAAAAGCAAATTTGTCTAAAATAGAGTTTCTATACAATTGCAAGGAAGTTCGTTTAAAAGTTTTCCGTTTAGAAGTTTAAAGAGTTAATTTAAACGTTGCAGAGTTGCCATAATGTGTAATAGTTTGAGAGGCTTATTTGTTATCCTATTAATGATTAGCAAGCAGTCGTCTCGAATGAGAAGTTAATCCCACCAAAAACATGACTAAAAAAAGCGAAAAATAACAATATAAATTTTTATATGGAATTAAAATTTTTGAAATCGGTAACTAATTATTACATAAAAAAATATGATTCACAAAAAAAGATTGTGATTGATTTTATAACTGACCTTATTTGTTTCACTTAGTTATAATTTCGTAGCGACTTGTTATTTTTCGCTATTTAACGCTTTTTAGAAGAAGAATTTTTTAATAATTTTTTTTTATTTTTGTTTTTGAAGTTATCCCGATATCAGTAAATTATTTGAATTCAGTATTAAGATAGACAAATAGTATACATCGTAATATTTTCAAGATCGCAAATAAACTACCCATTTTAACCAAATAACTAAACTGAACAATAAAAAATTCTTGGATTTTGAGAACTTTCTAAATACCAATTTTGAATAAAAATAGACCGAACAAACATATAGATATAGATCTCCAAAGTAAATCAGCTCTCTTGAATTTTAACAGAACAATTTTTGATTCGTAATCTAAGCCCTCGAACACCTCCCCTCCACCAATTATCATGTTTTGAAGAAAACAAACAAAATAATTTTTTTTCTCCACGTTATAAATGATATCCTAATTGATATCGGTGTAGCCCTATGTATATAATATATATATATATATATATATATATATATATATATATATATATATATATATTATTATATGTCTGCCGTATCACTGTGGCGGGGAGGGTAAGTTTTGACTTTCTTCTCGGTATGGTGGTACAGGTAGGCCGTCATCTCGATGGTGGTGGAATAGGATGAATTGCATTCTATAACAATTTATTCTAACTGTGCAACCTCTAACACAGAAAGGATATGATTGAAAGAAGTTTGCATTTACTGTTCGCATTTGACTTCATTCATGTACGGAGCTGCATATAGTTGTACGTTTGCTGAATGTGATTTCAGCACTACAACGGCATAATGTGGATAGATCCACTGCTATTGCATCTCACACGGAGGAATCCGTGAAAGCCGCTTAAACATATATATATATATATATATATATATATATATATATATATATATATATATATATATGAAAGTGATTGAAATGCTCTAGAATAGAGAGTTGAAGGCACAATAAAGACCATCTTTAATTTCATTTACCAACTTTCGTTATTCCGTTGTCACTGTGGTATGGATATTATGTTTTGTCGGCGATAAAAACTTTTTTAAAGTAAAAAGTTAAGTATTTTTCGTTTAGTTGTAAATACAACTGTCATCATATATTTGGCATATTGTATTCATATTTGTTTTAACATTTTCGCGGCGTTTTATTCTTGGTGTAGTGTTACTTGTAGAATAAGGGAATAAACATGAGTCGGTGTGAAATTCCGAATGTCAACAGTCGAAGGGATTTAATTATGAAATTTTCTATAATTAGGTTCTAAGACTTAAGCGGTTGTATACCTACTTTAAAAGATTAGAATAAAGACAAGATGAGGAAGGCTATAAAAAGGGTTCTAGAAAAAAAGTAGCGAAATATTTTCAATTACCCAAGGAAACTTGCAAAATCCATCAACTATCAATTCCAGATTACCTCAGTATTTATCTATATCTTTAATCTCTCTACTTGATCGTAGCAATCGGACTGAATCATCAATTTCTGGGACTAGAACTTAAACAAAAAAAACCTTCATCTGGATCTTAAAGCTCCGAGTATGAACATCAACTGAAACATCAGTTTTCTGGCTTAGACATAAAACAACATGTGATACTGAATCTTCAACTTCCAGACTTGATCAGAGCAGCCTAGTTTTGATATGTTCTTATGACATATAATTCCACTACTAATTGACAAAAGGAAACTATATAATGGGGACAGAAAGGCTGTTGTGCAAGCAGTAATAACATCATTACCTTATAAAAATGATCTGACAGAGAAGAGTAGGAAGAAAATAGAAAAATAAAAAAAACTGACCGACAGACAAAATAAGAAAAAAAAACATAAAGAGAGAATATCAAAAAAAAAAAAAGAATAATAATCCTGCAGATTCCGAGAATGAAGACACAGTCCAGTTTCATACAGACAGTGAATCTGACGCCATAATGAGACAACAAGCTTCTAACCCTGCGGATGCAGAGCGTATATTCCGTCAACGATGTTTTTCTGAAGATATGTAGAGGGAAATAGGGGTCAAATATCTAATATGGGGGTTCTGAGCGCATAATGATTGTAGTAATCCAGAGTTCACCACTTTTTTATGTTATTTTTGTAGTTCTTTCGTATTTTTTAGCAAAATTCCCTGGTCTCTGACGAGCTAACAACTATTTTTAATATTCTCTTAAGAAAACCGTTGTGCCCGATCTTAGTGTTCCATTTTTCAATATTTATTCCATTGACAAATACCAGTTATTTCAATTTTTGTACAATTTTAATAATATTAATTAATATTAAACATATGAGACTGTTCTTAAGTCGAGCGAAAATGTATGACTGATTAAGAGTACCATTCAAAATTTTTAAAATCCCCTTGTTTTGGGAACGCGGTTGAAAAAAAAACGATTTCTTATTTAAAATGAAAAGTCGGTGTCAAATTTAAAATAGAAAAAATCTTACAAGCAACATAAAAAAAATTTTAACTAAGGAAAAAGAAATTAAATACAGATCAAAGGTAATGTAAACAATCCAGTGATAATATAGAAATAAAGTTGACAAGAAATACCAAGCCACCGCGTATTAATTTTAAAATTATTCTTTCAACCAGGCTATGTGACGAGGAGGACCCAACAGCTCCACAAATTATATTCAAATGCGAAGCTCTAACCTACCAGTGACACCTTCAGGAGTCTATCAGTCCGGCAGGCCTATACCCAGTGGGCAAACTAATGAACAGGATGCTAAACCTGAGCAAGCCTACTATATCATTCAGTTAATCATCCCTTCAACCATTATGTTGCTGATATCAAAAAAGTGTTAAGTAGCTAAATAAATTTGCAATTATTCGATAATTATAATTGACCATAGGTTCTAATTTATTTTTTTACCATTTTTAGTGCATTTTTTTTTATATTCGCTTAGTCTTTTTTTTTAATAATTTATTAGTATAACTTTCAGTTAGCTTAGAAAAAAGTATATATCCGTAAAGCTTTTAAAGCCATTAATTATGTTGTGTGTGCCACTTTTGACATCATATCAATATAAAAACTATATCGAGCCAAATCGTCGCCAAATCTATTAGTGGACTAGTTTTAAGCTCCATTAATAAAAGTATTTATATACATTATTAAATTAAACTTTGTACAAAAATTTAAGGAAAAAAATTATGAGTTTGGAAATCTCCGATATATTTGCATCTTAATAACTTCAAAATAAATACTTGGAATTTTATTATTTTGAACTTCTTACAGGCTGTAGATTAAACAAACAAATTTTGGATGAGAGGATTGTTGAATTACCTTTTAACTTTTCAAATTGGAGGAAACATTGTTTGAAAAAGTTAATTTCAAAATTCTGAATTAGTTCCAACTTAATTACAATTGCTAAGCGTTCAAAATTTAAAATATCAGAGCTGTACCTTTCCTGCTATTAGTATAAAAGGTACTAAAAACACATCAACTTATTCTAAACATATTAACATGGGGATTAGGTTTATTTATCTTTGATAAATTTACATCTGTGATATTTATCTGCTCAGTATTTATATACCAATTTATTTTAGACAGTTGCAGTAACTCTTGCTTCTCAAACAGATGATTTAATATTTCCGAAAATCAGAAGTCTGTCTTTAAAATATACGCTCAACTTTTTAGGTGTGAGAAACGCAAACCATATCGGAGTATTCACTAACTACATTATTTTGGCTTTTCCACTAGCATAAATCTTCGAGATTCTTCATCATCATGAAACTATTGAATACATAATATATTCACAGTGAAAAATAAATAGTAACATAAAATTAGTACAGAATTGGTACTAGAATAAACTGTAATACTTTTTTATTGAATGGTAATAAGATAGTAAAGTGAATTATGTGAAGTTGTTAATTTTCATTCTTTTAAAAATTCACAGTGCGTGAGTCTAGCTCTTTCCTGAAATTACTTTTACCAAAAGATTAAAATGAAGACGCCATCTGCAGCTTAAAATTCATAACATGATAACTCCGGGAAGATAGACTCTTGCTTCAGATTATCCAAATAAAACTCGAGATACATGTACTCAACTATGAAGTTTAATTTAATAAAAATATATGGTACCTGTAGCAAAAAAGAAGCAAAAGATAACATTATTTGTCACTGAAAATTACAATTACCTTCACATTATATTGGTATTGTGAATTAACATAATTAAAACTGTTTCGTAACAAATTTATTTTAAATTAGTTTTTTTACAAAATCAAACAATTTGGTTACTTATCAGGTTAAAGGTACTGGTTTTCGGCTACAGTCTTCAAGGAATGGTCCCGAGCAAAAGGAATTAGCTTGAAAACAGTACAGGGTGAGTCAACGATTGGATGAAGTAGGTTTGTGCCTTTTCGGTGAAATTAACAAAGAAACTATATTTATTGTTTGATACAGTTTATTTTTACGCAGATTTTAAAAATATTTAGGACTCTACAGGGTGAGCCAAAAAACTAGGACAGCATAAAGTTGTATTTTTTAAATAGAACACTCTATATACGAATCGTATTTTCGATTTAGCTTATGATTTTAAATATTTTTTATTAAGGGTTTACTATAACAAAACTTTATAGTTTCTCAGATAATTAAGTTTAAAAAAAAAGTCACATTTTCAAGCATCAATTCAATCCTAAATAACGTTTTCAATTTTGTGACAAATATATTCAAATTTGGAATTTAGCAAGGCCAAGGACGAGTTAACATAATTTTTACCTAATATTTGCAATAAAAGCTACAGGGTGTTGAACACATCGGCTCAAATTTGAACAAGTTTAAATGAATAAATATCTATCTTTTTTTTTTAAATGGTACACCCTGTATATTTTTATGTTATTTAATAGAGTAATAAAAACCCTAAAAGTTTTGTTCAATATATCCTATACCTATTTATAATAGTTTTTGAGATATTTCAGTTTTTCTTATTTTCCATACTTTTTTACAGAAATAGTCTTCATTATCATAGTAGCCATGAAAAATAATAAAAAGAAACTACAGAAACAAACAGAATGTGGTTAAATATGATGAAATATTTTATTCGTTATATTACAACGGCAATAGTTTAATTAAACATAATGTGAAAAAATTAACACAACAATAACGACAAGGCAAATACATATTTACTTTTATACTAAATTGAAACAAAAAAAATACCTATTAAATACTGAGATTAATTTTTTCTTTTTAATAAGTGTTCGAATAAACGACCCTCTTGTGCAATGCACAAATTTAGTCTTTTTTGTAGATTTTCTCGGACCCTGGACAAAATTAGTGGGGTGTGTTCTCCAGGTATCCCTAATCCTGTTTCGCATATGTTCCAGTGTTGTTGGTGGATTAACATACACCTTATTTTTAATATAACCCCATAGGAAGAAATCTAATGGGGTGATGTCGCAAGACCTTGGTGGCCACTCAATGAAACCCCCACGTCCAATCCATTTTTGCGGATATCGTTGGTCCAAAAACGCACGAACTTCACGATGGTAATGCGGAGGCGCACCATCGTGCTGGAACCACATACTGTAGAGCTCATCCCTATCGAGACCTTGAAGCAGTTGGGGTAGTTCTTCTTGTAGAAAGTTCAGGTAACTATGGCCATTTAGTGGTCCATTAAAAAAGTGGAGTCCAATAATTCGATTATGATGAATACCACACCAAACATTTAATGACCAGTGGTTTTGATGTTGCACCTCTCTAATCCAAAATGGGTTTTCTGTGGCATAATAATGCATGTTGCGTCTATTTACGGCACAGTTACTTCTAAAAGTAGCTTCATCACTAAACATTACCTTGCATAATAAATTTGGATTTAATTGAATCTCCGCATTTATTGTACGACAAAAGTTTACACGACTTTCAAAATCCTGTCCATGCAATTCTTGGTGTAATTCCATGTGATATGGATGATACCTATATTTCTTAGTAGTACGATTAGCGGTGAATTGTGATGTTTCACATAATGCTGCTAACTGACGGCTACCAATATAAGGATTTTCCTGAACATTTAACAATACTTGTAGTTCTTTTTCTTCATTAGTTACTGGTTTGTTGACCACTTTACGTTTTGGATAATCAACAGTACCAGAAGAATCAAATCTTTGCATTAAGTTTTGAAAAGTATGGGTATTAGGCTGGCGTCGATCAGGATACTTCATTTTGTAAATTCTTTGAGCGAGAAGGCAATTTTTTTGAGCCTCTCCTATTGTATAAATCATATCTATTAACTCATTCTTTGGAAAATTCATTTTACAATATAAGATGAATGCAAAAAAAACCAAACTACACTACATAAAAACCAAAAGAAGCGATTGCGGTTATAAATTTGACACACAGAAAAATGTTCTTTTACATTGTTTTTGCCATGGCTACTAGGATAATGAAGACTATTTCTGTAAAAAAGTATGGAAAATAAGAAAAACTGAAATATCTCAAAAACTATTATAAATAGGTATAGGATATATTGAACAAAACTTTTAGGGTTTTTATTAATCTATTAAATAACATGAAAATATACAGGGTGTACCATTTAAAAAAAAAGATATTTATTCATTTAAACTTGTTCAAATTTGAGCCGATGTGTTCAACACCCTGTAGCTTTTATTGCAAATATTAGGTAAAAATTATGTTAACTTGTCCTTGGCCTTGCTAAATTCCAAATTTAAATATATTTGTCACAAAATTGAAAACGTTATTTAGGATTGAATTGATGCTTGAAAATGTGACTTTTTTTCTTTAAACTTAATTATCTCAGAAACTATAAAGTTTTGTTGTAGTAAACCCTTAATAAAAAAGATTTAAAATTATAAGCTAAATCGAAAATACGATTCGTATATAGGGTGTTCTATTTAAAAAAATACAACTTTATGCTGTCCTAGTTTTTTGGCTCATCCTGTAGAGTCCTAAATATTTTTAAAATCTGCGTAAAAATAAACTGTATCAAACAATAAATAAAGTTTCTTTGTTAATTTCACCGAAAAGGCACAAACCTACTTCATCCAATCGTTGACTCACCCCGTACAGCATAATGGATGTTTATATTTATATGAACCGATTATAGAATCATGCAGTTGTTTGGATAAATGCAGCTACTATATTAGAGTAAGGGTATAGCTACTATTTTGAAGAAAGAGCTGAATTTTGAGGCTAAAATAAAGAAAAAGAATAAATATGAATTGTGAAGAAAAGCGGATAAATATTGAAGGAAAGGCTCCAAGAAAATGAGATAAAGTCTTGAGGAATAGCGATAAAGGTGGTTCATAAAATAGAAATAAATTTGGAGTTTCTGGCGTTCAAAATGGGAATAATTTAATTTATTGGACTCGATGATTATAAATAAAATTATAGAATATAGTTCCCTGATTTTGGTGTAGATCAGTCAAATCAAATAAAATAAAATACAACACAGATGATTATTTTGTTCCTTAACAAGTCTACGCTCCTGAAAGTTTGAAAAGTTGCAGAGAAAATGGCCGAATTTCAAAATGTCAAAATTAAACTTTTAATCAGACAACTTTCAATGTTATCTGTCCAAGAACTGCAACAGAAACAGATAATCAATTAATCCACACGAAAACAGGTGAAGAATACTAATAGAGGAACCCCATAGGATCGCTACTCCAATTAAGAACGGTGCCAATAGTGGCGAAATGTATACAATCTCTTGCGAAATTCCAAATTTAAATAAAATAGGCGTGAAGGAAAAAAACGACTATTAAACTATGATGACCATTTTTTTACTTGCTGGATGATTCTTTGAGAATTCCTCAGGAGGATTTTGATTCCAATATACTAGTTAATATTTGCGTTGCCGACAAAAGAGCGCGCCGAAGCTTCACGAGGTGTTTCCATCCTTGCTGAACGATTAAGTTTCTAGCAAGGCATAACTGACAAAGAACACGGAACTCAAGTAAGATTATTTTATTTTTGTTAATACAAAAGTATTGTAACAGTATATGGATGTAAAAGCCTTATTACATTATTCCAAATGAAACGGGGTGCGATTTATTTATCGTATGACTAGGAGAATAGTGGAGATTCAAAATTTTCCTGAAAAGCACCATCGAAACAACGACAAATATTAATTAAAAAAAAACTATTGTAAAAATCGTGTATTTAGGACAAGATTTCTAATTTTAAGAAGAATGTAGTTACCTTAAATATTCAGATACTCAAACTTTTTAAAACAAAGAAAATATTATTTTAATAACTGACAGTGGCGTACTAATAACTTAAAGTGCATAAGTGATTTGCTTCCTTTTCCCTCTCCTTGTTGTAAACTTATCAAATAATTTCAGTCTATCTGCGATTTCTAGAGTTTCTGATTCAGGGTTGTCGGAATTAATGGTTTCATAAAGTATTATAGGAAATCCATCTATACCGTATGAGCGTCTGATATTAGTAGGAAAAGTAGACGTGCAATAGGTGTGTAAATTTGGTTTTTGATGACCATATCGCATTGTATTAAAAACTGTTTTTTTTTTAATAGGACATAGTCATTAATTCCAGGCCCATAAAAAATGACAATAAATTATGTATATTTAACAGGAGTACTATCGACACCAGTGCTGACGCTACATACTTTTGAGCCTAAATGAAAAAATTCTCTGCCAATTTTCATAAAATCATCTTAGAATCTTTGCAGTATCGATTTCTTAAAAGTTACAATTAGATATGACTTCTTAATATTACAGCAGAACTACCTAAAATACAAGAGTTTATTGCAGACCACTTAAAAAAATATGCATCACGAATCAAAAAGAAATTTTAAAAGAATAAAATTGACGAAAACTTACTTTCAAGCATAAAGCTAAGCGCCTGAATTCCGTAATTTGTATCTGAGCCTCTGTAATGATGTCAACAACACTTGACGACACATGAATGAGCTTAATTACGTAAAGGATGTAAGCTTAAGGGGTCGCCTTGTGGAGACAACATTTAGCATGAAACGGGTAAATTTTCAGGCTAATTTGCATAAAATTTTTTTAAAAATCAGGTACTTAAACCTGTAATAATATTTTTCATAGAATTTTTGGTTATTGGAAAGAATATGAAGTTATATGATAGTGAATTGTCAGTCAACTGCAATTTGACAAGACCATTAGAAATGCAAATCCTTTACAGGATTACAATAACAATCTACTGATAGATATTGTATTGTATTTTTATAAAATTTCTTCAAAGATCCATTTATACAATTTTCAACACATCCAAGAAAGTCAAATAATGTTTCATGGCAAATATCCTATATACAGGGTGGCTCTATAGTGAGACAAATTCTAGTACCTCCATTATTATAAAAGTAATAGAAAAAATTTTTATATGGAAGATGTAGAACATTTAAATTATTTTGGGTTTGAAAAGGTGATTTAAAAATGTAGGAAATCAAAAAATATATGTTTTTTAAAAGGGACAATTATATATTTTTACATATTTGGGTTCCCCATAAAATTCTTTATACAATTTTGTAATTAACTTTACTTTTTTTTTGGGGCGTTGCAAAATTACTGACAAATATCTATAAATATTTGGGTATTGGAAAAACAATTCTTTTTTATTATATTATTTTCTAAATCATTACTTATGGAGTCTTTGGTTTTTTATTAAAACTGATAATATACAGATGTTCTAAGAGGATATTACCATCTATTTATTTTTAAGAGGATATATTAATTTTTAATTAGATATGTGTAAATGTGGCTTAGGTTACTTATATCAGTTCCATCCTTAACTGCGTTTTTTTCTTTTTTTATTTCCATCAAATTGAGTGTAAAGAAAATGATGGTAGTAAAATAAAATATTTATAAAAAAAATTGATCCGGCTTCTAAAAGTGCGCAAAAAAGTAAAAAATAACTATAAATTTTTATATGAAATTGAAATTTTTGAAGTCGGCGCCAAACTAATACCTGACAAAATGTGATTCGCATAAAAAGATTAAAAATACTTTATTTGTAATTGCTTCTTTAACATAATTTGTATATATTAGTAGTTATTTATTTCATTTAGAAATAATTTGGCGCCGACTTCAAAAATTTCAATTTCATATAAAAATTTATAGTTATTTTTCACTTTTTAGCGCACTTTTAGAAGCCCGTTCATTTTTTTTAATAAAATTTTTTTTTTTCGATTTTTAGTTTTGAATTCATTATGATATTCATAAATTATTTGAACTAAGTGCTAATCGAGATTAGTGTACCTTGCAATGACTCCCAGGTGGCAAAAAAATACCCATTTTATCCAGAATTGTAAATTACCCTAAAATGAACCACTAAAAATTCTTTGATTCTTAGAGTTCTCCAAATACCAATGAAATTCTGTCAAACAAATATTTAGTCTGTCATAGTAAATCCACTATCTTAAATTTCAAATTAATTTTCGAATATAGGCCCCAAAACCTTCCAATATCGATATTTAAAAAATTTGAGACGTAAATTTCTTAGCCCGATATATTTTATATTATATAGTGAGTTTGTATACGCCCCAAGAACCCCGCAATTTCAATTTTATATAAAACCGGAAAATGTAAAATTTTTAGTCCCTCATATTGTATCTAATTAACTTAATAGTTATAAAAAATTAACTTCATATTCGTAATACACCACCCACCAACCCCCTAATACCAAATTTGAAAAAATGCGAATAAGGTAAAATTTTCTTCCTACCATATTGGATCCGCCATATTGAATTCAAAAAAATAATTTAACGTCTTAATCTAATTTAAATCTAAACCTTTCAAAGCGCCCTAGTATCAATTTTAGATAAAATCCAGAAATTTAAAATTTTTAAACGGTCATATTGCATCTGACGTATTAGATTTTCTTAAAATAATTTTATATTCGCTATTTACATCCTCAAAAACGATTCAGTTCCACATTTGAACAAAATCGAAAAATATAAAATCTTTAGTCAGCTATATTGCATTCGCCATATTGAAATCTGAAAAATACTATTAAATTCATAATTTACATCCTCAAAAACCCTCTATATCAGTTTTGGAAAAAGTCGAAAAATGTAAAATATTTAGGACATCATATTGATTCCACCAGATTGAGTTCTTCAAAAAATATTTTAATTTCGTAATTAACACTAACAAAAATCCCTCAATACTGACTTTAGACAAAATCGATAGATGTAGAATATTTAATCCGCCATCTTAGATCCGCCATATTTAATTTTTTTTAAATAATATCAGATTCGTAATGTGTTATCCCAAAAACTCCCCCATATTAATTTGGAAAAAATCGGACAAAATTAACTTGTCATCCACCATATTGGATACGCCACATTGAATTATTAAAAAATAATTTTAAATTCGTCATGTGCAACCTCGAAAACTTCCCCATACCAATTTTGGAAAAAATCGAACAAAATAAAAAAAAATGTCCGCCATCTTGGATCCGCCATATTGAATTTTTTAAAAATAATTTCAGATTCGTTGGGTACAACCCTGAAAATTCCTCCATACCAATTTTGGAGAAAATTGGACAAAATTAAATTTTTCTAAAAATTTCATCTAAAAAAATATGGGACCACCGCAGCAACTTCCTGAACGTAACGTAAAAAAATTCATTCAAATCGGTGCAGCCAGAGTAATCGCTGTACACACATAAAAAAAATACATACGCGACGAATTGAGAACCTCCTTCTTTTAGAAGTCGGTTAAAAAGAAAAAATCCAATTAACGACAGAACTTATATAAGTAAGCCAAGCCACATTTACACAAATCTAATTAAAAACTAGTGTATCCTCTTAAAAATCAATAGATGGGAATATCCTCTCAGAAAATGAATATGTTATCAGTTTCAACAAAAAAAGACAAAGACTGGATAAGTAATGATTTAAAAAATAATTTAATAACACCACAATCAGTACATTTTATCTTTCAGTATCGAAATAGAAATAACAAGATCAAGGTACTTACCTATATATTTTTGGCAAAATTTAAATATTTTTAAAAATATATAAAGTTAATGGACCAAGGAAAATGTTATTGTTTTTATTGAATTAAAGAAAATAAAATAAACTTTTTGAAAATGCCTTGAACAAAAAGCGAAACATTAAAACACGTTTTTTTAACATCCACCTAACCCCAAGATAACAAAAAAAAATATACTGTATATGTGTATGTATATATAAATTAAAAATTACTATAATACGTCAATTTGTATATAAGCTGAAACGAGAAGTTTTATTTAATGCTATGATAAAAATTTAAATATCGAGTCGACTCTGATATCCATAATGTGGATCCACATTAGCTTTGCTTTATGGGAATTTTGTTTGAACGATGTGAATAAAACTCTTTTTCAATTTAAAAGTTTAGCTGCAATTAAATAAAACGTTTATATTTGCAAATTTATTTTAACGTTTGCTGCCACTTACATCCTAGAGGAAAACCAAAAGATTTAGAACACCAGAAATAATATTGTCAATAGCTTTTTTCATTAAAAAATTAAAAATGTAAATGTAAGTTCAATAATAAGAACTTTCATTAAATTCTTCTTAAATTTTGGGTATTTTTATTAGCTTTTTAAAAACTTTGGAAACGAATATAAAATAGCTAAAAAGTAAAATGTTTATCATACTTTTTCAGATTATGACTCACAATCTGTTTTAAGCTTAACAATAAAAATAATTGCGTAATTATATTCAAAAATACCTAACTTTATTACCATTTTTATATCACTATATATACAACACAACAGCTCTGCAAAAAAAGTAACAACCGTATTCTAGATATCTAAGAGCTTTTGGACTACAGGATATTCAGAATTCCTAACCAAGATGTAAAATTAGGAGAAATTTAGAATGTGCTAATTTCGCCATCTTAAATCGTGATGCTAAATCAGGGGCAGAATGATTGTCAAGCATGCCAAAACTCCGATATTTACTATAACCCCATGCAAAATACCACGTTATAAAATTTTTATAAAAAAAATTGAACCGACTTCTAAAAGTGCGCTAAAAAGTGGAAAATAAATGTAAAATTCTATATGAAATGTGTAACGAAATGTGATTTCCATAATCAGATTAAAAATATTTTATTTGTAATTGCTTTCTTACCATAATTTGTATATATTAATAGTTATTTGTTTCATTTAGAAATAATTTGACGCCGACTTCAAAAATTTCAATTTCATATAGAAATTCTTAGTTATTTTCCACTTTTTAGCATATTTTTAGAGGTCGGTTCAATTTTTTTTATAAAAATTTTATTTTTCGATTTTTAGTTTTGAATTTATTATAATATCCATAAATTATTTGAACTAAGTACTAATCGAGATTAGTGTACCTCGCAATGACTCCAAGGTGGCAAAAAATACCCATTTTATCCAAAGCTGTAAATCACTCTCTAAGTTCTCCAAATACCAGTTAAATGTATCAAACAAACATTTAGTATGTCATAGTAAATCCACTATCTTAAATTTCAAATTAATTTTAGATTGATAATATAGGCCCCAAAACCTTCTAATATTGATATTTAAAGAACTTGAGACGTAAATTTCTTAGTCCGATATCTTTTATACTGCATATTGAGTTTGTATACGCCCCAAGAACCCCGCAATATCAGTTTCAGATAAAATCAGACAATGTAAAACCTAACAACTTAATAGTTGTAAAAAATTAACTTCATATTCATAACATACGACCCCGAAAACACCCTAATACCAAATCGGAAAAAATGCGAATAAAGTAAAATTTTCAACTTACTATATTGATCCGCCATATTGAATTTCAACAAAATAATTTTAACGTCTTAATCTAATCTAAACCTTTCAAAGCTCTGTAGTACCAATTTTGGATGAAATCCAGAAATTTAAAATTTCTAATAATTAACTAATATTGCCATATTAGATTTCCTTAAAATAATTTTATATTCGCTATTTACATTCTCAAAAACGATTCAGTCCCACATTTGATCAAAATCGAAAAATGTAAAATTTTTTGTCGGTCATATTGAATCCTGAAAAATATTATCAAATTCATAATTTACACCCCCAAGAACCCGCTATATCTGTTTTGGAGAATATCGAAAAATATAAAATTTTTAGGACACCATATTGAATCCGTCAGATTGAGTTTTTCAGAAAATATTTTAAATTCGTAATTAATACTAACAAAAATCCCCCAATACTGATTTTAGACAAAATGGAGATATACGCCATATTGAATAATTTCAGATTCGTTATGTGCGACCTCGAAAACTCCACCATACCAATTTTGGAAAAAATTGGACGAAATTGATTTTTTTGTCCGCCATATTGAACTTTTTATAAATAATTTTTTTTTTATAATTATAATAATAATTTATTACCACTAAATAAGATAGTTATAATTATTTTCTACATCCATGTATTTTTTGAATCCATAAGCTACAAGCAGCTTGTCTGGATGTCAAATAACAAACGCTTACTTTCTAATACACTGTCACAAAATAAAACAATTAAAATTTAAGTCAAATTAAAATTAATTAAATAAATTAAACTTACACCTATTTAAAGAGAAAACATCACATACATACATATCAATCATATTAAAAAATAATAACACAAAAAAAACAATACCTAAAATCATCTTCATTTCCAATACTAATTTAATAACGGCACTGCATTAACAATCTGATGTTGATTTGCCTTTATCCACGTAGATATTTTCACACAAAAAGAATATACATTTACAATAGATTTTATTTCTAAAGGTAACAAATTAAATAATTTTGGACCGATATACATAATATGCCTCTGCGAAGCCGTATATAATGCCACAGGAAAGGTAAGGCCTCCATTGTGAACAGACCTGGTATGAACATTGTGCATAATCGGACTTTTATATTCATCACACTTTTCATAAATTTTAAAACATTTTTAAAATACAATTGTCTGATAGTTAAAAGGTCAGCTTGTTCAAATAACAAGTCTGATGGAAACCGCCTTGATTTATTTAAGAATATTTTTATTATATACTTTTGAGTAACAGTCAACGGTTAAAGGATGCTACCATATGCACTGCCCCAAACATTCAAACCATATGCGAGGACTGACTCAATCAAAGCCTGGTAAGTCATTCGCAATAGCTTCAAAGACAGGAATTCTCTCAGTTGGTAGAACTTGTATATAGTCTTTCGAAGTTTTTTAGTGATATAATTTACGTGAGCATCATATCTGAGATTCCGGTCAATGAACACTCCCAAGTATTTAACCTTGTCCGCCGCTGCCACAGACTCAATACATCCGCACTGTTTCTCACCCATAAGACATTCATAATTATGTATTAAAAGATTAGGATATACAGTATTAACTCTATTATTCATAGAAAAGGCCATGTGGACAGTTTTACTGACATTAATAGTCAGAAGATTCTGATCCATCCACAATCGTACCCTCGAAAAGTAATCCTCTGCTCTCTGAAATGTCTCCTGCCAAGATTTACCTTTAATTAAAATAACTGTATCATCGGCATAACAAATACATTCACGATTTTCATTTGGAAGAACAGTAAAAAGATCATTTATATATAGAGAGAACAGGACAGGACCCAATACTGTACCCTGCGGTACTCCAAACTCCACATTACCTGTTTTACTTAGCGTTTCATTTATTCTCACTTTCTGTGTTCGATTAGTTATATATGACTCAAACAGGTCATACACGATACCTCGAATCCCAATACTTTCAAGTTTACTCAGTAATTTTTGGTGCGCCACAGTGTCAAATGCACGAGCCAAATCAACAAATATCCCCAGTGTCTTGAATTTTGTATTAAACCCACGAATTATATAATCCGTTACATGCACTACTGCATCCTCCGTGCCTACTCCCGACCGAAATCAATACTGAGAAAGAGACAAAATTTTATTTTCTTTCAAAAAATCATCCAATCTGAGTTTAATGCACTTCTCAAAAAGTCGGCTGATCGAACTAGTCATCGCAATAGGTCGATAGTTTTCCTTATTTAATTTATCCCCCGATTTATAAATTGGAACGATAACCGCGTTCTTTAAAATTGCAGGATATCTTCCTTTTTCAAATATCAAATTTATTAAATGTAAAAGAGGCTTTATAAGGCAAATATGATTATCTTTCAATATGCGCGATGCGCGTCATGTGTGATTCCGAAAACTCCCCCCACACAAATTTTGGAGAAAATCGAACCAAATTAAATTTTCTTGGTGGCCATATTGGAACCGCCATATTGAATTTTATAAAAATAATTTGAGATTCCTTATGTACGATCCTGAAAATTCCTTCATACCAATTTTGAAGAAAATCGGACAAAGTTATTTTTTTGGCCACCATATTGTCAGCGCCATCTTGAATTTCACTGCACCAATTTCATCCAAAAAAATATGGGACCACTGCAGCAACTTCCTGAACATAACTTAAAAAATTTCATTCAAATTGGTGTAGCCGTTCTGGAGTAATCGTACATACATAAAAAATACATAGTCGACGAATTGAGAACCTCCTTTTAGAAATTGGTTAAAAATAGACCTTGTCTTAACCTTAATAGATGATTGTATGAAAATTAAAAAGAAAAAAGAAGCGCTGAGCGAACAGCACCATATATAATATTCAAATAATTTTTATAATATTTATATCATAAATGTGGCATAACTTTATAAATACCGAAAACATTTAGACAACTTCCTTTGCTTACTTGCCATTTTCGCTTGACACCAGCTCAATAGCCCGCTTCACTTACGGTAGATCGACTGAGTTTTCTAAATGATATAAGACAATACTAAATGGTTTACTATGTCATCATCGCATGATGGTTCAATTCAGTTTTTATTTGCTCCAAACATTATTTCCCATACTGAATTCAATTTCTAACTCAGTTACGCTGCTTGATAATCTAATAGGCCCTTTTATCCTTGGACAATATTGAAAAAAAATTGTTATTATTATCTCTTTTAATACATGACACGTGTCCTGACAAATGTAGGGTAAATAAAATAAAAATAAACCCCTACGGTCGTTTCTTTCTTCAAACCACTAAATAAAAGGTTTATTTCCTGCGAATTATACTCTGGTTCTCTTTTCGTAGACTTTTGATTATCTAGTAGTCTCATTAGTGAAGATCTCTCGAATTAAGAGAGAGATTAGGAGAATGACTATAAGCTGGATACCTAACAAAAAAACAACACAATCCCATTCCTATTCAATATTAGTCGCCGTCTGCGATTACTCAACTTTCCCCTAAATCATTTTCAGTCATAATTGGAGCTCATTCATGCATCCTAAAGTGCCATCACCATTGAACTGGTGCTCACAGTAAACCACCGCAGCTTTGCTTTCATGTCGTTTAAGGTAGGTTAATTACGTCTCTTATAGTAGGTTGCACGATGGTCACGTTGTGCAGTTTACTGATGTTTGGAGTGATTTTGCCAATGCCATTATTACATATTTTACAAGCAAGATTCCATCGTTCATAATTTCAGTTACCAAAATGATAAAAAATAAAATAAAGGCAAATTAAATGGTATTGTTTTGTAAATAAAATACCGCATATTTCATTGCAAACGAATAATAAAAAAATGTGTCATTCTACACAGGAAAACCCTTTAAAATACCGTTGCACGGATCATAGCAAAATTGGATTTTGGTGAAATTGGCTGAAGTTTTGTAAAATTGTTATTTATGTAACATTGATTAATGGATATGTAGTCGGGATGCTAGTCATATGAGAAGGGACAACAAATTCTAAATTCTAGTTACCAAACATATCTGTATTATTATTTTTTTGATAACTATTTTAAGAATGGTAAAAATTAGTTTGGTCTATTAGATCTCAAATGAAGCAGTATGGAATAGAACTAAAGAAGAGGGGACTATATTTACTACTCTGAAAAAAAAATAGATATGATATAGAACTTAACCTGAAATACAGGCTCGTGAAGAAAGAGGCTAAGACACCATTTCGGTGGTCAAAGTCTTTCTGCGGAATCAGTAGTAACGCACTGCTGTAAGAACTAAAGATAGAAGAAGAAAGCAGGAGATTAAGAAGAGCGAAGATACTTCTTGGGAACTACGACCTAAAAAGATTCAAATAATGCATTAGCTTAAGTAAAAGCCAACTCTGAGTTCTGACAGGGGTCCTGACGAGGCATTATCACCTGAAGGGACACCTCAAAAAACTCGAACTGGTAGAAAGAGAAGAATGAAAATTCTGTGAGGAGGAGGACGCAATCCCTATTCATATCCTTTCAGAGTGCAGCGCTCTAGAAAACCGTAGGATGTGGTTCTTGTGAACACACCAAATCGAAGAAGGGGGCTACCCACCTTGAAGCCGTCCAAAATCCTAAGGTTTCTGAGGAAAATAGAACTGGAGGACCTGCTCTCGCCGATATGGTAACTATTACGACTAAGCAGCAGTGGGGGGGGCACAATAGATCTACCAGATTGCAGTGTACAGACCCCAATTCTATGCACATACATCCTGAAACATGGAGTTTTCTAATTATAACATGTAACACTAAAAAACTCACCAATATCTCGACTAGAAATTTGTATCAGATACACCTAGTACTCGTCGCAACGCTTTTTTTGAGATTACTTACAAAAATATCCTTTTTTTTTGTAACAAAATTTATCAAAACATTAGTCATAAATCTATAATATGCCTCGCGTTTGAGATAACTCACCTAACTTTTTTTTAGGTTTGTGGTCAATTAGCTCCCAAAAGTGAAGAAGGCAAATTTTCTAGCTGCTTGAAAAATGTTATTAAGATGTCACTATTTGAATTTACATTTAAGTTTACTATGGCTAATTCGACTAATTTTACCTTTTTTTGGTGCAAATACTTACGTTATGAGCAAATACAATATCCTTATAAATTCTTTGAATAAAGCATTCCATAAAGTACAGTTTTAAGTTAGTTATTCATTATAATTGTTATTTGACTGCACTGGGCTTAGTTGTTTTCTTATCTTTTTTTCCAGACAGGTCTCGGTTTTCCTGCCTACTAATATTTAAGGGAATATATTTGGGTTTCTTACAATTCTGTGGTTTAAAACGTATTTCTTTAATTTTAAAATAACTATTGGGATATTTGTTTAATTTCTGAACGGAAAATGCTAATGATTAATCAATTGGCAAAATGAGGTTGTCGGACTTGCATTGCCTTTATTTTTATTTATTTTTATGAAGTGTCGATTAGGTTGTATCTCTAACCGTTATCAAGTATAAACTTTATACTTGATAAGGATTAGAGATACAACCTAATCGAAACGTCGTAAAAATAAATAAAAGTTTATTATTAATTTAATTTAGCCGACTGTTTTTGCCCAGGGTCATTTTGAGCTCTTATTTCTTTCAAACGTGTAAACTAAACACGCCTAAAAAAAACAGCGTTGTGCACGCGCAAGGACCTTGCTTATAAATAATGAACATTTTGCTTTGACTTTTACTTTTTCCTGATTTGATTCGGTTGAAGCAACTGTAAATCTCAATTTATATTTGCCATCCTTTGGGATTTAGGGCTGGAAAATCATTTAAATTATCTCGGTAATTGTGTTGAGCTATTGAATTACCTTATCTTTTGCCTGCTTGGCGTTTTTGTATTATTTTTAGCAATTTCGCACGTTTCGACAATGGAAGTCGGTAAACCCCAGTATCAACATTAGGATCTTCCCTACTCATTATCTTATTATTGGAATCGTCCCTGCAGGATATCTTGTTACTGAAATCCTCCCTAGTGTTTATTTTATAACTGGTTGTTGCACCTACAAGTCCTACTTAAGGAATTCTACCTACAATCCATCATTACCGGTCGTTTTTTTAGTTTATATTTTGCGTATACCTGTTAATCTTACACTAGTGCCTACGCCGTTAAGTAGAGAGATCATTCAGCTAACAATCACACCATTTGACAGGCAAACTTTATTAATATCTTTTAATGTTTTAAAAACGATCTATTAATTTTGTAATAAGTCTATTCTTTACTTTTTTAAGAAAATCCGGCATACTATCCTATGATCATTATTTGTATTATAACAAATTTAGTTGACAGCGACGCCTTTATACTTCAATTAAAGATTTTGTTATTACTATTTATATCTAAGTTTTATTTGACCCACATGCTCACTTCCTTTTTTATTTTCTTTGCTTATCCATAAGGATAAAGTTGAAGGCTAGTTCCTAACGACATCGCGAAAGGTTTCTGCATTCGACCTAGCTAGAGATGCAGTGACGTCCAGAATAACTCACACCTATTCTCCGGCATAGGAGTTAGGTCGGCATTTTTGGTCGCAGATGTAGTTACTAGCCTTCAACGGTACTCTGGTGATTTTGTTTAGGGTTATTAATTAATTTTTTACTTCTAATTTGATTTTGAGATTTTGTCCTGCACACAGTGGGGTAAGTGCGTCGGTCATCCATTGATAACATCATCTATATCGCGTGTTACCAAACGTTAATAAATTATTATTTTCGATTTAATTCTGGTTTCCAAAATTGATAACTGGTAACACCCCTCTCCTCAAAAAAAGCCAAGGTGGCCCTTATGGGTCGAGACCCACTGGTGGTTGGGAATCACTCTTCTAAAATATTCTCTTACTGATTAAATTTTAGCTCTAAATACCAACAAAAAATAAAACTTGTAATTTTTCTATTTTTTCTATAATCTGCTTTGTTTTTGTCTTTTCCGCTGATATTCAATTCAACACTTTAACTCGCATTCTATTTACTAATACTCCCTGCTTCTAATATTTTGAAAAGAAAAGGCAATATTGGCAGTCCACTTGTGGTATATAATAAGCATCCTTCAATGAGCTTTAAGAATGTTTTTCAAATAAAAAGTAAATATAATTTAATTTTCTACATCAAGGATTTTAACGGGGAGTTTTTGTTAGCAAAATCAAATTTTTTAGAAGCCAAAGTTTTAGATTTGATATGGTCATGTAGCTTATTGTTTTAATATTCAGCGCAAAAAATATTTTCTTCATTATAATGCTCATTTTCAGGTGGCATTTTATATTGTTTCTAACCATTTTGTTACAGTGCCTTTAAATTATCTTTAAATAAATGATTCAAAGTGATGATTCCTAATTTTCTATGACTAGGCCTCGTCACTAGACACCATCTGCGTATTATTTCATCTGCAAAGTCAACGTTAACTAGTTTTCAATCAAAAGCTACTGGACAACAAGAAACACATTCCTGCTTCACAATCAGATATATGCAAGGAAATAAAACGAATTATTAGCAGTTATAATATAAAAATAGCTCCCAAATTGAAAAACATACATAGAGCTCATGTAACAAAGACAAAACCTAAAAGTACTGATAAGAAAGATCATGTTTACGAAGTTCTATGTGTGTGGGGTGGTGTGGGGGGAGCTGTATATTGAAGAAACTAAGCATCTATTAAAAATTCGAATTAAGAAACATAAAACTACACAATACACAAAAAGAAAATACGTCGAGATATACAATTCTTCAAAGGTAGCCCTTTATTGGATAATTTTAGCAAAATTCTGTAGAATTGAATATTTATGTATTTATTTATACTCTTACAAACACCTAAACATAACATACTATAAGGTAGTTTGTTATATATGTAATTCTCCTTTCAGGCAGAGAATATGAAAAATATATGTACAAACAGTTTATTTCCTGCAAATATCGCTTTGGTCCTCTCTCCATACGAGTTTCGATCACCTCTTGATCTCGTCAGTGGAGCTGTATCGGACCGAGAGCATCATTAGCAGGAAACAACTGATATATGAACCATAAATTTCAAGGTATGTCGGCAGGATATTACACCTGCCGTCTACCAACTGTACATATATTTTTCATATTTTCTGCCTGAAAGGAGAATTACATATATAACAAACTATTTAAATACGGCAGAAAGATTTCTTTATTTCTTACTGAAATTTTGATTGTTTAAAAATTTCACTTTACTCCGTTGTTTCATAGATGTCGTTCGACTGGCGATATTTTTCAGTCTGACATCGAAGTTGGTAGACGGCTGGTGTAATATCCTGCCAACATACTTTGAAATTTATGGTTCACATATCAGTTATTTCCTGCTAATGTTGCGCTTGGTCCGATACAGCTCCACTGACGAGATCATGAGGTGATCGAAACGCATATGGAGAGAGGACCAGAGCGATATTTGCAGGAAATAAACTGTTTGTACATATATTTTTCATATTCTCTGCCTGAAAGGAGAATTACATATATAACAAACTATTTAAATACGGCAGAAACATTTCTTTATTTCTTATTGAAATTTTGATTGTTTAAAAATATTATAAGGTAATTATAAATAAGAGAAATTTTACAGACTTAACTAACACAGAACAAAGAGAACAAACAAGAACCTGAATAAACCTAAAGGTCACTGCATAAGTAGCAATAGCAATTTCTTGATACAATTAAAGAAGTCGATTTCATTCTTTTTATATAGTATGTTGCACTCAGTTAACATTAAACTCATTGGAGAACGACTACCAATGGAGACATGAAAAAAAAATTTCTGTTTGTATCCTTAATCCCATCTTAGGTACATGAAGAGGTATATAATTAAGCAAAGAACAATTGTTATACTTATTTATATTATTGATAATACAATAAACAAATATCACAGATTGAATTTGCCTTCTTTTCTGAAGGGTTTGAAATTTAAAGCTTTCTAACATACTGCTATAAAAGATCAGATATGGACATAAGTTATTTTTCCTAACATATAAATATCTCAAAAATATTTTTTGAACACGCTCAATAGCATCACAATGCACATTTGCACTAGGAGACCATATATTAGATGCATATTCTAGATGAGGACGAACAAGTGCATTATACAATTTTATTATTATATTATGGTTTTTAAACTGACTTGTATTTCTAATCACAAAACCAAGCACCATAAAAGCCTTATTAATAATATGGCGGTAGTGGGTATTAAATTTCAAATTAGACTGGAAGTGCACCCCCAAATCCCTGCATTCAGTCTTTTTTTTTGTAGTTTTGCTCCATCAATAAAGTAATTAAAATTAATAGGATTTATTTTATTTGTATAAGACATAAAGAAGCATTTATTAGTATTTCAAAATATTTTATTTAATCGAAAACATTTCGTTACTGAATTTAAGTCTGCTTGCAGTACACTTAACTATTTTAAAGTCATCCGCAAATAAGAGGGGCATCAGAATGTTTAAGACTATTAGGTAAATCATTTATAAACATTAAGAATAACAGTAGGCCCAGGTTACTACCCTGCGGTACACCAGGTGTTGCCGTAAAAGTCTGAGAAAATGACCCTCCCACTCTTACTATGTGCGGCCTACACGAAATATAACTTTTCATAAATAGGTAAGCATTCCTAGAAAAGCCAAACTCAACAAGCTTAACCAGCAACACCCGATGGTCCACCTTATCAATTGCCTTTGCACAATCAACATACACTCCATGCCTCCGAGGAATGAAACTCATAAATTTGTTACTGTGAACTTTCCACTCACAAATCCATGTTGTTGTTCTACTATTTTATGAGTGATGTGGGTCACAATATCATCTGAAAGGATCATCTCAAATATTTTATCAAGTGAATTAATTATACTAATTGGTCTATGATTTTCAACATTTGTTTGTTTACCATCTTCATATATGGGAGAAATAAGTGCTATTTTTAGTTTATTGGGAAAAATTTTTGTTTTTAGGGAAACTTGAAAAATGTGAGCAATAGGAGCTGCTAAATAGTCTGAGCAGCCTTTATAGATATGTGAGGGAATATTATCCTCTCCTGTGCTTTTTTTAGGTTTTAGTTTTTTTTATACTTTTCTTTACAGTTTCCTCTGATATTAAAGAAAATTCCAAAATCAGCGATATACAATGGTTTTTGTATATGCTTCGATGCTATTAAAGAATTAAGTTCATCTATGCATTTTTGTTGATATAAACCACATGGAAACTTAATATAAAAATAATCACACGAAAATGTTCAAAATTCCTTATTTTGACAGAAAAAAAAACTTGGAAATTATTTTAAACAACACAAAAAGCATCCGTATGTCAGATCGTTCTGAGTACATTTTAAAACGTAAAACTTTACATCATATAGCAACGTCCCTATTGCTTATTCCCCGTATATAAACGTCTACTCTCATAAAGCACTCTTAAGATAAACACCATATTAATACTTCTTAGCTGCAGCAATATATGCGAAACTCAACATGAAAAAATAAAAATTTATACATATATACATCAAAATTAATAGTAGCATCTTATGTAAACTCAGTCTAGAGATACCTAATCTTCGGCAACCATTAATTTGTAACGTCATATTATTAAGGTTGTATATAGTGAAGCGAAATTTCATATTTCAGTGGACATAGTTCATATATAAGTCATAGCTTTAAAACAAAACATTCAGTTTTTACTTAATTTTGATTAGAGATACGACCGAATCAAAACTTCTTACAAACAAAGATAATTAAAGGCAATGTAGGTCTGACAACTTAACAAATTAATTATAAATATTTGTTAACCTAAATTTTGTTTACAATTTACCGAAATGTTGTGAAAAATTACTAATATTTTTTTATTGCCCAATAGTATATATCACTTTTTATAAAGGAAATTATATCCCATTTTTATTCTATTAAAATCACATATATTCCAAACCCGAACAAAGAAACTAAATTGATTTACTTGGGAAGGTTTCTGATGTATTCTTAAAAATAACAAAACAGACATTTAATTCAAAGAATTTTTTGTATTTCCTAACCAATTGTCTATGGCTTCCATTTGATTTTCATTTTAAATGTGGTTTTCATAGGATTTTCAAAAAAAGAAAGATACAAAAGTAAAAAAGAAAATATATCTATTTAATTTTAAGGACATTGGAAAAACAAATATCAAAGAAAACGCGCTGAAAGTAGGGCTATATATCCAGTGTTGTTACTTTACGACTGAGGTACGAGCATGAGTGCAAGGATGTCCTTCCTAGTCAGTGTTGTCAAATATTTCCAAAAATATGCGTATGAAAATCTGAGCCCCAAGTGTTATGGGAGAAAAACTTTAACATGTTAAGGTCCTTAAAGCATCGAGCCTTAAGAGAAGCAATGTGAGGGCGCCAATTGAGCTTATCATCAAATATGAGGCCAAGAAACTTAAGTTGACTGTCTCATATGGAGAAGTCTATGGTTCAGTGAGATAGAGTTTAGTTTTAAACAGCTCCTCTTTCTACAAAAGTGAGTGACCGTTGATTTAGTCTGACTAAATGTAAAACCTGTCTTTATTGCCCATGATTGCAGTTTTAGAATGCATAGCTGGAGTTGCCTTTCACAGGTGATAGATGATTGTGAAGCAATATATATATATATATATATATATATATATATATATATATATATATATATATATATATATATATATATATATAAGTCGTAGGCGTAAAGTCTGTCAGAAATGGAGGGAAGAATGGAATCATTGATGGAGTTCATGGATAGTAGAAAGAGAGTGGAACTAAACACTGAGCCCTGAGGAATGCCTTTTCTGAGGGGGTGGGTAGAAAAAGTATGGTTATCCAGGCGAAAAAAGAAAAGACTATCGCGAAGAAAGTTTGAGATGAATATTGGAAGGTGACCTTTAAATCCTAGTTTATGGAGTTGGTGGAGGATACCATGTTTCGAGGTAGTGTCATAGGCATTAGAGATATCTAAAGATATGGCAACCAGGTGTTGTTTTCTACGAACAGCAGCCTGGATATCCATCTCGAAACCAATGAGATGATCTGTTGTTGATCTATTAGGACGAAAGCCGTATTGATAGGGAATTAAGAAATTCTTGGATTCAAGGTACCAGGAAAGACGTTTGTTAATCATCCTTTCAAGGATTTTGCATAAGTAGTTCATTTAAAAAATAGGACGGTAGATATTTAGTTGATTTCTGGGTTTACCATGTTTATGAGTAGGGATAAGGAAGGATGTTCTCCAGGCAGGAGTTGGGAAACTGTTAATTTGACCATATGTAATTGTAGAAGGCCAGAAGATATTCGAGCATTTTAGGGGGAAGGTTGACAATCATAGGGATGTGAATCCCATTCGGGCCAGGGGATGCATCACGAGAGGAGTTGATAGCAAGGAGCAGCTCTTTCTGGGAAAAGGGCATATTGTAGAAAAGAGGATAGTCCGTTCCTGCAGCTGTGAGTAATTCACAACACTTTCTTGGATAGTTATTTGAAGAGTCTTACTTGGTTTACATTAAATTTTAAAAGAATTGAAATATACCTAGTGGTTCAATAACTATGTGTTAAAAACTTGATTTCATTGCAGCTCTCTGAGGTTTATATGAAGTTGTAGTATTCATTTCACCTGGTCTTTTTCATATCCAGGAGACTTCCCACATGTTCCCGAACACTTTCTATGTAACATTATGAAATTTCACATGACCGTCAGAATTGTATTAACTTAAAAAAAGTAAGACGTGCAAGTTTACAGATGTGCACTGTATAATTTGGAAAGATTAATTTATTTTCGGACAGAAGGTACATCATCGACTTAACAGGGATGCAAAATTGCTTCGAAACTTCCAATATAATATATTATTTATCTACAGATATTATCATAATTACATTTTTATATGTTTATCAAACCTATTTTTAGCTCCTAAATTCTTTGAAGTTAATAATTTTTTTAACATTTCGAAACGCCTTACCATTGAGACGACAAATAATACTTCATCCTATTTTTCTCACAAACGCCCATATAACAACCTACGTATAAAACTCTAGTATATTTTTTAAATATGCAAACAAGTATCTTAAGTTACTCACAACACCATAAGAAAGCATTTGAGAATATGAAAAATAATTCAGTTTACAGAGAATTTTTTATGCTATTCTATTTTTAATATATTTAAATGTACACCAACAAGTCTAAGGAAAATAAAATAGCTTCCTTTGCATGTGCAGTTCCAATACCTACCTAATAGAATTGAAAGTAAATATAATTTTCTGTATTCTGTATTCCTATTGTTGGCAAACCTACATATTACTTTCATTTGTGTATACAGAACACGTTTTGCATAAATAAAACTGCTTTTTCATTTAAAAGAAATTTGTACAAAGAAATATCTTTAAAATTATACTTAAAATAACTGATTTAATAATTCTTGAGATTAAATTATTTTGAGTTTTTAAGTAAATACATGTCCAAAATTATTACATGTCCATAACTATTATGAAGTCCTAGATTTCTTTGTTTTTTTGGTGGTATATTCGACAATAACTTTTTAGTATACTGAGAATAAAATAACTCAGTTACCGTTAGGATATTTTATGAAAAAATCCAAGGAATTATTACCAGGTCTGTCCGCACTTACTAAAAAAAGTACTGCAGCCATAGGCGTGGAAAAAACCAGAAGCAAAGAAAAATTATAATGCTTTTTCTGATCTAAGAAAATACATTAGACATCCATTAAAATTGGAAATTAAGAAATACTAGCGACCCGCCCCGGCTTCGCACGGGTGCAATGCTGATATTAAATACACTACAGAAAAACTGTGACTATTTATTTTATTTTTACAACAATTATTACATCGGCCTCCGACGCGCTATTTATAGGCACGCTGCCGCCGCCCCGGTCGGCCAGTACAGCCGCAAGCGCTACTTCCCGCAATTTTAAATCTGTAATATCTTCGAAAATATTCATTTAAATCTTGTGCTGTAAAGGACCATATAGATCTATATTAAATCAACAATGTATTTAAGCTATTTAATTGGATAAGGATTAATGCTGTATTGGTTAAAATCGCTTCAAAATTTGCCATTATTTGTCGTAAAAAGTAAATGACAAAAAAATGTTATTGTGGGATATCCATGAGAGATAGACATATACCATCGCGGAGTTTTCTGTAGACCTTTTCAATGTGTACAAATAATTAGTACATTATTTTGATAAATCTCGTAAGGTTCAGCCTGCGTTTGCAATGTAAGCGGAAAAAAATATGATAATTAACGACATCACATTAGAAACCTCAAAAATAACAGTATTCTCCACTATTTAATGGATGTTATTATACATATAAACCTTCCTCTTGAATCTATTGAAAAAAACCGCATCAAAATCCGGTGCGTAGTTTTAAAGATTTAAGCATACAAAGGGACATAGGGACAGAGAAAGCGACTTTGTTTTATACTATGTAGTGATGTCAAATATACTAAAAAGTAATTAAATAAAAAAATTAAAAATTTTTGGACATCTACAGCTAGTGATGTAATTATAAAAGTCTTCCTAAGTCTATCACTTGGGATGGTGACATTTTTTAACCAACCAGGATACTACCGATTTATTAACCGGCTTCTACAAGAAGGAGGTTCTCAATTCGTCCACTATGTATTTTTTTATGTATGTACACCGATTACTCCGGAACGGCGGCACTGATTTGAATGAAATTGTTTACGTTATATTCAGGAAGTTGCTGCGATGGTTCCATATTTTTTTGGACGAAATTGGTGCAGTAATGTCCAAGATGGCGCTGACAATATGGCGGCCAAAAAAATTAATTTTGTCTGATTTTCTTCAAAATTGGTATGAGGAAATTTTTGGGGTCGTACACAACGAATCTGAAATTATTTTTAAAAAATTCAATATAGCGGATCCAATATGGCGGACAAAAAAATTAATTTTGTTCGATTTTCTCCAAAATTGGTACAAGGGAGTTTTCAGGGTCGTACATAACTATTCTAAAATTATTTTTAAGAAATTCAATACGACGGATGAAAAAATCAATTTAGGATCCGATGTTCTTCAAAATTGATACGAGGGAGTTTTCGGGATCGCATATAACGAATCTGAAATTATTTTTAAAAAATTCAATATGGCGGATCCAAGATGGCCGATTAAAAATTCTACATCTTCCGATTTTGTCTAAAATCCGGATTGGGGTATTTTTGTTAGTGTTAATTATGAATTTAAAATATTTTTTGAAAAACTCCATCTGGCAGATTCAATATGGTGTCCTAAAAGTTTTACATTTTTCGATTTTTTCGCAAACTAATATAGGAGGTTCTGAGGGTGTAAATTATGAATGTAAAAGTATTTTTTCAGGATTCAATGTGACGAGTCCAAGATAGCGGAAAGAAATTTTACATTTTTTCTTTTTGTTCAAAGGTGAGACTGAATCGTTTTTGAGGATGTAAATAGCGAATATAAGTCTAGAAATTTTATATTGCCGGATTTCATCCAAAATTGTTACTAGGGGGCTTTGAAGGGTTTAGATTTAGATTAGATTAAGACTTAAAAAATTTTTTTTGAAATTCAATATAGCAATATGGTGGGTATTACGAATATCAAGTTAATTTCTTACAACTATTAGGTTGATAAGATGCAATATAAGGGACAGAAAATTTTACATATTCCGATTTTGTCTAAAATTGATATTGTGGGGATCTTAAGGCGTATACAAACTCAATATGCAGTATAAAATATATCGAGCTAAGAAATTTACATCTCAGGTTCTTTAAACATCGATATTGGAAGGTTTCGGGGCATAAATTACCAATCTAAAATTAATTTGAAATTTAAGATAGTGGATTTATTATGAGAGACTAAATATTTGTTTGACACAATTTTACTGGTATTTGAAAAACTATAAGAACCAAGAATTTTTAGTGGTTCATTTTAGTGCGATTTACAACTTTGGATAAAATGGGTACTTTTTTGCCACCTTGGAATCATTGCGAGGTACACTAATCTCGATTAGTACTTAGTTCAAATAATTTATGGATATCATAATGAATTGTAAAACTAAAAATGGAAAAATTAAATTTTTATAAAAAAATTGAACCAACTTTTAAAAGTACACTAAAAAGTGGAAAATAACTATAAATTTTTATATGAAATTGAACTTTTTGAAATCAGCGCCAAACTATTTGTGAATGAAATAAATAACTACCAAAAGCAATTACAAATAAAGTATTTTTAATCTGTCTATGCAAATTACATTTTGTCAGATATTAGTTTGGCGCCGACTTCAAAATGTTCAATTTCATATAGAAATTTCTAGTTATTTTTCACTTTTTACCGCACTTTTAGAAGTCGGTTCAATTTTTTTAGAAAAAGTTTATTTTCCAATTATTTTGCTTAAACTTTTGAGCCTTTGTATCTTTAAATCCAAATCCTTTTGAAATTATTGACACTCCTTCTATAGATGAAATTAAAGTTAAAAAATGTAGAAATATTTTAGCGATACAATTTTGTTACCAGGCAAGCTCAATGAACGAGGCCGTTTGGATTGGCAAAGGCGATTGGCTTAGAATAACCTGCAGTTATGGAAGGATGTAAAGTACCCAACGAAGCCAAGGCATCGATAATTAAGTATCACAACCTTCTGTTTATTCATTCAATATGTTTTTCAACTCATACCAGAGATATTTCACATGACTGAGAATGCATACAAACTGATTTAGGAATTGTTTATTTACATAAACTGACCCCTATTTGGTAACATTATATAAATACATAAAGGTCAGGTGGAGAATATTTAGGCTCTTAGTGAAAATTGAGTATTATTTTGTGGATGAGTTTGTGCAGATATCCGAGATTGAGGTCATATTGGAAAAAAGTCCTTTATATTCAAATCAGATATCCAAAATATAATTCCGGACCAGATTCCAATTGATCTTGGCTATGTGGCATTTTAGCGATAATGAAGAATGTTAATATTTAATATTATTTTTTCATTACTTTCTTAGAATAAGTAATATTACTATGTATCGGTTCAGTATTGTATCATAGTGTACATGAATTGTTTCAGATTATATTCCAATTTTACTTTTGATATACTTGTGTCTTTTGGATTTCTTCATTATTTCGGTACCTAAATCGACCCTACAAACTCGAAACAAATCTGAGATATGAATATTAATTACCCCATATTTGGCCTAAGATATATTTAAATTAATCAACTTTTATTTGTTAACGTTGCAAAATCTCTTTCGCCTTCATATTAAAATGTTGACATTTATAGGCTGCTCTTTCTAAATAACCTTTCTAATTAAATTATCTGGCATCAAAAAACAGCTTTATTTATTTAAAATAAATATAAATTCTTTCATTTTTTTCCTTCAAAAAACTGATATTTACATTATTATCGTTAAAACCCATAAAGGTGCAAATGTAAAGCAGATACATTTCAAAAGGTATTCAATTTTGTTTTGAAATTTTATATATTTTTTCTTTTACAAACCTAATTTGAAATCACAAAACGAAAACTGAATACAAGTAATAGACACTGTGCGAAACAAAGACTGTTTTTCCTATACCTATCTGTTTATAATGTTTCGAAGCAAAACATCAATAACGTAGATAAGCAAATACAGGGCGAAAACAGGTATAGGTACAAATACATATTGTATCTAAATTATTACATTCGAAATTGAGTAAATTTGGGTCTAACCGATTAAGAGGGTCGAAACGGCTCCCTCCCCGGTTATTCTATATCAAATAAGTTCCCACCCAAAAAAAATTTTAGCCACTTTTATTGTTGCATAACCTCAAAAAAAATTAAAAATCTCTTTTCTTCGGTTCTAATTATCGTAGAAACTTCTTTTTTTTTTCATTTTTTAGGTTTTTTTTATTGCCTATAACCAGGGGCGGATCCAGCCACTCTCTTTGGGAGGGCGGTGATATCACCAAAGTACAGTATAGCAAGCGAACAAACATAAGTTGTCGACGGGGGGGGGGGGGGAGACACCAGCAACATTCCCATTTTTAATGTAAAGGCAGGGTCGGGTCTATTTTTCTGGAGAGGAGGGGGCAATCACAAGAAAAAACAAGTTACCGACAGGAGGGGATGCCAGCAGCATACACATTCCTAGGATAGGGTCTATTTTCCTGAACTTAAAGCTTTTAGGAGGGGACTATTGCAAGAAAAGCAAGTTGTCAAAGGGGGGGAGTACCAGCAGCATACACATTCCTAATATAAAAGGCAGAATCGGTTCTATTTTTCTGAACTCAAAGCTCTTGTGATGGAGGGAGGGGGGGGCGGTCGTAATCATACACATTCCTATACTTTAAACAAAAACTAGAGAGAGTAATAAAACTGTTATGGAAACCTCCAATGTACCTACTCCAGGGCCGCAGGTAACTGAGGACTGCCGTAAATCTAATTATATTTAATAATATTTAAATATAAGCTTTTATACATTTACTGCCACAATAAAATTTCTGATAGTTCAATTCTATTTGTGTCAGTGAGCAAAGTACACTTTACAGTGTGTCCTTAGTGATTTATCTTGTTTGCGCTTGTTTATATATATACAGGGTGATTCAAAAATCGATCACGAAACTTAAGGGGGTGATTCTACTTGACAAAATAAGGGTAGAGCTTCATATAATTTTTTTTCAAAATGTCATTCGTTTTCGAGTTACAAGCCGTCCAAGTTCAAGTTTTTATTTTTTGTTTTTTGAATTACTCGCTTACAGGAAAACCGATTTGACTAATATTTGAAAGATAGGCTAAGTCTTCTGCGCTTCATCATTTTAGTAACAATTCACATTGATTGTTTGCCGCTAGAGGGCACTTTACCTACATTGAAAATTGTTTTTTTGTCATAATTTTTTAGTGTTGACAGCTACAGTAGTTTTTGGCATAATTTCTGAAAGACTGATGCCAGGCCTTTAAAAAAGGTGCTCTTTATTTACATCGCTAAACCCAACGGTTTAGACGTAAATCACCCTTAAAAATTAAGTGGTAAATTTACTTTTCTCATTTCATTACCACCAGCTACCAGGTAAATAGCTATCAAAGTATACTAGAGCTGTCAGTTTAACATCAAATAAATTCGCTTTTTAAACTATTTAATTTATAATCTTAAAATAACTAATAATGGCTAATCACCAATATTCAAATATCGAATATTGTGATATCCATTTTTGTTATGGAAAAGCAAATGGTAATGCAGAGTTGGCAAGAAGATGGAGAGTTATCCGGAAAGAAATATCCCTCATGCTCAAACATTTTCCAGTGTGCACAGGAGGCTTGCGGAATGTGGTTCCTTTAAAAGTTATAATGGAAATAGGGGAAGACCTAGAACTGCTGGAAACGTGCAACAAGAAGAAAGAGTGCTTGAAATTATTGAAGATAATCCAGGTATTAGTACTAGAAAAATTGGGAATGAAGTGCGGCTCTGTCAGGCTAGTTCATGGAGGATACTAAGAGAAGAACAACTCTACCCGTTTCATTCAAAAAAGGTGCAGGCTCTTTATGACGATGATCGGCCGAGACGGTTGGAAATGTGCAATCAGATCCTAGCTAAGTATGAACACGATAATCGATTAATTGGCGTCATATTATTCACTGACGAAGCTGGTTTCACTCGTGATGGCATAACAAATCTACACAACATCCACACATATGCTTACGAGAACCCAAACAATGTGGTAGAAACGAAACATCAGCGTAGATTTTCACTAAATGTGTGGGCAGGGATAATAGGAGATTACCTTATTGGTCCTCATTTCTTTGATGGCCCATTAACTGGTGACGTATACTTAGATTTTATCCAAAATCGTCTCCCATTGTATCTGGAAGATGTGCCATTGGAAGTAAGGGCCAACATGTGGATCCTCCAAGACGGAGCTCCGCCCCACTTTAGTATACGTGTCCGACAGTATTTGAATGCAACGTATCCTGAGCGATGGATAGGACGAAGTGGACCATTGGCATGGGCAGCGAGGTCACCAGACCTTAATCCTATGGATTTTTTCTTTTGGGGTCATTTGAAACAATTGGTGTACGATATTCCAGTAATCAACGTCGAGGATCTTCGCTTCAGGATAATCGAAAAGTGCCAAATTATTAAAGAAACACCAGGAATTTTTCATCGAGTTAGGCGACATTTTTTGAAGAGTGTTAGGAAATGTATGGAAGAAAATGGGGGACATTTTGAGAATCTTTTTTAGTTTGTTTAGTACTGTTTCATTAATTTTTATCAATTAAATGTATATCGCAATAATCCATAATATGAATATTTACTGATTAGCCATTATTAGTTATTTTAAGATTATAAATTAAATAGTTTAAAAAGCGAATTTATTTGATGTTAAACTGACAGCTCTAGTATACTTTGATAGCTATTTACCTGGTAGCTGGTGGTAATGAAATGAGAAAAGTAAATTTACCACTTAATTTTTAAGGGTGATTTACGTCTAAACCGTTGGGTTTAGCGATGTAAATAAAGAGCACCTTTTTTAAAGGCCTGGCATCAGTCTTTCAGAAATTATGCCAAAAACTACTGTAGTTGTCAACACTAAAAAATTATGACAAAAAAACAATTTTCAATGTAGGTAAAGTGCCCTCTAGCGGCAAACAATCAATGTGAATTGTTACTAAAATGATGAAGCGCAGATGACTTAGCCTATCTTTCAAATATTAGTCAAATCGGTTTTCCTGTAAGCGAGTAATTCAAAAAACAAAAAATAAAAACTTGAACTTGGACGGCTTGTAACTCGAAAACGAATGACATTTTGAAAAAAAATTATATGAAGCTCTACCCTCATTTTGTCAAGTACAATCACCCCCTTAAGTTTCGTGATCGATTTTTGAATCACCCTGTATATATATATATATATATATATATATATATATATATATATATATATATATATATATATATATATATATATATATATATATATATATATATATACATATATATATATATATATATATATATATATATATATATTATTTGAGATTACTGAGATACCCAAAAATATATCTTCCACCTCTATATTTATTCCAAAATCGTTAAACCAGGACATTTTTTCCTCAACAAAAAATAATTACGATGCATATTTATGGCATATTTATGATGCCTTAAGATATCAATATCTAGATAATAATGTTAAATGCTCTATTGAGATGTGTTCCAACATGGCAGGAGTTGGAAAATCTACTATGTATCGAATACTGAAGGGAAAAAAAACGACTGGAATTGTTAGTACTCCTAGCCACATTTGATCACAAGCAGACGAAAAACCTCGTTGGAAGAAGAGATGAAAACTACAATAAAAGGAGTTGTACATACATTTTATTATGAGAAGCAGATCCCAACCGTCGACAAATTTCTAACTAAAATCAGTGAAGATAGCGATTTACCTGAAATTAAAAGAACTAAACTTTGGAAATTGCTCAGAGAACTTAATTTTTGCTGGGAAAAACCAGATAGAAAATCTGTTCTTATAGATCGTCCGGAAACTGCCCGTGGCAGAAGGAAATATCTCTCTCAAGTAAAAGGTATAGTTGCAAGAAAAAACACACCTTACAAAATTAGTAATTTAACTAAACTTTTGAAAGATTTTTTTGAATAAAGTTATTGGGAAAAATTGGGAAAAATCCATATAATAGAAGAATAAATCAAAATGTGGAAACTCGATCTCATGATCGAGATAGAGGAACCAGTTATATTTAATTTGAGCGAAGATAGCTTTACTGACTTTGATTAGAAATTAGATATGTAATGTTTACCAGTTTCAACACAATTTATTATTTAAATTTTTGTTTTTGTTCTATTTTCTTGTTTAATGTTGTTTATGTATTTTTTTATATATTTTTATTTTTGTGTGTCCCACTCTTTAATTTTATATATATTTAATTCCAATTAGCGGTAAGTTTTTCATTATTTTATTATTGTACTTGTGTCTTTTTCTTAAGCGTGTAGAATAAACGTGTCTATTTTTTTGGGGCTATCGGATTTCCATATAATAAAGTAAATTGAATTAAGATATCAGTACAATAGAACTAAAAATAAGTAGGTCTAATTTTAACAGTTACATATAAAAATTAATTACATTTGAATCCCTTTTTAGTGTTTAATTGTAATTAGTTGTCTGCAGATGGTATAAGAAATAAATAAACTGAAACGTCAAATATCCTAAAAATGTTTTAAATTAATAATAAAATGACCGATAGCCCTAAAAATATTTTAATATTACATGGACGAATTTATTTTTTTTATATATATATATATATATATATATATATATATATATATGTTTAACTTTTTGTATTTTTGACAAGGGGTATTTTGTGTGTATTTAAATTATAACTTAGAACTTTTTGAGAGAATAAGGCTAGTCTGAATGTGACTAAAACGGTTACTATGAAAAAATTAAAAATAATAAAAATACAGTTGTGATTTGTGTTAAATATGTCAAAATTATCTACATTTGGTAATGTATGTGAATAATAAGAAATCATAAGAAATAAAATAATATTAAAAAATAAAATAAAACCTTTTTATTTTAAGTTTATTACCGAAATAATATTCTGTCATAAATACTTGGTGATAAAATAAACCTCCTTCCGACGCCTATGACAAGGATTAAAATCCTTTTAACATTTCACACTTCCAAATATCTATAGTTATCCAACCCAAATTGTATATTATTATAGACCGGTATTTTTTATTATAAAATTTCTAACCCATTCCTATGAAAAATATATGTGTCTAACAGATTTTGCCAAGTCGTTTGCGAAGAAAAAAAATGGCAAAAAATGATTTATTACTCTCTCTAGTTCTTGAATAAACTATAGTATAAGAGGCAAAATCGAGACAATTTTCCTGAACTCAAAGCTCTAGGGGGGGGGGGGGGGCGATCACCCCCCCCCCTTGGATCCGCGCCTGCCAATAACAAGATATTTTTTATAAAAATGTTTGGTGCGAAATTCAAATTTTTAGGGGTGTTCCAAAATTTTTAAATTCAATAAAATAAAAACTAGGACAATAGCAGGGCCGAAAAAAAAATGTTGTTTTTTAGACGCCAAACTATGTCCCTCAATTTTTTCAGATTTTTAAAAGTGGTGAAACAGTCAAAATCGCAAAAAACGGCATTTATTAGCATATTTTCACATTTCTATCGAGTGTTGAAGCATGGAATTTTCTTATAAATCCTCAGTTGTCTTAGACCTGTGTATGTGTCACAAAAATCCGTTAAAAATAATAAGTTGAACCAGCAGTTAGTTTTTTGTCAGCCAATGTTTTGTGTATTAATTTGCCACCAAGTTCACAAATTTCAACCTCAGTTAAAAATATAAAAAAGTCCCCAGGCAGGCGCGGATCCAAGGGGGAGGTGGGGGCGATCGCCCCCCCCCCCCCTCAAGAGCTTTGAGTTCAGGAAAATAGACCCGATTTTGCCTCTTATACTATAGTTTATTCAAGAACTAGAGAGAGTAATAAATCATTTTTTCCATTTTTTCTTCGCAAACTACCTGTGTTCTTTAGTTCGGTGTCTTTGGCAAAATCCGTTAAACACCTATATTTTTCATAGGAATGGGTTAGACATTTTATAATCAAAAATACCGGTCTATAATAATGGACTATTTGGGTTGGATAACAATAGATATTTGGATGTGTAAAGTGTTAAAAAGGATTTTAATCCTTGTCATTGACGTGGGAAGGAGGTTATTTTATCACTAAGTATTTGTGGCATAGAATATTATTTTGGTAAAAAACTTAAAATAAAAAGTTTTTATAATATTATTTTATTTCTTATGATTTCTTAATAATTCACATACATTAGAAAATATAGATAATTTTGACATATTTAAACAAATCACAACTGTATTTTTATTATTTTTAATTTTGGCATAGAAACCGTTTTAGACACATTCAGACTAAAACGTGGCCTTTTTCTCTCAAAAAATTCAAAGTTAAAATTTACATACCTACAAAATACCCATTGTCAAAAATACAAGAAGTTAAACATATATAAAAAAATAAATTCGTCCATATCGTATTAAAATATTTTGGGGCTATCGGTCATTTTATTATTAATTAAAAACATTTTTAGGACCTTTGACGTTTCAGTTTATTTATTTCTTAAACCATATGCAGAATTACAATTAAACACTAAAAAGGGATTCAAATGTATTAAATTTTTATATGTTACAGAAAAATTAAATAATAAATTGTGTTTACGCTGGTACACAATACGTACCTAATTCGTAATCAAAAGTCAGTGAAGCTATCTTCGCTCAGATTAATTATAATTGTTTCCTCTATCTCGCCGATCATGAGATCGAGTCTCCACATTTTCTTCTATTCTTTTTTATATGGATTTTTCCCAATTTTCTACAGTAACTTTACTCAAAAAAATCTTTCAAAAGTTCAGTTAAATTACTAATTTTCTAAGTTGTGTTATTTCTAGCAGCATTACCTTTTACTTGAGAGAGATATTTCCTTCTCCGACGGATATTTTCCGGACGATTTATAAGAACAGATTTCCTATCTGGTTTTTCCCAGCAAAAATTAAGTTCTCTGAGCAATTCTCGGAGCTGAGTTCTTTTAATTTCAGATAAATCCTGATCTTCGTTGATATAATGTATATACAACTCCTTTTATTGCAGTTTTTCGTCTGCCTGTGATCGAATGTGGCTTGGGAGTACTAACAATTCTAGTTATTTTTTTCTCCTTCAGTATTCGGTACATAGTAGATTTTCCAACTCCTGTCATGTTGGAACACATCTCAACAGAGCTTTTAACATTATTATCTAGATATTGATATCTTAAGGCATCATAAATATTCATCGTAATAAGTTTTTCGTTGAGGAAAAATGCCCTGGTTTAACGATTTTGGAATAAATATAGATGTGGATGCCATATCTTTTGGGTATCTCACAAATAATATATAAAAACAAGCACAAACAAGATAAATCACTAAGGACACACTGTAAGGTATACTTTGCACACTGACGGAAATTAAATTAAACTATCAGAAATTTTATTGTAGCAGTAAATTTATAGAAGCTCATAATATTTAAATATAATTAGATTTACGGTAGTCGTCAGTTACCTACGGCACTGGAGCAGGTACGTTGGAGGTTTCGGTAACAGTTTTATTACTCTCTCTAGTTCTTGAATAGAGTATAGGAATGTGTATGCTTGCGATCGCCCCTCCCCATCCCAAGAGCTTTAAGTTCAGGAAAATAGAACCGATTCTGCCTTTTATATTAGGAATATGTATGCTGCTGGCACTCCCCCCCGTTGACAACTCGTTTTCCTTGCGATAGTCCCCCCCCACAAGAACTTGAGGTCAGGAATATAGACCTGATTCCGTCTCTTATACTAGGAATGTGTATGCTGCTCGCATGCTCCCCCCTGTCGGCAACTTGTTTTATCTTGGGATCGCCCCCCCCCATTTCAGAAGCTTCAAATTCAGAAAAATAGACCCGACCCTGCCTGTTACACTAGAAATGGGAATGTTGCTGATGTCTCACCCCCCCCCCCTCGACAACTTGCTTTCGCTTGCCATATTGTACTTTTCTGTATATTTATCATCGCCCCTCCCCCAAAGAGAGGCTGGATCCGCCCCTACCACCAGGTTGGGTCTGCCATATTTAATTTCAAATTCATAATATATGCTCCAAAAATTTCCCTATGCCAATTTTAGATGAAATCGAGAGACGTAAAATGTCTCGGCCACCATATTGGAGAATTCAACAATTTTGGATTCTCAAATTAAATTCAACCAATTTTCGCCAAATTTGTATAGGACCACCACAACAACTTCCTGTACATAACACAAAAAATTTCCTTCAAATCGATGAAGCAATTACGTTGGTTCCGTTTCTTGTCGAAAACAATGGAGCACTCAATATATTGAAAAATATTAATCAAAAATGAAACTAAAACATTTTAAAACAATTATTGTTTACTCGGCTTGAGTGTTGGGGTAAATCTTTTGTTTGGCAACAATAACCACACTTCATATAGGAAATTATATTTACCTTACATTCTATTAAGTTGTCATAGGCACGGTACAAAAGAGGTTATAATATTAACATACCCATGTTTATCTGATTTAAAATAATATAAACAGACAGGTATTGATAAAAAAAAAAAAGTTTTTGTGTCATATAATACAAAAGATGTTGTTGAATAAAATTGAGGGGTGTAAATGGAAAGCTTCTTACTTACGGTTAATTTATTTGGTGCGACTTATCATTTCTTGACCCAGCTCTATAAAGTGGGTAATTAGATCTTAATATTTATTTTTTACCATCAAGTTTAGTTTATAATGTTGTCCATAAAATATATTTTTAGATATATCCATTGGGTGTGGTAATGTTCATTTTTATTACCCTTATAAAAAATAAGGGATGATTGCGTGGGTGAGCATAACTGTACTTAGTTTGTTAATGACAAGTAATTTATATTTCGTTTTGTAAAGAGATCTGAATTAGAATATGAGACAAACAAACACAAATGGGTTTAGGGTGACTTACCTCTATTATTAGTTTTTTTTTTCGAAAACTCTGCGTTGTGTGAACTTTAGGTAATTATTTATTACCCATTACAAGAAATCCGAATATTTCATTTTATATTGTAAACCTTAACTAACCTTAACATATCGAAAATAATACATCATTATATTAATAAGATACCAACAACTAAACCAACCTTACGGATAACACTGGACAACAGCTAAAATGTATCTAAAATAAAATCGACTAAACCTTACTATTTTGGGTATGCTAAAACTGAAACTAAACTTATTTTTTTAAAAAATTAGTTCAAGTTTTAGACATACGTCATGTCATATTTCCCTCTATATTAACAATGTAACCGCAAGAATTCACGTGGTATATTTGTATTGTTATAACAATAGAGGTGTCTGACGTTGTCAAATATACGTTTTCCTTAAGTTAAGGATTTTTGTACAACTTGGCAACACCGCAAAGGGGATCTCCAGGGATGACCCCCATATATAATCATTTAAACCCGTGTAAATTGACTTTAATGTCTGTTTTGTATTGAACAGCCCCTGTATACAAATAAATGATAAACGTCACTATTGCGAATATTATGGAAATGAATAGAAAATTCTCGAATATTCTACTTCTGTTATGTTTATGGTGAGGTGACTTTTGCGTCTCAGAAGCGATTTATTACTCCATTTATAAAAAATACTTACCGACTTTATTTCGGTTGCAATACTGCGGATCAAGACAAAGAGTGGGCGCCACATATCTGTAGTATACAAATATATATATATATATATATATATATATATATATATATATATATATATATATATATATATATATATATAGATTATTATGAATACACGCTTATTTTACGACAAAATATTAAATTTCAGATTTAATATTGTTCCAAAACTCCCTAAATAAAATAATCTAAATAATACGACATACAGTGCTAAAACTACAATTCTTCGATTGCGGGGAAACCCAGACAATAACCGGCACATTGACCTGGTACTTCCCCGAATTCAGAATGTGACGTCACCACTGCTATAAAAACGAAAAGATAGCGGCGTAATTAAGGATATTACGGATTGTTCTCTTAGAATCAACTTGTCCTCTCGGGGTCACGAGATTGTTCCCTTATTTTACATACGGAGATGCATATAGTTGTACGTTTACTGATTGTAATTTCAGCACTACAACGGCATAATGTAGATATAACCACTGCTATTGCATCTCATACGGAGGAATCCCTGAAAGCCGCATAAACGTATATACGCCATCCGGCGGGAGGTCGGCGAAGCCGCGTTCAGTGTTGCTTACTTCTTTCCGATCTGTCCTTTGCATAGGCAAGTGCATGTCGGTACCCTGATGAATCTAGTAAGAGACGAAACATGTACCTCTGCCGTATCACTGTAACAGAAAGGGTAAGTTTTTACTTTCTTCTTGGTGTGGTGGTATAGGTAGGCGACCATCGCAATGGTGGTAGAATAGGATGAATTGTGTTTTGTAGCAATTCATCCAAACTGTGCAACCTCTAACACGGGAAGGATATGATGGAGCGAAGTTTGTAATCACTGTTCGCATTTTACTTCATGTATATATATATATATATATATATATATATATATATATAAATATAAATATAATAAAATAAAATAAATCTCGACTAAGTGGGCATAGAATTTGTCAATAAACATTACTCTCGTGTTAAAAATTGCGGAGAATTCCAAAATGATGGAAAGACTCCGGGTCCGAAAAATTACAACAATGCCGTTTTGTCCTAATATGGAACTCGTCAGGCCATTGCATTCGGTACAAACCATCACCTCGTATTTGTGTCTGATTTTACAATTAAAAAACAGCAAACAAGACAACAAAGGCGTCATCTCGATGGTTCACTAAATAACACAAGAGCAACACAAATTAACAATGTTATATAAAACCTCCATGTAATGGCGCGACGGTGAATGAAAGAAGATATGTATCAGAACTCGATACACGAAACGAGCTACCCAAAGGACAGAGGTTGCACTATTCGATACTGGCAATCAAGCCTACTAAGTTTTTGGCAATTCAAAGCAAGGTGCGTGTTTTAAAGCCAAACAAGTAAACAAACAAATAGGTTTTAGTCAGCGTAATCTCAAAATAAAATAGATTTATGTTATTTGACTGCCAAAACCATAGTATGCTTGGTTGCCAGTACCGAATAGTGCGACCCCTATCCTTTGGGTAGCGCGTTTCATGTATCGAGTTCTGATATATAACATTTTTAATTCATCGTAGCGCCATCACATGGCGGTTTTATACAACATTGTTAAGTTGTATTGCTCTTGTATTATTGAGTGAACCATCGAGATGTCGCCTTTGTTGTCTTGTTAGCTGTTTTTTAACTGTAAAATGAGCTTATAGGACACAAATGCGAGATGATGGTTTGTACCGAAAGTATAAATAAAAACAGGCACGAGGACTGTGCTATTTATGGAGAATGTGAGAGTCATTTCAAGGACATGCGATACATTCGCGAACCGATATCCGAAGAAACAGAAAAAGGTTATAAAAAATTCAAAAACGTTGGATCTATAAAAGCTAAAAGAAATAGAAATAAACCAATTGTTAATAAAATAAAATTACAAAAATTGTTTGAGTAAGTGTTCAAATTGATGCTACTGAACTTCCAAACATTTTTCGCACCTAAACAGGAACTCTTCATGGGTGGCCCTTCTTACTGACTGGGGATTATATTCTTCAAATGCTATTCTGACGCGCTACATGCAATCTTCCATAGTGGTTGATGCGGTGTTGTATACTTTATTTTTGATTGTCCCCAAGTAAAAAAAATCAAGTACTGTTAGGTCGGGGGAGCGAGGTGGCCAAAGATATAGCCAATTTTTGGCTATTCATTGATCATAAAACAAGTTTTGCAGATGATTGTTAACTAACTGACTATTATGTGGAGATGTTCCATCATGATGATAAAATAAATTTCTATGTTCATCCAGCGGGAAGTTATCTAAATAGTCACTTCCAAATTTCTCAAGATGTCTAAGTATATATATATATATATATATATATATATATATATATATATATATATATATATATGTATATATATATATATATATATAGCAACTTCTCACAACATAAAAAAGTTATATACAAATTCGTCGTTTTAAGCCTTTTTTTAATCGGATACCATGATCAGAGAATTTTGGAAATTTTAAGTTTTGCAGACCATACAGAATAGCGTACATAATTCTCCATTTTGATTTTTCCTTAATTCTCTATAGCTGGTGACACTCGCGGCGTTAAAGCCAAGCCATTGATGCCTCATTTGTCAAAATCGGTCAAGCCGTTCAATACATGAAAAGGTGAAAAGCATTACCCTCCTTTTGCCGCAGTCGGGTAAACAAGCGCCCTTCTTTCATGAAGTTACAAAAGCTTAAATATATTTTATTTTTACATAAAGACATACATACAAACAAATCAATAAGCTATGTCGAACACTATGTTTACCTGTAAATTTTATAATAATGGTAGAGCAAACAGAAATGAAGCTATTATATTTGTGCACCCAATAAAGTAGACTGACTTTAAAATTTATAGTCCGGGAGCCCTGCGGATTTTCGTAGCCCATGAAGAGAAACGACATATTATTTTCTTGTTAAAAAAATTTAGAAAACCATAATGGATAATAGAGGGAAGTTCGTTTAGCAGTCAGATACGAAAAATAGTACTACCTGGTACATATATATATATATATATATATATATATATATATATATATATATATATATATATATATATATATATATATATATATATATGTTCCTTTTGTCTACTGGTAGGATGATGATGTTCTTGTTGTTTTTAAGACCATTTAGGGCTTTTATTTCCGAGTGTTTTATGTTTGATTTTAGTGGTTTGCTGGTTCTTAACACGCTAGCTACCTCCTGTCGTATTATGATCATTAAAACAACAAGAACATCATCATCTTACCAGCAGACAAAGGGAACGCCACTGCAGTCATGAACAGAGTCGAATACAAAATCAGTATGACAGAAAATCTCCAAGACCACACCTACACGCAAGTTACAAGAGATCCAACTACATACCTCGAAAAAACTACAAAACACATAATCAAAACCGCCAAACTAGGAGATGAAATCGAATAGAGTATCGTTCTTCGGGAAAAAGGAAGCAGATGTCGCAAACTATATGAACTAGCAAAAATCTATAGAGAAGGAACACCGATAAGGCCTATAGTAAGTGCAGTAGATTCACCTACTTAACAACTGGAAAAATATCTGGTACAAAATATGCAACCGGCGACCGAAATTGCAGACTCATATTCGGATCACCTGGTCAGCATACTTCAAGGACTAAAACTACAAAAAGATGATATTCTAGCTAGCATGAACATCAAATCCCTGTATCCAAGCATACCAATTGACGAATCTCTAGACCAGATTGCTATAAACGAGGAGATCCCACGTCAGTTTATCGACCTTTCCGAACACAATCTCAAAAACACATATTTTTCCTATTAAAATAACTTTTACCGACAGACAGATGGTGCTCCTATGAAATCTTCGCCATCATTAGTCATCGCAAATCTTATTATGAAATATTTCGAAACAGAAACCCTAAGAAAAACCAAAACAAAGCCGACCTTCTGGAAACGTTACGGGCATGACATCTTCATCATATGGTCGTACGAAAGATCCAACCTAGACATATGTTTAGAGGAACTAAACAGCATTCATCACCGCATACAGTTCACATTGGAGGTCGAAATCAATAAGCAGCTACCTTTTCTTGAACTTCTTATCATCAGAAAAGATCACCTTAGCATCGACTTTATGGTCCAATGAGCCAATAATATTTATCAACGGTTTTTGTGCGTATAGCCGAGAATTTCTTATTTTATTTTAAAATTACACAGACTATAACTTCTTTTGTTTATATTTGTTGGCTTAAAACACACACAACATCTCTCTTAGCGAGATCGTTGGTGCGATACTGCACTTAACCTGTGGCATTCATAGTTAGTTTGGTTGCCGATGCCGAATAATGCGACCTCTCTCCTTAGAGTAGCAAGACCGTGTGTCGAGTTTTAGTATATTTATTTATAAATTTACCGTCGCGCCACCACAAGGAAGTTTTATATAACATTGTTGATTTGTGTTATTCTTATGTTATTGAGTAGGCCATCAAGATGTCGCCACTGTGTCTTATTTACTATTTTTCCACAGTGAAATCTGTTTATGGGACACTGATGCTAAATGATGGTTTGTACCGAATGATGGCCTGATGAGTCCCACACTAGGACGAAAATAAAGAGTTGCTATGGCGGAAATATAAAAAATCTAATGAAACTTGCGATTATTTATCTTTTAGGAATGCGAGGACAATCGTTAAAAATTTTATCCGTACGTCCTACAGTACTCATCTTGAAAATGTTGAAGCGAAATTTAAAAAGAATCCCCAATCGTTCCGGTCCTACATCAATCTTAGGAAGTCCAATGGTACTCTGTCATCTGCAATGTCTTATCAAGATCAGGAAGTAACTAATCCCACTGACATCGTAAATTCATTTGCGAAATTATTCAAAGAGTTTTCTATTGTTTCTACACCTTATGTACCTAGTTCTAGTCATGGTTGCAATTCATAACCTATCTCATTATCTAAAAGAATGCCTGAAGACGTTGGGAAAGCCTGTAAAAAATTAAAGGCCAAATTCACAGCGGGTCCTGATTCCATTCCTTTGTTTGTCGTAAAGGATTGTGCTGGGGCGTTTGCTGAGCCGTTGTCTATAATCTTTAATTTATGCATTCAGAAATGTATTTTTCCTGATCTATGGAAGGAATCAAAAATCTGTCCAGTTTTTAAAAAGGATGATAGAACCAGGGTCAAAAACTACCGCTCCATAGCGATAATGTGCAATTTTGCAAAGGTGCTCGAGCCTGTTTTTCAAGAACAAATATCCTTTTACATAACGCCTCTTATGATCGATCAGCAGCATAGTTTTGCTTCTGGAAAGTCAACCGTGACTAATCTTTGTACTATTGCACAGTGTGTCTCAGAGCGTATTGATTCTGGCACCCAGGTTGATGTCGTTTACACAGATTTTTCCAAAGCGTTTTATCGACTTGATCACGGTGTTTTACTTTCCAAACTGTCGGACTTTGGTTTTAATGACAACCTTATTAGATTTTTCGAAAGTTACCTATTAAATCGCTTTCACTATGTTGAATACCGTGGTCATAGATCTAGTAATTTTATAGTAACGTCGGGTGTTCCTCAAGGATCTGTTTTAGGTTCTCTACTTTTTAACGTTTTTATTAATGATATCACATGTGGGTTGAGTAACAGCTGCCTACTTTATGCAGACGATTTAAAGATATTCCGGGACATATGGAATCCTAGCTATTGTTTGAGCCTTCAACTGGAACTCATGAAATTAAATGCTTGGTGTCTAAAAAACAAATTGCCTCTAAACGTAGACAAGTGTAATGTTATTCATTCTCAAGAAGTAGAATGCCTGTGCTGCATGATTATGGGATCAGCGGTGCTCTTCTAAGGCGAGTTAACTGCATTAAGGATTTGGGAGTCACGTTTGACTGCAGACTTACGTTTGTTAATCATATTAATGATACAGTATCGAGATCTTACTGAACGCTGGGCTTTCTAGTGAGATCTAGTCATACATTTCAGTTGCTCCAGGTCATAAGTACGTTATATTATTCTCTTGTACGAAGCAAATTGGAATATGCCTCAGGGATCTGGCATCCGTATTACCATGTACACTCTGATAAATTAGGAAAAATTCAGTATCGTTTCTTAAGATTCCTAAGCTTTAAATCGGATGAATTTTATCCACTGTCAACTACACCTCGCGAAAGCCTATTGACAAGATTTAATTTCACAACTATGGTGAAGCGCGGTAGCGGGGCTCGTGTACTTTTTTTTATATAAACTCGTTAACAACAAGATTATAGCAACTGATTTGCTCCCGAGAGTTCATTTTCATGTTCCAGGGATAACTAGACCTCGAGTATTTTTCTATTTGCCGAAACCAAGAACTAATGTATTACGATTCTCCCCATTATATGTGATGTGTTCTCTCTATGATCGCCTGAGAGACAAATTTGATATATTTTAAAACAAATATTCTGTTGTCAAATCGATTATTTACAATTGTCTGTGATTGATTTATATGCTTTGTTATACTTGTTGTACTGTCTAGATCATATATGTAATTTTAGGATTTATGTAAATCTGTTCTTTTTCCTGCCTAATAATAGAGACTATGGTCCTGTAGGGCAGTGTAAATAAATAAATAAATAAATAAATAGATATACATAAGTAGAGGCAAGGGTAATTAAAGTTAATACTAATTGTCTTTAGTAGAAGTATGTTTGAAATTCCTGCCTGTCTTGTGTATTTTTTGTTATAGTTATAACGTTAAATTTACATTTTATTACGTTAATAAATTGTTGTAAACAATGGTTAAAACTCTCTGAATCGGTTTTGAAACTAAGGGTATTTTTAGCTGCTTATTGTGAATTATTTCTTTCATATTTCTTTTCTTGTAATTTTTTCATAATTCAAGGTTTGGAAGTTATTGAAATTGGGTAGGTTGTCTAAAGCATGTTTGGAAAGAGCTGTGATTTTTTGTTATTATTATACTTTCATGTGTTTTTGTTCTGTTTTTATGGTCTTATTTTGTTTGTCTGGCATTTATTTTTTGGGCAATCTAGTCGGTCTAAATTAGGGATTTTTGGTTTTAATTTAGATAATAGTTTTTTTGTATAATTAAACAGTTTTTGTACTCGATTAATTTTATATGGTTAAAGAATATTTTATTTAATTAATTTCTGATATTTTTTTCGGAATAATTCGGTTTTGAATGATAGATTCATAGAATTTTCTTTGGAAAATTGTTGTTTTGTAACACTTTTCGAATTTTATTTATACCATGTTTTGAGTCAATTAGATTGGCAGCTCCATCAACAAGTGAATTATCAACACTTTTTTCATATTTATATGGAGTACGTGGTTTACAATGCAAGAGCTGCTATTGGCTCCGTACGTGACAGCTGTGCCAACTAATGCATGAACTAGAGGTTGATATTCGCTTATATTGACAGTATAATATAATGGAAATTCTCAATTAAAAATTTTAATTTAAAATTATTTTTAAAAGATTCAATATAGCGAATCCAATATGGCGGACTAAAAATTTTACAATTTTCGATTTTCTTCAAAGTTGGTACTGGGTCGTTTTTGATGGTGTAAATAGCGGATTTAAAATTATTTTAAGAAAATTTAATATGTCAGATTCAATAAGGCGGTTTAAAAATGTTACATTTTCAAATTGTGTCCAAAATTGGTACTAGGGAATTTTCATGGGTGTTGATCATATTATATTTAGGGTTATAATTTTTTTTTAATTCATATAGTACAAAACAAGGTTGAAATAAAGTTTTATAAATTTTGATATGGTTATATAAATAACATTTCGATCCCCCAAGAGCTTTGAGTTCAGGAAAATAGACCCGATTTTGCCTCTTATACAATAGTTTATTCAAGAACTAGGGAGAGTCATAAATCATTTTTTACGCTTTTTTTTCTTCGCAACATACCTATGTTCTTTAGTCCCGTGTCTTTGGCAAAATCTGTTAGACATATATATTTTTCATAGGAATGGGTTAGAAATTTTATAATCAAAAATACCGGTCTATAATAATGGACCATTTGGGTTGGATAACAATAGATATTTGGATGTGTGAAGTGTTAAAAAGGATTTTAATCCTTGTCATAGGCGTCGGAAAGAGGTTTATTTTATCACTAAGTATTTATGGCATAGAGTATTATTTCGGTAATAAACTTAAAATAAAAAGTTCTTATGATTTTTTAATAACTCACATACATTAGAAAATATAGATAATTTTGGCATATTTAACACAAATCACAACTGTATTTTTATTATTTTTAATTTTGGCATAGAAACCGTTTTAGGCACATTCAGAATAAAACGTAGCCTTTTTTTCACAAAAAATTCTAAGTTATAGTTTAAATACCTACAAAATACCCATTGTCTAAAATACAAGAAGTTAGACATATATAAAAAATAAATTCGTCTATATAATGTGAAATTTTTTTTGGGCTATCGGTCATTTTATTATTAATTAAAAACATTTTTAAGACATTTGACGTTTAAGTTTATTTATTTTTTAAACCATCTGTAGAATTACAATTAAACACTAAAAAGGGATTCAAATGTAATTAATTTTTATATGGTAAAAATATTTAAATTATAAATTATGTTTACGCTGGTAAACATTACGTATCTAATTCGTAATCCAAGTCAGTGAAGCTATCTTCGCCCAAATTAATTATAATTGGTTCCTCTATCTCACGGATCATGAGATCGAATTTCCACATTTCCTTTTATTCTTTTATTATATGGATTTTTCCAAATTTTCTGCAGTAACTTTATTCCAAAAATCTTTCAAAAGTTCTGTTAAATTACTAATTTTGTAAGTTGTGTTATTTCTAGAAACTCTACCTTTTACTTGAGAGAGATATTTCCTTCGCCAAGGGACATTTTCCGGACGATCTATAAGAACAGATTTCCTATTTGGTTTTTCCCAGCAAAAATTAAGTTCTCTGAGCAATTTGCAGAGCTCAATTATTTTAATTTCAGGTAAATCCCGATCTTCATTGATTTTAGTTAGAATTTTGTCGACCGTTGGGATCTGCTTCTCGTAATAAGATGTATGTACAACTCCTTTTATTGCAGTTTACATCTCTTCTTCCAACGAGGTTTTTCGTCTGCCTGTGATCGAATGTGACTTGGGAGTACTAAGAATTCCAGTCGTTTTTTTCTCCTTCAGTATTCGGTACATAGTAGATTTTCCAACTCCTATCATGTTGGAACACATCTCAACTGAAATTTTAACATTATTATCTAGATATTGATATTTTAAGGCATCATAAACATTCATAGTCACGAGTTTTTCAATGAGGAAAAAATGCCCTGGTTTAACGATTTTGGAATAAATATAGATGTGGAAGCCATATCTTTTAGGTATCTCACTAATCTCATTTAATATATAAAATAAAGCACAAAAAGATAAATCACTAAGGACATACTGTAAGGTGTACTTGGCTCACTGACAGAAATGAGAAACTCTATTGTTACAGTAAATTTATAAAACCTTATAATGTTTAAATATAATTAAATATAATTAATTATAATTAGATTTACGGTAGTTTTCAGTTACCTGTGGCACTGGAGCAGGTAAGTTGGAGGTTTCGGTAACAGTTTTATTATTCTCTCTAGATTAGAGTATAGGAATGTGTATGCTTGCAATCACCCCTCCTCTTCCCAAGAACTTTGAGTTCAGGAAAATAGAACCGATTCTGCCTTTTATATTATGAATGTGTATGCTGCTAGCACTCCCCTCCCGTTGACAACTTGTTTTTCTTGCGATAGCCACTCCCCCCCCAAGAGCTTTGAGTTCAGGAAAATAGACACGATTCTGCCTCTTATACTAGGAATGTGTATGCTGCCCGCATCCTCCCCCCTTGTCGACAACTTGTTTTTTCTTGTGATCGCCCCCCCCCCCTTTCCAAGAACTTCAAATTCAGAAACATAGATCCGACCCTGCCTTTTACACTAGAAATGAGAATGTTGCTGAAGTCTCTCCCCCCTCCCCCCCCCCCCCGTCGACAACTTGCATTCGCTTACCATACCATACTTTTGTGATATCACCGTCCCCGTCCCCCCCCCCAAAAAGAAAGAGGCTGAATAAATATATATATATATATTTATATATATATATATATATATATATATATATATATATATTTACACATTAACACAAATCTAAGTAAAAATTAATATACCCTCTTAACAGTCAATAGATGGGAATATCCTCTTAGAACATTTATATCTTATCAGTTTTAATATAAAAAAAAAATGAAGATTCCATAAGTAATGATTTATAAAATAATGTAATAAAAAAGAAATTGTTTTTTCCAGTATAACCGTCAGTACATTGTATCTTTCAGCATCGAAACAGAAATAGCCAGCTCAAGGTCCAGAAAAACCAAAAGGGGATATTAATTTTTTACTATTTAATGAATTTTTAGAGATCGATATAGTTTTTTTGAAAAAATAGTGTATTAGGCACTAATATTTCAACAAATTTGAGTAAAATTCCAAAATAGTAAAATATACAAGATATTCTTTTTTAGAGATCCGTGGTTACTAGGAATTTTATTGTGTTCATTTGTTCGTTGGTCTGTTTGTCATATTGTTATTACTTGGTCATTTTTGCTTCTTCTGTGATAAAAATTTGCAGACATATGCTTTTAACTGAAATTATAAAAACAAATTAGTGTGTGTGTCCCTGTATGTAATTGGGGTAAAATTTTGTTTTCCTTTGCATGAACTAACACTAAAAGTAAAGTAATTAATGTACACGTCAAATTGATGATATCGCCAAGAGATTTATCTGGCACAAAGTGGAACTTATCTACGGGAAATGTTTAAAAGGAACTATTATGTTTTATACCACTAAATTTATTAAGAAAACAGTGACTGCAGTTTTAACTCAGAGTCATTTTCAAACTGAATTACAAAGGTAGACTAAGTATTCAATACAGAAACGTGAGAAAATTTAACAATAAATAAAAACTACCTGAGAAATTACATTATTACAAAGGGGAGGTACTAAATTTTGGGAACTAATTACTATTTGGCGACAACAAATAACGGAGAAAACCCAAGTTCTGTCTGGTCATTAAGCAAATTTACATTTTTATTTTTACTATGCTTATATATTTCTAAAGATTCAAGAATATTTAACTTCTGGCCCTTTGTTGAATAATGTAATATGTCAGTGTTGGCTAAATCAGGAAAACTGTGGTTGTGATCTAAGCAATGGTTGGCAAAGCTCGAGTCTGTTTTTTGTAGTCTATATGGTCGGTGGTGTTCTGAAAAGCGAGTTATGTTTGGAAAGAGTATTAGCTATGTTTTCTGATAGGGTACCACAGTATGACAAAGATATATAAGATGAATTATCTTTATCATTTTTTATTTTGAGATATATTGAATTAAAAGCTAGTTGTTTTTGTTTTTTAATTATTAATTTCTTTATGGTTTGTTGGGAGAAATTGTTTGATATTGCAATCCTTTCAATGATATTTAGTTCCTCTTGAAGATCTTCTTCAGAGAGAGGCAAAGAGAATGCTCTATGCATCATTGAATTGTATGCAACCATTTTTTGTTGTAAGGGGTGAAAAGAGTCATTAGATATAGTATTACCTGTAAACGTTGGTTTTCTAAAAATTTTAAAATTACACTGATTATTGACGTGAGATATGGTGAGACCTAGAAAATTTATTTTATGGTTATTTTCAGTTTCAAATTAAAATAATTATCCACAAAAAATTTGAAACTCAATCTAAAAAACTTAACCATTTAAAGTCATGTAAATTTTCCCAAACAACTAACAAAACACCACAGTCCAATCAAAATTTTAGTGAAAGGGTCATAAATATGTCAAACGTAGGTTTTAATAATAAAGAAATAGATCTAATGTCAAAAGGCCCTAAATTTTCACCTCACATAAACAAAAAAAATATTATCGATTCCTTCATATCTGAAAGTACTCTAGCTCTAAACAAAATAGAACATACCAATAATATTGACTTAACTTCCGGAACAATTAAAAAATATATAAAATCCCCTAATTTAAAATTCAATAATACAGTTTTAGACACAGTAAAAAGTATAAGAGAGAAAGTAAAAGATAATGATCTAATAATAACAAAAGCAGATAAATCAAATTCAACAGTTATTTTACCAAAAGTTGAATATGTCAATAAAATAGAAGCATTTATTCAATCCGAAAATATTACAGAAATTAAAAGCGATCCTACAAAAGTTTTTCAAACAAATTTGAAACAAACCCTGTCAAACATAACAGCCATTTTTTCAGAAATCGATAAAAAAGAATAATCAATATGAACCCACAAAAACCAAAATTCTATGGCCTTATAAAAAATCACAAACCAGGAAATCCCATTCGCCCAGTCGTTTCATACATAAATAGCCCCACGAGAGAACTCAGTATGAAACCAAATTCATTCTTCAAACAAATAAACAACTTTAAACCAAGTCACAGTTTAAATAATTCAATAGATCTCGTCCAAAAACTAAAAAAATAAAAACCCCAGATAACTCCATACTAGTTTCTTTTGACATAAAAAGCATGTTTTCTAATATTCCAACAGATGAATGTTTTATACTTATCCAAGAAATCTTACAGGAACGAAATATAAATCCAATAGTTACTACTGAAATCTTGTCCTCTTTTGAACTTTGCCTATCACAAACCTATTTCCAGTTTCATAACAAATTTTATTTGCAAAATTCAGGCCTACCAAGCCCTCTCCTAGCAGACATTTTCATGTCAAACATAGAAAACAAAATTCTTAATTCCCTTTAAGCAAAAACCATGTTCAATTTTGGTACAGATATGTGGATGATGTTCTAGCATGTTTTAAAGGCACTACTAGACAACTTGAAAAATTCTTACAATACATTAATAATTGCCATCCCAAAAATTTAATTTACTCTGGAAACTGAAAATAACCATAAAATAAATTTTCTAGATCTCACCATATCTCACCTCAATAATAAGTGTAATTTTAAAATTTTTAGAAAAGCAATGTTTACAGGTAATACTATATCTAATGATTCTTTTCACCCCTTACAACACAAAATGGCTGCATACAATTCAATGAAACATAGAGAATTTTTTTTGCCCCTCTCTGAAGAAAATCTTCAAGCGGAACTAAATATCATTGAAAGGATTGCAATATCAAAGAATTTCTCCCAACAAACCATAAAGAAATTAATAACTAAAAAACAAAAACAACTAGCTTTTAATTCAATATATCCCAAAATAAAAAATGATAAAGATAGTTCATCTTATATATCTTTGTCATACTGTGGTACCCTATCAAAAAACATAGCTAATACTCTTTCCAAACATAACATAAAAGTAGCCTTTAAATCTAAACACGATCTGTCCACTATCCTTTACAATGCTAAAGATAAAATTAATAAATTTGATAAATCAGGAGTTTATAAGTTAAAATGTTCAGAATGTGATAGCTTGTATACTGGACAAAGTGGTAGAAGCTTTAAAACTCGCTTTTCAGAACACCACCGATCATATAGACTACCAAAAACAGACTCGAGCTTTGCCAACCATTGCTTAGAACACAGCCACAGCTTTCCTGATTTAAGCAACACTGATATATTACATTATTCAACAAAGGGCCAAAAGTTAAATATTCTTGAATCTTTAGAAATATATAAACATAGTAAAAATATAAATGTAAATTTGCTTAATGACCAGACAGAATTTGGGTTTTCCCCGTTATTTGTTGTCGCTAAATAATAATTACTTCCCAAAATTTAGTACCTCCCCTTTGTAATAATGTAATTTCTCAGGTAGTTTTTATTTATTGTTAAATTTTCTCATGTTTCTGTATTGAATACTTACTCTATCTTTGTAATTCAGTTTGAAAATGACTCTGTGAGTTGAAACTGCAGTCACTGTTGTCTAAATAAATTCAGTAGTATAAAACATAATAGTTCCTTTTAAACATTTCCCGAAGATGATTAACTACCACATAGTAACGGCTACCAGCATCAACTTTTTAAAGGAACATATCTACTTGATATTTTAGTTGCACTATGACATTAATAGTAACTAAGATGTTTAGTTCATTCTATCTTTTAAAAAATGTATGGTAATTCAATATTTAATAAAAGATAGTGAATTTCCTCTGGTAATTTATTTTCTTTCGTTTTTACTTTCGCTTTGGGCATAAGTACTCTCGCTACAATCGTATTAAAAATATTTAAATAAAATATTTTAGTCCATAACGTGAAAAGTATCCTTTTGTAGCAACTTCTTGCCTTTAAATTTACGTCGGATCTAACTTTAAATTACCTACTTCGAAATTTTAAATAATTAAACTCCTACACTTCTTACTCATTCCCAAACGCTACAAAATTAATTCTATTATGATTTGTAATTAACGAGATAAATAAATACAAAATAATACGTCTTTCAGGCAAAATATGATACATTAAGATTTAAATTATGCTAATGTAACTAAAGGTAACAAAGGAAAATCGGAATACCTGCCTATCTTTAATTAAGTTACGTTATTGTTAATGCCGAACATCTAAAACGTTTTTAAATATACAGTGTCCGTTATTAAAATCTTCCCACACGGAACAAAAGGGATATTTGTATGAAAGCAAATATGCCTAACTTGAACCAACGTTTGATTGCGCAGAAAGATTTACTTTTCAATTACAGATGTCCAACTATTCATCGTGTTTGAGCTTGAGCATATTGGCTTTAGGCTGTATTCATAGAATGACACTTTCGCTACCTGTAACTATTTCATATTCCCTACTAACTCACGGCGACTGAATCGTTTCACTCCTTGTCCTTTTAAGTAATGTCAAATTAAAGAAGTTCAATATATAAACAGCAATATTATGTACATCCGTTTAAATTTTAATATGGAGAATCTTAACTTCGTAAGCATATATGCGCCAGAAATGACTAAGCCCAAAGAAGAAAGAACCACTTTTTTCGAAGAACTCCAAGAAGTAATAGACAGATTGCCAAAAAAAATAAAAAACTTTCATAATAGGTGACTTCAACTCTTGAATAGGGAATACTCCCATTCCGGGTATAATGCACAAATTTAACGAATAGACCATTAATAACAACGGAGAAATGCTAATAAATATATGCGCACATAACGAGCTTCGTATAAATAACACCTTTTATAATCACAAACAACAGCACAAGTATACTTTTGGCAACACAAGAGGATTCAATTCGACAATTGATTACTTCATAACTAATAGGGAAATCCTTCCATACCAAATTCTAGATGTAAGAATCCTAACATCTGCGAATGTCAGAACAGAACATGGCTTAGTACTGTGCAAATATCGATTCAAAGCCAACTTCCAAAAGAAAAAGCCTCCGATATACATCGAAAAGTTTAACATAGAATCGTTCAAGGAAACATCAACAAAAATGCTATACCAAAATAGGCTGAAAGAGAAACTAGCCCCAGATCCAATAATAGAGGAAGATAGTCCTAGTGAAGCTTGGAACAAAATCAAGACAAGTATAATTGATAGTGCAAAAGAGGCACTCGGTACTAGAACAACAAACATAAATGGGAGAAGAAACAACAATCCTTGGTTCACTTTAGAAGTAAAGACATTGGCACAACAAAAGAAGGAAGCATACTTAAAATACAAAAATATAAGAACGCAAGAAGAATACTTAAAATACAAAAATATAACAACGCACGAAATGCTGGCCAAACTGAAAAATAGAAATCTCCGGGAATCGATAATATTTCCCATGAAATGCTTAAAAATGGGGCCCTGAACTAGAAAAAGCACTAACAATACTATTCGACAAAATTCTATCTACCTACAGTATTCCAGAACAGTGGAGGAACAGCCTGACTATACTCATCTTCAAAAAGGGAAATAAGAATGACCCCAACAATTATAGAACAATAACACTACTAAACAGTACAAAAAATATGACTTCAAAACTAACGAGTAAAATTGCAATAAGTGAAGAACAACACGGGTTTAGACAGAACAGATCGACAGTTGATCCGATTTTCATTATCCGACAGATTATTGAAAAATCGATAGAATACAATAAACCTCTTTTCATCTACCTAGTGGATCTTAAAAAAGCGTTTGATAGAGTTCGACTTAAAGACATCTTACAAATACTTCAGGAAAATGGCGTTAACCACAACTATATTACGGTAATTGAAGAGCCAAATAAAAACAATAAGGCACACATAAAGACACAACAAGGAGTAACAGAGGAAATACCTATCATGACGGGAATACGACGAGGCGACAGTATGAGTCCATTTCTCTTTAATTTAATTATGGACAAGATAATACAAAATGTAAAAGAAGTCAATGGAGGATACAAAATGGGACGAAAATCTTTAAAAATCTCATGTTTTGCCCACGCGCCTTACTGTTAGCAGAAAACGACTACTAAACCAATTCCAGACCACATCAAAAAATTTAAATATGGAAATATCTACAGAAAAGACCGAAACGATGGTAATTTCAAAAGATCCTGTCAGATGCAAATTGGTGGTGAAGAACCATCCTATCAGACAAAGCATGTCTTGCAGATACTTGGGAGTTGATGTATCAAGCAATAAAAATCTATACCAGGAAGTCAGAGCACAGGCTAAGAAGGCCTCAAGGATATCAGGATGCCTGAGGGACATAATCTGGAAAAATAAGTATATGTCCACAGAGAGCAAAGTACGCATCTACAGAACTGTGATAAGACCAGTACTAACTTATGCATCGGAAACTCGAGCCGAAACATCTAAAACAAAAAGTATGCTACGAACGGCTGAAATGAAAACGTTAAGAAGAATCAAAGGAGTAACTCTAAGAGATCAAATAAGAAGTTCCGAAATAAGGGAAAGCTGTCTGATGTGGTACGGTTCATAATAGGACAGAATAGGCGACGGGTAAAATGGGTTAAGAACGAGATACCAAACACTAGAAGACCCACTGGTCGACCTCCAAAACGATGGCACGAATGTTGGACATCAACATCACAGGAGGCTTAATATAGCAAAAAAACAAGATGTCGTCTTAAATAAAAGAGGAAGAAAAAGTCAAATTTAAAAAAATGTATGTACTTACCTTGGATGGCCGTTAAAACAAAGAACTATTGAACAATGCATTTTATTACTTAAAATACCACTTTACATTGAAACTTTTAACACGTGATATACTAGCGTTCTTAACTTTATCCTTTTATTTCCTTGATTTAATTTCCATTGTGCTACTGGAAATTTGTAAAATGTACACTATTTTTTTTGCTGGTATTTTTATAATTTAAAACACAGTAACGCCGATTTAAATTATATTAGTTTCTATTATTTAAAAAAAAATGCTACGTGTATATGACACGTCAAAAGTACAGAATATCGCCCCGAAAAACTTTAATTATCTCTCGCTGGTATCACCCTTGCTCCCCCTTCCATTACTTCGCACTGAGCGAATACCAAACAGATGTTATCTAAAAATATGTCTAAATTGATTTTAAAAGTTAATGAAAACCCAGGAAGGAAGCATTATTTCTAGCTGAACATAAGGAGAGTGTCGGGTTTTCATGACCTTCCAAACGGAGCTCTCAAAAGAAGCCCCAGACAGGAGTCTATCGGCTATAACAAAAATATGATGAATACAATATTCCGGCTAGGTTATTCTCTCTCAGTCTGAAAAGTAGCTAAGGTGATAGTGATCAGCAAGAAAGACGAGAATGCAACCCTGCTCGATTCATAGAGGTTCATTAGTCTATTTTTCAATCTGGGGAAAGTAAGATTACGATGCTAAATTGTATCAATATTACCTAAGGCTTTAATATTTCTAAAGCGTTTGCCAAAGTGTAGCCGTCTAGTTAATAGGTAGGATTAGTCCTAGATTTTCTCTCGAGTCAGAAATTTCTCAGTATCAGTAGACGAACACTTGTACCAATTCAGAGTTGAGCATGCCTCAGGATTCCTCTTTATCAACTGTCCTTTTAGTCTTGATACAAAACAACAAACAAGGATAGAATTTAACGAAATTCTACTGGTTCGCTGATGATACTGTGAAAACAGCGTCGTTCTCGAGGTTTCGCATAGAGACACCGATCAAAATAAATGCTATTTTAATAAGGTTTATAGTACGTAAACCATAAGAATTTCTAAATAATTTGAATTTTGACAAAATCTAACTTAATTTTCTTGTTTCAAATACTTAAGAAGTATTTTAATTATGTACTCGAAATTTACAGTGAAGTGTAACAATGAATCATGTTTTATATCCCAATTATAATAAAATTGCTATATTATACAGGGTGTCCAAAAATTAAAACTAATCAAATAAGAACTTTAAGTGGCTATAACTTGATTAATTTAAATAGAACGCTATACTTTTTAACTTACTAGAAAATGTAACTATTAAATATCTATTGAATAGTATAAGGGTGTCCTCGCGTTTTCACAGAATACACCAAATAATCGTTTTCTGCACCAGGTAATTTACAACTATAAGAATAATAATCAGGAATATCTTTACAAATGTTCAGAAACTCGGCATGCGATTTATACTCGTCCAACAGGCTTTAATCGCAATAATGATAATTACATAATGGTGATTAAACAAAACAGAAGCAGAATATTTATAGCAGATGTTCGAAATGTCTACCATCCATTTCCAAACACTTACAAATTCTTTTTTCGAAACCTCTGCAAACTCTAGAAAACATTTGCGGGGTTACAGTTTGGACAGCATCTCTTATGGGTGTTTTCATATCTTGTGTTGTTGGGGGTGCATTGTAGATAATTCCTTTTATGTATCCCCATAAAAAGAAATCTGGTGGAGTTATGTCCGGAGATCTCGTGGGACAATTTTGAAATCCGTCTGTCCCAATCCCCCTCTTTCGAAAGTTAACATTTAAAAATTGCCGAACCTCGCGATGATAATGAGGCAGAGTTCGATCCAGTTAAAGCCACATAATTGTTCTAACATTTAATAGGGCATCTTCTAATAACACTGGAAGTTGGTGTAAAAGAAAATCGCAAAACATCAAACCATTTAAAGGTCCTTCAAAAAAGTAGGGTTCAATTAAGTATGGACCCAGTATTCCTCCTCACACACTAACCGATCACCTATTCTGGTTTCTTATAACTAAGTATTCATGCAGATTTGAATGAGAATAGTAATGGAAGGTGTGCCTATTCACAAAACCATTGTTATAAAAAGTATATTCACCACTAAACAACACATTATCAAAAAAGTGTTCATTTTCTGCCACTTTATCCAACACCCACAAACAGAATACAGTTCGATTGTCAAAATCATTTCTGTGAAGCTCTTCACAAAGCTGAATTTTATAATGATGAAATCTGTATTTGTTAAGAACCCTTGAAACACTTGCTTGGCTAATGTTAATATTTTCGGATTTATAATTCTGACTAATATTGGGATTTTCGATCACTGATCGATCACAATAAAAACATTTTCTTCATCCTCAGTGACAGGTTTTTTTATAAAAGGTTTTTTTATAACTGACACTTCCACTTTCCCGAAACTGGTTTACAAAAACGGCTGGTTTAGGATGGTTTCTTTCAAAAAACCTTTGAGCATAGACTCGAGAAGCCAACAAACAATTTTGATGATATTATCTAAGAATAAAAATCATATAAATACGCTCTTCCTTTAGATAAATCTTCATTTTGACATAACATAACAATATTCAAATAACTTAATTCAATAAATGAAGTTTCCCAGTTACAAAAAATAATACCGCTATTATAGCAACAGGCTTTGCAGACTAAACTGACATATTAAATGAATTAACTGACGTTTCTAAATGCCATAGGCAACCAGGCGCGGATCCAAGGAGGGGAGCGGTGGGGGGCGATCGCCCCCCCCCCCCGCCAACAGCTTGGAGTTCAGGAAAATAGATGCAATTTTGCCTCTTATACTATAGTTTATTCAAGAACTAGGGAGAGTTTTTCATTTTTTACCTTTTTTTCTTTGCAATCTACCTGTGTTCTTTAGTCCGGTGTCTGGCAAAATCTGTTAGAAACATATATTTTTCATATTAACGAGTTAGAAATTTTATAATCAAAAATACCGGTCTATAACAATGGACTATTGGGGTTGGATAGTAATAGATATTTGGATGTGTGAAGTGTTAACAAGGATTTTAGTCCTTGTCATAGGCTTCGAAAGGAGGTCTATTTTATCACTAGAATATTATTTCAGTAATAAACTTAAAATAAAAAGTTTTTATAATATTATTTTATTTCTTATGATTCTTTAATAATTCACATACATTAGAAAATTTTAACATATTTAACACAAATCACAACTCCGCCTTTTATTTGAGAGAGATATTTCCTTCATCAACGGATATTTTCCAGACGATCTATTAGAACAGATTTCCTATCTAGTTTTTTCCAACAAAAATTAAGTTCTCTGAGCAATTTCCAGAGCACAGTTCGTTTAATTTCAGGTAAATCCCAATCTTCATTGATTTTAGTTAGAATTTTGTCGACGGTTGGGATCTACTTCTCATAATAAAATGTATGTACAACTCCTTTTATTACAGTTTACATCTCTTCTTCCAACGAGGTTTTTCGTCTGCCTGTGATCGAGTGTAGCTTGGGGTTACTAACAATTCCCGTCGTCTTTTTCTCCGTCAGTGTTCGGTACATAGTGGATTTTCCAACTCCTATCATGTTAAAACACATCTAAACAAAGCTTTTAACATTATTATCTAGATATTGATATCTTAAGGCATCATAAATATTCATCGTAATAAGTTTTTCATTGCAGAAAAAATGTCCTAGTTTAACGATTTTGTAATAAATATATATGTGAAAGCTACATCTTTTGGGTATTTCACTAATCTCAAATAATATATAAAAACAAGCACAAACAAGATAAATCACTAAGGACACACTGTAAGGTGTACTTTGCTCACTGACAGAAATTAAATTAAATTATCAGAAATTTTATTGTTGCCGTATATTTATAAAAGCTTATAATATTTAAATATAATTAGATTTACAACAATTCTCAGTTACTGGGGGCACTGAAACAAGTACGTTGGAGGTTTTGTTAACAGTTTTATTACTCTAGTTCTTGAATAGAGTATAGAAATGTGTATGCTTGCGATCGCCCCTCCCCTTCTCAAAGGCTTTGAGTTCAGGAACAACAGGAATGTGTATGCTGCTAGCATCCCCCCCCCCGTTGACAATTTTTTTTTTGCGATAGCACCCCCCCCCCCCCCCCATGAGCTTTGAATTCAGGAAAATAGACCCGATTCTGCCTCATACTAGGAATGTGTATGTTGATCGCATCCTTCCACCCCCTTGTCGGAAACTTGTTTTTTCTTGTAATTGCCCCCCCCTCCTTCTCCAAGAGCTTCAAATTCAGAAAAATAGCCCCGTCCCTGCCTTTTACACTAGAAATGGGAATGTTGCTGGTGTCCCCCCCCCCCCGGGGACAACTTGCTTTCGCTTGCCATACTGTACTTTTGTGATATCACCGCCCCTCCCAAGGAGAGAGGCTGGATCCGCCCCTGTAGGCAACTAGATACATTAGAACATCTATTCAAAAAACACAAAATGGTGCAGAAAACGATTATTTGAAGTATTCTGTGAAAACGCGAAGACTTAACTATAAAAACACCCTCATACCATTCGATAAGCATTTAGAAGGTACATTTTCATATAAAATATGGTTTATTGTTACATTTTACTGTAAATTTCATGGACATAAGTGAAATACTTCCTAAGTATTTGAAACATGAAAATTAGGTTAAATTTTGTCAAAATTCAAATTATTTAAAAACCCTTAAGGTTTGGGTACTATAAACCTTATTAAAATAGACACTTATTTTGATCGGAGAATCTAAAAATTCAATAATATACAGGGAATTCCATTTAAAAAAATACAACTTGGATACTCACAAAGCTTTTAGGACACCCTGTATAATATGAAGATAATTTTAAAAAGTAACTATATTAGACCTCATATATCCTAAAAGTTAAACTTCTTGAAAGTCACCTATTTTGGCAGCAAAATATTCCGTGCCGTATAAGATGAATAACCTTGTATATAGGGTAAAAAATTGTACGATTGTTTTTTTCTATAGTTCAATAATAATTTTATGAAAACAACTGAAAATTGGTTTGGCCCAATCTTTATGTTTACTAGTGTAATTAAAAATTTTAGAATTAAAGAATATTCATCATATATATAAGTTCATCCTTTCTGTAGTTTTTTTGCTGATTTGAAAATCGATGACCGATTAAGAAATAAAAAATATATGTTTAACGAATTTGGCACTTCGTTAATTTTCTTTTGCAAAAGTTTAATTTTATTTAAAAATAACTTCCAAACAATTTTTTAAAAAATCAAGTAGCCATTATTACTACTATAAAATAGTTAAACTTACCTAAATAACTTCCTTGCACTACACCTAACAAAATCCAAAGTCTATTTAGAACAAAAATCACATTTTTGCGATAAAAGCGCACCTTTCGCGCCATGAGCGATCGTGAGCTTTCAACGCCGCCGATACCGCATGCCAACTGAAACTTATTTCGCGCCACATGAAAAATTGCGGGCGCGTGCGTCAGGTGAATTCGTATTCAAAGACCTTTTGAACACTTAATAAACCGAAATAAAACTATAAAAAGTTATACAGCGATTTTGCAAAAAGGCTATAACTAACTAAACATTTTGAGCCCGTAACAAAGTGGTACAGAAGTTTTTAGAGGCTATTCAATAATAGAATTTTAACCCTAAAAGTGACAGGGTTACATAATGTGCCAAAAATAGTAATTTCTTAGGTTTTTTTCGGTGGTTTTGGTCAATTTTGAATAAATCATTTAAAATTTTTATAACTTTGGTCTGGTGTAATTTAAAATACAGGGTTATTCACCCTATACGGCACGAAATATTGCTGCCAAAATATGTGACTTTTTAAAATTATTTTCATATTATACAGGGTGTCCCAAAAGTTCTGAAAGTATCAAAATTGTGTTTTTTTTTAAATAGAACCCACTGCATTTTTGGATTCTCCAATCAGAATAACTGCCTATTTTAAATAGGTTTATAGTACCTAAACCTTAAGGGTTTTTAAATAATTTTAATGTTGACAAAATCTAACCTAATTTTCATATTTCAAATACTTAAGAAGTATTTCAGTTATGTACACGAAAATTACGGTAAAGTGTAGTTAGTTAGTTAGTTAGTTTAAAGGTTAAAGGTTCGTCAGTAACTCAGACCATTTAGCGCCTACCGTAAAAATTGTTGAGATCAATTAAACCTTATTATAAAGATCAATATGCCTCAAGAAACACAATAAGCGTTTGGCTTTAGCAAGATCAAAAGACATAACTGTCTCAAAGTTATTAGGAGTTAGATATCTCTCTCTAGCATTTCTGTATAAGGGACAGTCAGAAATTATGTGTTTTATAGATAAAGGGGAAAGACAAGACAGACATTGAGGGGGATTCTCGTTTTTAAGGAGAAAGGAATGAGTCATTCTGCAATGTCCAATGGCGATTCTCTTCCAAACAACATTTTCCCTTCTGGACAGTTGGGGGAAGTGATATGTCCCTGAGAAATTTCTCTTGATGTGGAAGAGTTTATTGGGGTTTTCTAGAGATTCCCAGCGAACCTGCGCAATGTTGCGAATAATGTTATCAATGTGTCTATTGAATTCTTTGGGGTTGAGTAAAGAGAAGAAAGAGGTGCCCTCCAGGATTGCAGATTTTGCTTGAGTGTCGGCCAATTCATTCCCCTCTTTGCCGATGTGGCTTGGGGCCCACATGAAAGCTATGTACAGATTACGTTGGGATCCCATTTTAAGGAGGTCGAGAATTTGATTCATGAGAGGGTGGGATGTGTTAATGGCTTGGATCGATCTCAGGCAGCTGAGGGAATCAGAGATGATTAAATGATTGGGGGTGGAGGAGTGCTTAATTATATCTCTGATGCATTGCTTGATGGCAAACAACTCAGCTGAAAAAATGGATGAAAGAGGATTTAGCTTTGTTTTGTTACATGAAAAGCTGGTTACGGCAGCTGAGCCTACCCCTTGATCCGACTTGGAGCCGTCGGTAAACGATAGTTTGAAAGATTTGAACTTAGAATTAATTACGCTAAGGAAGTGTTTTATTGATGATGGAAGGTAAAGTATTGTTCTTATCATACTGCAGAAGATCAAAATTGATTTCCAAATGGGGAGAATCTCAGGTAAAGTGTAACAATAAATCATATTTTATATCCCAATTATAATAAACTTGCTATATTATACAGGATGTTCAAAAATTAAAACTAATCAAATAAGAACTTTAAGTAGCTATAACTTGATTAATTTAAATAGAACACTTTACTTTTTACCTTGCCAGAAAATGTATTTTTTAAATACTGTCGTCGTAATGCCTCTGATGTTAAAGGCATATAACTAACGAACTATTTGCGACCACCTAAAATGTACGGATGTTTCGTCCCGATACCCGTGGTGGACTCATCAGTGGGATCCACCGGTATCTTTCCCAGACATCCTTATACTTTCCACAAACTCGGACCTCTATTTCAGTCCAGTTTTGCCGGAAAGCGGGGTAAAATGTTGGTTCCACAACATGCCCCCCTAAGGCATTTGCTTTCCGGCTTTAACTGTCGGATAGTCCAAGCCGTTAGAAAGCACAGGCCTGAAAAGGAAGTGGAACGGACATCCTAGGTGGTCTTTCCAAAGTAGGGTACCGGCTTTAGCACAAAACCACGACTCGACGGCCTTCTATCTTGTCGTCTCTGCTCGGCCGCCATGTCGTAGTAATGCCCCTGGTGTTAAGGGGCTAAGGGGCTAACGAACTATTTGCGACCACCTAAAATGTACGAATGTTTCGTCCCGATACCGGTGGTGGACTCATCAGTGAGATCCACCGGTATCTTTCCCAAACATCCTTGTACTTTCCACAAACTTGGACCTCTATTTAAGTCCAGTTGTGCCGGAAAGCGGTGGTAAGATGTTGGTTCCACAACAATACCTATCGAATGGTATAGGGGTGTTCTATAACTAAGTCTTCGCGTTTTCACAGAATACGCCCAATAATCGTTTTCTGCACCATTTTGTGTTTTTTGAAGAACCGTTCTAATGTATCTGGTTGCCTGTGGCATTTGGAAATGACAGGTAATTTACAACTAAAAGAATAATAATCAGGAATATCTTTACAAATGTTCAGAAGCTCGGAATGCGATTTATAGCCGTCCAACAGACTATAACAGTAATAATGGTAAACATATTAACGATAGCACAAAACAAAAGAAAAATATTTGTAGTCAATGTTCGAGATGTCGACCATCCATTTTCAAACACTTACATATCCTTTTTTCGAAACCACTGCTAACTTTGGACAACATTTATGGGGCTACAGTTTGAAAAGCGTCCCTTATGCGTGTTTTCATTTCTTGTGAAGTTGTCGGGGACGCATTGTAGATAATTCCTTTTATATATCCCCATAAAAAGAAATTTGGTAGAGTTAAGTCCGGAGTTCTCGGGGGCCAAATTTGAAACCCATCTCTCCCAATCAAACTGTTTCGAAAGTTGACATTTAAAAATTTCCGAACCTCGCCATTATAATGAGGCGGAGCTCTATCCAGTTGAAGCCACATAGTTGTTCTATATTTAAAAGAAAATGTAATAACACTTGGAAGTTGATGTAAAAGAAAATCGCGAAACATCAAACTATTTCAAGGTCTTTCAAAAAGTAGGATCCAATTAAGTATGAACCCTGTATTCATCCCAACACATTAACCGACCACCTGTTCTGGTTTCTCATAACTCTGTATTCATGCGGATTTGAAGCAGACTAGTAATGGAAGTTGTGTCTATTCACGAAACCATTGATAAGAAAAGTACATTCATCACTAAACAACACATTATCAAAAAAGTGTTCACTTTCTGCCACTTTCTCTAACACCCGCAAGCAGAATTCAGTTCGGTTATCAAAATCATTTCCACTTGACAAAGCTGGATTTTATAAGGATGACATATCGAAAAAGGAACTTAATTAAACAGGAAATAGTGCGAGCATCAGTTTTATTGCACAAAGGATATTGTCAGAGTTATGTTACCAATTGGTTAAGACGTTTGACTGAAGTAGAGACTTATTCTAGAATGTCTGGACAAGGGTGAAAACTATGCATTAACAACCGAGATTAAAATTTTCTTAGATAATATTCTTTCAGAAACAGGAATGTCACTAGTTCTATGATAACAAACGAACTCGAAGCTCTGGAAGATTGGAGACAAGTTTTCGTCACAGATGAAACTAGGGTTAACCTAAAACATCCAGAGGGTCGTGAGCGAGTATAGTGAAGCCAAGGAGAGAAGCTTGTTACTTACAATATTTCTGCAAGAATTTGATTTGGCGGTAGCTCGGTTATATTCTGGGATGGCATCTGTTTTGATGCTCGCACATAATTAGTTTCTGTTCGTACGAGATCTATGAATGCAGACTATTTTCTTGAGAATATTGTAGTATAACATGTGCGGCCATTTTGTGGACCCAATGTCTTGTTTATATAAGACAGCGTTTGAACTCACGTAGCTAGAGAGGTACTCCACTATCTTAAGCAAGTTGGTATACCAATTATACAATGGCCACCAAAAAGCCCAGATCTGAATCCGATCGAACATGTATGGGATTACCTCAAAAGAAATGTAAAACGTCATATACTTGCATCTAGAAACCTGAGGAAACATTAAATTGTAGTTATCACCAAATGGGAACAAATTCCTCAAGATTTTATCTAAAATTTAATTAAAAGAATGCCTAGGCACATAAATGCTGTAACCCGAAGTAGAGGAGGCAACACATGCTACTAGTGTCCCAGTTAAACCATTAGTTTATTTCTTTCATCATTTCATAATTTCAACGACATATAGTATAGCAAATTCACATTTAAAGTATCCGAAACTATTTTTTCTAACTTTTAATATGATATTACATTAAACTTGTCCAAGAGTATATATATATATATATATATATATATATATATATATATATATATATATATATATTAATTATAAACATCTAATCATAAAATAAACCATATATTAGCATTAGGAAGTTCAGTTATTATAATTATGTTTGAGAGCGGGTGGGTTGTTGTTTGTTCCGTATAATAATTACTATCCCTGTTTAAAATGTGGAACAATGAATAAAATACAATATCGTACTCTAGTAAGTATATTGTACCCATTTTATTATTAGGACATCAATCAGTTAGACAATATTTTTGTGCCGAGATTCAGAAGACTTCAGACATTTTATTTAGTTTAAAGCAACTTTAAATAAACACTAAAATATAAGATATAATTATTAAATGCGATTTCATGTAATTTTCAGATTTGCTCAAGGATTACGTGACCAATGAGGGTTATAAAAAATTTGCACATAAAAATGGAAATCTAAAAACAGAAAATGGTGGTTTAAGTACCATATCAAAATTATTAATAAATTAAAAATCTTTATAAAAAAGGTAAACAAATAAAATACATTGTTCAATAAGTTTTGTCGCTCGATAAGAGATGGCGCTATTAGGTTCGTCGATTTATTTTTCTAAAGATGTCACTACTATTTAATGAACACGTGTGAAGTTTCATGTAGATTCGTGAACTTATTCGTATATTTACAGCTGTTCAAAGTTAACGTGTCATAATATTTTTACAATGGAAAAAAGTGAATAAATTCAAGAATGGTTGTTAAAAGTATATGAGGACTTTTTAAATCCAATTGGAACAGTAGAAAGGTGGGTTGCTCAATTTTAACGTGAACTAAGTACATAAAATACATCAGCATCTGAAATCATATCAAAATTACAGGATATGGCTTTGGAATATCATCGATTAACAAAAAGAGATTTATTAGAAGCCCTAGGGATCTCATTAAGTAGTATGAGCAATATTTTGGCTAAAGTCTTAGGTTTCAGAAAGCTATGTGCTGTTGTGGTAAGAACATCCCATCGTTGTTCTCCGACAAACATTCTAACATTTTAACGGTGATCGAAATAATTCATTAGTTACATGCCTTTAGCATCAGGGGCATTACTACGACATTGCATAATGGGTGCCCTATTCGCTAACAATGAAATAAAAACACATTCGAATGCGGCTTCCTCGGCAACATTTGGAGCGTTTTAAAAATAATAAAAGGGCATTTATGCATCGTTTCCTCACTATGAATGATACTTGCATTTACCACCATGATTCTAAATCAGAACAGGCTAAGGAGTGGTGTGAACCCGATATTTCGGCTCCGAACCGTCCGGAAATTAGCCAAGAAAGTGTTAGCATCAGTTTTTTGGGATGCAAAAGGAATATTGTTCGTAGATGACCTCTAAACTGGTAAAATAATAAATGCAGATTATTATTGTAACCTTTTGAATCAGCTGAATGTAAAAATTCGTGAGAAGAAACTTGGTTTACAGAAGAAAAAAAAGCCATCACGAAAATCAGTGAATTAAAGAAGGAATTATTGCAACATCCACCCTATTCGCAAGATATAGTTCCCTCTGACTTCTGGCTGTGCTCATATCTCAAAAAATACATGCGTGGGGAACAATTTTCATCGAACGAAGAGGTAATAATACCCGAGGAAGCGCACTTCAACAGTCTTCCGGATTCTCACTTCAGGGATCGAATCCATAAATTAGAAAATAATTGGAATATGTGTATTGAAGTTCCGAAAGATTATATTGAATAATAAAATGTATTTCAAATCATGAAATCGTGTTTTTCTTATCGAAAGAAGAGTCAATATCAATGCAATTATCAACAAGGCGCTCTAATAGTTGTATGGCAGATACTAATAAATGTACTGAAGTGGAAAATATGAAAAATAAAGTAAACTGTGTTTTAATTACAGAAAAAAGGAAAATGACAAACCCGCACAAATCGCATACCTTTCCGTACGGTCAATAGGGTACAATCTTGAATCTAAAGGTACCTTCTTGCTGATGTTCACAGGGCTACCCAAATCACCTTTAGTTTCTTCCCCGCACTTTAAAGTTTGCAGAAATTGTCTTCAAAATCTATTGCTTATTTTGCCACGATACCGACCGGAGGAACGATAGAGTACTCGACCCTAAGTGGGGTGTGAGTGTCTGACCAATTCGCTTGGATTGGCCATGCGACTTGTGCGCAATAAATAAGTTTAAAAACAAATATATAAGAAAAAAAAACAATATATTGAAAATAAAAGTGTTTATGAATAGAACAGCGACACAAATTTAAGTATAATTTTAAACTACATTATTATATCAATTAAGTTCCTAATTGAAGTTATTATGTAATTTAATTGCCCAAAATTGAAATAACCAAAATTCCTAAACAGCCAGGACATTTTCAATTACATCAGATGGAATCATGGGCACGTGCTGAAAAATTATATACAGCTTCCCAATTCTTTAAAGATCGTATTTACAAAAAAAACTGTGTTAATTTTTTCACCAAAAATTTTACTGACATCTTATTACAACAGGAATTGTATAAAAAGCTTTAAAATTCAAAAAAACTGAAGCAGCGCACCAGCATATACAAAAATAGTTATAATATCTGAAGTTCCTTATGTTGCTACATTGCTTATTTAATGAATAGATGCTTATAATTAATAAATAAATAATTATATATATATATATATATATATATATATATATATATATATATATATATATATATATATATATATATATATAGAGGGGGGATTCAGCCTCTCTCTTTGGGGGGGGGGAACTCAGAGCTCTTGGGAGGGGGGGGGGGGGACGATCGCAAGCATACACATTCCTATACTCTATTCAAGAACTAGAGAGAGTAATAAACCTGTTACCGAAATCCCCAACGTACTTGCTCCAGTACCGCAGGTAACGGAGGACTGCCGTAAATCTAATTATATTTAAATATTATAAGCTTTTATAAATTTGCTGCAATAATAAAGTTTCTGATAGTTCATTTTTATTTCTGTCAGTAAGAAAAGTACACCTTACAGTGTGGCCTTAGTGATTTATCTTGCTTGTGCTTGTTTTTATATATTATTTGAGATTAGTAAGATATCGAAAAAATATGGCCTCCACTTCTATATTTATTCCAAAATCGTTAAAACAAGGCATTTTTCCTCAATGAAAAACTTATTACGATGAATGCTTATGATGCCCTAAGAAATCAATATCTAGATAATAATGTTAAAAGCTCTGTTGAGGTGTGTTCCAACATGACAGGAAAATCTACTATGTATCGAATACTGAAGGAGAAAAAACGACTGGAATGTTTCGTACTCCCCATTCGATCACAGGCAGATGAAAAACCTCGTTGGAAGAAGAGATGAAAACTGCAATAAAAGGAGTTGTATATACATTTTATTATGAGAAGCAGATCCCATCCGTCAACAAAATTCTTACTAAAATCAATGAAAATCGGGATTTACCTGAAATTAAAAGAACTGAGCTCAGGAAATTGCTCAGAGAACTTAATTTTTGATGGAAGAAAACCAGATAGGAAATCTGTTCTTATAGATCGTCCGAAAACTGTCCATTGGAGAAGGAAATATCTCTCTCAAGTAAAAGGCAGAGTTGCTTGAAATAATACATTGTACAAAATTAGTAATTTAATTGAACTTTTGAAAGATTTTTTTGAACAAAATTACTGCGGAAAATTGGGAAAAATCCATATAATAGAAGAATAAAACAAAATGTGGAAACTCAATTAATTGAGCGACGATAGCTTCACTGAATTTGATTACGAATTAGATACGTAATGTTTACCAGTGTAAACACAATTTTTTTTTGTTGTATTTTATTGTTTAATGTTGTTTATATATTTTTTTTATATATTTTTATTTTGGTGTGTCCCATTCTTTAATTTTATATATGTTTAATTAAAATTAGCCGTAATTTCTTTATTATTTTATTATTATATTTGTGTCTTTTTGTTAAGCGTGTAGAATTAACACGTTTATTTTATTTTTTTAAGCCTATCGGATATTTCTTATAATAAAGGAAATTAAGTTAAGATGCCAGTGCAATAGAAATAAAAATAAGTAGGTCTAATTTTAACTGTAACATATAAAAATTAATTACATTTGAATCCCTTTTTAGTGTTTAATTTAAGAAATAAATAAACTGAAACGTCAAATTTCCTAAAAATGTTTATAATTAATAATAAAATGACCGATAGCCCCCAAAAAAATTTTATTATTATATTTTTTTATATATATTTAACTTCTTTTCTTTTTGACAATGAGTATTTTGTAAGTATTTAAATTGTAACTTCGAAATTATTGAAAGAATAAGGCTACGTTTTAGTCTCAACGTGCCTAAAACGGTTTTTATGCCAAAATTAAAAATAATAAAAATACAGTTGTGATTTGTGTTAAATATGTCAAAATTATCTGTATTTTGTACTGTATGTGAATTATTAAGAAATCATAAGAAATAAAATAATAATATAAAAACTTTTTTTTTTAAATTTATTACCGAAATAATATTCTATGCCATAAATACTTAGTGATAAAATAAACCTCTTTCTGACGCCTATGACAAGGATTAAAATCCTTTTTAACACTTCCAAATGTCTGTTGTTATCCAACCCAAATAGTCCATTATTATAGACCGGTATTTTTTTATTATATATATATATATATATATATATATATATATATATATATATATATATATATATATATCTAACAGATTTTGCCAAAGACACCGAACTAAAGAACACAGGTAGTTTGCGAAGAAAAAAGGGTAAAAAATGATTTATTACTCTCTCTAGTCTTTGAATTAACTATAGTATAAGAGGTAAAATCGGGTATATTTTCCTGAACTCAAAGCTCTTGGGGGGGGGGCGATCGCCCCCACCGCCCCCCCCCTTGGATCCGCGCCTGTATATATATATATATATATATATATATATATATATATATATATATATATATATATATATATATATATATATATATATAAAAATATATATAGGAATTAATTTTTCTTGAACCATTAAATATATTTTTAGTTGGTTATTTTCTTGGGAATATGGTTCATTTTTATATTGAAACTACATATATAGAGTAGTCATACTTATTGAATATATATATATATATATATATATATATATATATATATATATATATATATGTATATTTTTATCTCTGCCTAACTTCTACATATTTCAAATACAAAAATTTATTCTTTAAGTAAATTGAGGGTTGCGCGATGAGTGCATCCACATCAAGCGTTATTGCTCAATTACTGTTAGAAGACCTAGAAACTGAAGTTATCAACAGCTTAAAATTCAAACTACCATTCTTTTACAGATATGTAGATGACTGCATAACGGCTATACCAAAAAATCAAGATTCATATATCTTAAACAAATTTAACAGCTACCATGAAAAATTGCAATTAACCATAGAATTTGAAAACAACAACGACATAAATTTCCTAGATATGACGTTGCATCACAAAAATAATGCAATACTAACTGAATGGTACACAAAATCTACATGGTCTGGTCGCTACCTCAACTACAATTCCCAACACCACATGGCCCAAAAAAAATCAGTACTAATTGGAATAGTCGATAGAGCCATCATCCTCAGTAGTCCCGATTATAGAAACAACTGCATCAAAAAAGCAAAAGAGGTCCTTATGAAAAACTCTTACCCAAATAAACTAATTAATAAAATTTTTAAAGAAAGGCTAGAAAAATACAAACATGGAAACACTAAAATAGAAAATTTAGAACACAATAAAACCAAAAAACAATATCTTTCCTTGCCATACATACCAAAACTGTTCGAAAACTTTCAAACATTTTTTAGAAAACATAATATAACCACTAGTCATAAGGGCCATAATTTACTTAAAAGCAATTTCAGCAAATTAAAAAGTGACATTCCAAAAAACAGAAAATCATATGTTGTCTACCAAATACCCTGCAAGGAATGTCCATCGGATTATATCGGCAAAACTAGTCAGTATCTACAAAATCGTCTAAATGGACATAAATATGACAAAAAAAAAAATATTACAGCCCTAAAAAAACACGAAATGAAACACAAGCACACCTTTGATTATGAAAATACAAAAATCTTGAAAACTGAAACTAACAAAAGAAAACGAGAATTTTACGAAATGATTGCAATAAAAAAAATCCCAATGCCGTAAACGATAAAACAGACATCAATAATCTAAATCAGATTTATTTCAACATATTAAAATAAACCAATATAAGGGAATTTCTAAAATAAATAAAACAATAAATAAGAATAATTCTCCGCTTTTAATTCTTCTAAATTGAATCACGATATTTTTTCAGAAAGATATCACTTCAATTAAAAGACCCAAACTTTTTACGCCACTTAAAGTACCTAAAACATACACCATCTGGGTTCCACATTCAGTCAAGTCAAGGCAGTTATAGTGTTAAAAATGTAGTGCCATTCTTCTAACTGGACTTTTAAAAATACTTTTAAAAAGTGAATATACAAAAGAGTGAGTGATTACAATTGGTTTGTGATGTAATTAATTTTTGGTTTAAAACAAAAATCTCTGTTCTTAATGGTAAGTTTTTAACCTATTTGTCCATATATAATAATATTAAAAATGTACATTTTTGTAGCATCCGCATCAGTTGAAAAAGAGTCGAAAGAATCGAAACATCCTGAAAAAAAAAAAATATATATATATATATATATATATATATATATATATATATATATATATATATATATATATATACAGTAAGTATGACTACTCTATATATGTAGTTTCAATATAAAAATGAACCATATTCCCAAGAAAATAACCAACTAAATATATATATATATATATATATATATATATATATATATATATATATATATATATATATATATATATATATATATATATATATACAGGGTGATTCAAAAATCGATCACGAAACTTAAGGGGGTGATTCTACTTGACAAAATAAGGGTAGAGCTTCATATAATTTTTTTTCAAAATGTCATTCGTTTTCGAGTTACAAGCCGTCCAAGTTCAAGTTTTTATTTTTTGTTTTTTGAATTACTCGCTTACAGGAAAACCGATTTGACTAATATTTGAAAGATAGGCTAAGTCTTCTGCGCTTCATCATTTTAGTAACAATTCACATTGATTGTTTGCCGCTAGAGGGCACTTTACCTACATTGAAAATTGTTTTTTTGTCATAATTTTTTAGTGTTGACAGCTACGGTAGTTTTTGGCATAATTTCTGAAAGACTGATGCCAGGCCTTTAAAAAAGGTGCTCTTTATTTACATCGCTAAACCCAACGGTTTAGACGTAAATCACCCTTAAAAATTAAGTGGTAAATTTACTTTTCTCATTTCATTACCACCAGCTACCAGGTAAATAGCTATCAAAGTATACTAGAGCTGTCAGTTTAACATCAAATAAATTCGCTTTTTAAACTATTTAATTTATAATCTTAAAATAACTAATAATGGCTAATCAGTAAATATTCATATTATGGATTATTGCGATATACATTTAATTGATAAAAATTAATGAAACAGTACTAAACAAACTAAAAAAGATTCTCAAAATGTCCCCCATTTTCTTCCATACATTTCCTAACACTCTTCAAAAAATGTCGCCTAACTCGATGAAAAATTCCTGGTGTTTCTTTAATAATTTGGCACTTTTCGATTATCCTGAAGCGAAGATCCTCGACGTTGATTACTGGAATATCGTACACCAATTGTTTCAAATGACCCCAAAAGAAAAAATTCATAGGATTAAGGTCTGGTGACCTCGCTGCCCATGCCAATGGTCCACTTCGTCCTATCCATCGCTCAGGATACGTTGCATTCAAATACTGTCGGACACGTATACTAAAGTGGGGCGGAGCTCCGTCTTGGAGGATCCACATGTTGGCCCTTACTTCTAATGGCACATCTTCCAGATACAATGGGAGACGATTTTGGATAAAATCTAAGTATACGTCACCAGTTAATGGGCCATCAAAGAAATGAGGACCAATAAGGTAATCTCCTATTATCCCTGCCCACACATTTAGTGAAAATCTACGCTGATGTTTCGTTTCTACCACATTGTTTGGGTTCTCGTAAGCATATGTGTGGATGTTGTGTAGATTTGTTATGCTATCACGAGTGAAACCAGCTTCGTCAGTGAATAATATGACGCCAATTAATCGATTATCGTGTTCATACTTAGCTAGGATCTGATTGCACATTTCCAACCGTCTCGGCCGATCATCGTCATAAAGAGCCTGCACCTTTTTTGAATGAAACGGGTAGAGTTGTTATTCTCTTAGTATCCTCCATGAACTAGCCTGACAGAGCCGCACTTCATTCCCAATTTTTCTAGTACTAATACCTGGATTATCTTCAATAATTTCAAGCACTCTTTCTTCTTGTTGCACGTTTCTAGCAGTTCTAGGTCTTCCCCTATTTCCATTATAACTTTTAAAGGAACCACATTCCGCAAGCCTCCTGTGCACACTGGAAAATGTTTGAGCATGAGGGATATTTCTTTCCGGATAACTCTCCATATAATATCTTCTTGCCAACTCTGCATTACCATTTGCTTTTCCATAACAAAAATGGATATCACAATATTCGATATTTGAATATTGGTGATTAGCCATTATTAGTTATTTTAAGATTATAAATTAAATAGGTTAAAAAGCGAATTTATTTGATGTTAAACTGACAGCTCTAGTATACTTTGATAGCTATTTACCTGGTAGCTGGTGGTAATGAAATGAGAAAAGTAAATTTACCACTTAATTTTTAAGGGTGATTTACGTCTAAACCGTTGGGTTTAGCGATGTAAATAAAGAGCACCTTTTTTAAAGGCCTGGCATCAGTCTTTCAGAAATTATGCCAAAAACTACTGTAGCTGTCAACACTAAAAAATTATGACAAAAAAACAATTTTCAATGTAGGTAAAGTGCCCTCTAGCGGCAAACAATCAATGTGAATTGTTACTAAAATGATGAAGCGCAGAAGACTTAGCCTATCTTTCAAATATTAGTCAAATCGGTTTTCCTGTAAGCGAGTAATTCAAAAAACAAAAAATAAAAACTTGAACTTGGACGGCTTGTAACTCGAAAACGAATGACATTTTGAAAAAAAATTATATGAAGCTCTACCCTTATTTTATCAAGTAGAATCACCCCCTTAAGTTTCGTGATCGATTTTTGAATCACCCTGTATATATATATATATATATATATATATATATATATATATATATATATATATATATATATATATATATATATATATATATATATATATATAATATTTATTATGGATACAACTTTTACGTTGCAATGCATATATTTTTATAATAGCGGACACTAAATAAATTTTCGAGTAATTCAAACTGATTAAAATTGCGAAGGGCAAAAGGAACAGGAATTACTGATCATTACAGCCCATTAATCTAACATTCAGCTACGTCGTGACATATAGCAACATAAGCAGAAATAAGATGGAACTCTAGTCGATAATATTAAACTGAAATAAATTTATATTTAATGATATTTTAGTGTCTGTCATCAAAAATGACAATTTTTATAAGAATATTTGCTAGGTTCGAATTTAACCACAGGCAACACAAGTACAGTTGTGGCCAAAATCATTCAAGACTCGTATTAGATCCATTAGGATAAGATTTATCTTTTTTGATTGTCAACTAATTAAGTTTTATTCATCTTAAATTACAAGATCTTAAAAGTTTTTCTAAATAAATACAGAAAACTTTCGAAATTAAAAATTGGGCATGGACAAAATAACAATCGTGTTTCTTCTTCTTCTTCTTCTTCTTCTTTCTAACACAGTGAACCATGCTAGTAGGTTATTGCCTGTTCATTGCCATCACGTCTTCCCCGGAAGATGAGGTCCAGCAATCTCGCCATCGTTTTGGTGGTCTTCCCCGTGATCTTTTTCCTACTGGGTTATTCATTTTTGCGCTTTTAACGAGTTTACCGTCTTCCATTCTCCCTATATGTTGGTTCCAGAATCTTCGGTTTTGTCTAACCCATCGTCCTGTATCCCGCATTGTTGTCTGATATCTTCATTCCGTATTCCGTCGTGTAGAGTTTTGCCATGTATACTTTTTAATGTTTTCATTTCGACTATTCTGATCATTTGTAAAGTTCTACCTGTGTCTGGTCTTGTTTCTGCCGCGTATGTTATTATGGGTCTTAGAGCGATTTTATATATCTTAATTTTACTTTCGGTATTAAGGTATTTGTTCTTCCAGACAATTTCTTTTAGGCATCCCAAAATTCTAGCCGCTTTCATTGTTTGCCCTCTTACTTCATTAAAAAGGTTTCCATGGCTTGTTATTTCTGCTCCCAGATATTTGAAGTGATTTACCTGTTCGACAATTTTGGAGTCGATTTCCAACTTGCACCGTATTGGTTCTTTGAATGTTACTAAGCATTTGGTCTTCTCGGTGCTGATGAGCATATTTAATTCTTTCGCTTTAGTGTTAAAAGAGTGCAGTAGTCTTTGGAGATTATCTTCAGAGTCTGCAATAAGAACAGCATCGTCCGCATAGCAGACGGTATGGAAGAATGTGTTTCCCATTTTGTATCCAGCTGTTCTGGGGAGAATTTCTAATATTTTATCCATTATTAGATTAAAGATGAAGGGGCTGAGTCTAATTCCTGTGTTTACATATATGTATTCCGTTGTTATATGTCCTACTCTGATTTTTGTTCTGCACTGGATGTTAATATCCTATACTAGGTTAATTAGCCTATGGTTTAGACCTTTTGCTCTCATTATTTCTAAGACGTCCTTTAAGCGTACTCTATCAAAAGCCTTGGTCATATCCACAAAGCACATGTACGCAGGTTTATTGAATTTTAGGGATTTTTCAGTTATTTGTATGACAATGAAATATTGCGTTAATAGTGGTTCTTTCTGAAACCTGGTTGTTCTTCTCGTAAACTTACGATTTTGGTGATTTCTTCCAGTATAGTTTTTGTAAATGCTTTGAGAATGCCATCAAGCAGTGTTATTCCTCGATAGTTTTCTGGATGCGTTTTCTGTCGTTTTTAAAAAATGGATATTGTTACACTATTCTTCCATTCATTCGGTATTTTTTGTTCTTCTATGATATTCTTGAATAGGGTTAATATATCATTCCATAGCTTTTTCCCTCCGTATTTACATCTCATTAGTGATCTCGTCTGGTCCAGGGCTTTTTCTATTCTTAAGGGACTTTAAGGTGTTTTCTATCTTGTCATTTGTGAGTTCTATGCTATTCTTCCTCCTCAAACTCATTTTATATCTGTTCCATATTCTCCTCTTCCTTATATTCATTTTAAAAGTATGTTAATGAATATAATTCTATTGCTTCCACTTATATATTTATTGTAAATTCTTGGCCATAATGGCCTCACATAGACGATAAAAAATTTTTTCCTCAATAAATTTTTGCACATGTGATGGCATCCTTAATATATCTCTATAAAGCTTCTACGGAAATCAACTCTGAGTTGGTCACTTCAGGAAATCAATTCTTTAGTTATCCGTAAATCTGTCATTTGAAACTATTACTCTTGAAATTATTTAAACCAATTTTAAAATATCTTAAAATCTAAATAACGCTGCACAATCCCATTCAAAATATTCAGATAAATACCAGCTGTCATAATGTTTTGAATCCCAAATATAGGATCCACGCAATAATATGATGAACAAGCACATAACTTTTTCTAAACCACCATATTTGACAAATCTATACAGAACAGAGTTTCTATGTTCTATATTATCAAAAACAAAACAATTTTCGCCTCACTGTTCAATGGCCTTTCCAGGTGTTTTCTGGCAAACTGTAAAAGTGGATGGATTTTTCTTTTATTTAGTAAAGAAGGATTACAAGAACTTCTAACACACAGTTTGACCTAACGTAGATAACTATTTTGGAGAAAATATTCATAGTATTTCAAAATTGTTTGCATAATTCCGAAAAATTTTGTTTTGAGGTTTGTATAAAATAAGCGTCCTATGCCACGGGTGTTGTTCGATTTCGACCGCATGTTTTTGATGTGGGTTGGTTATTTGATAATATGTGCAGCCATTTAACAGAACTTCAAATATACTTTGGATTTTAACATAATGGGATGTCATCAAAACCTATAGATCAAATAACATTCAGTTGTTTTTTGGTACAATATTGTTATCTTCCTGTAATTCTCATTAAAACTAAAAACATTATTTACCAAAGCTACGATTTAAATATAAAAATAAATAATAATAATCTTAAAACCTGCTGAAGTTTATGATTTACAAATACAGCTATTATTATGTTATTATTGAGCAGACCTGTCTTTAAAACTAAATATAATAAAAAAAATTCCTTTTTTCACAGGATATTTTTTCCAAATGGACAAGAGGTTTATCAACCCACGGTCCCTTATTTCTTAGGTAAAATAATTAAACCTTGTTAATGCGATTAGTTTTTTATATTTTGCAACTGCTATTGTTGTAATTACCAGTGTGCCATATGTTCAGTCAATAATAAAATAAATAAAATAATATTTAAATTATAATTTATTTTCAAGATGTTAAAATTTGGAGTCCACACACATTTTTGTGTCTTCCAAATCCATGTTAATAGTGGAACCCAAGACAAATAATGCAACTAATATGTTAACAAAGAGGTTTTTAATGTCCTAACATCAAATTTGAAGTAAACTACCATCTCCAAAATATTTCACAAACAGTAGACGAAACAAGCTTAAATTTGAGCTTCGTAATAATCAAATTCAACATAAACAAAATTTAATAAATTTGCTTCTAATCAACACTTCTTTTTCTTAAGGTGAATAATCATCATCCTATTCAGATTTTAGATGTGACGGCTTTTGACATTTCTTCACTGTTAGATACAATTATTTTTCTTTGTTCGTTCAATGAAAAACATCATCATTGGAGGCGCATTCCATGCATGATGTCAGCATGCATCTGAATATTCTAAACTCAAATGTTTTAAATTCGTCATGTTTTGTTATTTCAGGGTCGGAGTTTTCATTTTATATAACAGAATCATGCATCCTAAGTTGTTATTAAAGAATGGGATTGGTGTTTCGTTGTTACAAAAGCTGATCTAGTTTTGTTTCCAATTCGTATATTAATTTTAATAACCTAACCATTATTATGATATATAACTTAGTTTCTAGATCAGCATATTAATTTCCCTTGAGCAGTATCATTCGAATATTTAATGCTATTGAATGTTGTTTGCCCATTGACGATCACTCCTCCAGATTTCCATATCTATGTCGGACAAGTAACCTGAATTGCAATTATCCGTTATAGAAAGAATCTAGATTTGTTTTTAATTTTTTTTTTAAATAACCATAAATAATCAAATATAACATTCCTATACACCTGGCATTTGTAGATTTTCACAAGGCCTTTGACTCTATAGAAACATGGGTGATCTTGAAATCACTTAATAATGCTAGAATTGACTCCAGGTATACCAGCATTATACAGAACATATATAAAAACGCAACTATACAGGTTAAAACCGACGAAGACACAAAAACCGAAAAAATAAACGTTATGAGAGGTGTGCGTCAGGAAGACGTCATCTCTCCGAAACTATTTACGCTAGCTTTGGAAGATGTCTTTAAAAAACTAAATTGGGATGAGAAAGGTTTGAGAGTCGACGGTTCTTATCTTAGTCATCTTCGTTCCGCCGACGATGTTGTTGTCATGTCTAGTAACCCAGAAGAGCTAAAACAAATGCTTCAAGATTTAAATGAAGAGGCGAGAAAAGTGGGACTTAAGATGAACTTGGGAAAAACTAAATTAATGAGCTCTGACGCAAATGTACAAATAGAGATTCAAAACGTAATCATAGAGAATGTCCAAGAGTACATCTATTTAGGCCAAGTCATAAAATTGGGCAAAGAAAATCAAACGGCGGAAATAACAAGAAGAATAGGGCTGCCTTTAGAAAGTTGCAGTACGTATTAAGAAATAGAAATACACCAATCAACCTTAAAGGGAAAGTGTATAACACGTGTGTCTTGCCTGTTGCTACTTAAAGCATGGAAACGATAACACTAACCAAACAAAACGCAAATAGGCTCCGAGTCACTCAACGCTCCATGGAGAGACAAATGTTAGGAATCTCATTACGGGATAAAATAAGAAATCAAGTAATAAGATCAAGAACCAAAGTAGTTGACCTCATTGAACGCATATCACGACTAAAGTGGCAATGGGCGGGGCACATAGCTAGACAACAGCCCGATAGGTGGACGAGTAAATTACTGCAATAGCGACCGCGAAAAACGAACCGAAATCGTGGCAGGCCACAACGCAGATGGGTAGCTGATATAAAACAGTTTGCTGGACAAGACTGGCTCCAGAAGGCGAGAGACAGATCCCAGTGGAGGACCATCGGAGAGGTTTATGTCCAGGAGTGGACGTCAATGGGCTGAGAAAAAAGAAGAAGAAGAATCAAAGAATGTATCCAATTATATTGATGTAAAAACATCATTGTAAGATGGAATTTATTACAAAGAATACTTTACATTCTTTCCATAGAGCTCCAGAATCTAAATTAAGTATATCTGATATCAGCATCTGGTTTTTTGAAGACACAGTTATGAATGGTTTTCAGAAAATCTCCAAGATGTTGCTCATTAGATTTACTATAATCATGTATTCTCAACAGTCTTTAAAATTATTATTTTTAGGTAAGAAGCTAAACACAGATCCTAACCATTCCTTTGGGATGCATTTCTTCTGACATATACTCTAGATGGTGAAAATTTTTTATGTAAATTGTTAATCCCTGTTCTAGATGTTGTATGATCGTCGAATTCCTGCTTGTTCGGATATGTCTCAGTTTATGTTCCTGTTTTTGCCCTTCAGAGGATCATGTCGTTTCTTTTTTCCTATTCCCTTATGTTCCTGTATATGTTGAACCCATCATTCTTCTTTCTTAGATCCCCAATTTCCTCACGTTTTTTCATTATACAATCTTCAACGCAATATCCTATTAGATCTTTGCGAAATATTTTAGTAATATAAAATCTAATCTATAATAAAATTATATGCTATCTTGCATGTTTCTACAATCCTGTTCTTGATCAATTAAAAAGATACTTTAAGGAGCCTAGTAGCAATTTGATACGTTACTTTATTTTGGATGTATTTCACAAATTTGTATTCTTCAGCTAAATAGATTGAGACAATATAAATATTTTTTTATATATTTCTAGGTAAAGTAAAAACCTTTCCACAAGTTTTTAGTAGCTTTTCTGTCTTACGAAAATTGTTATTTTTACAAATATCTATTCAAAAATTGCTAGCTATAACCTCTCTTTATAAGTAATAATATTACTTTCCGCGGATTTTAAAAATATTTAACGTTGATAAAATGTTTTACGTTTGCATATAAAAGGTTTTAGAATCCTATATATTTTTCCAGCAGGTTATAAATGTCACCTTTATTGTTATGACTTGGATTAGTGCACACCCATTCTAAATATTTTTTATTTGTCAGTTGTGCTGTAATTAGCGTCCATTATTCTATTTTTCTTTTATTGTATTCGTCATACGCTTAATATACAAGGTGTCCTAAAAAACTTAAAATACAAATCGATTTAAAAAAGTTAGCTCAAAAAAATGAGTATTTTATATTGCAAATAAACGTAAATTTGATTATTTCCGTAGCAGATTTTTAAGATCTATGCCACTGTAGTTGAAGGGATTATTTTATTAAATTAATTCTAGTTGTATTGATCACTATTATAGTGTTACCATAGTTTTTGATTTCAGCTCGATTTCTTGTTCCAGTGTATTTGGTGGTATTTTTTTATTAATTTTAAATTTGTTTTTGAAAAAGTGCCGAGTATATGTCAACGAATAATAAATTAATTGCGAAATAAACCAACTGTCAATTTATTTTTTGCTTTTATATCTTGATTTCATTCTTTTCAGATTGAATTAATTTTTCAAACTGATAGGCTTAACAATCAAATGCAACTAAATTGCAGTTTTCGCTTCCTCTTCTTCCTATATAGCTTCCCATATAGGTAAGCAATCGCCTGTTTAGTCCAAAGGAGCCCTTCCCGAAGACGATATCCAGCACTGTGTCCAGCGCTTTCATGGCTTTCTCCGTGTTCTCTTTCCCACTGAGACGTTCTTTTTGCGCCTTTTTTCCAGTCAATTATCTGGTATTCTATCCACATGTTTATTCAAGAATTTTTTTCTTTTCTGATCCATTTAGCTACATCCTGTATCCTACTTTCGACTCTAAGATCATCGTTCCTTACAATACTATATAATGTTTTCCCTTGACTCTTATGGCTTTCATCTATGCCGTACGAATCATCAGCATGGTTTTCATGGTATCGCTCCTATTTCGGCTGCGTACAGGTCAAAAACTAGACTATTTTGATTGCAATATTGTTCAAACCTATTAAGATTTTGCTGCAATAAGGCATGATCCTGCAATATGGAGATAATTTTATGAATTTTTAAGTCATCAGCATACAACAAATATTTAGAAATCAAAAAATTGGAATTAATATCATTAAATAAAAATTAATAATAAAAGAGGTCCTAAGTGTGACCGTTGAGGTAGACCAAATATTATTTCTATATTATTGGAAAGTCTGTTATTAAAATTAACAAACTGGCTACGATTTTTAAGATAAGTTTTAAGCCAAACCAACATGAACACCAAGGTCTAGCAATTTAATGAAAAGGTACCATGATGAACATTATGAAAAGCTTTAGAAAAATTGATGCACACCGCTTCCATAGCCTGACGGTCATCTTAAGTTTCAAAAATGTACTGAACTTAATCAATCAGATTTGTGCTTACCGAACGACCATGAAAGAAACCATACTGACCTTCATCAATGCAATGTTTGGCATTAAAAACATATCATCAGTAATAATCGCCTCAAGAGTCTTACCAGGCAATGATAAAATGGATATGGTTTGTACTTTGCTGGCCTTGACATGCTCCCAGCCTGATGCGCCGGGGTAATCCAGACACACCTCCAAATGTCAGGAACGGTACCAAGGAACAAGAACTGGCTAAAAATAAGGTAAAAAGGCAGCCAAATGTTCCCTTTAAATTTCCTTATAAACAATGCAGACAAGCCGTCAGGGTCTGATCCCTTGTTAATGCTAAGTTTATCTATATTTTCTTAACTTTAATTTTATCTATGATAAGAATACCAATATGTTCAAAAAGACATGGCTTTAATAGTGTAAGGGCGTGAAAGGCTCAAAAGTTGAAGCGTAATATTTAGAAAGGGCATCCGCAGTATCCTGGTGTGTTAAAGAAAAACATTATCCCAGGATCAAGAACTTCTGATATTATTATTTAAGTAATATTCAATATAATCAACATATTTGTCATGGTCATTTTTAATTGCATATCTAACGTATTTTCTTAACTTAAAGAAAACAATATAATCTCTCTTCAGTCCAAATTTTTCCAGCAACTGGGAGTACGATACATTCCTTTAATAAGAGCTACAATCGCGAGTGAAAACCACGAACGAAATTTATTTTTACATCTTTTAACGCCTACATAGCTGGTAATAATTTCGGATTTTTTTCATAAAAAATACAATTATTCTGATTAACGGATTCAATCTACAAACCCCTCGAATTAACATTGTGAATTTTACCATTAATTATATTGTAATCAGTACAACGAAAGCAATACTTAAGGTCTTAAGTGAAATCAGTTAGCAAAATGATATCGATGATGCAAATCCGCTGAAACAAGCGATTCAGAACACACTTAAATTGGGAAAAAAATAAATCTAAAATATTACCATGAGCAAATCAACTTTTTTAATCTCAATGTGTTGTATATGTCAGACTAAAACATTTATGTGTTTTAGGTTCTCTCAATATCGATATTGGGAGGAGGGGGGTTGATGGCATAGATACCGAATTTGAAATTAATTTATTTTGTCTAGTTTTATTAAAAATTGATATTTGGAGAATTCTGTGAATCCAAGAATGTTCTATCGTTTAGTTTAGTGTACCATTTTTGGGACATTAGAAACATTGCGAGGTTCACCATATATTTAATTTAGTACTTAGTTCTAATTATTTTAGGGATATGATGACAAGTTTAAAGTTAAACATCGAAAAATAAAATTTTTATAAAAGTTAAAATATCATCTCCAAATGCTAAATAGTGCAAAATAACAATATAGATTTCTATATGGAATTGAACTTTTTAAGATCGGCGCCCAATTATTACCAAATGGAGCAAATAACTTTGAACACTGGGTACAAATAAACCCCCAGGGGACTTTCGGAGCCAAAATTTAGTTAATATCTTCAATACCAATGCACCAATCCTGGTAAGAGGAGGTAAAAGCGAAGATATAAACATGAAAACTTCCTTTAACTGACTAAAATTTAAAGAGCTCCTCGAGGAAGCCGAGTATTCGGAAGTGACACCGGATATTAGGTCCCTGGAGGACTACGTCAAGCAATTGACTTACACATTATCGGATGCTTTCACCAAAGCGTCAGTAACAAAATTGTAAAATACTCAAAATATGGTGACATTCTATCAGATCTAAAAATTGGGATTAGAAAAAAGAATCATCATAAAAAGATGGCTTACAGGACTGGTAATCTTGCCATCAAAAGACAAGCAAACAGAGCTTCAGAGGAGATACGGGAGACCTTCACGACTTGTGCTATCAATGCTGGGACTCCAAGCTGGAAACTCTGCAATTCCATGACGGCAGTCTACACAAAATGACTAGAAGTCTGACAAAAAGAGCTAAGGCGCCTTTGTCAAGCATTATTAGTGACAACGTAACATTAACAGACCTGCAGGACAAAGACAGTGGACTTGCAGACAAATTTTATGATTAATCTCGGCTAAACCCCGATATCGACAGCTATATGCCTATTAATCAACAATCAATGGGGCAATCTTTAAACATATTAGCAATGCCTTTGACAAGGTATGGTATAATAGGTTTATAATTAAGCCTCTAAGATTAGGAATTTCTAACTCTCTGGTAAGACTGGTCCTAAGTTTTTTGGCGGAACATTCGTACTATCATCGGATAACGCTTTATCTACAGTAACGACTGTTAGAGCGGAATTTCGTAAGGGTTCTCCAAATATCCCCACTCTGTTGAACTTATTTACGTCAGACATACACATGACCAATATAGCTAATTCATTCTATTCGCCGACAATACTGCGATATCATCAGAATCATTTCGATTAACTATTGTGTATAATTTAATCGCCCCGGCATGATTTTTATTCGTAATTATCAAATGGCCAAAAATGGTGACATTACTGTAGTGCTCTATTGTTTTTTTTTCGTCGCGTTTTGCCGTCATCGCCAACTAATAACTTAAAACCCGTATAGCACTTTTACAATATAAAAAATGTTGAATTGACAATATTTCAAAAACTATAACTTTTTCGAATATAAAACCTAATTCAAAGTCATCTTTTTTTTAATGATAAAAAATAACATTAAAAAAAGAGAGGATTTCCATTAAAAAAATTACTTTTAAGTTAATATTTAATATTAGTTTTTGATCACCCTGTATTTATCTATTATCAAAATATCAACACAGCATACTAAAGAAGATCCCGTTCTAGAAGTAAATGAACCCTAATTAAATAATAAAGGCTTTCATATAGGACAAATTGATAATTATGTTTAGGCCGGTAAACACCTTTTTTGGCACAAAATTTACAATATGTCAAAAACAATTAGACTTAGGTATAGAATAATATACATAAAGTATATATATATATATATATATATATATATATATATATATATATATATATATATATATATGTATATATATATATATATTGCGATAATTTGTCGTTTTCGCGACGACGCAAAGTGTCCGTAAAAAAAATTAACTAAATTATTTATTTATTATTGGGAAAAAAATTATTGACAGCACATATATGTATCCGCACTTTTTAATACGAGAATCATGTAGATTGACAAATTTTCACGTCCGCTTCGCCAATATTTTATTCTATTTTATTTTAAATTACACGGACAAACACTTATCTACATATTTATATATATATATATATATATATATATATATATATATATATATATATATATATATATATATATTGCGATGATTTGTCGTTTTCGCGACGACGCAAAGTGTCCGTAAAAAAAATTAACTAAATTATTTATTTATTATTGGGAAAAAAATTATTGACAGCACATATATGTATATATGCTTCTTATTTTCTTCTTTTTTAATTGTTGGGCGCAAGACACAAATAACTATACCTGAGTATAATTGATTTGTACCAAAACTTTTTTATTTTAATTCAAAAAAAAAACTACACAAATACACATGTGCTGTATTTCTGCATGTTTCCCATTCCTCGTGATCAGATGTTTAAAAACATCGATGTCAATTTGCTCTTTCTCAGGTGAGTCCAGATTAATTATTATTATTATTATTAGAAAAGTCAAACCAATAATTCATAAACACAAGTAAAAACTTAATAAAAAAATATATCAGTTGATGTAGTTTTATGGAATATTTATAAATAACCTAATCTATTGCTAATTAAAATCTTCAATATTATTTAATGTGCTCTGTTTCTCTTTTGTTGAATTTAAGATTATTAAATCTGGCAACGTTGTGTATTATGTCTGAAGGTTAAAAATGACTAGCGTCTTATTACATGTAATTTTACTGTAAACAATCTAGAAAAATTTGTGTATGCCGTTAATATTAAGAGTGATATTGTTACAGTACAAATTAAACAATTTATTTTATTACTAACTACAAACATTCATTATAAGGTTATATATATATATATATATATATATATATATATATATATATATATATATATATATATATATATACATATATATATATATATATATATATATATATATATATATATATATATATATATATACATATATATATATATATATATATATATATATATATATATATATATATATATATATATATATATATATTCTTATAGGCTAGATAAATACCTTTTAATCTCCAGAAACTTACTAAATATTTTTCAGAGCTGCTTGCTTATTTTGTATATATGATATTATTTATTTATAAATTTAATAAACTTCTTTTCCACTTTTAAAAATTGTTCTTAATGAAAAAGACTAGTGATGTTTACTCTACAACGGATTAATGTGCACCTTCTCCCTTCAATAATGAATTTTCACTTTTATAGTTAGCGGTGACGTAGTATAATTTTTTGTTTAGATGGAATTTTAGGCTCTGAAATACGAAACCAAAATAGATTCCTAATTGTCAATTTATGATGAAATTTTGATTTTTAATTGATATTATGACCTAATATTATATTTGATGAAAATAAATTAAGAGTTATGTAAATTTTAGACTTTTCCTGACATTTTGATATATCTACAATTTACTTTTCGTTATTATTTAGCACATAAAATTGATAAATAAAATTTGATTACATCTAAAAATTTTACATAATTATTTAAATTTTATTGTAACTTGCTGAAATTGATAATTCTTGTTTTATTAATATTATAATCATATTTCGCAATGTTTATTTTTAAAATTAACTTATAATCTATATTTTCTTACAGATTTACAATTTTTTTAACAGTTTAAGTTTTTATAAATATTGTTGTTGAAGTGAGTTTAAACTAAAATATTATAAATAGTTATTGTTATATAGTGTCTATATTTCACTAAATGCTTATTATTTAAACTTTATTCTAACTAATATTATCTTTTCCCGCACTATTTATAAAGTGGGTGTTCAAGATTCTCTTCCTTGTGGATTTCACAAAATTGTGTTACAATATTTTTTGTAGTCACTGTCTTTGATCAATAACACTTCACACATTATTAAAAATATCAATTGTTTATTTGATTTATGTCTTTTAGAGTGAAATATGTTTATTATTCTTGCTTTAAATGCACTCTAATTTTTATACATTTTATCATATCATTACAAACTTATAGGCATTTAATGTCCTCTTAAAACATGATTTATATACAAATTCTTAATACTATATCTAATACCTCATCTACACTTACCACATAAATGCATCAATTATTTATTTATGTCCTTTTTTTAGTTTGACATTTTTTTATTTAAAACTTATCACACCTGAGATAAGGTGACTACTTATACAATACATATATATATATATATATATATATATATATATATATATATATATATATATATATATATATATATTTATATATATAATTGTGCGTAAAAACTAAAATTAAAATAACATGTAAGTAAGGTGTTCCATTTTAAATAGGCAAGAAGGGATCAACTTCTCATATAACCTGTAATTCCACCATCTTGAAAATACTTTAGCCGAATTGTCCCCATCAACTTTAGTAAACTGCCAAATTAAAAAAATTTTCCAAAGTCTATTTTCCATCACGGCCATTCGTCGTGAGACACAGTGTATATTGTCATTTTTCACTCTTTAGTACATGTTTAAAAAAGTTTCAATTTTTCTTTATAAAAACACCCTGTACATGAATTCTATACAGTTGTATTTTTTATCCTTTTCAAGTTAAGAAAAAGCATAAATTAAGAAGTTTTTCCTCTTAGACATTAAAAATATAGACACACTGTATATATACAATTTTAACCGAATTCTTCTTGACAAATCAACAGAAACGTTTACACGATAATCCACATTCTAAACCGTTTTAAAAGGTTTTTTGTTTAGGTTCATAATTATTTAACTTTAATATATCATGAATAATGCATACATAAAATTCAATAACGTCCCGATGAATATCTTTTAATCATACTAACTTATAAATTGCCAATAACTATTAGGTAAAGTTCACTATAAAGGTAAAGTCGCATAAATAGGTGGAATATTGATGTAGAGATTGCGGGATTTTGCGAACCCGAATAATCCGCGTCGGCCGGAATATGTTCGTGATTTTAGGTTACACGCCATTCGTCTTAATGATACCTCTACCGGGACCGTCGACATTAATGTGACTTAAACATGTATATTCCCAAGTTTTCAGTGCCTTTTTGTAGTTAGAGTTCGGAACAAAAACGCCTATTAAATGCTTTAGACTTTAGGGGGATCGTTTTAGTTTTATGATGAAATAAGGAGGTAACCATGATATTCCGTGTCGGTTTTAGCTATTTTAACGCGTCCTTTCCTAAAATAGGATATAAAAAAGTACGTTTTTTTTAGAAATCAGCGCCAAGAATCTAAATAAAAAATCATATTAAGGGCTTAAAAATTTTAATTTATTTATTTCTTCTTTGTGCAAAATTCTTTTTTTTTTATTCCTTCCCAAATTTTATTAAGATAGACTTGAGTAAAGAATATTACACTGGGGACAATTGGACCATAAAATGAGAAGTACCTGGTTTTATTACATCAGATGTACTTTATAAGGGGTATAAATACACGTAACATAAATCCTATATTATTTGTTGGTTGTATTTCAACCTCCAGTTGATCGAGAACTGTTTGTATTTGAGAGATTAGGGAATTTTGAGCAACATGTCACGAGTTTATGTAAATAAGCCAGATCATTTTTATTATATATGTGGTGAAGTGACTTTTGTGAAACAAAAAGGTACTCTTATCCCTTTAATCGCTTGTATTTTGGCTGCAAAGTTGAAGACCAGGATAAAAATTGGGTTCCTCATATTTGCTGCATCAAACGTGCGTCCAACATTCGTGACTGGCTAAGTGGAAAAAAGCCTAAGATGCCCTTCGCTGTTCCTATAGTCTGGCGAGAACCGAAAAACCATGTTACCGACTGTTACTCTTATTCGAAACCTCCCATCAAAAAAGGCTTTTCGGAGAAAAGAAAATCTGCGATACAGTATTCATATTTACAATCCGTCATACGCCCAGTACCTCATCGTGCCGAGTTACCGGTACCCAATCCACCTCAGGAATATACCCTAGATTCTGATGATGATCAAACGAATTCAAAGGGTAGTGTGCCGGAAAATGTCGCCGGCACATCAACCACGCAAGACCTCGATTTTCTGAGTGAACTTCCCAGTAAAAAGCCTCACAAAATAAGTTAAAGTGATTTGTTATATATGTAATTCTCCTTCCAGGCAGAGAGTATGAAAAATAAATGTACAAACAGTTTATTTCCTGCAAATATCGCTCTGGTCCTCTCTCCATACGCGTTTCGATCACCTCAAGATTTCGTCAGTGGAGCTGTATCGGACCGAGAGCAACATTAGCAGGAAATAACTGATATATAAACCATAATTTTCAAGGTATGTCGGCAGGATACACCTGCCGTCTACCAACTTCGATGTCAGACTGAAAAATATCGCCAGTCGAATGACATCTATAAATCAACGGAGTAAAGTGAAGTTTTTAAACAATCAAAATTTCAGTAAGAGATAAAGAAATCTTTCTGCCGTATTTCTTACTGACATTTTGATTGTTTAAAAATTTCACTTTACTCCGTTGATTCATAGATGTCGTTCGACTGGCGAAATTTTTCAGTCTGACATCGAAGTTGGTAGACGGCAGGTGTAATATCCTGCCGACATACCTTGAAATTCATGGTTCATATATCAGTTATTTCCTGCTAATGTTGCTCTCGGTCTGATACAGCTCCACTGACGAGATCACGAGGTGATCGAAACGCGTATGGAGAAAGGACCAGAGCGTTATTTGCAGGAAATAAACTGTTTGTACATATATTTTTCATATTCTCTGCCTGAAAGGAGAATTACATATATAACAAACTATTTAAATACGGCAGAAAGATTTCTTTATTTCTTACTGAAATTTTGATTGGTAAAAAAGTTAAAGTAAATTTAATGGCCTTATAAGGGATTTGGAATTTCACAAGAAAAAGCAAAACTATTGGTCTCTCAATTGCAACAATGGAATTTACTTCAAAATGATGTAAGAGTTTCTGTGTATCGAAGCCGTCAGATAACCCTAACACCGTTTTTTAATATGGAAAACAATTTGGTAGCCTGTAGCGACATTAAGGGATTAATGACAGCTTTAAATCTAGACTATGATCCAAAAGACTGGAGACTTTTCATTGATTCCTCAAAAGTACGTCTTAAAGCAGTGTTACTCCATAATGAAAACAAGTTTCCTTCAGTCCCACTTGGCCTTGCAGTCCATATGAAAGAAACTTATAGTAATTTGAAATTCTTACTGGAGACCATACAATATGAAAAATTTAAGTGGCAAATTTGTGCGGATTTAAAAGTTGTGGCGATTTTGCTTGTACTGCAGCTAGATTATAACAAATACTGTTGCTTCTTTTGCGAATAGGACAGTCGAGCAGGATCGAATCACTACAGAAAGAAAATTTGGCCACCTAGAGATTCTTTTCAGCCAGGAAGGAAAAATATAACCAGCGCGCCATTAATTCATCCAGGAAAAATTTTACTACCGCCACTTCATATCAAATTGGGGCTTATGAAAAATTTAGTGAAAGTCATGAACAAGGATGGACGTTCGTAGTTATTTAAAAGAAAATTTCCCTAGAATCAGTGACGCTAAAATAAAAGATGGGATATTTGTAGATTCCCAGATTAGTAAACTTTTCAGAGATGCGCAATTCGATTCCATACTTGAAGGTCAGGAAAAAGACGCTTGGAATGCTTTTAAAATGGTGCAATGAATTTTTTGGGAAGCATTAAAGCAAAAAACTACAAAAACCTGGTTACCCAATTTATTTCGTGTTACCAAAACCTAGGGTGTAATAAGTCCTTGAAAATGCATTTCTTGGATTCTCATTTGGAGTACTTTCCGGAAAATTGTGGTGCTGTAAATGACGAGCACGGTGAGAGATTCCATCAAGATATTTCAAACATGGAAAGAAGGTATCAGTGAAAATGGAACTGTGAGATGTAAGCCGACTATTGCTGGACTATTACGAGAGATAACCCAGAGGCTGCTTTTAAAAGTCGGGATAAGAAGCGCAATATGAGTGTCTAAACTTTAGATTCAACGATAAAAATTTGCTATTTAATTGCTTTTGTTGTACCAACATTATATTGTTACCTTTATTTTGTATGTTCATTATGTATGCCTATGAATTAGGATTTTGTGACAAATTTTGCGAGCCAACTAAAATCTTTAATACGTATTTTTTAGTTACTTCAATGTTGTTAAATCCAAAAAAATTGGGTTTGTTCAGGAAACAAAAAAAGTTTCGGGATCTCATCACCACAACGGCGGTTCTTAACTGTTTAGACAGATAGTGACAATACATGGGACATAAAATTGGATCAATTATTCCAATATGTGTCTTTAATGAATATTGGCTGTATTGTCAGCAAAACTCACCACGTCTCCTTCTATAGCTACATCCTGAAGGTCATGCAAATATAAACCAAACAATGAAGCTCACAGCACTGTACCTTAGGATACTTGATATTTAATTACCATTGTGCAGTGCAAATATCTAGAATATTAACTGAACATGATTTCCCATGTCAAACGCTTTGGCAAGGTCGACAAAAGCCTCCACATTTAGTTCGCCATTACTAACAGACTTGTACACATTCATCATTAAATAAATCATGATATCCTCTATCGACCATTTCTTGCTAAAACCAAACTGCCTGTCCGAGAAAATATTATGTTTTTGTAAGAAATTATATCGTTCTTATAGTTGGGTAAGAAAATAATTTAAGATGATCCGAAATTCTATATTCATCTCATGCGGCTGACTTGACACCCAGTGACTTTTTGCTGTGCGATAAACTTATAACCCACGACCAGCGAGAGAAAAATATTCTATAGTAAATCAAGTTCCTTGAACAAATCAATATTGTCTTTTATTTTTTCTGCTCTAATTTGTGCATACAATACAAGAAAATTTCAAACTTAACTGAGTAACTAGAACTGTTGCACGCTATTATTTATACGGCTTATTCAGCGAACAATTTACGGTTTACCTACAATTCATTGTAATCTTGTACAGCAAATGTGGATAATTTATTTCCAACCGCATCTTATTGTTCGGTCGGAATTACTATCTTTAGACAACAATAAGACATAGTGTCTTATTTAATGAAGGTTTTGTGAGTAAAATGTTAAATATTTTTTGAACAAAATTATATAAATGTAATACTGAAAACTTTAGAATAATTGATTTCTATAACGGAGTACAACCAAAATAATTAGTTAGCTATCACCACCAAAAAACATTCTTAATGTTATGTCTGTAACCCTGATCAATAGCCGTGTGTTCTTTGTTAGACCTTATCGGATGATAATAACATTGCCATTTATTTTAAAAACAATACATAGTGGATCACAAAAGTACTCGAATACTTTTTTAAAGAAACCCCAAAGTACTATTTACTACAGGTTGAGCTATTAGTAAGATAAACATTTACAACAAGTTTAAAATAATTATAACTTTAACATCTATTGTTTCAGTCAACTTTTGACTTAAGTATATATATATATATATATATATATATATATATATATATATATATATATATATATATATATATGTTATATCGTAGGCTTTCAAGGATGGTAGAATGAATGGTTTGGTTATTCCGGGTTTCAATCCGTTCGTTCAAAAAATTGTTTTCACGACGTTTCGCCGAAATCTCATTTGGTATTTTCAAGTGCGGTTCGTCTCGTTATTTGCTGAGAACTGGTCAATCGTAGCATAATTTTTGTGTCGAGTTTTGATATACTTCTATTTTTATTTTACCATCGCACCATCACAAGACGGTTTTAAACAAAATAGTTATTGTGTGTTACTCTTGTTTTATTGTGTGCTCTGTCGAAATGTCGCTATTCGTGTCTGGTCTGTTGTTTTGTTCATTTTAAAAATGACTGCAGGATAATGGATTGTACTGGATGCAATGGCCCGATGAGTCCCAAATGAGAACAAAACGACGCCGTCATCATTTTCCGGACCCACAACTTTTCCATTTTCTTGTACTTCCCCACATTTTTTAATACGAGAATATTTAATATTTATTAACAATTTATGTTCGCAGAGCTGAGATTTTCCTATTTATGTCTTGCCTTTTCACCTTTTGTTTAAAGCATTAAGAATAAAAATTTTTAAATTTTTTCCTTAATTTTACAACGAATTTTCTTTCGTAAACAACCTAAAATTTAAAATTACATGACACATGGTTAAAATCTTATCTGCTAACAAAAAGAGTTAAATGACAATTTTTTTAAAGCTCAAAAAAACATATTTTACAATTAAAAAATAGCATAATTTTAAATTATTCAATTTTCATAAAAATATGTAGGAATGCACTTTGAACTTGTCATTTTTATTTCAATATTTAAACTGTAAAAAATGTGGTTGTGAAAAATCTATTCTCTTTTGAGTAAATTAATTTTTTAATAATTAGATATGGATTATTTGATCTTCTTTATAACTTTTATAATATAATGTTTTAAGAAGATATTCCTATTAATTTTATTTTAAGAGGAGATATTAATATTTAATAACTCTTGTGTAAATATAACTGAGATTGCTTATATGAGTTCTGTAATTAACTATGTTTTTTTTTCTCTTTTTATTCCCATTATTTTCTTTTAGGAAGATTTGTTGAATTATAAAATTTTTATATTCGCTATTTTATTATTTTATCAGTATCCCTGTATTTTAAGTGTGTCAATAAGGTCTATTTAACTTTTTTTTTTAAATAAAAAGGTCTAAATTCAGGGCAAGTTAAAGTGATCAGTGAGTCAACATTTTTTGAGTTATTAATTGTTAAAAATGTTGATTTTTCATAAAAAAAATGCATGTTTTGCAACTGTTTCTATAAATAACTCCAAAACTATGCGTGTTTCCAAAAATATTGATCTTAACAAAATTGAAGCTAATAAGACAATAAAGAGATTGGTTTTTTATAAACATTATAAGTTGAATCCAAAGTGACTTATAGGTAGTTAAAAGATCATTTTTTTTATGGTGAATACTCAAATTCAAATGTTCGAGGTTAAATAACGGGAAACCGATACATTTTTCGGAAAAAAAAATTCCAAAGTATTTGGAAAGACCTTTCAAATAAGCTCTAAATGAAGTCTATTGCATTATAATTAAGCGAGTTATGATGAGAATAAGACGAGACTTTCGAATTTTTTAAGAAAAAGTAAGAAATAAAACCTACGCCATTTCCACCAAAATTGAAATTTATAGTAATTTCTGTACGATTTACTTTATTTTAGTATAAGTAGTTAGCTCAAAAACTTTAACCGGTTTAGAATCCTTATTTTAAAAAAAAGTACGATTTAAAAAAAATAGAATTTTACAAATTTCTCTAAAAATTTCTTTTTTTTTATAATAACTCTAAAACTACTAAATATACCTGAAAAATGACTAATAACAAAAATTTAGGATTTTTCTTAACAAGAATTTTGTTTTCTTTTTTATTTCTATAGGATAAAAAACAACCGAGATATCAACGTTGGAAGTGTAAATTTTATTGCATCCCATATTAGGATGAAACAGCGCTGTCGCCATCTTTTGGATCCGGAGTTTTTCCATACTTTGTAGTGCTCCGCACTTTTTAACATGAAAATGATGTGGATTGACAAATTTTATGTCCGATTAGCTAAGATTTTATTCTATTTTATTTTAAATTACACGGACAAAAACTTATCTATTTATTGATTTACTTGTTTGGCTTTAAAACACGCTAAACGGTGCTCTCATGGAGAGAGCTTTTGGTGCGATACGTGGCTTTGGCTGCTAAAATTAGCAGTAAGCCTGGTTGCCAGTACGACCCCTATCCTTTGGGTAGCGCGTTTCGTGTACTCGATTGTATATATTTCTGTTTTAATTTACCGTCGCGCCACCACATGGCGGTTTTTACAAATTTTGTCAATCTGTGTGGTTCTTGTGTTATCAAGTGAAGCATCGAGATGTCGCCTTTGTCGTCTTGTTTGCCGTTTTTGATTTTAAATTCAGCTTTATAGGATGCAAAGCCGAGATGATGGTTTGTACCGAATGCGCTGGCCTGACTAGTCCCATATTATAACGAAATCGCGCTGTCGCCATCTTTCGGACCCGGAGTTTTTCCATACTTTGGAGTGCTCCGCACTTTTTAACACGAGAATAATGTTGATCGGCAAATGTCATGCCCGATTAGCCCAGATTTTATTCTATTTTATTTTAAATTACACTGACAAAAACTTATCTATTTATATATATATATATATATATATATATATATATATATATATATATATATATATATATATATATACACTCATATACACACATAATATTACTGTATATCTAAGATTGAGGAAGAGAAAAAAACGGAGCACTTTGAACACCTAGTCCGAAGCATAGTGGGGACTTACATAGTTGAATAGATTAATATATGTGTGTCTAGAAGATATATATATATATATATATATATATATATATATATATCTTCTATAATGCATTGTAATATGCCAGTATATTTCCGAGATCGAAAGAGTAAACACGTGAAGCTGCCAAACCTGCTAAAAAAAATTTTTTTTGTTGATTTCACGACAAGGGGTAGTTTCTACGGGTTCAAATTTCACCAATTTATAAATGCACAATTGAAACGATTAAAGCTGTTAAAAATATTTTTTTCATTGCTTTCGGGATATGGGGTAGTTTTTAAGGGTTGAAAATTCATAGTTTATCAATAAATTGTATCATGAGCAGTAAACAAATGTTTTGTGCGCTGATAATGTGCGATTTTATTTAATATTTTAAAAACAATTTTTCCATGATTTTCGACTTAACAGATGGTTTCTAAGGGTCGAAAAATTTATGGAAATCATAATTTATGCTTCAAAATGTTAAAGAATATTTATTCTACTTAACTAAATAAGATTTCCACCGATAGAATGTTTAAATTTACATTTTTTCAATTTCTTGCAGAAGGGGTGGATTTCACCCCTAAAATGCAAAAAGCGCAAGTCGAGCTCATGTTACTTTTAAAGTTAAGAATAAAATAAGCTTGATCCTATATTTTCATGAAAATCGATGGAGGTTCAAAGAATTCTCAGGTGAGCCTATTTTTTCCTTCAGTGACTGAATTAAAATGCACAGCTTTGGATTAGTCTGGCCGTTTATAAAAGATCTTAAGATAGTCACACAAACAATGTATATAAACTTCAGTCTTACTACTATAACGTAGGTGCCCCAATTTTTTCTGGGGCTTTAAAGTATCTGGCGGAAATTAGGGCATATGTAAAGCGACCGGCAATAATAAATGTTGATTTTTAATAATATTGTAAAACATATAAAAAAACCTGTTATGTAACTTTAACGTAAAAGGGTAAGATTTTTATATCCCTTTTGTACTTGTTACCTTGTTAACTACATATTTCTTGAAAAAATTTTAGCTTTCCTAAAATGACATAGATCTGGAGGCTTTAGAATCTTGGACAAAGGAGAAAAATCTCTCGATCCAAGTTTTAAAATTTTTTTTGAAAGAACATGTTTGGTTTTAACGTGTCGGACGCGGCGGATGCACCCTAATATATAAAATTTTTGTTTGATTAACTAAATGAGAACAGAAACTAACGAGACGAACAAAATGCCTTAGGTTATTTTGTTTAATTACATGCCCCGTGTATACCAAATATCTGGCGCTTACCGGTCTCCTATGATAATATAAATTTACACACAACTTCATTTTACTCATCTAAAATTCCCGTATATCCTACTTTTTTGAAAAACAAAACCAAACAGTTGCAAAATTTATATAGTTTATCATGAAAAATTCAAAAAAGATAATGCATTATATGACCGGAAAAGAATAAACGCCTCTAGTGGCTTATAAACGTTACCATAATTCGGATTTATTACGTCAGGTTATAAAAATTTTCATGGCTGTCTACGCTTACCAAGCGCCCACCTTAAAATTAAGGGCGAACAGTAATGTCACCTTTTAACGGCCGAAAAGTCCCTTTTTTTTTATAAATTGTAAAGATATTTTATGGGGACGATGTTAAAAGGAAATCAATTTGTTACGTTTTTATCTTTTTTTTTTCTCTTTTAATGTTTCTTTTTTATACACCGTGTCCCTCTTACGCCAAAGTAACTTAAAGAAAAACATGTTTGTTCATTTCTATGTAAGGAACAACAACAAGCTTGCCTTTGTTGTCAGATGGGGAAATAAACATTATCGATTCGATGACACAAAAAATATTTTGATAATCAGACAAAACCATTTACTGTAAACCGGTTTCAGTGCTAATGTAATTCGCGCGCCAAGGATACCGTACCATTCAACATGGGAAACTACAAATAAAATATTAGTTAAAATATTTTTTTAAGTCAAATTTCAGTAACGTACAAAGATATCTTACTTCCATAAATTCTCATTACATCGAAAATCTCTGCAGGAATAATATCCTGTTGGAATTTAGATTTTATACAAGGTTATTCACTCTATACTCCACGGAATATAGCGGTCAAAATACGTGACTTTCAAATTGGTTTACTTTTGGGATATATTTGGGTCTTATATAGTTACTTTTTAAAATTATTTTCATATTAAACAGGATGTCCAAAAACCTCTGAAGATATCAAAGTTCCATTTTTTTAAATGGAACTCCCTGTATATTATTGCATTTTTTGGATTCTCTGATCCAAATAAGGTTTATAGTACTTAAACCTGAAGGGTTTTTTTAATAATTGGAATTTTGACAAGATCTAATCTAATTTGCATGTCTCAAATACCTGATATATTTAAATAGACATAACTTGATTAATTTAAATAGAACGCTATACTTTTTACCTTACCAGAAAATGTACCTTTTAAATACCTATCGAATGGTATGAGGACGTTCACTTTATTTCTATCACGTAAGTAGAGCGATGTTGTTTTTCCTTTTTTTAAAACATATTCTGAAAGTGTCCAGGAAGTTTATACCTTGTCATTGTGGTAGTAAAATGTTCAATCTACAGCAACCGTTTGTGTAAATACGCAAGTGACCTATCATCATAGTCCTGGTGATAATTAATTTACAAAATACATAAAGATACTGTAGCAATATTTTGATAGTTATTTTTATTTTATAATATATATATATATATATATATATATATATATATATATATATATATGTTTATATATATATATATATATATATATATATATATACCGGGTGTCAACGAATCTATTAGACAAGTCATAATTTCTAGAGTATTATGTGTATCAAATAGAACATCCTGTATATTTTAACATCTTTGGATTTCTGAGACAATTCTAGATCAGAGTGTCACATTTTAAAAACTTTTTACGTCTACTTCATTTTTTTTTTGAGCCACTTTTAAAATTGCATCTAGGTGGCCATGATCGGACGCAAACTAATCTAACGGCCTTGGGTGATGTCAAAAAAATACAATCGCAAAGTTTTAGTGACTAGTATGAAAGACAGGAATTGGATTAAAAATTTAACAAAATTAACAAAAAACTAACAAAATAAACTAATAAATTAGACGACGCACTTAAAATATTTGAAAGTACAGTAGCTGAATTTGTTAAAAAGTTTAGTGTAGTAAATGTTCAAAGTGCATTCCTTCTTTTTCACGACACATTTCAGCTCGTTCAATTGTTTCTCTCAACACGTTTTGTAGCATTTGGGACGTTATACTTCTAAATGCCCGTAAAATTATTTCTTCTAATATTTCAAGAGTAGCTAGGGCTGCTCCATAATAAACCCTTTCTTTAACATATCCCCATACAAAGAAATCGAGCACAGTAAGATTCGGTGAGCGGGCTGGCCACCGTACCGGACCATTGGTTGCAATAATTCGATTATTAAAATGCTCTATTAAATAATTAAGAACTTCTCTAGTATTGTGAGGCGGTGCTCCAGCTTGTTGAAAGTAAATTCGCCGTAAAACTGCTAAAGGTATATCATTGAGATGATTTTCGATTTCATTTTGAAGAAAACCTAAGTATCTAACCCCTGTTAACTGACCGTGAAACAATATTGGCCCAATTATTCTGTTTCCAACGATACCAGCCCAGACATTGACGCCAAATCTTTCTTGAAAATTGCCCTCTCTTATTTCATGTTGATTTTGTTGGGCCCAGTACCGAGTATTTTGCTTATTGAACATACCATTATTTGTAAATCGGGATTCGTCGGAAAATAGAATAAAATCGATAAAATTTGGGTTAACTATATGATTTTGAAGCAGCCAATCACAAAAAACTCTACCCGTCGATCGCCATCCTCAGTATACAAATGTTGATGTAACTGATATTTAAATGCTCGATATCCATGCTTTTTCAGTATTTTTCTTGCTGATTCATAACTTATCTGCAGTTCTTGACTAATTTTTCTTAACGAAACTGTTTTATCAATCTCAACCATAGTAAGTACGTTAATCTCAGTCTCTTCATTTATGATAAACCTCTGTTCCGCCTCTTGATTTCCTATTTGCCTAAAACGAGTCTCGACATACGGAAAATACTGATGGGCTGGATGTTGCCGATTCGGATATCTATGAGCATACAACTCGGCAGCATTCCTTGAATTTCTATGACACTCTCCAAATATTAATAACATATCCACTTTTTCACTTTGAGTATACATTATTTTAACGAAAATTTAAACTAAACTTAACGAAAATTAAGAAACTTTTACGTCTGTTCTTAGAGCGTATGTCACTGTCATTATCTACTTAAGTGAGTGATTTGTTTTCCAAAGAAGACTTGATAAAAACAGTTGCAAATTATTATGCATCATGGCTGTCCATGGCACACTTGTCATAAGTAAATAAATTATCCAGTATTTTGATAATAATATTTAATTTCTGTTCTTATGTCTAATCCAATCGCAAATAAATTAGTACCGTTAGATTCGTCAAAGAATGCTTTTTTCGAAAAGTAGTTGTCAAAAAGTGGTCGCCATTTGAAAATTATTAGTTAGAAATGAAAACGTAATTTTGTCAGCCTGTCTTATTCCTGTCTTTCACATTAGTAACGAAAACTTTGCGATTGTATTTTTTTGACATCACCTAAGGCCCTTAGATTAGTTTGCGTCCGATCATGGCCACCTAGATCCAATTTTAAAAGTGGCTCTAAAAAAATGAAGTAGACGTAAAAAGTTTTTAAAATGTCACATTCTGATCTAGAATTGTCTCAGAAATCCAAAAATGTTAAAATATACAGGGTGTTCCATTTAAAAATTTAAAACCGGGGCCATTTCCGGTGAAACCGGAAGTGACCGGAAAGTGGAAAATATGCGAAAACTCTCCCCTTCACATAACATTTACCTGTACCAATTCTCATTTTAATACACATAATATTCTAGAAATTATGACTTGTCTAATAGATTCGTTGACACCCGGTATATTATATGATATCTAGATAAAAAGTAAGATGTTAAAATAAAAGATATCTGGCTTAACAAAGAAAATACCAAAAATCATGCACCAACCGTGCACAGTGGGCAAAGAAGTAGTTTTTTGATTTAGAAATCCGCCACCAAATCAAATTTTAATCGATTTGAATGAATCTTTGCTTAAAGTATTTTTAAGTATCATTGTTTATGCGCGCTAATGCAACATTATTGAGGATAGTTGCCTGACCTCTAAAACTAGTTCAAAGTGCAATATATTGCTTAACAGAAATTAATTAGACTTTGGCGCGTTAAGAAAGGTATATTTTTGTATATTAGATGTCTTTCTGTACTAACGCATGCAAAATTTTCGAACCCCTAACCTCAAAATCTTTTAATGCGAATTTGGACGGTGCGGCACCCAATTGCTACATTTTATGAAAATTTGAACTTTGAGTAATTTTAGATAGCTAAATACAAATCTGGCTGCTTGATGAAATAATCAATTATAGGTGATATAAATGCCACAGATAATAATTAAATAAATATTCACAGAAACAGAGTCGCAAATCATATTAACAGTTTGAGAAGGTCTTCTAGCATATTCGCAACGTACTTTTGTATCCCAGTAATTTAGTTTAGAAAACATGAAATTATTTATTTAAGTTTTAGTTTGTAAGAAGTATACATAATCTCATAGAAACTGTTACAGTTATAGATTTGTATGTCCTCACGAATCGACAGGTTGAAAAATCTCTCTCTACATCCATAATATACTTGTACAAAGATTTGCTAAATCTTTCTTTCATTGCTTCAGTGCCGTCGAATGAACACCCTTAAACGATAGGCGGGCGAGGCCAACAAATTTTAGTGGATAATTTCACGCTTATTAAACTACATTAATGGGATACAGCAGTATGTCCCGAATGTGATAGAAGATCTTTTCAACCTGTTGGTTGATACACTCGAAATTAAACTAATAAGAAAAAGAATATAAGATAAATATATCAACACTACAATATTAAGGGATGCAAACGCAAAACAATGTTTGACAGAGGAAATCAACAAAGGGGCGACGAACATAAAAAAAGAAATTCTCCGAAATACTGAAACAGAACGTAAATGACTTTCAATGCGCACATAAAAATGTGTACGTAGAAAGGAAGTTTTAACACCAACAAAATACAAAAAGAAACATTGTTTGACATCGGAGATTCTACACTTAATGAATGAAGGACAACGGTTTAAAAAGAGAGAATTATAAGTGTTCGCGTTTTCACAGAATACGCCAAATAATCGTTTCCTGCATCATTTTGTGTTTTTTGAATAGATGTTCTAAGGTATTTAGTTGCTTATGGCATTTGGAAGTTACAGATAATTTACAACTATAAGAATAATAATTAGGAATATCTTTAAAAATGTTCAGAAACTCGAAACGCGATTTATAGTCGTCCAACAGGCTATAACAGCAATAATGGTAATAACATATTGACGATAGCACAAAACAGAAGCAAAATATTTATACTAGATGTTCGAAATGTCGACCATCCATTTCCAAACACATACATATCCTTTTTTTGAAACCACTGCTAACTCTGGACAACCTTTGCGGGGCTACAGTTTGAAAAGCATCTCTTATGCGTAAAAGGACATCTTCTAATAACACTGGAAGTTGGTTTAAAAGAAAATCGCGAGCATTAAACTATTTAAAGGTCCTTCAAAAAAGTAGGGTCCAATTAAGTATGGACCCAGTATTCCTCCCCACACATTAACTGACCACCTACTCTGGTTTCTGATAACTCTGTATTAATGCGGATTTGAATCAGAATAGTAATGGAAGTTGTGTCCATTCACGAAACCATTGTTATGAAAACTACATTCATCACTAAACAACACATTATCAAAAAAGTGTTCATTTTCTGCTACTTTATCTAACACCCACAAGGAGAATTCAGTTCGGCTGTCAAAATTATTTCCGTGAAGCTCTTGACAAAGCTAGATTTTATAAGGATGAAGCACTTACTTGGATAATGTTAGTATTTTCGCATATATCATTCTGACTAATATTGGGATTTTCAATCACTGAATCAAGTACAGTAAAAACATTTTCTTCATCCTCAGTAACAGGTTTTCGTAACTGACACTTCCACTTTACCAAAAATGATTTAATAGTCTCACAAAAACGGCTGGTTTAGGATGGTTTTTTTAGGAAACCTTTGAGCATAGACTTGAGAAGCCAATAAACAATTTTGATGATATTTTCCAAGGATAAAAATGACATCAATACGTTCTTCCTTTGGATAAATCTTCATTTTGACAAAGCAATAACACAATAATATTCAAATAATTCAATTCAATAAAGAAAGTTTCACAGTTACAAAAAATATAACCGCTACTATAGCAACAGGCTTTGCAGAATAAACCGATAGATTAAATGAATTATCTGGCCTTTCTAAAGACCATAGGCAACTAGATACATTAGAACATCTATTCAAAAAACAAAAAAAATGGTGCAGAAAACGATTATTTGGCGTATTCTGTAAAAATGCGAAGACTTAGCTATAGAACACTCTTATACTATTCGATAGGTATTTAATAGTTACATTTTCTAGTAAGTTAAAAAGTATAGCGTTCTATTTAAATTAATCAACTTCTAGCCACTTAAATTTCTTATTTGATTAGTTTTAATTTTTTGGACACCCTGTATAATATAACAAGTTTATTATAATTGGGATATAAAATATGATTTATTGTTACACTTCACTGTAAATTTCGATCAGAATAGAAAAGGCTTTTAAAATTTAAAACTATAAAAAATCAAAATCGTGATTAAAAAATTAAGTTGATGATGGTTACTCGAAGACGAAACAATAAATTAGGTTTTAGATATCGTCATTTTAAAGCTTATTAAAAGTTGCTGTATAAAGCTTCAGCTTTACTCTAACTTTAATATTAACACCAGAAAAAAATTTATTCAAATTCCGGAAATTAAAAAAGACATCAAAAATTTTTAACGGTTTCATCTTTGGCTCTTAAATTACGCAAATTTTTTCCCTTTTAATCAAATTCGTATCTCTTACCCATCTCTTTCCATATCGACGCTTTCCATCTTGCACAGTATACCATTTGTTGGTCACATATCAACAAATTATGCAAAATGTTAAAAAGCGTCTGTTAGGATCTCTTAAATTATGAGTAAATATTTTAAAAAACATATTTTTCTTCTTCTTCTTCTTCTTCTTCTACCTTCTATAATAGGTCCCTGACCTGTTCCTTCTTCGATTCTCCTCATTCTGAACATAAATTATCGCTCCACCTTTTCCGTGGTCGACCTCTACTGCGTGTACCACTAGGCGATTTATCTCGTGCGATCCTTACCAGTCTATCCTCTGTCATTCGGTTTATGTGTTTGTTCCATTGTGTCTTACGTTGTAGGACCCACTCATTAAGGCAGTCTGTGTTGCATGATTGCCTAATGTTATCGCTTCTTTCTCTGTCTAGTAGCGTTTTTCCTGTTATTCGTCGAAGTATTCTTATTTCTGTAGTCTCCAATAGTTGTTTCGTTTTTGTCGTCTCTGGCCGTGTTTCTGAGGTGTATGTCATAATAGGTCTAATTGTGGTTTTGTAGATCCGAACTTTTGTTTCTTGTTGTAAGTGTTTGTTTCGCCAGATCACGTCGTTGAGGCAACCCGCCACTTTATTTGCTTTGGCCACCTGCCCTCTTACTTCATCTTCGATGTTGCCATAACTAGTTATGTCGATTCCTAGATATTTGAAACTCATTTCTTGTTGTATTATTTGACCGTCTAGTTCTAGTTTGCATCGGAGGGGTTATTTTGTGGTTGTCATACATTTAGTTTTTTCGGCTGAGATAATCATATTATAATTTCTTCCCGTAAGATTAAAGGTATTTAACAATCTCTGGAGGTCGTCTTCATTTTCGGCACATATCACAGCGTCATCAGCGTAACAGAGAATTTTTATTTCTGTATCACCCATTTTAGATCCTCTACCAAGTCGCACCTCCTTTATTATTTCGTCCATTATCATGTTAAACAACAAAGGACTAAGCGAGTCTCCCTGTCTAATACCGCTGTTGACTGGTATGGGTGTTGATAATTTACCGTTAGTGCGAATCTGAACTTTATTGTTTGCGTATATGTTTTCGATGGTCTGAATTATATTGATAGGAATATTTCTCTTATATAACAGGTGGATTACATCATCTAGCTTTATGCGATCGAATGCTTTTGTTAGATCTATAAAGCATAAAAATGTTGGTTTATTGTATTCTATAGATTTTTCGACTATCCGTCGTAGAATAAATACTGCATCCACACAAGACCTTCCTGATCTAAATCCCTGCTGTTCGTCTTCCAGTGTTGTAACCGAATTAATTTTATTTTTGATTACTTTCGTAACGAGTTTCAGAGTTGTGTCCAGTAGATTAATACCCCTGTAGTACATATTTTTAAGGAACTAAATTTGAAGCTCGGTCTCTTGTCACTTTATACACCATTTTTTTGTAAATATTTTCATTAAAATTTATAGACAACATTTGGAACGATATGAAAAAATGAGACAAACCCAAAATATCCTAACAATTTTTAAAAATATAAGAGTTAACTGATGGGATCGAGTTTTAATCATTATTTTGATTAAAAGAAAACAATTTATGCAATACCAGCAATGATTGCTCCTTAATTTCCGCTATATATTCTATCATCTAAAAATTGTTTCTTGAAAAAGCATACTAGAAACGATATTTACGTATGGATGTTGTGCAGAAAATAATTAAAAGCTCTGTATTCTGCCCATCTATAATAGAATTTACAAGTACTTTCTGATTTAGCTCAATGTCCATAGTGATCTAGTCATAGCCTCTCAGCCTATAAAATAAAGAGAGCTAAACATCAAATAGAAGCCATTAGAAACGGTGAATTGCACCATACTAACTACCTTTTTAAAAGTTTGTTTTGAAGTTATTAGATTAGTCACGATAGCCCAGCTAATTTTTGTTTGATATAATTAAAGTTAACCAAGTTCCGACTTTCTTCGCATGCAATGAAGTTTTCTTAATGGCTGGGTATAAATATGTGCCTGATAAAAATAACTTCTGATTTATGGTGAAAACAGTTTTATGGCTTTTTAAGTATTGTTACCTTAATGACAGCGAGGGATTTACAGGTGAAATAAAGGGGGCGTGGCTTCACCTGGAATAGCGTAAAGAATGAACAACAATGATACGAATGGGCAAGCCTTGCGTCATCTAACATCAGGATAAGTGAAGGAAAATACTCAAGGAAATAGGTAAAAAAAATATTTAACATTATTGTGGCTGAGAATATAATGACTTGAGTGATTTTAAATAATCTTACTTAGAAGTATAAAGAAGTATACTTCTTACAAAGCATCAGGTGTACCTTAATAAACAAAAAAAATGGTGTCAGTCAACATAAAAATTAAAGAATTTTTTTTATATATATATATATTCTCCTTTCAAGCAGGGAAGAAGGAAACAATGTACAGAAACTTTGCTTTAATGACTTATAAATGTCGATGTTTGTGTGTGCTACTGCAGAGAATAGTCTTGCATAACCTCTAAAAATCCGTTTAAAGTGAAATGTATTATTTAATAAAAAGTTATTAAGTTTTGACAGGCTAAAATAGGTCTATTTTAAGATTTAAGACATCTTCCTGTTTTTATTTTCGTAATTCTGGACCAACATTTTCAAAATTTTTAAGCCTCTGAACATCAAAATTTATATATTTGAATTGGGAATGCATCAAATAACTAAAGGAAACATTTTCATGAAATTTCGTACTATGGGTAACTTAAGATTACTAAATACAATTCCGCCTTTAGTATAATCAAATAATGGATTGCACCAGCGCACTAACGAGCATTTGGCCTCAAAAACCAGACAAAAAGGAGAAATGCAAACTATACAAGTAATCATCGAAATTATTTTTTTTGTATACATGAGTAACCGTACTATCATAAAAATATAATAAAGTAGCCCCTCCACGCAGCTACGCTCCGCACAGTTAATTGCAATCTAAGCTTCGTTCAATACGCACGCATTCGTTCTTGATATATTTTTTTCAGACTTGTGTTTGGTGTCTGGTATTTTGTAAAGTGAATTTTAAAAAAAAAAATTTTGTGATGGAATCTGAAGAATAAAGTATGTATTTAATTTTAATATATATTATTTAAAAATATAATGACTGTTTAGTATTCTTATGGACGTAAAACAATATTCAAGAAAATTTTCTATTTTTTTGTTTTTCTTTTTAACTAATTAGTGTTTTTGAAAATGTTCCGAGCTAGGTCGGGCTATAATTCTTTTTTTATAATAAACTATAGACATTAACCATATCATAACAGTCAAAACATTTTCCACATGTTTCCACCTCTTAGAAAAACCGCTTTGAGTTCCATGGGTCTTTTTTGCAATAATTTTGGCTATTTTTTACTTACATACATATTTTTTTTCCTATAGGTACAAATTTTACATCAAATGTTATTGAGGTATATCGTAAAACGATATACATGTTCTTTAAACAAAACACATCCAGCACACTTGAAGATAAGGTATTATTTATGGAACATAAGCTTTGCGAAATGATGAAATGTCTCCAAAACAAGTACCATACCTTAAGTCATGATTTAAAACATTTTAATAGTGATTTGAAGAAAAGATGGATATCATCTAACAATATTGAAGAAAGATTTTTGAAAAAAAAACGAAAAATGGCTTAATACATCAATACCAGTATATAACTGGGCCACGAATTCTACGGAACGCCCAAGGAAGCATTTCCAAGAATTACATGATCGTAGTAAACGACGAAATACAAAAGAAATCCGCGAACAGGTACCTGTTGAGGAGCTTACCTATGCAGCCAGCGTACGTCAACGAATGTCTGGAAATGTCGTGGCCTCTAAATTTATAATAGATGCAACTTCAATACCAACAAGAGCCAAACTTTACAGGAAGGTAATAAATACTGCTCAGAAACCGAAAGTAAAAAATTACAATCTGAACAAGCTTTGCAAATCTTTGTTGAAGGTGACTTTACAAGGAGGCAGTGGGAGTTGTTACACGATTCACACAAGGGTATATTTCCTTGCTATACTCTAATTCGAGAAGCAAAGAAACTCTGCTATCCAAAACCAAAGTCAATCGGAGTTACGGAGACGAGTGTTGGAGTTGTGCTTCAGGACCTACTTGATCACACAGTAAAGAGACTTTGTTTTTATCTTGAGAATGATTTTTTATGGGAAGACGATACCCATTACGTTTTTTTAATATTACTACCCTCCCCCTCCCCACCCTAAGTCAGCGCCCTTTCATCCGATGGGTAAAATAATGCCAGAAATGAAATCGGAGCACCTAAAAACATATAAAACGATACCCATTACGATTTTTTAATATTACTCCCCTCCCCCTCTCCACCCTAAGTCAGCGCCCATTCACTCGATTGGTAAAGTAATGCCAGAAATTAAATCGGAGCACCTAAAAACATATAAAACGATAACCATTACGTTTTATTAATATTACTCCCATCCCCCTCCCCACCTTAAGTCAGCCCCCCTTTACCCGATTAGTAAAATAATGCCAGAAATCAACTTAGCGCCCTCAGAAATCCCCAGATACTGATTTTGACAAGTCTAGAGTCAAAAACAAAGACGTTATTAATTTTGTCCGGTTTTTGAGGTCAAATGCTCGTTAGTGCAGCGGTAAATACATATAGAGATCTGAAAAGTGGAATATATTCGGGACTGTGGTGGTAATAAGTGGTTATTTATGTATCATAAAAAAAATTGAAGGATTTTTTTAATTAACAAATTATGTTGTAAAAAATGTTTTTCCGGCTTGCAGAAACAACTACATAATAGCTAAAAATATATCAAAATCGATCAATTTGTTTAAAGGCTGCTGCAAGAAATGCTTTCAAAAATATATTAATAAATAAAATCCTTAATGAAAACCTTTTAACAGGTTGTACACCGAAGAAATCAAGAAATAGACGGGTTTTGTATTTCAGTTTATTTTTTTATTAAAATCGGCCAAGCGCTTTCGGTCTAACAGACCATCCTCAGGGCTCAGACCTCGTCAAAAGGCACACCTTAACCCTGCCAGTTTGAGAGCAGTCGCCAGCCGTAGCCTCCACACAGAACAAATTGTACACAATTAAAAAACTTTGTCACAAATTAAAATTAAAACAAAACATTCAACACACTCGTACATTGACATTATTAAAACAATAAACCTCTTTAATAAAAATCACACTCTTTTGGATTTTTATTAAAGAGGTTTATTGTTTTAACGGTGTTAATGTACTAGTATGTTGAATGTTTTGTTTTAATTTTAATTTGTGACAAAGTTTTTTAATTGTGTACAATTTGTTCTGTGTGGAGGCTACGGCTGGCGACTGCTCTCAAACTGGCAGGGTTAAGGTGTGCCTTTTGACGAGGTCTGAGCCCTGAGGATGGTCTGTTAGACCGAAAGCGCTTGGCCCATTTTAATAAAAAAATACACTGAAATACAAAACCCGTCTATTTCTTATAAAATTATTGCCCAACTTGATCCATAGACTCGTTTTACGCAAAAAAATCCATGATTTGTAAAAATAATCCCTAACTTTTTTTTGCAAACTTCGATAAATGCATGTGGAATTTTCTATAGAATCAGCGAAAAAAATTGCAATATTCCGGTGACGGAGGGGGGGGGGGGGTTGTAGCCACTTTTAGACCCCATCAATATTTCCATATATTTTTATATTTTTTGGTCCGGAAAATCGATTTTTCGATATTAAGCCATAGTAAATTTTTTATGATATATTTTTGAAAGGTTTTTTTAAATAAATGGCCGATTTTGATGATCGTTAGCCCATTTAGTAGATTTTTTAAATGCTCATATTTTTTTGTCCAGAACATTTTCCGAAAAAATTTATTGTTTTTGTACAATCACAAAACAACTTTTCTGACCATTGTGCGATGGTTTGTGTCACTTATTTGAAGTGGAATAACCGAAACTAAGCGTTCTAAAGAAAAAGTTTTAATACAAAAGTTGTAAATAATTAAGCGGGGCATGTCAATGTTACCTTGACGTTGACCTTGAGAGTGTCTTTTAGGGTAAATTTAAGGTCAAATTATTTTTTAAATGGTAATGCACAAATTTTATAGAACTAATTGAATTTCTAGCAAAATCCTGATCGAAATTTATATGTAATATGAAGGTCACTGAAAGATCAAAATCTGGTTTTCGGGTAAATCTGTAAATAATTTGCCTATAAGTCAAGCGTAATGGAAAACAACTTTACATATAAAAGTTGCTCTTTGTTTCTTAATGATTAACACACTTGGCCTTTAAAAAATATATAACAAATATATAGGTCACGGTAACAGAAAAATGCAACCTTAGTGGCCTACATGCATCAAGTATTACTAATTCCTGAATGACAAACAGCTTTTTAAGATAATACTAAAAATTGTAACTTCCTGGACTAAGTTTCCTGTAATGATAATATCGATTCTTGAATACAAATATGGCTTGTAATTTTAACTTAAAGAACTCTAAAGGTTTATTCTAACATCGTAATTTTCTGGAAAAATATACTATTTGTTCAAGAATAAGCCAACATTTAATATTGTAATTTTATAATATTAAGAACAGGAAGAAGAAAATCGGGTGCTTCTATGAAATCTTTAATATTACTTAATGGGATCAGCTTTATAAATACAGTTATTAGGTAACCCAAAACCACTATCATCTGAAACAAAATTTTGTATATCAAATTAGTATTGATCCAAGAAATCTTCGATAAAAATATCTTAACAAAATATTATATTTTAATATTTATTACCATAAACCTCCATTAATTAACACATCAGAATAACAATATTTAAAATTTCAGTAACGACAAAAATCCTAAAAGATTACCGAAACCTTAAGAATAATAAGTTAAAACTTTTAACAGTGTTATTATTCGTATTTTTCTGTACATGTAACGCCATCTTACCTAAACTCCTTAAAGTTTTTCCGATGAAAGCATTTTACAGCAATTTCATTGAAGTGCCTTGCTTCCATACACGAAAGATTAAAGTTTCTATTAAAAGATGGAGATACATTACTAGATATAATAATTTTAATAAATTAGATTTGAATTTTTTTCTCTAATCAAACAAAATATATTGTTAAAGATATCCTTTATTCAAATATTATTTTTGAATATATTTATTCTTTTATGATTTCTTCACTATTTTTGATTTACTTATACCAATATTTAAAAAATCATTTTTGTTTCTTCGATTAGATGATATCGAATGATTACAACATTCGTAAGGGTATGCAACCATTGAGAATATTTTGAAAATACATTTAAAATCTATTGTTAAACGTGATTCGTTAAAACTACTTTTAAGTACGTTTTATGTTTATTATAGGGCATTATATTGCACAATATAAATAAAAAGTCACGATTAGTCTAATCAAAAATTGTTGTTCTTGAGTATGGAAAATATAGTCCATCCAAGACAGAAAAATAAGGGGAGGCTGGTATTGAAATAGGTCTTAAATATCATGCAGAATAAGAATATATTTTTCTTATCTTCTAAATGTTTTACTACACTTTTTATTAAACAATTCATTTGAAAAAACTAGGCTTTTTAACAAAAAAACAGAATATCTTAGAAAGTAAGCTTTACATCAAAAATTTTCTCAAAGAGCTAGAGAATTTCCTAAGACACAGAAAATTAGTGAAAATATCAGAATTTATGCCTTTTTCTAAGTGGAATGTATTTGCCAGGAGCGATTGCTGTCGCTGTCGCTTTATTATTTTACCAGCAATTGGAATTTATTTATAAATATTTAAAAATCTTGGGAATTTTTTTGCAGGTTTGGAAAATTAATAAAAATTGATGCAATTCATAATTACTTATAGTTTTTGGCATAAAAATCACAATGCTTTCTTGTAAATTTTGATATTTCAAGATATGTCATATCTAGAGCTCTTTAAAAGTTCACATTGATTTTGAAAGCTTTTTATAAATGGAAGTGTAAATTAAGTCATTAGACTTACAATGTAGCTTCACTTCTGGCAACACTTGGGACTCGTGATATGGAGGCACTGCAGGTGAACATATAATACGCCTTCGCTACAAGTTTGGTTGCCCGTAGCGATTCCTTTTGTGAAGCAATTTTTAACCGACTTCTAAAAGAAGGAGGTTCTCAATTCGTCGCGTATGTATCTTTTTTTTACGTATGTACACCGATTACTCCGGAACGGCTGCGTCGATTTGAATGGAATTTTTTACGTTCCGTTCAGGAAGTTGCTGCGGTGGTCCCATATTTTTTTAGATGAAATTGGTGCAGTAAAATCCAAGATGGCGCTTACAATATGGCGGCCAAGAAAATTAATTTTGTCCAATTTTCTCCAAAATTGGTATGGAAGAATTTTCGGGGTTGTACCCAACGAATCTAAAATTATTTTTAAAAAATTCAAAATGGCGGATCCAATATGGCGGACAAAAAATTCAATTTTGTCCAATTTTCTACAAAATTGGTATGGGGGAGTTTTCGAGGTCTCACATAACAAATTTTAAATAATTTTTAAAAAAATCAATATGGCAGATCCAATATGGCGGACAAATATATTTAAATTTGTTCGATTTTCTCCAAAATTGGTATGGGAATATTTTCGAGGTCGCACATAACGAATTTAAAATATTTTTAAAAAAATCAATATAGCGGATCGAATATGGCGGGCAAAAAATCAATTTTGTCAGATTTTCTCCAAAATTGGTACAGGGGGAGTTTTCGGGGTCGCTCATGACGAATCTAAATTTATTTTTAAAAAATTCAATATAGCGTATCGAATATGCTGGATAAAAAATTAATTTTGTCCGATTTTTTTCAAAATTGATATGGGTGAGTTTTTGGGATACGAATCTGATATTATTAAAAGAAAAAATTAAATAAGGCGGATTTAAAATGGCGGATTAAATATTCTACATCTCTCGATTTTGTTTAAAGTCAGTATTGGGGGATTTTTGTTAGTGTTAATTACGAAATTAAAATAATTTTTGAAAAACTCAATCTGGCGGAATCAATATGGTGTCCTAAAAATTTTACATTTTTCGACTTTCTTCAAAACCAATATAGAGGGTTTTGAGGATGTAAATTATGAATTTAATGGTATTTTTCAGGATTCAATATGGCGAATGCAATATAACTGACTAAAGATTTTACATTTTTCGATTTTATTCAAATGTGGAACTAAATCGTTTTTGAGGATGTAAATAGCGAATATAAAATTATTTTAAGAAAATCTAATACGTCAGATGCAATATGACCTTTTAGAAATTTTAAATTTCTGGATTTCAACTAAAATGGGTACTAGGAGGCTTTGAAGGGTTTAGATTTAGATTAGATTAAAACACTAAAATTATTTTTTTGAAATTCAATATAGCAGATCCAATATAGTAGGAAGAAAATTTTACCTTATTTGCATTTCTTCAAATTTGGTATTAGGGGGTTGGGGGGCGGTGTATTTACAACTATTAGGTTAATAAGATACAATATGAGGGACCAAAAATTTTACATTTTTCAGTTTTATATAAAATTGATATTGCGGGGTTCTTGGGGTATATAAAAACTCAATATACAATATAAAATATATCGGGCTAAGAAATTTGCAAGAAATTGACGGATTTTGTATTTCAGTGTATATATTTAAAATTATTACAATCGGCTAAGCGCTTTCGGTCTAATTTAGACCATCCTCAGGGCTCAGACCTTGTCAAAGGGCACACCTTGTCAAAGGGCACACCTTAACCCTGCTAGTTTGAGAACAGTCTCCAGTCGCAAGCGTAGCCTCCACACAGAACAAGATGTATACAATTAAAAACTTTTAGAAACTTTTAAAGTTAAAATTAAAACTAGAACATTCAACACACTGTGCACATTGACATTATTAAAACAATAAACCTTTTTAATAACAATCCAAGGGTGAGGTGGCATAAATATCATAAATAATTCAAAACTAAAAATTGATAAATAAAATATCTCTCTCTCTCTCTCTCTCTCTCTACTTAACGAACTTAATGCTGAAAAGTTGAAGTTAAATATAGAGTTTAACAGAAACACTCAATTTTCCCGGTCTTTTTTATTGAATATTCTGCATTAATCTGTAACCTAAAACAAGGAAGAGTGATTTATTGTTTTAGATATGCTGTAGAAAGAAATAGTTATTGTCTAAACCTATAATTAACATTTAAACATTTTTACAGACACATACGCCATTATAATAAAACTAGCAGGGAATTTAATGCTACCATACAAATATTTGCACGAGAGAGAGAGAGAGAGAGAGAGAGAGACCACGATTTCTTGCCATTCCTTCCTCCAATTGTTTCAGAGAAAATATGTTATCAATGTCAGAGCATCTGCACATCTGGCTCATACTTTTGATAAAACGACCTGAATAAAACTGGGAAAAAACATTTAGGGCACATTTATCTGCATTGAACGTAGAGATGGCAAAAAATCCTTCCGTTCACCCCATCAAGTGGAAGTCATTATATAGGTCTTCAAAATTACAAATACATATTTTTATTACATTTTTAGTTTAGTTAAATGTCTAATTAGGACAACTATTAAATCTAAACCCTAAATTAAAGTATATTAGGTACGTGATATATTATGCCTAATGGTTTTAAGATAAACAACCTTAGTCAAATAAGTATAGTTACTAAATCAACGAATTACATATATTTTGTGTTTAATCGGTTTTCAGTTGGCAAGTGGTAAACTTGAACTATTTTAAAGGTTATCATGTCAGCATTCTGCAAGTTTCTAGTGATATTATGTGTATCCCTTTTAATTTATCCACCAGTTTACTGCAAATCTAAAAACTTAAAAAATCCTTATAAAATAATTCTCGTAGTTGTCACCGCTGTCATTATAACAGCATATGGACATTTCTTTTCGATGTTAATTTCTGGATCTTCTCTAAAATTCTCATTAAAAATTATATACACAGTAGCCATCTTGTTCTACTTCGTCTGTAACGTCATTGTAACAACAAAACTTTGTAGAAACGGTAAAACAATTTTTGAACTATTTAAATGTTTGGAGTTATTAACAGCCCATAGAGGACCATCTTTAAAAATGCATACAAAAATAATAGTTATTATTTGGTGTTGTTTGGCTGTAGTGGAGCTGTATACGAGAATAAAAAAAACTGTGTCAAATGTCGGATTTCTCTTCAAAGACTTTCTCTTTCTTAGAATAAAAGCCACCATTTTAGTGGCATTTTTAATAATTTTGGAAGTTATCAGAGGTTTTAAAGAACTTAACGCTCGATTAAAACATTTTAAATCTTTAGAATACATTGTCAGAGATAAATGCATTCACAATTTATTGTTAAGGATCATATATCTTATAAACGATATTTTTGGTTCCTTTTTAGCAAGTGCTATTTTCATATGTTTTTTAAGTCTTTTATATACTGCTGTAATTCTGATTTTGAGCATGGACTCCAAAGATATTCTATTGTTAACCAACAGTAGTTTAAAGTTTTATTTCCATGTAAGTATTTCCTAAAAAAAAAAGTATTCGAAATATTTTAAGTTTTTTAGAACCATGCAGTAATACCCAACTTGTTTGCTCTTGACTTTGTACTAACATATATTACCACACAATAGAAAAATGTTGAATTGCCAATATTTTAATATTTTGAAAACTACAAATTTTTGGAATAGACAATCTTATACAAAGTTACCCTTATTTTCATATATAAAAATGGGTGCTTTCTATTTGATAAAAATTTACTTTTGACGATTTTTTAAATATAATTTTTACTCTTCCATTTTGACCACTCTGTACTCATAATTTTGAAAATATCATAAAAAGATTACTAAAGTTGATCTTCGTCTACAAGAAAACTAACCCAAAATAAATAATAAAGCCTTCCTTATAGAAAAAATTTATAGTTAATTTTTGGTCCGCAAACGTCATTTTTGACATAAAAATTTAAATATGTCTAAAACGATGAGACTTAAGTATAGAATATTATGAAATATGTCTATAATTTTACGTATAAATCAAAAATGCAATAATATATAGGGTGTTTCATTTAAAGTAAGCAAGTTGACATTTACTTCCAGTTTAACCGGGAGTGTCGCCATCTTGAAAATATTTTAGCGGGTTGTCCCCATTGCACGTTAGTGCACTGTCAAATTTTTCAATTTTTCCTAATTATAGTTTCCTCAGAATCCAACGATAAATTTCCCGGAGAACTACCCTGTATAGAAACAATTTATTTTCTGCAAATACAACTTTGGTCCTCTTTTCATACGCATTTCGACCTCCTTATAGTCTCGTTAGTGGAATTGTATCGAACCAAGTGCAACATTCGCAGGAAATAACTGCTAAATAAAATTTTCTTCGAATAAACAAACTTTCATGTTTTGAGTATGCTTGTTTAGTGGTGCACTGCAATTGCATGAAACATTTAATGAGAGTTTTTATTTCAGGTTGTAGAATTTATAGTTAACTTTATTTTTAGTTTCATTTATTGTGCTTAGTGGTGGTAGGTCAAAGATTGTCGATGGAAGCAAAAAAAACCGTCAATATATGTTATGACATGCTGCAAGACTTTAATAAAATTAGAATACATCAAGAAATAAATAAGCAACTATATATTATTGCTCAGCAAGCTACTTATGGAAACACTAAGCTGAACGCAGCAGGATTTTTTGATATTGATCACTCTTTAATATTATTATTTGTCACCTATATTATTACTTATGTATTAGTCTTTTTTGACTTGTAAATAATAAAGCATGAGTGTCAAGAGTTAAATGAACTCAAAAATGTCGTGTTTACCTGAATTATTGTGCTCATAATCAGCTTTAAAATTAAATAATCAGTTTTTGAATCAGTGAGTGGGTAATCAAAAGAAATTTTCGAACGTTCTTTATTTTTCTTTTATGTGTTTTATGTTTATATTCATATGAATTTTCGATTGAGATATATCTCAAATCTTTATCGTATCCCCAAATGAAAATTTATACGCAGATTTTATAATTCCGCAATATTTAAGTATACAAATTCACTTGGAAAAGAGTTAATAAATATTGAATTTGATTTACTCTCCCCTCCACATGTCATACCTAGATGAAAATCTGAAAACACATAAAGTTTTATAACTACAAAAGAAATGGTCGCAACGTAAAAATTCCAACGGTATCTTAAAAAAAAAAAGAGAGAGAGAGAGAGAGGCATTTTATTTATCAATTTTTAGTTTTGAATTATTTATGATATTTATAAATTATTTGAACTCCGTGCTAATCGCGATTAATGTACTTCGCAATGACTCCAAGGTGGCAAAAAAGTACCCATTTTATCCAGAATTGTAAATCACCCACTAAAAATTCTTTTGATTATTAGAGTTCTCCAAATACCAATGAAATATTTAGTCTGTAATAGTAAATCCACTTTTTAAACTTCAAATTAATTTTAGATTGGTAATATAGGCCCCAAAACCTTCCAATATCGATATTTAAAGAATTTGAGACGTAAATTTCATAGCCCGATATATTTTATATTGCGTATTGAGTTTGTACACGCCCCAAGAACCCCACAATATCAGTTTTAGAGAAAACCGGAAAATGTAAAATTTTTAGTCCTTCATATTGTATCTTATCAACCTTATAATTGTAAAAATTTAAGTTCATATTCGTAATACACGACCCCGAAAACTCCCTAATAACAAATCTGAAAAAATGCGAATAAGGTAAAATTTTCAACCCACCATAATGGATCCGCCATATGGAATTTCAAAAAAATAATTTTAACGTCTTAATCTAATCTAAATATAAACCCTTCAAAGCCCCCTAGTACCAATTTTGGATGAAATCTGAAAATTTAAAATTTCTAAACGGTCATATTGCATCTCACGTATTAGATTTTCTTAAAATAATTTTATTTGAACAAAATCGAAAAATGTAAAGTTTTTAGTCAGCTACATTACATTCGCTATATTGAATTCTGAAAAAATACTATTAAATTTATAATTTACACCCTCAAGAACCCCCTATATCAGTTTGTGAGAAAGTCGAAAAATGTAAAATTTTTAAAACACCATATTGAATCCGCCAGATTGAGTTTTTCAAGAAATATTTTAATTTCGTAATTAACACTAACAAAAATCCCTCCATACTTACTTTAGACAAAATCGAGAGATGTAGAATCTTTCATCCGTCATATTTATTTATTTTTTTAAAATAATATCAGATTCATCAGATAATGTGCTAGCCCAAAAACTCCGTCATATCAATTTTGAGGAGAAAATCGGATAAAATTGATTTTTCGCTCACCATATTAGATCCGCCATATTGAATTTTTTTAAAATAATTTTAGATTCGTCATGTGCGACCCCGAACACTCCTCCGTATCAATTTTGGAGAAAATCGGACAAAATCGATTTTTTTGGTCCGCCATATTGAATTTTTTTAAAATGTTTTGAATTCGTAATGTGCGACCTCGACAACTCCTCCATACCAATTTTGGAGAAAATTGGACGAAATTAATTTTTTTTGTCCACCATATTGGATCCGCCTTTTTGAATTTTTTTTAATAATTTCATAATCGTTGGGCACAACCCCGCAAATTCCTCCATACCAATTTTGGAGAAAATCGGATAAAATTAATTTTTTTTTTGGCCGCAGTATTGTCAGCGCCATCTTGGATATTACTGCATCAATTTCGTCCAAAAAAATATGGGACCACCGCAGCAACTTCCTGAATATAATAGAATAAAATATTGGCGAAGCGGACGTGAAAATTTGTCAATCTACATGATTCTCGTGTTAAAAAGTGGGGAGCACTCCGACAGATGGCGACAGCGCTGTTTCATCCTAATATGGGACTCGTCAGGCCACTGCATTCGGTACAAACCATCATCTCGCCTTTGCATCGTATAAAGCTGAATTTAAAATTAAAAAACAGCAAAAAAGACGACAAAGGCGACATCTCGATGGTCCACTTGATAATACAAAAACCACACAGATTAACAAAGTTTGTAAAAGAACCGTCATATGGTGGCGCGACGGTGAATTAAAACAGAAATATGTAAAATCGAGTACACGAAACGCGCTGCCCAAAGGATAGGGGTCACATTTTTCGGTACTGGCAAGCAAGCCTACCGCTTATTTTAGCAGCCAAAGCCACGTGCCGCACCAAACGATCCCACCATGAGAGCATCGTTTAGCGTGTTTCAAAGCCAAACAAGTAAATAAATAAGTAGATAAGTTTTTGTCCGTGTAATTTAAAATAAAATAGAATAAAATATTGGCGAAGCGGACGTGAAAATTTGTCAATCTACATGATTATCGTGTTAAAAAGTGCGGAGCACTCCAAAATATGGGAAAACTCCGGGTCCGACAGATGGCGACAGCGCTGTTTCGTCCTAATATGGGACTCGTCAGGCCACTGCATTCGGTACAAACCAGCATCTCGCCTTTGCATCGTATAAAGCTGAATTTAAAATTAAAAAACAGCAAAAAAGACGACAAAGGCGACATCTCGATGGTCCACTTGATAATACAAGAACCACACAGATTAACAAAGTTTGTAAAAGAACCGTCATATGGTGGCGCGACGGTGAATTAAAACAGAAATATGTAAAATCGAGTACACGAAACGCTTTGCCCAAAGGATACGGGTCGCATTTTTCGGTACTGGCAAGCAAGCCTACCGCTTATTTTAGCAGCCAAAGCCACGTGCCGCACCAAACGATCCCACCATGAGAGCATCGTTTAGCGTGTTTCAAAGCCAAACAAGTAAATAAATAAGTAGATAACTTTTTGTCCGTGTAATTTAAAATAAAATAGAATAAAATATTGCCGAAGCGGACGTGAAAATTTGTCAATCTACATGTTTCTCGTGTTAAAAAGTGCGGAGCACTCCAAAATATGGGAAAACTCCGGGTCCGACAGATGGCGATAGCGCTGTTTCGTCCTAATATGGGACTCATCAGTCCACCGCATTCGGTACAAACCATCATCTAGCCTTTGCATCGTATAAAGCTGAATTTAAAATTAAAAAACAGCAAAAAAGACGACAAAAGCGACATCTCGATGGTCCACTTGATAATACAAGAACCACACAGCTTTGGCTGCTAAATTAAGCGGTAGGCTTGCTTGCCAGTACCGAAAAATGCGACCCCTATCCTTTGGGCAGCGCGTTTCGTGTACTCGATTTTATATATTTCTGTTTTAATTCACCGTCGCGCCACCATATGACGGTTCTTTTACAAACTTTGTTAATCTGTGTTATATATATATATATATATATATATATATATATATATATATATATTTATGCCAATGCTACAGTTTGAGGACTTTTATACTACGTATAAGTTATACAAGTTATACGGTATAAGTTTACATGTATAGCCGACACTTTGAGGACTCCGAAAATTCTGTCAAATATCAAAGTGGCAACATCGCATTATTTCCTTTTGACATTTCAAACGATTATAAAATTAATTTGTATTCTGTGTAAAAGATTACAGATTTGTAAACAAACAATAAATATGGTCATCTTTTTATCAGTTTTAATATATTTATCCTTAATTTCCAACGATTCTTTCCGAAATCCGATCAACAACTGATATTGTTGGTCTATTTTTATGTATCCTTGTTTGAAAAGAATACTAATTAATCTGTCATCACATGTTCGGTTTAATTTTATCATAACTTTTTTGTTCCGTGATTTGAATTACGCCATGAAACAGTCAACCATAAAGATAGGTTATACTTTGTGCGGTCAATCCTTATTCTTTTATTCGTCCAAAAACAATTAGTAACCATAAAAGATCCCCGATATTTTGTATCAATAACCTTTGTTTTTGGAGAAGGTGGCGCGTGGTGCACCATATTTCACGAGATTTATGTAATTATGGTTTTGTGTTTTCAATTTCTTCCCTGGGCCTATTAACCGGATTGTTAAGACTGATCCTGCAGTTAAGTATACCTTTTATTTTTGCATTTCAACACTGATCTACCACTAGCCTAAACTAACCAAATTTTTGTAAATATAGATATTTTTTCATTTTGCTACTTTTCTCTGGTAAAGCAAAAGCCCCAAAAGATCAAGTTGATGTTTGTTTGTATTGGCGTTACTGTCTTTGCCATTTTTTAAAAAGTATTGTAGTTTTTTTTAATTTAAGATTTCAAAAACACAATAAGTAATTTTTTAAACCAAATTGCTCTTTTGTAAATTAATAAATACCTAAAACGTAAAGTGCTAGACTTAAAGTTAATTTCACAGTATCTGTAAGTGATTAGTTGCTTAATGTGATGATTATATGCAACTGCTATTTTAATATCAAATCTGTTTTCTTAAATTTTTATTCATTCCCATTTAGCATGACTTTTTAAGTAGGTTTTGGTATTATTTTTAATGAATTAACAAAACAAGTTTTTACTTTTTCTATATAAGTTTATATGTATTTTTTTACTATCATTTTCATTATTTTAGATAATGAAGCTAAACAGAATCGAAGGGGTTTCATTGCCACAAACACTAAGAAAAATTTTATATGGAGTGCTATCAAATAAAGTGGCAAATATTTATTTTTGTGATGGAGCCAAAATGAATAAATCTTTAAACAGTCGGCAAAAGTTTTACTGGGTAAGCATAAAAATACCATGTATAACATCTGTTTTTATTGATTTTTAAATTTTACATAATGCTAAAACATCTAAAATGATAAAATACAAATAAATTTTTTTACATCAAGAAAATTTGTAGATACATTGAAATCAATTATCAGAACTCCACAAAGATGATGCTGTTGTTATAGCCCTAAAAAGTGTTGGTGAAAGTCATAAGGTAGGAAGGTTTAAGTTTTTGCTAGAAAAAAAAATTTCTTTAACCATATTTTACGAATGGCATGCTATTTGATTACTCTACTAAATACACTTATGGTACCTTAATGGTCTTTGGAAGCATATCTGGTATACTAAAGTATTTCTCTTTTTTAGGAGCTGTTTAATGGAAACTTAAATATATATATATATATATATATATATATATATATATATATATATATATATATATATATATATATACCATAATTTTGTTATAATTTTGAATATGTTATTAAATTAGAGATGTAAGCTTAAGGCTGAATTATTATTTATAACTTTGTTTTCAATAAAAGTGTCCTGTTTTTTATCTTTTGAATATATTTATAATTCATGTGCAAAAAAATTAAGCACAGAATTAGACTCGGCAGGTTTCTGAATGATATTTCACAAATGTATTAGCCACATTGTAGGCAACGTACTAGAAATAGATCAAAAAATTATTTCATTAAAAAAAAATCTTAGAACCTTAGGTAGAATTAATGAATTCATTTTTGTTAATGCAATATTTTTGGATATTTTGAAAAAAAAAAGTATTTTACTCTTGAACCACACCTAAATTATCTGACAAAATCTTTATATAACTGAATTATTGCCATCTATCTTGATACATTTTTACGGCTTAGATCATGCAGAACTTTTTATAAAGAATAACTTGTTCTTGTGAAACTAAAAACAAAGTTTTCCATATGTCGCCAACTTAAGTAGACACGCTGTATATTAAGAACTAACTTTAAAAAATCTAATTTTAGTGTGATGTTTTTTGCATATTAATCACAAATTTATGGAATATTCCATGTACCTCTTCCTTAATATGTATCTAACCTATGAAGTAATTTGCTCGGTGGTGGTAGATACATAGGATATCCTGGTTACATTCTTAGTACATGCCTATAGTTTAATGCAAACACATGGAAATATATGAAAAGAATATTATTTGGACATCATTTAGTACTTCTATAGCACAATATGGTACATAGAGGTGGACAGTAATTTATTCTCAGAAGATGCCTTATCTATCCTCAGTGTAAAAAAGTCGCATCCATAATATATTCATGTCCTACAAAGGAATATGACTGTCACATGAACAAAATATACCTATGTTTTCTAGGGAAAATCTTATTTCAATTATTGTTAACATATTTTTATAATTTGGCGCTTAAGCCTACCAGCCAATTAGACTTGATTATATTAGTTTTATAGGCGACTAATTTCCCCCAAACCTGTCATAATTTTATTAGTGAGGAATAATTGTTCTGTAAAAGATTCCCTTAAATAGATAATATGTAAGTAATAAAGAAAATACAACCAATTTTTAATGAAATAAATATATACAGGATGACACAGTACCCATGTAATTTTATTATTTCAAAATCAATTTCTTGGTTGACACAGGCAAATTCAGTAAAATTCCCTGGATTTTACAGACCACTCTAAATATTGCTCCAGCCAGTGATTCATTCCACTTGTGACAAATTTTAAATTACACAATATAAAATCAACGTATATGAAATTAAAAGGAAAATTTCTTTTGCTTTTAATATTTGACAAGTAAATTTAACTAAACAATATATAGATTTTATTAACTAAATGGGTGTCAACGATTTAAATATATCATGTTTGGGAGCATTTGCCATTTCATTGTTAATTCTGTATCAGTAATTTTTTAATATTCAGTATCAAGACCATAAACCCATTGAAACCAACTATTCATTTAAAATGTGACATATTGATAACTTAGGTGCAGATTTTCTCACCCATAATTAGTGTATATTACACTTAGACTAAATGCTCACTCACAGGATTATATAAAAGCAAAAAAGTACAAATGAAAGCAAAAATGACAGGCAATATTAGTAAATAATTATTATTTTTTTTGTTTTTTGATTAATAAATTAATTTAGACTTTAAAATACACCTATATCCAAAATTGTACGAACAACTTAAATTTTTAATAACGAAACTATCATAATAAAAAGTAAAGTGGCAAACATGGTAGAAATGTTAGATGTCTGTTAAGTACCCACTATACTAAGCAAAAATGATTAATGATTAGGTATGACTTTTATGTTAAGTTTAATTAGAGTTGCTCAACTCTAGAGTTGAGCCAATAACATCTCCTCTTCAATTTATATGGTAAAACCAATGACTATTGTTTCCATTTCTTTATTGTATATGCCAAAAAGCAATGAATCAGAACTTGAGCTGAATTTTAGAGGTTTCTGTTGGTGTTATTTTTCATCACAAATTCTCGCTTTCAAAAACATTTTTTTAAATTTCTATTGCCATCTGCTCCTGAAATGATAACTTGTGTTTACACCTCCCCAACAACTAATAAATTTAGACAACATGCGTCTGTACCTTAATCTTTTGGAGTATAATATGAAACATAAAATTTTCATTGTCAGGATGTGTGTGAATGTTGAAAAAAAAACAACAAATTAAAAACGAGCATAACTCTATTTTTGATCAATGTGTAATATATTAAAAAAAAACACCGAATTATCTTTCATAAACTTAAATTGCGAAAAATTAAAAAAAAAACTTAAAAAAGGAAAATTTGTTTATATATAAATTTTTAGATGAGAAAGTTTGGTTATATGTGGCGTGGCTTACTCCACGGCAGCGTAGTTGATTTTAAACGGATATAAATCCGGTCAAGTGGCATTCAGAAAGTTGAATTACAGTTTAGCAAAAAAGAATATAACTACGGTACAGTAATCTTATCTTTTAACAAAATATTACTTCATAAAAGTTTTTAGATAAAGTCAATAGTATGTAATTAAAGGACTGTTCTATTAAGGGAAGGATTGTAAGTTTTATGTAAAAGTACAAAATATATACGGTTTTTAAACTTTTCTTGTAAAGGAAGTACACAGTCGCAAAATGAGAAGTACATTACATGTCTGCTATTATCACGGATTTCTGAACTAAATGGATGACAGGTGGTAATGGAGCTGTCAACGGAAAAATGTCCGGAGTATGCTCGGCGCCATTTTGGGTAAGAGTGACGTTTTGGCACGTCAAATTAACCGTCAAAAGTCAAAAATAGTGTCATTGTTGTTATTATTGTGAAATAATCTTTGTTTTTCCTTGGATTAAATTTATTTTAAATAACTTAATAACCAAGTAATATGCACCAAGCCATCAGTCAAATATTTAGGTGTAAATATAGACCACAAAATTATCTTAAATTGGCACTTTAGAACTGTTAAACAAAAAATGTATACAAAGGGTCAAATACCTTAGGAGTCTAATACACAAAAAAAAGGAATCTGAAGAAAAACAACTCATATATACAAAGCAATATACTGACTTTAATAGGAATACATACCTCCTATATACAGTAATTGCAGGAAGCCAGCACTCGTAAAACTTGAAATGGTAGAAACCTCTGCTCTATGTAGTATTACTCAAATCCATCGTCCTAGCTATCCACCAATCAATTATTGTATGAATTCACTTAACATCTAGCCGATTATTGTAAGACTTCCTGTCCTGACAAGTAAGTTTGAAAGAAAACATGAAACTTGACCGGTGATAGAGGAACTGAGTACGAGCAGGGGCCGGAACCATAGGCCAGCCCGAAGACCCCCATTAATGATACTATTCAACCCTTAATATACTTTTTTATTATTTTGTGAAGATTTGTAGGGGCTTGAAGACCAAACGTACTATAAATAAGCTTTTTATTCTGAAGGACCTCGTTTGTTGGCTTGTATGGTTCAAAATTATATGTCCTAATAAATTATAATTAATAATATTTATTTAATTGTAGTGTAGTATAGTGTTTAACACAGCCTAAGGAAGTAAAATGTTGTATTTAACATTATTTGAATATAAAATTGAATGTTACTTATTTTAATAAAAGTTTTAAATATCTTACAAATTGTTACTTCTCAATTTTTTTTATAAGTTGTGTTGATGAAAACAATTATGTTACACTTAACTGTTTAAAGTAAGTTATGGACATACGGACACAGGTGTTTATATTAAATCCATAATTAGAACTAGTCGTAGGAAAACAATTTTTAAGCAGCACGCTCATACTATTGAGATATGAACAAAATTTAGTGTAATAATTTTGTATGTCTATAATCTCAAATTTACTTGAAATTTGCGAAACATTCAACTTTCTAAGGAAATTTTAATTAGAAAATACTGAAAATAACGGGGTAGTACCTAATTAATATTTCAACTGTTTTTTCAAAAAATAAAACGTTTTGAAGAAACGGTTCGTCAACATATTGCTTTTTTAAGGACTAGTTATTTTTAACAACCAAAAATATAATAAAAATTATTAATTTATTTTTACGACCGACCAATAGTATGACAAATATCCACACATAACAATCAATTGACACCAATTGGATTAGTTGAGTAAGGTTATAATGTAATACTGTCATTTTATCTCTTTCTACCATTCGTTTCGTTCAATTACTTATGTCGATGAAATTTCGGAAAGGAATGCAAATTGCTTCAAACCTTGTCAGTGGGAGGTAAACGATTACGTTTAGTCGTTATAATTTTTCAGTGGCGACAGCGTATTCATTGTTATTATAACTTCACCTTACCCAAAATGGCGCATAGCATGGTCCGGACATTTTCTGTGTATTTGACGATCAGTACATATACTTTATACGTGCGTGGCTATTATACATTGTTTTTCAATATAACCATAGTTGCCCGATATCGAGTTGTATCTTGCACAAAAAGGAGGGATCTATCTTTCTGTATCAGTGGCGTATTTTTCTTACATGTGACGAAAACCTTACTGAGCTCTTATTGGTCCATACGTTACGAGACCACCTTCCTAATTTTAAAACATCATGAGCAAAATACTCATGAAAGAGATAAGCGACAGAAGAAAAGAAGATAACCAGAGTGTGGATGATAAATCGGCTGTATTCTTTTGAGTAAATTATATGAACATGTTCTTTTGAATATGCATTTACTTGTCACTGGGTCAAAGTGATCATGATTAATTAAAGTGACAGAACTGAAAGTGATAATTACTCAAAAGAATATACCTATCATTAGATGGAAACGGCCATGTTTAGCGTCCCTTTTTAAACAGGTATGCATTGAATGTGCTATACGCATTATTTCTAAATGTCAAAAAATGATTGGGAACGTCAGCAGAATAAAAAAATTCTGTAGAAGCGGCGTTGCTTCGATTTTTTTTTAAGAAAAATAAGATACGTAAGTTTCGCAGAAAATAGTATTTTGTCACAAATGGGACAATGACAGTTCCATAAGGAAAAAAAGATGTATGTTCGGATCATGTCTTTTTATTGTTAAATATACATGATAAATTTTCATGTTTTATGATACTGTCTCCACGTTCAGCATATTTAAATATTGCACCTGTCGGGTAGCGGAAATTCGTTACGCCGATAGTACACTTTTATTTTATCCCACTCCAGCTATTTTCTCTCCCCCTATTTATTATATCGTTGATAACAATAACACTCTTTTTATACTATTCAGTTTTGATCGTACGGTAAAAAACTATACTTCCGTATTCTTTTAGTGAAGTGAATAAAGGCACGGTGCCATCCGCTTTACAAGTGAAGGCAAAAAGCTGGTGGTGTATACAGTGCTGTCAAATGTTCCACAGAAAAATACTTGCAAACTTTATATTTATTCCTGGAAATTCCTGGCAAAATGCGTGTGATAAGAAAAAGTTGATATTGTTCAATTAAACTGCATTTTAGAAAAAGATAGATAATAAGATTGTCCATCCTTTAAATTTTAGACTCCAAAACCATAAAATAAAGAAAGAAATAACTACATGTGAGAAGCAAAAAGAGATAGTAGAGAGATTTAATTTTAGAGATGGGGCATCTTATCGATTTTCATACACTTGCCATCAATTATATATACATTTCGTCTTTATATTTTATAAATTTCCGAGTACAAGATATCTATTCGTGGCAAATCCCTGGCATGATAGTATTCCTGGCAAAATTACTGGCATAGCTAATTATTCCTGGCAAATGCAAGGAATTACTGGCAAATTGACAGCCCTGGGTGTATAACATCCGTCCGCAACAAGTGGAGTCGATAGTTACCATACGGCGCCTTTGATTCAGTCATTTACGTGACGATATACCACAATGTACAAAGTTATACGATATTCTCGTAACTTTTGGACCAATGAGAGATCTGCAAATGTGACGTACTAGAAATGCTAAATACGGAACTGACAAAGAAGCATAGATACGCTGTCGCTGTGTGAAACAAAGCTCGATAGGTAGAATTCGGTCCTCAAAGCATTATTGTCACGTATATCTTGCTATATTACCGAGTTACGAGGTAACCTGTCTATTTACCGACATTAATTATATATAGGCTTTCACATCTTCATGATTTGAGTCGTGCGGCTACATTGTTATGTTGGACTATTCATTATTTACTTTAGTAAAATTGATGCTAAAGTTTTGATAACCTATAACCAAAAAACCTATAGGTCAAAACTCTTGCAGCCAGATTCACTAAAAATATTTGAGATTTATAACCGATCTAGTTGCCTTGAAATTTAAATCGCCCAGTTTTGTTTTGCTTATGATATTGTCATAATTGATATCACATATGTAATTAAATAAACGCTTATATAGGGATATTAGGAATAAAAATTTTGAGATAAAGCGTTGAAATTTGTAAGGAAAATAGTTGTGTATCGAAAATAAATAAAATTCTTCATTTTTGCCAGTTTAGTAATAAAACAAAATGATTTTTTATGCATGTATTTTTGGGCTTAAAGTTTGTTGACTTATTGTTGTTCTTGTCTAAGCACGCTGCTGTCAATTAAGATTGTTTTAAAATTAAACCATGTTAGTGAATCCGGCTGTTGTTGTTTATGGAGATTGGATCGTCACACGAAATGCCTGGTGTGATTTGTTTAAAATAGAAACAAGACTTGGATTCGATAAAAGTTAAAGAAAAAATGTGCTGGGTATAAATATTTAATACACCAGTAAAAGATAAACTTAACAAAATAGGTATTAATTGTATAAAATTTAAAACTTTGTCAATGTAGAAAGACAATGTTCTTTGAGATTAATGTTGCATACCCTTTTATGACTGTTAATTTTTATCTTTGACAACTAGTATGGTACACAGCTGACATTTGTTATGAAGTGTTCCTAATGGTGTTGACTCTCAATTCTCGTTTCGTGTTATTTCTCTACATAAATCCTCTCAAGAAAGGAATGATGCAGTATCTTCAACTACAAATTCATCTATGTTGTGTATAAAATTGTGTAACAATATAAGCTTTAAGAATAGTGGTAGCAAAATCAGGAACGGATCCAGCCTTTCTCTTGGGGGCGGGGGGGGGGGGCGGCGGGGTGATATCACAAAAGTATAGAATGACAAGCGAAAGCAAGTTGTCGACGGGGGAGAGACGCCAGTAACATTCCTATTTCTAGTACAAAAGGCAGAATCGGATCTATCTTTCTGAATTCGAAGCTCTTGGGGGGAGTGGGCGATCGCAAGAAACAACAAGTTGTCGATGGTGGGGGAGATGCCAGCAGTATACACATTTCTAGTTTAAGAGGCAGAGTCGGGTCTATTTCCTGAACTCAAAGGAAAAAAGTTTTCGATGGGGGGGGGGGATGTCAGCAGCATACATATTCCTAGTATAAGAGGCGAAATCGGTTCTATTTTCCTGAGCTCAATCCTCTCGGGAGAGGCGATCGTCCCCCTCCCCTTGGATCCGCGTCTGATACAGAGTAATACTTTTTCCGAGTCTATAAAATTTTATCCTCTCAAACTTTTTTTTTGGGCGCTACTGACTTCATTTGATTATTCATTTAGCTTCCCATCTTATCGTGAAACTTTTTTGTTTCCCAAGTTTTCTTCTAAAAGGCAATAGTTTTTCCACAAAAAATAAAATATCTTCAGATGCATCTTCAATTAAGTTCTGTAGCGGTGTTTTATTAAGTAACGAAAAGATAAAGTAGGTTGTTGTCAAATAAGAGTACGCCTAATTTGTCATATTGTTTTTTTTATGATGTGTTATAATTTCTGTAGATAAGTGTAATTGATTTTATGTACTCTTAATTGTAAAGTTCGGAAGATTTTTTTAAACATAGTCGAAAGAAAGCAGCTATTTTTATGTAGATAGTTGCAAAAACAAGACTGAAAGTGTTTTTTTTCATATGCCAAAAAGATGAAAAAGGGAAATAAGTTTTAAAATTTATACCCCTTACAAGCTGTAGTTAGGTTTGTTCACTGGTTGTTCAGAATTATATATTTTTATTACTTTTTATTCTAATTTTGATCGCCTGTTAACGGACAACAAAGAACAAAAAAGTTTTAGAAAGAAATAGCTGATTTTGCGACTACAGAAAGTGTTGTTAAATTTACTTTTGCTTTCGGTTTACTGAAATTTCAACATTTTCATGTGATCTTAAAGGACTTAAATATTTTTAGCAATTTTAAGGATTTTAGGAATTTTGAAAGATTTTAGAGAGTTTAAAAGTTTTTTAAATGATTTTTGAGACATTTAAATATGTTAAATGGGTTAGCTAAACAAACTTATTCCAAAATTGGTTTAATTTTCAAAGATAGCCTTCCGTTGACATTGGTAATTTGGGTTTTGCTTGTCTGCATTTTCCACACGTACCCTAAGAGTGAGTCCACACGATAAGAAAAATTTCGACGTAGGCGTATTACGCCCATTTATGTTAAAAATGTCTCGTCCACACGAGCAACTTTTATCGTGCAGTCGTAAAGTGTTGTGTATGTTTTTTTTGTGGTAACCTAACTTTTTTTCTGATTTTTTGATAATATTTATTTATGTATAAATTAAAATGAAAGAAAATAAAAAAATAATTGCTGCAATGTTGATATGTAGAAAAAGAAAACTAAAGAAAAAATTACAAAAGATAAGGACATTATTAATATATTTATTAAAAAAACGGAAAAGTCGTCGCTACTAGGTCCGATCTGTTTTTGAGAAAAACATTGGACAAAGGCTTGGACATACTAATGATATAATTCTAGAAATGTGAGAAAATGATCTTGATCTTTTAAAAATATTCTCCTGTTACTCTTTGTGAGTTTGAAAAGCTGTTGTTGGGCCAATAATTAGGAAACACGCTATGGAAATGTGTACAGCTATACCCTTATTACTAGGTTTGAAAAATCATTCTGATATTTAGTTGATGAAATCAGCATGTGAAAGCAACAGTGCGCATTCCGAGTCGGTAAACAGTGTTTTTGAAATTAGTCATGTTACTTATGCAATAATATGAGACTCTTTAAAACAAGTTTTATTTCCGAAGTTTGCCACTTCTATCTGGTAAAGAATTGCCAAGGAGTGCGAAGACGAGAGTTTCAATATAAAGTGTCATTTTAACAATCGTTTTAATAATTACAATTGTTGGTAATTTTTAGAAGAATACATTACATACAGAGTCCACACGATAAGAAAAATTTCGGCGGCAGCGTAGCGTAATAAGACATATGTCAAATTTCAAGCATTGTGATTTGTTAGATTTAAAAAAAGACAAAGACCGAAGATTTCCCGCCTAAATCCGCCTTTTCCAAGGTCATTACGCCAAATGATGTTGAACTTTTCAGCGGACTGCTTTAAAAATGGCGGAAACTGTTTATTTCCAATATTTTGTATGAAAACATAACCTATGTTTTTTTTTAAACTTTGTTGTTTTATTTATATATTTTATTTAGCGAGTTTTCAAATAATGGATATTTATGAATTATGTTAAATTGTTTTAATTTATTAATAATGTTTGTTACCGAAGATCATTACTGCTTGGTCCTCAAAAAAAACTGTTTTTGTACATTTTTTTATTAATTTTATAACAATTACAATACTACAGGTGTTCGTTATATAAATTAAAGCTTATGAAATAAAGGCCATTATATAATACAATTTCTATTCAACGACAATCTCTGATATCGAGACGCTAATCCACAGACATGCCCTTAGCTATGGTTACCAGATCAAATAATGAGATTCCCTGACAATATCCCTAACGTTTCTATAAATATCCGGACATTTTATCTGAATGTTGTATGTTAAGACAGTGAGATTTTCTAAATTTTTGCAATCAAAGCATCAAATGCCAATATCGAGCGAGTCTTCTCATTAATGGGAGCATAGGGGACTAAGGAGAGACATAGACTGTCTATATTGTTATAAGCTTTGCCTTTCGTTGCCACCAATGTTATAACTTTGCTAGTTCTGCTTTTAGTTTATCATTGGTTTCGATGAATTCAAATAAATCTTCTAATATTACTTTTTTAATATTTTATTATAATGTTCACTAATTCATGAGGTAACAACAGTTATTGTTTTTACTTACTAATTTAATGTTACTCTTGTAGTTTTTTGATTTTAGTTCCTCTCATCATGTCCTAGTTATATTCTATTCTGTATGTAAATTATATATTTTACAGTAATAGGCGTACTAACAAATATAACTTATAACTATTTATTTACATGATTACTGAAATGAAAAAGTGTGTATTTATGGGACGATGACAATAAACAAAACTAATGGTCTCTGTAAAAAGTAAAGTTTTAGAGTTTCGGAGATTAAGGCATGCTTTTGTTTGAGCCTATTAGAACATAAATTTACTTAAGATATAACTGTTTCTTAAGGGAGTATTAAATATTAGACTATAATTATCTATTAATCCATAAAAGTAACTTAAAAATATATATAGTAATTTAATAATTAATAATTTGTAGTAATAGTTGGTTTACAACAATGTCTTGTGTTAAGGTTCTACTCTAGACACAATTTAACTTAAAGAACATATCATGTGAAGAATGTCATGAAATGGTTATAAAAGTCCAGCAATTGCCAAAAGAAACATCAAGCAATAAAAAGTATGAAACTAAATTTAATAATATACTAAATTAACAATTCACTCATTTTGTTAACGTTTAATCAATTTATTTTTTTCTCACTAGAATGATTAATAAATATTTTTTCATTACTTATATTTTCCTCTTTTAATTTCAAAAAAATACTGCCAACTGCAGTTTTTTCCTCTTTCTTCCTAACAAGGGGCTAAAATTTCAGACATGTCAGGAAAATTCCTGTCGTCTGGTAACCCTACCCTTAGCAAATTTTATATAAACCTATTATAAACAATTAAAAAGTAAAAATTAACATTAATGGAAATTTAATAACAGAAATCCAGTTAGTGTTATACGTAATATATTCTTCTAAAAACTACAAACAATTGTAATTATTAAAACGATTGTTAAAATGACACTTTATATTAAAACTCTCGTCTTTGAACTCTTTGGCAATTCTTTACCAGGTAGAAGTGGCAAACGTCGGAAATAAAACTTGCTTTAAAGAGTCTCATATTATCGCACAAGTAACATGACTAATTTCAAAAACACTGTTTACCGACTCGGAATTCGCACTGTTGCTTTCACATGCTGATTTCATCAGCTAAATATCACAATGTTTTTTCAAACCTTGTAATAAGGGTATAGCTGTACACATTTCCATAGCGTGTTTCCTATTTATTGGCCCAACAACAGGTTTTCAAACTCACCAAGATTAACAGGAAAATATTTTTAAAAAATCAGGATCACTTTCTCGCATTTCTTGAATTAAATCATTAGTATGTCCAAGTCTTTCTCCAATGTTTTTCTCAAAAACAGATCGGACTTAGTAGCGACGACTTTTCCGTTTTTTTAATAAAGAATATATTAATAATATCCTTATCTTCTGTAATTTTTTCTTTAGTTTTCTTTTTCTACATAACAACATTGCTGCAATTATTTTTTTTATTTTCTTTCATTTTAATTTATTCATAAATAAATATTATCAAAATCAGAAAAAAGTTAGGTTACCACAAAAAAAAAATTACGACTGCACGACTGCACGATAAAAGTTCCCCGTGTGGACGAGACATTTTTAACATAAATGGGCGTAATACGCCTACGCCGAAATTTTTGGTATCGTGTGGACTCACTCTCATTCTCACTCTCATTATAAATTAGGGCTATTCTTTTGAGTCATTATCACTTTCACTTCTATCACTTGAGGTAATCATGATCACTTCAGCCCAATGACAAGTAAATGCGTATTCAAAAGAACATGAAGTTATCAGTTTCACTTTTTTCACTTTGATCAATTGATAATTACTCCGAAGAATAACATTTCATCATCTAAGGGTGAGTCCACACGACAAGAAAAATTTGAGCATATGCGTATTACGCGCTTTTGTATTAAAAATGTCTCATGAACACGGGATATTTCGTTACGCGATTATAAGGTCTTGTCTTAACCTAACTTTTATCAGGATTTTTGTTTATATTTTATCTAAAAATTAAAATGAAGCAATATAAAACATTAATTGCGGCAGTATTCGAATCTAGAAAAAAAGTTACAAAATGTAAGGAGAATATTGATATATTATTTATTAAAAAAACAGAGAAGTCGTCGCTACTGGGTCCGGTCTGTATTTGAGGAAAATATTGGACATACTAATAATTTAATTCAAGAAATACGAGAAAATGATCCTGATTTTTTTAAAATATTTTCCTGTTACTTTTGGTGAATTTGAAGAGCTCTTCGCTGTTGTTAGGCCTATAACTAGGAAACACGACATGGAAATGTGTACAGCTATACCCTTATTACTAGGTTGGAAAAAACATTGTGCTATTTAACTGATGAAATCAGCATGTGAAAGCAACAGTGTGAATTCCGAGTCGGTAAACAGTGTTTCTGAAATTATTCAGGTTACTTGTACCGTAATATGAGACTCTTTAAAAGAAGTTTTATTTCCAAAGTTTACCACTTCTACCTGGTAAAGAATTTCCAAGGAGTTCGAAAACGAGAATTTCAATATAACAGTGTCATTTTAACAATCGTTTTAATAATTACAATTGTTTGTAGTTTTTAGAAGAATACATTACATATGACACACTAACTGGATTTCTGTTATTAAATTTCCATCTATGTTAATTTCACTTTTTAATTGTTTATAATAGGTGTTGTCGTATATGCACGTCCGTTGTTTTGGGAAAATTATTAGTGGAGAACGGATTTTCCGCAAAAACGCCACGAGGTACGTTTCGATCGAACGCGAACGACGTATACGAGCTGTGAATGACTTGCGTATCAGGATTTTTGTCATTTATGGTAAGCGTTTGTCCCTGCATTAAGTGGTACCCACCTTGAAGTGAAGCTTGGATGTCATTTAAAAATTGTTCCATTGGACAAATTGAAGTGTTGGGATATAATTGAGCATTTTGATTTATTTGGGTCATGTCAGATTTATTATGAGTATAGAATTTTGTTAGGTCAGGCGCAACCCCACGAGGGGCCGCGGAGGTCCCACCAAAACCACCCGGACAGCCTGAAAGGCCACCCGCCTCATCAGACCGGAAGGAACTGTGAGAGAAGGGATTGGACATTTTTAAAATAAATTATTTTTCCTCTTAAATTGGAATGTTTTGTATAAAAATACAAAAATCACGGAGGGCTGGGCTTTAATATACTTAATATATGAGAAAAATTAAGTATATGAAATTTGGGTTGAATAAGAACTTGGCCAATACTTACTTTAATTTGTTTTTTGTTAGATGTGAGCTCTTATAGAATTTTTTGCAGTAAAAATTTTTTAGACTGGGACTCTTAAGTTTTTACGTCGAAATTGAAATGTAGTGTTGGGACTCCTAATAAAATTTCCGAAATTTAATTATTCCGAAAATTTTTGTTTTTGTGTTAAGCGCAAACTAAGGCACGTTTAGTGTTCTTAGATCCGTTAATGATATCACTATCAGGTTATCACTAATTTTCTCTTGATAGAAAATTATTTAACTCGCAATCGGGAATGACTAAATCGGGTATGGCGCTATCAGGTTTCTTTTACGCAATGTTATTATATTCGTAGAAGTAGGCGCGTAAATATTCTGTATATTAATTTCAAACAGTTTCAGCAAGAATTAAAAAAAATCGACGTGGAAAGGTTTTTTAGAGAGGCTTATTATTATTATTTTTTTTTCCCCGACGACGCTGGAATTTTACTAAAATATGAGTTCAAAAGACTTAGATACTCGTGTGCGCGTATGTAAGAAATTTGAGAGATCTGTGCTTTTTAATAGATAATCAAATTCTGTTAAAGGTTTTTTAGAGAAGCTTATTATTATTTTTTTTTCCGACGACGCTGGAATTTTACTAAAATATGAGTTCAAAAGACTTAGATACTCGTGTGCACCTATGTAAGAAATTTGAGAGATCTGTGCTCTTTAATAGACAATCAGATTCATCGGATGCTATTTATTCTTTCTCGGCACTCCGTCAGTTCTTCCGAAAGAAATCGATCAGCGCTTAGCGCGGTCCGCCAAAGCTTCATGTCTGCGCCGCCGTCTGTGTCGGTGTCTATGCGCCGTTACCGCCGACAACGTGCACTTATTTCTCGGAATTTCAACCGTTTTTATAGGTTTATTTTAATTTTATGATTTTTTTTAGGTTCTTGTAGATTGAATTCTACAATAGTGTATATAAAGTTTGCTAAGGATAGGGTTATCAGACGACATGAATATTCCTGACATGTCTGAAATTTTAGCCCATTGTTAGGAAGAAACAGGAAAAAAATAAAAAAGATGAAAATATAAGTAATAAAAAAATATTTATTAATCATTCTAGTAAGGAAAAATGAATTAATTAAAAATGAGTGAATTGTTAATTTAGTATAATAATAAATTTAGTTTCATTTGGCAATTGCTCGACTTTTATAACCATTTCATGATATTCTTCACATGATATGTTCTTTAAGTTAAATTGTGTCTAGAGTAGAACCTTAACAGAATATATTGTTATAAACCAACTATTACTACAAATTATTAATTAATAAATTACTATATATAAATATTTTTAAGTTATTCTTATGGATTAATAGATAATTATAGTTTAATATTTAATACTCTCTTAAGAAGTTATATATTAAGTAAATTTATGTTCTAATAGGCTCAAACAAAAGCATGCAAAATAAAAAATATAAATAAAACAGCAAACTACAATGTGTTAGATATTTTAAACAACCCTTTATTTTCTTTGGTTCGTTTATAGTCTTTGTACATATATTCCATATGTTCGTAGTTCGATCGACTCGATGTAAAATTCTATTTTCAATATCTAAAAACCTGAACTAACCAAAGACAAGAGTAAAGCAATAAAAAGAGATTTAAGGACAAGCTTCTAGCAAGTCCAAATAACTCAAACTCTTTTTGGTAGGTTTTAAGGCAGTTGGTCAAAATTTCACCAAATCAACAGTCCCACCATTCACGCGAACGGGTGGCATGGTTGAAGCATCATCAATTGAAAAAGTAAATTTACTTCGCATTCAACATTCGATTTTTCGAGAAAAACACCACCAACTGAGGTGCAATCAAAAGTGCTCAGCATTGTCTTCTGGCAGCGTGTCACTATGCGTATTTTGACGTCATTGTACACCAAAAAAGTTCTGGTCCTGATGAAATACCAATCGATACACATCGAATTTATTGATTTGACCATTTCAACGATTAACTAAAATAAAAGAATAACGTGTTGTGGCGTAGTAGAGGTGTTTAGAACAGAGTGAAGCTTTCCGAATATTGAAAATTTATATTCTATCGAAGATGTTAGAAACCCATATCAACCAAATAACGGAAGATGGGACTAGTATCGTCGTTCTTCGTTAAGACAAAGGATTTTTAATGGATTAAGTTCCCATTTCACGAAGCCCTGTCATTATAGGATAAAAACAAACCTGATAATCGTAACGTAAGTGTAATTAATGAAGATTTAATGTCTATTGATAACGATTTGTATGCTTTCGTTCGTTACTTTAATTTTACTAATTCTGGCTTTTCATTCTCTTGTTTTTAAGATTTAGTATTTATATTGTTTATTTCAGATAAGCATTTAATTAATCGTAAGAACTGTATTTTGTAATTAGTATATATTCGGCTTCTAAATGTGCATTGTTCGCCAGCATTGCGTCTCTTTATTGGTCGATTATAAGTATGACGTAGTTCGACATTTTCGTGTATGCACCTAAACTACATTTATTAAAGCGAAATTGTATTCGGACATTGAAATGTTAAGGAATATATGGTTTCAATTAGTAGTTTCCGGGTCTTCTACAATACATTTTCAGCCCCTCTATGCAAATATATATTACTTAAAATTTTGGGCATTAAATTAATCAGTAAGATTATATTGATGAGTCTAATTTGATTTTAGTTAATTTTTTATTAATTTTTCGAGTGATTGGTAATATAACAATTTTTCAGTAAGTTCGTTAAGTTCAAATTTAGAAAAGAAAAACTCCCATTCACCTTAAAAAACACAAAACATCATTTGTGGTAAAGAATTTTGGTTTTTACGAATGCCTAATTTTATTATAATTCATATAAATTTAACGTAGTAAGTCATTTTTCGTTCAACCAAATAAAAACATGTTGAGCTGGATCACAGAAATCATGGTTTTAGGATCACGACTTCGAACATACTCCTGTAGAAATAGCATAAAGTCAGAACTAGGGCCCGGTTGTTTGAACGCGGAATAAAGTAATAATATTTTTATTTATATTGGAAAAAGTGGTGATAAACGGTAGATATTCAGTTTCTTGATACACACATACCGATTTTATGCTATCCTTTTGTAATTGCATTATTTAAACGAGTATCATATAATAATCGGTGCGTCAATTCTGAGTACATAAAGTATGAATATATGTTTGCCTGAATTATTTTTATTGTTATTTTAAATATGCAAACAATATTTACCAATAAAAATAAGTTTTAAATCCTCTTTGGTAATATTAATTGTGAACTTCGCATTTATAGTAATTTCTAACACTTAAAAATACTGAAAATGGTCACGACAAGCAATTAAACTGAAAGAAAAAATAAGTAAACATGTTTATGTCTGTCAAACGTCAAAAACGCCTCTCCCCCACCGATCATAAAAAGCCTTCAAACAAATCTATTATTGTTTAAATCTATATGGTATGATCGAAGGATCACGATTTCTTTTGTTACGGCGAAGGTTACTTGTAAGTAAGCAATTACTGCTCTCGATTCATTGACCGGAGCAGCTGAGAGCTGTTCAGGTGCAAATAACGCTCGATTTATTCACCTAGTGTATTATGCCTCGGAGCTTGTCAGATCTGCTTTCCCCTTACTCCACAGAGTTGGTCCACACGATAAGAAAAATCTGGGCGTAAGCGTAACGTAATAAAACATAAGTCAAATTTCAATCATTGTGATTTGTTAGATTTAAAAAAAGACAAAGACCGAAGATTTTCCGCCTAAATCCGTCTTTTCCAAGGTCATTACGTCAAATGATGTTGAACTTTTTATCGGACTGCTTTAAAAATGGTGGAAACTGTTTATTTTCAATATTTTGTATGAAAACATAACCTATGTTTTTTTTTTAGAAGTTTGTTGTTTTATTTATATTTTTTATTTTGCGAGTTTTGGAATAATGGATATTTATGAACTATGTTAAATTGTTTTAATTTATTAAAAATGCTTGTTACCGAAGATCATTACTGCTTTGTCCTCAAAAAAAAAACAATTCTTGTTCATTTGTTATTGATTTTATAACAATTGCAATAATGCAGTTGTTCGTTTTATAAATTAAAGCTTATGAAATAAAGGCCGTTATATAATACAGTTTCTATTCAACGACAATCTCTGATATCGAGACTGTTTTATTTTGCTTCATTTTAATTTTAAGATAAAATATAAACAAAAATCCTGATAAAAGTTAGGTTAAGACAAAAAACCACACCCCTTATAGTCGCGTAACGAAAAGTCCTGTGTGGACGAGACATTTTTAACACAAAAACGGGCAATATGCCTACGTTAAAATTCTTCTTATAATATGGACTCACCCTCAAGCACCATTAAAAATATTTGGGGCATGTTTGGGTTGATCTAATTTTTTAAAAATTTTCCTATGGATCTTCTTGTTGTCTAGTAAGCTTGGCAAAACCTGTTTGTTGATAGCAGCGATAAAGAAGATGAAAAAGATAACTTAATTAAAGTTGAAAACTATGCAAAATATATTGTGCGGCATTACACAAGGTGTCAGCTTTTTATTCATTTCCGAATATTTCGGTTGCAAAGTGGTAATTATTTATTTAAACATTTAAAATTTTCATAGAACAATTTTTTTAGGTTATAATACCAAATGACATATCGTAGCGCACGCCCTTTATAATCGGAGCCCTCAAAAACTGTACATCCAAACGCGATCGAGTAAGCTCAGAGTTTCAAAAATTATAGAATCAATTAATTGGAGCCTGCTCCAAGTGATCCGAGCATCAACCCAAACATGGCCTTGGTGTATAAAGCTCTAGCAGCTGTCAGTTATCATTTTTGATACTATTTTTGGATAACAAAACATTTTATACATGAAATGGATAGACGCAAAATAAGATTGATTCACAAGCTACCGTTCATAGTATTTTTAAAGAATTACGAAATATTTATGGCCAAACCAGACAAAATTCAAAACTAATAAGTAATAAAATAATGTTTTTACCCTTTTTTTCTCCAATAGGTTTTGGTATGCATATTAAAAACACCAAATCCGAAAAAATAATTTGGAGGTTTTTACCTTTCAAATTAACACTTTAACCGCTTTATTCATACGTGTTCGGAGCTACTCAGGGTTTGATGCACCCGAGTTTAAAATGCTTGAACCGAGGGCAGTAAATCTGGCGGGAGACACGTCCCAAGGATGCTGTAAAAGAAAGAAAGTTGGAAGGGGTAAAAAATTCCTCCTAACTTCCTTATGTAAAGACCGCATATATAGGTATCTTCTTTTGAGTAATTATCACTTTCAGTTCTGTCACTTGAAGTAATCATGATCACTTCGACCCAATGACAAGTAAATGCATATTCAAAATAACATGAAGTTATCAGTTTCACTTTGTTCACTTTGATCAGTGATAATTGGCTCAAAAGAATACAGCCAATATCAAGCTCTGTTTCACATAACACGCTTCTTTGGGTGCATTCCACTAGGCGCTCACAACGCCCAAAATATTCCTTCAGTCGTTCCACATGACGACTACGGTCGTTGCGGTCGCGGCGAAAACGTCATTAATGACGTCATTCTTCTCGCTCACGCCGAGCTCACAACGACCCATCTATAAAGGTGGGTTAAAGTGGACGTTGAGAATTTTGGCGCGGTTTTTTAAATTTAAAGATAATTTAATGTAAGAGTTTCAAAATTACAGTATAACATATGAGAAAAAATAAGTATAATTTAGTTTAGATTCAAAATATACTGAATCACACAGTGTAGTCCAATCCACAAAAGGTGTTACTGAAAAATAAATTTATAAAAATGTAGTAATTATATCCAAGTACATTTATAGAATGTAGTAATTATATAAAATTTACCCTAAAATGACATTTGAATTCTTTATCTGAATAATGATTAATAACATTCTCATAATCAACAATACGTGGCCTAAGCTTTCGCTTTTCTCGATTTTGTAAAACCGCATTCCATTCTTCATCTGAACTAGATGAAGTACTTTCTGAAGCATTATTACGATCCACCAACAAATATCCAACTGTCGCCACAAAAGATATTTTGATTATTTTTCAACGTAAATTACTTAAAGACTACACTAAAATAAATTATAAGAAACTAGATAGTATTTTTCTTTAATATAAAGCAAGTTAACCAATAATTATAACCAATTATTAAAATTAAAGCTTAAAAATTATAACATAACCTTTTCAAGCTTCTGATTTATTTTCAAATCGGCCATTTGTAATTTAACTCAACGCTTAAGACGCTCACAATCCCATTCCACTTGGGTTTATGATTAGAATGCTCACAAGCTAGTGGAACGGGAAAAACTGCGATCATGAGCGTGATTGTTGTGAGTGCTTAGTGGAACGCACCCTTTGTAGGTAGTGTAATAGCTTCCCTATGACGTCACATTTAATGAGCTCCTATTGGTCCAAAAGTTACGAGATCACCGTATTATATTAACAGTTTGGCAAAAAATATCTAGTAACATCAAAATATCTACAAGTCGAACCATTTTTTTTAAATATGCAAAAAGATGTGAACCTAGATATTAGTTTTTGCATATTTTCTGAATATTTTTATATGTTAAAGTTTGACAGTTGCAAATATTGTGACATTATCGTAAATCTTTTTAAATAGCAACATAGGTTACCCATAACCCCAGAAAAAAAATCCATAATTTGAGCCACCTGTATAGATAAAAATATCTAATAAAATATTTTTCAACTGAGAAGAACCTTATCTGAGTTACTCCTTATCAGGATCGGGACGCCCTGTATAGCCTGCCATTCTTAAAAGGATGAACCAAAAACTCGAAAACTAAAATTGTATTTAAAATGGAAAACTCTTCAAGTCATGTGACGCGAGACTTATTTCAAGGTTATTCTCCAAAATTCTATTAAACCTTCCAACCATTTCGCCTGACTTTAGATGAGGGTGTGTTGTTCTAGTTTTGTGGAATCCCGATAGTTTGCAAAGGCTCGATAATATATCAGATTCGAAGTTACTCTACAACGGGAAACTTTCCTTCTTTGTGACGTCGTTAGGTCTTCTAAAGTATATACAAAATCTAGTGGAACCATCTTTTCTCTTAACTAATGCAATTGGAGATGTTCATTAATTTTGAGAGGGCTAAGTTATGCTTTGATTCTGTCTATTTTTAAGTATGTCGTCAACCTCGTCACATTTGATCAATGGAATTTTTCTTATAAGCTGTTTAATTAAAACTGCATCGTCAGTGTTCATTCGATGTTAGACTATCGTAGTTATTCCCAAGTCACTATCAGATAAAAAAAAATATGGTTTCTTATTTAAAGATCTTCCAACATTGCCACCTGAACTTGATTTAATAAAGGTGTTTATAAACTAATCAGGTCTTGAAGTACTTTAGGTAGTTTAGCAGGTAGTATTTCAGACGGTAAGGTATTTCTGCTAACTACCATGTCGGCAAGTTGAACAATTTTGCCATAAAATTTGTTGAGGATAACCTTTTAAGTTCAGCGCCTTGACAAATATAGTGATTCTTTTTTTCTGGATCAAAGTTCTTACAAAAAGAATTCCTTTTCATTTTCTTCGCAGCTTTCAAACGTTGCTTTTACTAAACATTTTGAACTTGATGGTAACGTAACATCTTCAAAAACTTTAACTTCTCGAATCAGCCATTTATTATTCTTTGGCAGCTTCATTACAGTTTTTTCATATCTGGTTCATAGTACTCGTTGAAGAAGATCAAGGACAAAAGTCTAATGTTCCATAATATTAAGACCATGGATTACTTCGTCCGATAAATCAGCAACAAAAACTACTTGCAGGAAGGTATTGTTTCCCCATTGGCGGTTACCAAGATGTAGTTCTTTTCAGGATGGCGAATTTTGCAGTGATACTATCTCACATTTCCGACCGCATATCTTTCAAGATGCTACCAAGCTGAAATCATCGTTTTGCAGCTGGGATACGTTAATTGTTATCGTTGATGTGGCTGGACAGTGGCGAGCCAGCTTTCACCCCTTTAAGCTGACTACTGGGAGTTTTCCCAATTCTGATTACTGTCAAGGGAAGCACTGATAGTGCAGCGGATTTGTACATATTTATCGTTGCCATATTTTCAACAACGAATGCTATTTTTGCGTCGGAAAGTTTCCGTTATCTGCTTTTACTTTTAATTCTTGGATTTTCCGTACCAGCTTCATCAACATATCTTAATTGGTTTTACGATCATCTTAGGAAACGTTAACTGTTTCGACGATTCTACTCTGGTATCTTGAGATACATTTATCTGTTTGAAACTGAAGGACATAAGCAAGAACTTCAGAGATTTTGTTGAGTCTGGCCATTCTTAGGGTATGAATTGTTTCTACTGGATATGTCAGGTTTATTAACCGCATGATATCTGCTACGTATTTCGAAAGACATTCCGAGTATTTTTGGGCTTTTACTGGGCTTTATGAATCTTCTCACCTATTTCTTCCATGACGTAATCTTTTGTAAGTTTTAATTCCAGTAATAAATATATTTTTGTATCTTCAAGATTCGCTTTTTTCAATCTTTCCTATTCTTTCTTTTTATCTGATCTCCATGTCTTCCATTATTTTTTTTGGGATTTTCCCCACGTTTCCTTGACTTTGCTTCCACCCTTGTTCCATGTCATTTAAACTGTGGTTCAGTTCTTGTTTCATGTCTTATTGGCAGTACTTCACTTCTTGTTTCATGTTTTCTATCATTTAGTTATGTCTGATTTCCATGACTTTTTAGCTCTGCTTTAATTCTTTTTTTTTTCTTGTTTTGTCTTTAATTTTTGTTTCACTAATTCTTGGCTGGCCTTCTGTTCTTATCTGATTATCTAATTCATAATAATTTAAAGTTGTTATTCCATTTTTTGCTTTTTGTCTTCTAATTTCTACTGCTAGACAATAGTCTTCATTTTTTACTGTAACCACCTTTGTAGTTAGTCTCACATTTGACAACTATTGTACCTGTCGCCGGTATAGAAACACCTGAATATACTTTTTCTAACCTTTATTTTACTAATAGACTTTGAATTGACAACCCAATATTCGAGTGACAACTTGCCAAACTACTCTCAATGACTTAAATTTAACTTGGATGAGAGTTAACAACTGCCCCCGAAAGCCGGGCGTCCTTTATATAGTCTTTTTGCTTGTACCAGAAGATTCTGGAATACTTAAGAATGATTTCCATACTAACAGCCGTATGACAAATAACTGAATGTTGAGGAAACGCCACAACCACGTTCATAGGTGTTATATAAGAATATTAACAATGGTAAAATTAATTAAATAAATTATAAACTTATAGAAAACAAATCCTAAACTTTACGACTTATAAATACAAACTAGAATTATGAAATCTATGACGTTATAAGGTTTAGTTTATCGCCAAAAAATTGTTTTTTTTTTCGATTAACTAGTATTTGTAAATATATGTCAACCGAAAGCACATTAATATTGTTAACGCTTTAAAATCAGTAAGTAAGCGCCAAAAATATTGACATTAATTTGATTTTTTTTCTCGTTACAATATTTTTCAATATGGTGTAAATTGTTATTTAAAATTAAATGTGTTTTTCTGTTAAATAATTTTTTGCAGTATTTGTATTTTTCTGTAATTTTTACAATTGTTTCTAACAGATTAAGTATTAGATTTACCCGTTAAGTTTGAATATAAGGGTCATATCATCTTTGTTGTTTTTTTATTCATAGTTTTTACGATCTTTAATGACAAATATTTAACTTATCTTTCTATTTTAATATAGAGTGTAGTATAATATATGGTTGCATAGAGAATCAATAGCGTATAACCAAAAAATATATATGTGGTTTGATTTGAAGTTTCCCAGCTACGATAAATCATAATTTTGAAAACATCCTAAAGCTGCGTCCACATTAGTAAAAATGTACATTGTGTGTGACACAGGGGCGGATCCAGCCTCTCTTGGGGGGGGGGGGGGGGGTGATATCACAAAAGTACAGTATGGCAAGCGACAGCAAGTTGCCAGCAACATTTCCATTTCTATCGTAAAAGTGAGGGTTGGATCTTTTTTATGAATTCGAAACCCTTGAGCAAGAAAAAACAAGTTGTCGATGGGGGGGGGGGGAAAGCCAGCATCATACACATTCCTAGTATAAAAGCCAGAATCGGCTCTATTTTTCTAAACTCAAAGGTCTTGAGGGGGGGGCGAACGCAAGAAAAACAAGTTTTCCACGGGGGGGGGGGAGCCAGCAGCAAACACATTCCTAGTTATAAGAGGCACAATCGGTTGTATTTTCGTGAACTCTAAGCTCTTGGGGGGTGGCGAACGCCCTCGCCACCCCAAAAATTTGCGTGAGTTTTTATGTAGCGAACAAGTCTACATAAGCATAAGTTGTATATGCGCGCACAAATTTTTGCCGTATTCGACACACAAAGTAAAATTTTTACTAATGTGGACGCGGCTTTAACTTATCCTTGGAACTCTCTGAAAAAGAATCTTTAACAATTTTTGAATATATTTTTAAATAAGAAAGCTACAGAGCACTCATTTTTTCAGCTCGTTAGATGATTACTCTCCTGCAGCTCTGTGGCTTATTCTGCTATGGAGTACTTTAAAAATTTTCAACTTTTTAATTTTACCTATTATCTACAAAATAAAAGAAAATTTTGCGATTCTGTTTGCGACATGTGTAGTTTGTCCAAAAAAAGTTTATTGGTACTCGACTAGTTTCTTTCTAACCTTAATAGTTACCCAGGAATCCCAGAAAAGCACCAATTATGGGATATCTGCTATATAAATGATCAGAAGTACGTTTTCTCAAATTGCTGAGTTTTTGCTTTTTGCTTGAAGCCCCACAATTTAATAAATATCTTTAGATTCCTTTTCTTCAAGCAGGACAACTTTTATAACCAGGAATATGATTTATTTTTTATTTCTATGAGTCTTTACATGTTAGAAACAATGCAAAAACAAATAAACAATTTTCAAAATCTGATTTTTCACAAAATAATTTGAGGGTAAATATAAAACTCTAATTTTGGTAAAAACCCCGAAAGTCTAATCCATTAATCCAAGGTCACGAACTGAGTTCTTAACAGCTTTTTAATTAAAATATTTCTGCACGGGATTGTAACCATTTAGTGCGATCTCAATTACACTTCTTGTTTTTTTGTTTAAAAAATTGCTTAAAAGAAAAAACGCTAAAGAACATCGAATGCGTGTTGCCAGATTTATGTCCTCAAACTGTAGTTTGTAAAGTTCCAAAACTATTCAACCAACAGTTTGGGGACTCGGTCCCCAAAGTGTAGTCTAGAAGTTTGGGGACAGTCCTCAAAGTGTCGAAAAGTCCCCGAAGTGTAGACCGCACGAACGATTTTGTCCTCGAAGTGTAGCCTGTGCATATATATATATATATATATATATATATATATATATATATATATATATATATATATATATATATATATATATATACTCGACGAACTGAGAACCTCATTCTTTTAGAAGTCGATTAAAAGAGGGAATGTATCCTACGTGATTAAAAAAGTAAAGTCCTATCGAAGAAATATTTTAGTTTATCACCGTAAAAATTGTTACAATAAAAATAAAATTTCATAATTTTGCATTCCGGAAAACTGAATAACCCTACGTCAATACGCTGACAAGCTTATGACATTTATCACCTATGTAGCTGTCAAATGCTAAATTATCCGAAGGGGGTAATTTGTTTAAAAAGAATATTTTAGCCAAAGAAGATGCTTCAGCATAACCAAACCGGTAGGTAAATATTATTACAAAGACTATAGTATTTCGAGTTTCCATTATGCTATTTAGGCTAACCAAAAATTTCTTTTTAGGTTAGACAGGCGAGTACTTTAGGACAAGCGTCCCCAAAGTTCATCTATTACATCCAAGTGGCTATCACTATTATAACAGAGACCCAACTAATCACCATTAAATATGCAACGGGATAAGCATTAATTGCCTTACGAAACATTTCGATAGCCAAGTAAAATTATAGTGTTAAATGACTTCAGTCTAATGTAAATTTGAATAATAAAGACTGTTAAAAATAAGTCCCAAAATTTCTATGTGTAGAATTAATAATTTGAAATGTATATCGATCTAAGGTTTGTTTTGTAAGGTAAAAGATTTAAATAAATACTTATACAGGGTGTCTCAAAAGAAAGTACACATTTGTTTTGCTTATTGCGTGAACGCAACTATTCCGAGCGGCGCCGGGGGTATGTCATTCGGTAGCCTGGCTCTTGGGAATTTAGTCGCTATGGAGCGTTTTTCGGGAGAGGACCGTGCTTTGTGCGTACATGAGTTTTACAAAAACGGTAATTCGGCGACTGTAGCGCGTAGAAAATTCTGCAATTTTCGACATATTCATCACTTAAATGATGCGCCAAGCGCTCGGCTTATTGGAAAATGGGTCCAGAAGTTTGAAGAGACCGGTTCAATACTAGATAAACCAAAATCCGGGCGTCCGAGGTCTTCGAGAACGGTCGAAAACGTAGAGAGTGTTACTCAGTCTGTTCGTGACGACCCAAACGTTTCGATTCGTAAACGTGCTGTTGCTTTAAATGTGCATAGGTCATCATTATTCCGCATTTTACAAAAAGATTTAAAGCTGAACCCCTATAAAATTCAGTTGGTGCAAGAATTAAAGCCTCAGGATGCTGGTCAGAGGCTTGACTTCGTAAACCAGATTACTGAACGCTTTTCAACGTTTACCAACATCTTTTTTTTTGGGATGAAGCCCATTTTCATCTTAATGGTCATGTAAACAAGCAAAATTGCCGCCATTGGAGTGCAAACAATCCAAAACACAAACATCAGAAACCTCTACATTCGCCGAAAGTGACTGTATGGGCTGCGATGTCGGCGCGAGGACTTTTCGGCCCGTACTTTTTTGAAGATGAGAGGAAACGCACAGTAACAGTGACTTCAGAGCGGTATGTGGAGATGTTAGACGACTTCTTCGTGCCTGAACTGCAAAATTTTCCTGGCTATAACCAAAGAACATGGTTCCAGCAAGACGGAGCAACTTCACACACGTCCAACATGTCTCTGCCACGAGTGCGTGAAATTTTTCCTGGCAAATTGATCTCAAAGAAAGGTGACATAAGTTGGCCTCCACGCAGTCCTGATTTATCACCTATGGACTTTTTCCTATGGGGTTATGTCAAATCAAAAGTTTACGCCAACAAACCGACTTCCCTGGCACAATTAAAAGAAAATATCCGCAACGAAATGGCAGACATCACGGAGAATACCTGCCGAGCCGTCATGGGCAATTTTAGTGCTCGATTAAATGAATGCCGTGAGCGCAACGGATTACATTTGGACGATATCATTTTTAAAAAATAAATTCCCAAACAATGTATTTTAATATGTAATAAACATTTTTTCAATAAAGTCCTGACTTTTTTTTAAATCGATTTTTTAAATGTGAACTTTCTTTTGAGACACGCTGTAATTACTTTATTGTCATAAGAAATGTGTGTGTTCAAATCTCAGACTAAAACCACATAATCACCGATTTAAATTACATATTATTAAAGTGACCATCGAGATATTTATTTAGAAGATACATAAAATAAAATTTAACTCAAAAAATCGGTCATCTAGTCTCTTTTTATTGATATTTAGGTTAATTACAAAAAATGTAGATAATCAAAACTTTTCTGATTAATTTTAAATAAATTATTGTTAAATGTGACATATATCTCCTGGAGAGGATTTAAATAAACAGAAATTTGCCAAGCGAAATAATCATGTAACAAAGTCTATTCTCTTAAGGTTGATAAAAAAAATTCTGTTGGTGTAAAAGCTTTTATTGACAATCAATCAAAATACATATTGACAAATTTGACAAGTGAACTAGAAGTTTGTGTTATGTGGTCGGTTCATATTTTCAAATATCATCAACTACGACCAAGTATTTCCACTATCAAGTTTCACTTGTAAGTTAAATGATACACTTTACTTTCATCTGTTCATAGGCCCAACTAAAAATTAACAACTATCAATTATCAACTAAAAAGTTGATCGAAATAATTCTTATCCGCTTTCGGAAGTTTTTGACTGGATAAAAATAGAAAAGAATAACATTATAAATAAATAAAAATTAGAAAACATTTGTCACAAAATAGTTGAAATAATTAAGATTAAAACTAGTTAAACAACCACAATTGAAAATCCAAAAATTTACATTTTACTTTAAGGTTAAAATATTTATGGGTGATCTTGATTGGTCATATTTATTTTTTTTTTATTTTGAAGTATGAACCACACATTTTTATTTCATAGTGTAAATGTTATCTTAGCGGAAATTTTTGATGGTAGTTGTTAAGTTTTATGATCTAACCATTATCTTAACGCAGCGTTTCTCAATCTTTCAGTATTTGTGATTCGATTTTCAAGTTTTATTCGTGCTCCCCTTTAATGTCTTTTGGGAGTTCTAAGTAAATTTATTTTATTTATTTTTTCTTTGGTCATGATACACCATCACCAGTTAAATGTTCGCATCAGTGCTATTGTTATACGACACCATCCTAAGAAGGACACGCTCGGCAGGTTGAGAATTGCTTTGTTAAGATATTGGCAACTTATGGTAAGGTTTTGTAAATGACTATAAATATTTTATACTTAGTAAATTAAATCAGTAATTGCCTAATATTAAAATTTTCCATTGCTTCCAAAAAACTGTTTCGTAAAAATTTAAACAAACACTACAATGAATAGATAGAAATAATATACAAAATATTGATTTTTGTTATGACAGTATAGATAGTAAAAGATGGAAATTGTATATTTCTATTTATTAGTATAAGAAACGAACTCCTTAATTATCAAGATATTAATTACTACAAATCTATGGTTTAGCAAACTGAAAAATAAACAATGTTTAGTAAAAATACCATGAATTACAAAATGTGGGTAAACACTACTTTTACTGATTTAGTCATCGGAAATTAATTAAGCAATTTTTTAATGACCACACTAAAATTATACACCTCACAGTTTGTAACTCATTTTAACAGAATCTTTAGAGGTAGATCTATGGAATTCGTGTTAAATCTGTTGACTAAAGCTATGTAAATCCAGTGACTTTCTTACCCTAAACACTAGAAACACGTGATGAAACTAGTTCAGGTTAGTTCAGTGCGGCACGTTTCGGTCTCTCAGTTAATATTTTCAAAGGTATTTATAACATTCAATGAAAATTTTAGTTTTAAAAAGACACTCGATATATGGTATACTTCTTATATACTACTTATGATATAATTATGCTCATGACTCATTGTTCTTAGTGTAGGAAATATTCAGTTGCAATAATAGGAAGGCGATAGCAAAGGTTAGTTTTTTATCATGGCCAGTTTGACTTATCAATAAATATTACACGAGAACGATTCTATTCAAAATCAAGGAGTGAAAATAATCAAAAAATAAAATGCTTTTCCCCTTAATATATATATATATATATATATATATATATATATATATATATATATATATATATATATATATATATATATATATATATATATGTATATATATATATATATATATATATATATATATATATATATATATATATATATATATATATATATACGTATATATATATATATATATATATATATATATATATATATATATATATATATATATTCAGTTGCAATAATAGGAAGGCGATAGCAAAGGTTAGTTTTTTATCATGGCCAGTTTGACTTATCAATAAATATTACACGAGAACGATTCTATTCAAAATCAAGGAGTGAAAATAATCAAAAAATAAAATGCTTTTCCCCTTAATATATATATATATATATATATATATATATATATATATATATATATATATATATATATATATATATATATATTCAGTTGCAATAATAGGAAGGCGATAGCAAAGGTTAGTTTTTTATCATGGCCAGTTTGACTTATCAATAAATATTACACGAGAACGATTCTATTCAAAATCAAGGAGTGAAAATAATCAAAAAATAAAATACTTTTCCCCTTAATATATATATATATATATATATATATATATATATATATATATATATATATATATATATATATATCAAAAATGATAAAAATATAAACGGGCAACCGTAAAAAAATTTCTTGATATTGTTTTGAAGAACGCTCGTCAATTTTGAATTTTGAAAATTTGGCAACTTTCAATTTTTTTTTAAGCTTATTGCTATTGTGACAGTAATCAAAAAAAATAAATAAATTACGTTGATTGGTCATAAAAATATAAAAATTTTGAATAAAACAAAAGCACTAACCTCAATTTTAAAGTCTCGATAACTTCGTTGAAAATGATCTTTTCCAAGAACGGCAAAATACGTTCTTTTTTGGTTTCTATAACATGTTTTTTTTTAAATTTTTTGAAAGAAAACACATTGCACGATTTGAAAATGAATCGGTTAATCAAAAAAAAATGTTATTGTGTCTTGTGTTCTTTTCAGCACCCATGAAAACAGTTGTAATTGAAGAAGCAGATAGCAAGGAACCTTCGAAAAAAAATTCATCAAAAAAAAAGAAAGTTTTTGAGAAAAACGCGCTTTTTTTTCGAAATACATCCGCCATTTTATTCATTTTGAAAATTATGCTGCTCTCCATTTTTTTTAAGCTTATAGCTATTGCGACTTCAAACAAAAGAGAAAATTAAATTACGTCAATTAGTCATAAAAATATAAAAATTTTGAATAAAACATTGACTGTATTGTTCCTCGATGCAAAAGCACTAATCTCAATTTTAAAGTCTCGATAACTTCGTTGAAAATGATTTTTTCCAAAAACGGCAAAATGCGTTCTTTTTTGGTTTCTATAACATGTTTTTTTTTTAATTTTTTGAACGAAAACACATTGCATGATTTGAAATTGAATCGGTTAATCAAAAAAAAAATGTTATTGTGTCTTGTGTTCTTTTCAGCACCCATGAAAACAGTTGTAATTGAAGAAGCAGATAGCAAGGAACCCTCGAAAAAAATTCATCAAACAAAAAGAAAGTTTTTGAGTAAAACGCGTTTTTTTTTCGAAATACATCCGCCATTTTGTTCATTTTGAAAATTATGCTGCTCTTCATTTTTTTTAAGCTTATAGATATTATGACTTCAAACAAAAGAGAAAATTAAATTACGTCAATTAGTCATAAAAATATAAAAATTTTGAATAAAACATTGACTGTATTGTTCCTCGATGCAAAAGCACTAATCTCAATTTTAAAGTCTCGATAACTTCGTTGAAAATGATTTTTTCCAAAAACGGCAAAATACGTTCTTTTTTGGTTTCTATAACATGTTTTTTTTTTAATTTTTTGAACGAAAACACATTGCATGATTTGAAATTGAATCGGTTAATCAAAAAAAAAATGTTATTGTGTCTTGTGTTCTTTTCAGCACCCATGAAAACAGTTGTAATTGAAGAAGCAGATAGCAAGGAACCCTCGAAAAAAATTCATCAAAAAAAAAAAGAAAGTTTTTGAGTAAAACGCGTTTTTTTTTCGAAATACATCCGCCATTTTGTTAATTTTGAAAATTATGCTGCTCTCCATTTTTTTAAGCTTATAGCTACTGTGACTTCAATCAAAAGAGAAAATTAAATTACGTCAATTAGTCATAAAAATATAAAAATTTTAAATAAAACATTGGCTGTATTGTTCCTCAATGCAAAAGCAATAATCTCAATTTTAAAGTCTCGATAACTCGTTGAAAATTATCTTTTCGGATAACGGCAAAATATGTTCTTTTTTGGTTTCTATAATATTCTTTGCATTGCATTATTCTAAATTGCGTCGATCATTCAAAAAAAAATGTTAGTGTGTCTTTTAGCAGCCATGAAACAGTTGTTATTGAAGAAGCAGATAGCAAAGAAGCCTCGAAAAAAAATTCATCAAGGAAAAATATAGTTTTTGAGAAAATCGCATTATTTTTCGAAATACATCCGACATTTTGTTAATTTTGAAAGTTTTGCTGCTTTCAATTTTTTTTTTGAACCCATTGTAACTTCAAACAAAAGAGAAAATTAAATTACGTCAATTAGTCATAAAAATATAAAAATTTTGAATAAAACCTTGGCTGTATTGTTCCTCAATGAAAAAGCAATAATCTCAATTTTAAAGTCTCGATAACTTCGTGGAAAATGATTTTTTCGAATAACGTTAAAATACGTTCTTTTTTGATTTCTATAACATTTTTTTTTTGAAAAAAACACATTGCATAATTCGAAATTAAATCGGTCATTCAAACAAAAATGTTATTATGTCTTGTGTTCATGTTAACACTCATGAAAACAGTTGTAATTGAAGAAGCATATAACAAGGAACCCTCGAAAAAAAAATTCATCAAAAAAATATAGTTTTCGAGAAAATCGCGTTTTTTTCGAAATATATACATACATACATATATATATATATATATATATTATATATATATATATATATATATATATATATATATATATATATATATATATATATAGGCAACTTATTTAAACACGGCAGATATATATATATATATATATATATATATATATATATATATATATATATATATATATATATATATATATATTTTACTGAAATTTTGATTTTTTAGAAGCGATTTTATTTTGATTTTTTTTTTATTTATCTCCGGAAGAAGATAAAATTAAGAGGAGATTATGTTTTACTCCCCATTAAGGGAAATGCGTACTGTTTTTCGTGTATTCTTATTCTTTTTCTTTTCAATTTTTTAGAGAACTATTTAAACATAATATTTTCAAATTTAGTTTAAAATAATAATTGATAGAAGCGATTGTTTTAGTTATTTTGGAATTGTGTTAAATATTTAATTTTAATTTTCGTATTGAAAATACATTCGTTTTTTTTTTGTTGGATTTTTTCTTAAATAGATTTAAGTGTTTTAAGAAACTTTTTTTTGTTAATAAAAAGCTTCGTACATGATACTGCGGACGTACACTATCATCAATATATCAACAGAATGACAAAACAGCTTTTTCTGGATCTTGAAGTTGTGTTTGTGATATCTATAAACTGTAATATGTAGCTATTTAGACCTGCATTGCAAGAGCCTTAAAAGATTGACCACATTATCACAATGTCTTTGTCACATTGGGTTTTATTTATGTTTATAGAACAGCTGCTAAATAATACTGGATTGAAGAGTCCACTACTTTGTGATAGTGCACAATCAATAATAAACTTTTTATTTTGATTTTCTTTACACAGTAATTGCAGTTTCATAGCTTTGAAGGAGAAGTTTGAAAATGTAGCTAAGCTATGAAACTGTAGCCATTGTGTGAGAAAGTAAAGTGATAAAAAACAAAATAATAAAAGTTTATCATTTAATAAATAATATATGAGAGCAATAAATACTGTGTAAGACAGCCATAGGCTACTAAGATTATTCGTTTGCTCAGGTTCACTGTCAAATTCTGCCACTTTAAACATTATAACAACACTAGAAACACCTGATCAAGCTAATCAAACTTTTTTGTGAAGCTACTACCACTCAAAATTTTTTTTGTTTAACAAAGTTTTAATTACCACTAATCCACAAGTGCAAATCTTTAATTTTTTGAATGAAACTGCAAAAGTGTTTGGCGTTGTGATTTTTCAATCAATAATTTGGTGTTTAGTGTTCTGTATAAATCATTAACATTTAAAGAGATTGTGAATTTTAAAGAGACACTCGTATTGTGACAGAAAATTAACGAGCAATTAAGAATTGTGCTCGTTTATTTGCTTCTTACATATTACTAATGACGTAATAAAGTCTCATACTAACTTTACTCTTTTTTTCCGATATGTAAACCATTAAGCTACGACAAAAAATAGCTGTTAGCAAAACTATGTCATTACTTGGACATGTTTGGTGTATTAATAAGCATAACATTAGAAATACAATATGTGCCATATCAAAACCTTCCATAAAATTAAAGCTCTGAAAGACTACTGACCTAAGCACTACTATGATACCAAAAACAAATGATCAAAGAAATCTAATTATCTCATTACTTGGACATGGTTTGGTGTATTAATAAGCATTACAAGAGAAATACAATACTTGCCATATAAAAACCTTCAATAAAATTAAAGCAATGAAAGACTAATGACCTAAGCACTACAATAATAACAGACATGTGATCAAAGAAATCTAACTATCTCATTACTTGGACATGGTTTGGTGTATTAATAAGCATTACTTGAAAAATACAGTACTTGCAATATCAAAACATTCAATAAAATTAAAGCAGTGAAAGACTAATGACCTAAGCACCACAACAATACCAGAAATACAGGATCAAACAAATCTAACTATCTCATTACTTGGAGATGGTTTGGTATATTAATAAGCATTACATGAGAAATACAATACTTGCCATATCAATACCTTCAATAAAATTAAAGAGTGAAAGACTAATGACCTAAGCACCACAACAATACCAGAAATACGGGATCAAACAAATCTAACTATCTCATTACTTGGAGATGGTTTGGTATATTAATAAGCATTACATGAGAAATACAATACTTGCCTTATCAAAACCTTCAATAAAATTAAAGCAGTGAAAGACTAATGACCTAAGCACTATGATATTACCAGAAACACGTGATCAAAGAAATCTAATTATCTCATTACTTGGACATGGTTTTGTGTATTAATAAGCCTTACATGAGAAATACAATACTTGCCATATCAAAACCTTCAATAAAATTAAAGAGTGAAAGACTAATGACCTAAGCACTATGATATTACCAGAAACACGTGAGCAAAGAAATCTAACTATCTCATTACTTGGAGATGGTTTGGTATATTAATAAGCCTTACGTGAGAAATACAATACTTGCCATATCAAAACCTTCAATAAAATTAAAGAGTGAAAGACTAATGACCTAAGCACTATGATATTACCAGAAATACGTGAGCAAAGAAATCTAACTATCTCATTACTTGGAGATGGTTTGGTATATTAATAAGCATTACATGAGAAATACAATACTTGCATTATCAAAGCCTTCCATAAAATGAAAGCAGTGAAAGACTAATAACCTAAGCACCACAACAATACCAGAGATACGGGGTCAAACAACTATCACATTAATTGAACATAGTTTGATGTATTACTAAGCATTACATGAGAAATACAATACTTGCCATATTAAAACCTTGAATAAAATTCAAGCAGTGCGAGACTCATGAGCTAAGCACTACAATAATATCAGAAACACGTGATCAAATAAATCTAAGTATCTCATTACTTGGACATGGATTGGTGCATTAGAGAGAAATACAATGCTTGCTATATCAAAACATTCAATAAAATTAAAGAAGTGAAAGACTAATGATCTAAACACTATAACAACACCAGAAACACGTAAGCAAGCTAAACAAACTTTTTATTTTGTATTATCACTAAGAATTATTTTTATTCCATAAAACATTAATTATTAATAATCTCTAAATGCAAATATTTTAATTTTATGAATAAAAGTGTAGAAGTGCCTGATGTTTTGGTTTTTCAATCAATATACTCTTATGTGTTGTATAAATCACAACTTCTTGAGAAAATTTCAGTTTACAAAGGACACTCCTTATAAAGTAAACCACTCAGTTTAAAAACAAGTGTTGAATAACTCATCAATATTTTATTTGCTAGAAATTTCTCTAGTGAGCATAAGCGGATATAGACTCATTATATTAAGATTTTTAATGCTTCGAATTAAGCAATCAAGCTGTTAAAACTATTCGTCTTCTGATACCTTCAATATTAATTATAACTAATTCTATGCTTCCCTATTTCCATCTATGCTTAAAAGATTTTAATATTTTTTTACGACAATATGGTTGAAAAACAATTATTTTCATTCAAAGTTGTTAGTCTAAAGGAGGGGGAAAACTAGGAGGAAATTTTATAGCACTACGACCACCAGACATTTTCAAAACAATAAAGTAAGCAATGTTCGCAATGCTATCATTTTGTTTTTATAACACTTTCATCTTAAATTGCGAAATACTGCTTAATTTTTATAAATAAATTTAGAAAAGTACAAAAAAAAGGTTCATACACTTTTTTAAACCGATAAAAATAGCTTGTATTACTTTCTTATCGCAGCACAGTGAAAAAAAAACCTTTTATCTTACGTTATTTAAGGATATATGAACGATACAAAGTTGTCTTTTCATTGTTCACATATTCATTGCAATTTTATTAATTAAAGACAATTTTCATGATCTAAAATGAGAATGGTAATCTCTTTTAACCCATCAACTTTGTTTGGTTACAAAATACGTTTAGTTGTAATTTTTTATTTAAATTGACACACGACGATCAAATAGCAGCAAATATTGGTGACAGTAAAGAGAATCAAAGAATGGTCGACGGGAAAAAATCCTGCAGCGACAATCTTTGTGTCTCTCTGAAATGCCTGCTGTGCAATTACTAAAAATTGGTTATTCATTTTGGTGCGGTCACTAATCTGATTAACTTCTTGGGAGTGATTATAGCATATGTCCACTGTTCTTTCCGATTCATCTTTCAACTGTTCGCCAACCAGAGTTAAACCAATGATGTGCAACTAAAAAAGAAAAATATATATGTAAACTTATGTAAACTTTTAACTACACAATGAACAACTAGGTATAACGATTGGAAATATTTTTAATTCTATTAGACCAAAAATACATATAATTTTTCATTCAACGGACTTCCAAAAATTAGCCTCCTTACTTAAGTCTAAATTATAAATTCCCAAATTTTTCTAGACCACTGTCCTCTTTTTGTTAATATCAGGTTCTAATTTCGACAACAGTCCCAAATCGCTACGTTCTGTAATTTATAGTTTGTTCCTCTTTTCGGTAAATAAATTTTCGACCTCACTGAATGCACTCTGCCAAAAATAAATGCAATTAAAAATTTTTGAGTTATTTCTCACGATCCAGAGTGTAGTTTTGGTATTGATTTTCGAAGCCCGAACTCTTGTAGTCTACAGTTTCTGCCCTTTTTTTATTCATGATTACTAACAGGCTAAATCTTTGTAAGAAGTTTCGTTTTAACGAAACGACCAGCTTTTCTCTCTCTCTCTCTCTCTCTCTCTCTCTCTCTCTCTCTCTCTCTCTCTCAAAAATTTCAATAGTTATAACTAATAGAGTGCACGTCGACTGGGTGATTATCTAAATTTTATTATTTGCCTAACAATCTCTGGTTCATTTCCTAATTCCTGGAAGCAATCTATGCATACTCCGATTTAGAAAAAAATGAATACTGTTAAATGTGAAGAGTTTCGACCAATAAATGTTGTTCCTGTATATGAAAAATTGCTGGGAACAGTTATTAATAAGCAAATGGTAGAATATATAGAACAGAATAATCTCTTAAATAAATATCAAGCTGATTTTAGGAAGCATAATTCATGTAAGAGGGCTCTACAGTCGGTTCTGTTTGAGTAGAAAAATGCATTAGAAGATAAACAAGCGTTCTTGGACTTCCGTCTTGCATTTGAAACCATTGATCAGAAATTTTTATTATTAAAGTTAAAAAAATATGAACTTTGTGACATCCCTTGTAAGTTAATACAAGGACTTTTGAGTGGTAGGATGCAAGCAACTAAATTCAATGGAAAAGTATCAGCTTATAGGAGGACTGTCTATGGTGTCCCACAGGGCAATGTAATAGGATCAAAATTGTTTTTAATTTACCTTAATGATATAGCTAAAATATGCAAAAAATGTTAAATCCAGTTGTTTGCTGATGACACTCTACTTTACTACATCGGAACAGATATAAAAGTAGTTATTGAAACCTTAAATAAAGAATTGGAAAATTTTGAAAACTGATTAACAAATAATAGTCTATGTCTGAATATTGAAAAAACAAAATTTATGTTGATAAAAAATAAATACAACTCGATCAGTATAGAAAATTATCAAAATGTTATTTTTGGAAACAGTGTAATCCAGAGGGTGATGAAATTAAATACCGGGGGGTCATCATAGATAAATTTTTGGATTTTGGCGGGTACGCCACATTTATTACAAATAAAATGGCTAAAAAAGTAAATTTAATGAATAGAATATGTCAAGATTTCTCAAAAAATACTAAACTAACAATCTATAAGACTATTCTTCACCCTCACTTTAATTTTTGTTCGTCAATATTATTATTATTTAGTAGGTCAGAAGTTTATAGTATGCAAGTAATACAGAATAAATCATTGCGATGTATATTAAATAATAATAGATATACTAATATAAAAAGTATGTTACTAGAAACTAATTTATTAAGTGTGAATATTATAAGGGACTAAATACTATAACAATTTACCAAACAATATTAAGAATTGTGAGACAGTGAGACAATTAATAGGATGAGCAGATCTTAGGTGCAACAAACAATATCTTAGGTGGTATGTGTGTATATGTATATTTTCTCTTTGTTAAAAATTTAAACAGTTTAAATAATGTTAAAAAAAAAAGAATTGTATTTATGATTAGCTGAATATTGTGTAGCATGTTATTTTTGCTAATAAATTTATATTCTATTCTATTCATGAATAGATTCGGAGTTCACATTCGAACTACTATACTTTCGTTTTATATAGATATTGCGTTGCATAAAAAAAGTTTCTTATAGTGTATTTTAGTGTATAATTGGTGTATATATTTGTTGTAAACTATGGATACTAACGAATCCGAAATTTGTGAATTAAATAGTTTCCGAGAAAATCGAGCTCAAAGTTGAAAATTCGATGTCGATTATTATCATTCCTAATAAAGATACAGCAACCAGGTTGACAGCAATTTGTTTGAAATGACGTATATTTTCAGAACATATTTTCAAAAAAAAATTTTCTTAATTTTCCGACGAGAAAATTGCGAAAAACAGTTTTTTGCACTCGAAAAATTGCTGTGTACTAACGATTATTCTAATATGTCTATTAGATTTAGATATATCATTCCTATTTCTGGAAAAAAAATTGTTTTACGATAAAATTTACCTTTTTTTAAAAAAAAATCGCAACATCGCGGTTTGTAAATATTAAGGGCTGAAATTTACAGAAGACATTATTGAATACTTGTAGTTCATCGAGAAATTTTTCGGTTTCACGACAAACATCCCCGTAAGATCTATGGACCTCTAAAAACTCCCCACAGAATCTATCCGACGGTAGTCAAATCGCGCGGATACAGCTAGTCAGCGGGTTGCTATGCTGCAAGGCGCAGATGTCTTCCGCTCTTGGCAGTATCTGGTTCGGAGCCGGCATTCTGGTAACACCTGTCATTTCGGAGTAGCATGCTTTGGAGTTAATTTGATATAACGTTTTGACATACTAGAAAGAAAAAACATTATAGTGATTGTACATTTGTAAAAGCACTATTGCAAACATTTTTTGCATTTAAAAGTGTTTTAGTGAAAGTTCACGCAGATTTTAACTTTAAAAAAGTATTTGTAATTGTAATATTTAGATTATATTATTAATAAAAAGTTATTTCTGATTTTATTAGCAATTCATCATTTTATTAAAAAAATACAGTTTGAACAAGAAATCAATAAATACATTAATATATTATACATATCTGTATACAATTCTACAATGGTTTTGTAATAAATTTAATTGAATGGACAATTAAAAAAAAAGCTTATTACAAGTTCTATGTAATAATTTTATAAGATAATATTTTACAATTTTTCTTACCTTTGTATAGAAATAGAAATATTCACTCGTAATGATTTATATGTCACATTCAACGTGGACCGTGTTCAAATAATTTAAAAAATTAAAATATGCGTGAACTTTCACTAAAACGCTTTTAAATACAAAAAAAAAGTTTGCAATAGTTCTTTTACAAATGTACAAACACTATCATATTTTTCTTTCTAGTATGTCAAAACGTGATATCAAATTAACTCCAAAGCATGCTACTCCGAAATGACAGGTGTTACCAGAATGCCGGCTCCGAACCAGATACTGCCAAGAGCGGAAGACATCTGCGCTTTGTAACATTGCAACCCGCTGACAAGCTGTACCCGCGCTATTTGAATACCGTCGGATAGATTCTGTGGCTAGTTTTCAGAGGTCCATAGATCTTACAGGGATGTTTTTCGTGAAACTCAAAATTTCTCGATAAATTACAAGTATTCAATAATGTTTTCTGTAAATTTCAGCCCTTAATATTTATAAATCGCGACGTTACGAATTAAAAAAAAAATGGTAGATTTTATCGTTAAACAATTTTTTTTTCCAGAGATCGGAAATGATATGTCTAAATCTAATAGACGTATTAAAATAATCTTAGTACACTAACAAAAAAGTTATTGCAATTTTTCGAGTGCAAAAAACTGTTTTTCGCAATTTTCTCGACGGAAAATCAACAAAATTTTTATTTAAATATATCTTAAAAATATACGTCATTTTAAATAAATTGCTGTCAACCTGGTTGTTGTATCTTTATTAGGAAGGATAATAATCGACATCGAATTTTCAATTTTGAGCTCGATTTTCTCGGAAACTATTCAACTCACAAATTTCAGATTAAACACACTTTTTGGGGTCAAAAATATCTATTATTTCCTAGAATTCTGAAGCGATAATTAGTTAAATATCATTTTATTATAAATTAAAAAAAATTGAATTTCCCAAGAAAAAAAAATTATATTTCAATAACTAGTGACGCTACCTATAACTTTAATTACATCAATCGATAGAATTTTCAATTATCTATAACTTTTGTTTGAAACATTTTTCATATAATCCTTATTTTTCAAGATAAACTGGAAAAACTGAAAAAAGTGACCATTTTTTGGCCGCTATTTTGTAAACTATGGACCGTATGAATTTCCATAATTTCCAACGAAGTATGTTTTTAGTGATGCCAAAAAATATTCTTTTCAGCAATAAAATCGCTAGTTACATTTTTTTTCCTACAAAAGTTTAATTTCCATGGACCACTAAATACTTTGGAATTTATATTTTATAAAATAGTTGTTTCTTGCTAATGTTACTCTCGGTTCGATACAACTCCACTGACGAGATCATACGGTGGTAGAAATGTATACGGAGAGAAGATCAAAGTTGTATTTGCAGGAAACAAACTGTTTCTATATATTATTTGCTTTTCTCTGCTTGAAGGGATAATACATGTAGGCAACTATTTGAGTACGGAAAATAGATTTATTTATTTCTTGCTGAAATTTTGATTTTTTAAATTTCGCACTACTCCTGTGATTATAGAGATGTCGTTTGACTGGCGATATTTTTCAGTCTGGCATCGAAGTCGGAAGGTTTTTAAATCTTACCGATATACCTTGGAATTTTTATATAGCAGTTGTTTTCTGTAAATGTTACTCTCAGTTCGATACAGCTCCACTGACGAGACCATAAGATGGAGAGAGGATCAGAGATGTATTTGCAGAAAACAAACTGTTTCTAAATATTAATTCCTTTTCTCTGCTTAAAGGGATAATACAGAATTAGGGGTTTAATAAATTAATATAAATTAAGACAAGCACTTTTCCCATCTCCGTTAATATACGCTAATTATGTTAATAACAATAATTTGATTTACTTACAGTAAAATAACCGAAATACAGCAGAAACGACACCGTAAACCATGTTTCATCATCACCTATTTTGTCACTATATAGCATAGTAATGGCAGCATGTAGAACTGAAATGATACAGCCGAAAACACCACAAGCTATTACAGCACCAAATATTTCATTAATTGCTCCAACCATATTACAGAGCGCATTGTGCAAAGACTTGATATCAGAAAAAAAGAAAATATCGGTGGCATTTTTAATTTCATTATTAAGGAGTCTGAATTGTCTTTTAGATTCAAAAATTAAACACCAAGATAAAAATATCGTCGCTTCAGCTCTGTATGCGAGCAGGTCAAAATGTACGGAGAATAGTAAACGGTCCGGTTCATATGTTAAATAATAGTAATAAGTGCGGACTAATCGGCCTATCATCAAAGTACACCAAATTGCAAATATTTTTTGGAATGCATTGCTGCTGGAATTGCAATTTTTATTATTATCGTTGACAAAAGTCATCGTTCTGATGAGTATTGAGATTTCTCGTTTCTTGCTGAAGAGTTTAACCGTTATTAAAATATTAATGACGCATAAGTAAGTTGTGTGAACAATATGGGATACTTCCAATAATGTTGGCACCGTTTTGAAAATTCTCTCTATGAAATAAAAATAAATCGATCCATATATAAGGATCGCATTATATAGGAATAAAACAAAAATCCAGATACGCTCGATGACTCTGTATTTACACCACATTGGGGGGCACATACACAATATCACCATGAAGGCTAATAAGATATTTTTAAATATTTGAACCATTTTTCAAAAATTTCAAGAAGAAAGTTTTCACTATATCTTCTTCAAAAGGGTAAGTTTTGAATTTTGGTATAAAAATTCGTTTCGGCGGAGTACGTACTGCTTTTACTTATGCCCACTTGAAGCTAATTTAACATAAATTATAAAAACATTACTTGGTATCATTATGGTCTTTCATTACAAACATTATTTATTATTTAAAAGACTTATTACCCTAAAATGTTGTGTATGTAAAACAAAATATAACTTAAAATATATAAATATAAATATATATATGCAAGTACACATACACAATATTTTAATAAGTATAAATACTCTATACAGAGTGTCGTCTGTTGTAGGAAACATATTAAAATTAAATTTGAAGATTTTAAATCCTCGTTCCCTAAAATATTAATTGGAATGGAATTAAAATTAAATGGTAGTTAATTACATAATGTTTGTTTGAAGGTCATAGACAACGATGTTTCTTGCAAAGTAGTAGATATCTGTTGGACTTCCATTGTCTTTATTTTTTGTTGAATATCACGACGTCTCGGCTAGCAGTTATCTCTAGCCGTTTTCAAGTGAAACTAAATAAATCCCTTAGCTACATGACTATTTATACTAAAAGAAAATGCAATGGAATGTGACTGAGATGGGTGCAGTCATATCTGCTATGGCAAAATCCAATTTTTTTATGCTGCATTTAGTTTTAGTTTACAATTATTAAGAAGTAGTGAGAAGAGAAGAAAGCATAATACAAAAGTGATTAAAGACACAATAGAAGCTAACAAATCAATGAAGGTTCTCAGATCTCAGGGGCCGGACAAAAATTTCCGGACTTAAAACTAAACAAGGCCAATTAGTTAGTACCCGGGAGGAAATCACGATAGCTGTCCAGGACTTTTATACAGAGTTATACAGTCCAAAACTCAAGGTCCTTACTACGAAAGAAAGGAAGTAAGAAATGTGGGTTCAGAAGAGATGCCCGAAATAAATACCGGAGTTAATGAAAGCGCTTAGTCAAATGAAAAATAATAAAAGCCCTAGCGAGGATCGTATAACCGCCGATATGTTAAAAATAGGGGGAGAACAACTAAGAGAAAGCGTGAGAATTTTGTTGAACAAGTGCTTAATATATGGAAAAATACCCGAGGCATGGGAAAACGCAGAAGTCATCATATTATACAAAAAAGGCGATAGAAATAACATAGAAAATTATCGGCCAATTAGCTTACTGTCCCACTTGTACAAACTTCTTACAAAAATAATAACTAACAGACTGACGCAAAAGTTGGACGCATACCAACCTTCAGAACAAGCCGGATTTCGCAGGAACTTCAGTACAATAGACCATCTACAGACAGTACACATGCTTATCGAAAAAACCACGGAATATAATATACCTCTGCATTTGGCTTTCGTTGATTACCAGAAGGCGTTCGATTCTATCGAATCATGGACAGTTCTCAAAGCACTGGACAATGCTCGGATTGATTCAAGATACTCTGCTCTGATTCAGCATATATATGAAAACGCTTACATGCAAGTTACAATAGACGAGGATATAAAAACCTCGAGGGTACCTATAAAAAGAGGCGTACGTCAGGGAGACACAATCTCTCCAAAATTGTCCACGTTGGCACTTGAAGATGTATTTAGGGGCTTGAACTGGCATGACAAGGGAATTAACATAGACGGAACACGACTAAACCACTTAAGATTTGCTGATGATATTGTTATAATCAGTGATTCACCAGAACAACTCCAATGTATGATACAAGAACTTCATCAAGCATCAGCTAGGATAGGACTCAAAATGAACTTGTCAAAAACAAAAATAATGAGTCTAGAACAAATAAAAATTAAAGTTGAAGATAAAATAATAGAAAACGTAAGAGAATATATATATATATATATATATATATATATATATATATATTTATATATATATATATATATATATATATATATATATATATATATATATATATATATATCTAGGTCATAAAATACAAATAGGGAAGGAAAACCAATCGGCTGAAATTCCTTGAAGAATAAGTCTCAGCTGGGCAGCTTTTGGCAAACTCGGATTCATTCTTAAATCCAGCAATACCCCCATAAGTTTGAAAAGAAAAGTCTACGAGTCGTGCATCCTGCCAGTTCTTACTTATGGTATTGAAACAACCTCCCTAACATGTAAAGCTATTAATAAGCTTCGGGTTACACAACGAGCAATGGAAAGAGCTATGCTGGGAATTAGTTTACGAGATAGAGTTCCAAATGAAGAAATCAGAAGAAGAACGAAAATAACAGAAGTGAGCAAACGAGTAGCGCAGCTAAAATGGAGATGGGCTGGACATATCGCAAGACATGACATAGACAGATGGACATACAAGATTACAGCATGGCGGCCAAGAGAGAACAAGAGAAATGTTGGCAGGCCCCAAAAGAGATGACGTGACGACATCCAGAAAATTGCCGGAAAAAAACTGGATGGGGATCGCTACGGACCGACAGAAATGGAAAAATATGGAAGAGGCCTACATTCAGGAGTGGATGAAAACGAACTGATATGAATGAATGAATGAAGAAGTAGTTTCCACACTTCTCTTTTATCTAAAGATAGTTTATTAAAACAACTCGGGTTCTGATGTATAAGCGCGACTTCTTTGAAATTAAAGTGGGTTTTCTCCTAAACTATTAGTTTAGTGATTTTTTCCAAAAATATGCAAATAGTTCTGCACAATTTTTCGGTAGGGATAAATAAACCAGACCGGCCCAGTTTGAAAGCTCTTGATTAAAGGACCCCTCTCGGAGCTTATTGAAATCCGGTTTCCGTTAAAATAGCGGGCATTGCAGTATGTTATATATGTTGGTCCCCTGACTAAAAGTCTCATAGAGCACGAAGTTGGAAAACCCCAGGTTTTTCGAACATCCGCTGATTATTTTCGTCACTTAAAGGCATACTCTCCCTCGTAAACTGAAAATAATAATTACGTCGACATTTTATCTATGAAGTATCAACGAGTCTCACTAGGGTATACCAGAGTTTTTGGGGGCGCTAATTCCGAATTCTGGGGTAGGTTAACCTCCATCACGTCGGAATCAAAGTCATTGGTAAGTCAAATCAAGAGAAACTGTGTAAATATCTGAAAAAAATTACGTGAATGTTTTTTGAGTCGTTAAATCCAATTATGTCATTTTATTGACCCTACAAGGTAATTTCAAGGTCCTTTCACGGTCATTTCAAGGTCAAACTTGCAAAACCGTCGGAATAATCTGAAAAAATTCATGTATAGGTTAACGAGGTCGCTGACAAAAAACCTTTCAATGAATCCCAATCACTTCTACCTGCTTTAACAGGAAGTCCTTTAGGAAACTGGGCGGAACAGACCAGATCCTTAGGAACCTCGAACAGGACGAGCCTAGACTTGCATTTTTGTTAACGGTTTCTCGGTATAGTATTTTAATTTCAGACCATTTTATGTAGTGTCCCTGAGTCCAGACATGGTTCACCTCGAGATATGCATTTTTGATGTTCTTTGATCCTTACGTCAATACGTCTCTTTGTTTCGCCAACGTAGGAATTGCCACATTCACATGGTATCTGATACACACAGTTCTTCATGTCTCTTTGAGTTGTTGGTTTGACCCTAGTGAGCCGACTTCTCAGAGAGTTATTTGAATTAAAAACAACGTTGATTTTATATCGTTTTCCTATCCTTCTAAGTTTTTCTGAAATGCCTTTAACATAGGGGATGTTTAAAATGGTTTACGTTCTTCATTCGTTGTCGATATTGTCCTATTTCTATTTCTATTTCTGCGTTGTTCTAGAAATTTATCCACTACATATACTGGGTATCCGTTGGCTGTCAGATCATTTTTAATGTAATCTATCTCTTTCATCAAGTTCTCGTTGAAGTTGCAGAGAGTTAAGGCTCTATCTACGAGATTTCTTATAATTCCTTGTTTGATGTTGTTGGAGTGATTAGATAAATAATTAAGGTATTGTCCTGTATGCGTGGCTTTTCTGTAAACCGAAGTTCGAATTTGTCTGCCATTTCTTTCAACCAAGACATCTAAGAATGGTAATTTATTTTCTACTTCTTTCTCCATGGTGAGTTTAATAGTTTGGCTGATATTGTTGAGATGAAAAAGGAAGTTTCGAAGTTCTTTGTCGTTTCCACTCCAAATAATAAAAGTATAGTCTACGTATCTGAGCCATAACTTTGGTTTCTGAGTTGTGGATGCAATTGCAAACGTTTCGAACCATTCCATGAAAATATTTGCGACCACCAGTGATAGTGAAGATCCCATCGGTAGTCCATCATCCTGGATGTAGAATTTTTCCTTTTCTTGAAAATAGGAATTAGTCAAACAACTTTCCAACAAGTCCATAATGGCGTGCGGTGGTAAAGATGTTCTTTCTGCTAAGATCCGGTCTTCTTATAATGAGATAGATTACATTAAAAATGATCTGACAGCCAACGGATACCCAGTATATCTAGATAAATTTCTAGAACAACGCAGAAATAGGACAATATCGACAACGAATGAAGAATGAAAACCAGTTTTGAACATCCCCTATGTTAAAGGCATTTCAGAAAAAGTTAGAAGGATAGGAAAACGATATAAAATCAACGTTGTTTTCATTTCAAATAACTCTATGAGCAGTCGGCTCACTAGGGTCAAACCAACAACTCAAAGGGACATGAAGTACTGTGTATATCAGATACCATGTGAATATGGCAATTCCTACGTTGGCAAAACAAAGAGACCTCCTGACGTAAGGATCAAAGAACATCAAAAATGCACATCTCCTCCTAAAAGTTTTACATTTTTCGATTTTCTCCCAAACTGATGCAGGGGGTCCTTGAGGGTGTAAATTATGAATTTAAAAGTATTTTTTCAGGATTCAATATGGCAAATCCAAGATAGCGGACTAAAAATTTTACATTTTTCGATTTTATTCAAAGGTGGGACTGGATCGTTTTTGAGAATATAAATAGCGAATGTAAGTATAAAAATTTTAAATTTCTGAATTTCATCCAAAATTGGTAGTAGGGCTTAAATTTAGATTAGATTAAGACTTAAAATAATTTTTTCGAAATTTAATATAACGGATGCAATATGATGGATTGAAAATTTTACATTATTCGCATTTTTTCAGATTTGGTATTAGAGAGTTTTCGGGATCGTGTGTTATGAATATGAAGTTAATTTTTTACAACTATTAGGTTGATAAGATACAATATGAGAGACAGAAAATTTTACATATTCCGATTTTATCTAAAATTGAAATTGTAGGGTTCTTGAGGCGTATATAAACTTAATATGCAGTATAAAATATATCGAGCTAAGAAATTTACATTTTAGGTTCTTTAAACATCGATGTTGGAAGGTTTTGACGCCTATATTACCAATCTAAAATTAATTTGAAATTTAAGATAGTGGATTTACTATGATCGACCTATCTTTGACACAATTTTACTAGTATTTGGAAAACTCTAAGAACCAAAGAATTTTTAGTGGTTCATTTTAGGGTGATTTGCAACTTTGGATAAAATAGGTACTTTTTTGTCACCTTGAATTCATGGCAAGGTACACTAACCTCGATTAGTACTTAGTTCAAATAATTTATGGATTTCATAATGAATTCTAAAACTAAAATTAGGAAAATAACATTTTTTAAAAAAAATTGAACCGACTTCTAAAAGTGCGCTAAAAAGTGAAAAATAGCTATAAATTTTTATATGAAATTCAACTATTTGAAGTCGGCGCCAAATTATTTGTAAATTAAATAAATAACTACTAATATATACAAATTATGGCAAGAAAGCAATTACAAATAAAATATTTTTAATCTGTTTATGCAAATCACATTTTGACAGGTATTAGTTCGGCGCCGACTTCAAAAAGTTCAATTTCGTTTAAAAATTTGTAGTTATTTTTCACTTTTTGGTGCACTTTTACAAGTCGTTTCAATTTTTTTATAAAAATTTTATATATTTATAAGTGTTATAAAATCTGTCCGCACCGATAAACCAGAGCTATATATATATATATATATATATATATATATATATATATATATATATATATATATATATATATATATATGAATCGTAAATTATACGATATTGAAACTAGTGAGCTTACATTGCCGGCCATAGGCATGTAAATGGCATGTAAGCATTTCGCTAAGAAAATTGACGCTCTTATTAGGGTGATAATGATGGATATGTTGGAAGGGTGTAAAGAATGCTGAAGATTGAATAAAATGTGGTCGACGGACTTGCATTGTTTCTATTTTTTGTTTGTTTGTACGTCGTTTCAATTAAGTTCTATATCTAATCGTTATCAAGTATAAACTAAATATTTTTTTTAAATCAAAATTTCAGTAATTATAAATTAGAAATTAATTTAAGATAATGCAACAACTTACGTCTTGGCGGTGCCAGTACCATGTTACCAAATATCGATTTTACGAATTACCCATTAGAACCCGCCGTTAACACTTAACAACAGATTCTACGTTACTGGCAAAACTGGCACACTATTATTACGTAAGTACAAATATTAGTACACATGAAGAAAATCATGGAATGATCAACTAAAAAGAATCCTGCAGCACTTATCCGTGGGTTTCGTTGATAAGCTTGTTGACCAATAATATTAAGCTCAGTATAGAGCTCTTCTAAGACTTGATCCTCATGCGAACGAATGAGTTTTTTCGACTTCAAATAACAGATCTTGATAGTTTTTTTCACTTCTGATGACAACTGTTCTCCAATGCATGCTAAGAAAGTTGGAAGGCACTAAAATAAGAAAAAAATATAAGTAAAAAAGTACTGTTATTATTACCACTATCATCACTAAGACCATATTCGAATGACAATTTTATAATGAGTATTTGAATAAATTATAATTTTAAATAATTTGTCACGCTGTCCTAAAAATTTATGATTGTGAACCTCAACATCTGCCTAGAAAGGGGGGAACTTCCTTTTAGTTTCAGCCCAAGGATGAAGTCGATAGCACGTTTGGTTTGTGTTTTATGCGTATTTTTCGAAAGTAACTTTTTTAGTAGCGTAGTAAAAATAAGTGACTCACATTACAAGTAACGTGTTGTGATTCAGTTTTTAGTGAAATCTGGCGAAAAACACTCGGAAATCCTCTGAAAATTGCAGATGGTGTATGGAGACGAGTGCATGTCAAAAACGCGCATGTTTTAGTGGACGAAGCGGTTCAAAGAGGGGCGTGAATCGATCACACACACATTCGTGCGTTGTTTGACGAGTTAAACATGATCAAAGAAACCATTCCCAAGATGTTACACGAGAATTTGAACATGCGAAAAATTTGCGCAAAGTTGGTGCCAAAAGTTTTCACCCACGAACAAAAAAAAAAGGAAAGTCAATGTGCGTATTCGGAACAACGGCAGAGATTGGATGAGTCTGGTAGTCACTGGAAATGAGATCTGGATATTTGAATATGACCCCGAGACCCGTAAACAAAGTCAGCAGTGGTTAGAAAAGGGTTGGGGGGCGGCAAACGAGAGTGAGGATGTCCAAGTCGCGACTGAAGGCAATGTTGATCGTTTTTTTGGATATCCGCGGCCTCATTCATCGTGAGTATGTTCCTGCCAGCTAGACAGTGACGGGACAGTTCTATGTTGGCGTCTTGGGGCAGTTGCGAAACTCCCCAAGAACTGATGGATCTTGCACCATGACAACACGCCGGACCATTCCTCGTTCATTGTCCAAAAGTTTTTGGCGAAAAAAGGCATTTCACCACACCAACCCTATAGCCCCGATATTGCCCCTGCGACTTTTTTTAATTTCCCGAGATGAAATCGCACCTCAAAGGAACTCATCATGGAAACGTACAGAAGGTCAAAGAAGCTGTAATTACCAAGGGTGCTTCCAATCGTGAGAATTACCAAGGGTGCTTCCAATCGTTGTGTAGAGTTAGAGGGAGACTATTGTGAAGATCGATAATAAAATTTTGCCTGAAACTTAATTTGCTTGTTTTTTATTGACAAATTCCCGAAACTTAATTGCCACATCTCGTATATTGTTTTAGAATCCAATAAAGTGTACAGATATTTCGCAGTTTTGCGAAAAATAACCATTTGCAAGGAAATTATCGAGATTTTTAAATTGAGCTTTTGCGATGAAGAAAAATTAACGTTATTTTTTAATCAATTATATATATAAATTGGACGTAAATCAGTTTTCTCTTTTGATTAAGGTTCAAGAAAAATTTGAAAACTGAAAAATTTTCAAAATTAATAAAATGGCGATCGTCGCGGTTTTCTCAAAAACTACATATTTCTTTTTGATATATATTTTTTTGGTGAGTTCCTTTTTACATGTTTCTTTAACTGCAATTATTCTAATGGGTGCTCAAATGCAGGGGGAGATACAACAATAATTTTTTTCTTTTTTCAGTAACTAATTCCATTTCAAATCATGCAATGATATTTTTTCAAAAAATAAATACTTTTTCTGTTTAATATATCATTATAGAAACCAAAACAGTGTGCATGTATTTGCCATTTTGCGAGAAAAAAAAACATTTTTAATGAATTATCGAGATTTTACAGTTGAGGGGGAAAATACAACCTTTGTTTTATTCGAAATTTTATATTTTTATGATTAATTGACGTATTTTAATTTTCTTTTTTGATTAAGGTCGCATGAGTCAAAAAATTCAAGAAAAAAATTCTAGTTTTATTATTATAAATCGACTTCGTAAACAAATTGCTACTTACAAATATTTCCTCATTTATTTTACATTCGTACGAAGCCTCTTTTGATAAATGAATTACATAAAAAAATTAAGAATATGATAATTAAATAATGACGCATATTTCGATAACTTTGTTGAAAACGATTTTTTTGCGAGACGGCAAAACACGTGTACACGTATTTGGTTTCTGAAGGATGTTTTTTTAGAGGTATACAATTTTAAAATGAAACAAAACACGTATAAATAATGTTAATAGCTATTGTTTTGGGTTTTATTTAAAAGATAATTGTATGCCATTAATGTTTAAATATGATTTCGGACATATGAGTTCCACGGCTGGCTCGAATGAAGCACAATCGGGAAGTCCAATTTTGGACCACTTTATCGAGTAACTAGGGCCTCCAAATGGTCCAACGTTCGTGGTTTATCGGCATAGACTAGTGGCTTTACATATCTCAAGGAAAGTTATCCACAGGTGTAAGATCACACGATCCACAGGTCTATTACGCGAAATCATGCACTCATTGAATGTTTCTGGCAATAAATTGATGGTGTCGCGCGCTGTGTGGCATGTTACTAAAGCTGTAGCAAACCGTATGTATTCGGTACTGAGTAACGGGTGCGCCATCTAGTACCGAGTAACGAAACGTTACACACGAATGCATTTCGTTACTCGCATTTTTCGTAGTATGGGTACCTACACTGTTTCAGTTCACGCAAGTACCGTTGATGCGTGTATTGAAACATTTGCCGATCGTATGTTTTACTCATGCGCGCACTTATTCGGTGAATTTAAAAACATACGTTACAAAGAACGATGTTTGTTTATTAAAAGTATAATTTGGCAATTAGTCGTCCAAGTTATTTACTGTTTATTAAAGGTATTGTGTGTGTAGACAAAGTTTGAGATTGGAACAGAAACAAGGTAAGAAAGTATTTTTTACAAATTAGAAATACCTATGTATGTTTTTATTTTTGATTATCGCGTATTTTCACGTTTTTTTTTCTCTTATCTTAAAAGAGATATTATAATAAAGCCGCTCTAATGAGATTTAATTGTTTCTTGGTTAACAAAAGCTGTTAATTATCAAATATTATTAATTGTTTATATTCGATTTATTATTATTTACACTTATTATTTTTTTTATTTTACAGTTCAATTTACCTACTACAATGGAAAAGAAAACAAGTAAACTATGGGGTTTTTTTACGTAGACTAAAGACGATAAGGCAAAATGTGATCTTTGTAATTCGTTGTATTCAGTGAAAGGCTGCTCTACTACAAATTTGAAAAAGCATCTCATGAAAAAACACAGATCAACCTATGAAACCATCATTCCATGCTCCATGTCAGATGCAACTGTTCTGGAAGCTCCTATACCACCAACTTCAGCAAGTACAGAATCTACGAATCCTGTAATTAAAACAAATGAAACCAATTCTCAGCAGACTAAGTTAAGTGCCTTTATTAAACGTCCAGTAGGTGTAGTAAGAGAAAAAAAAATTAATGATTTAATTTTTAAAATTATAGTTAAAGACCTTCAGCCTTTTTCTGTAGTTGAAGACGCGGGTTTTAAAGATCTTATTAATTATTTAGAACCAGGTTACAAATGCCTTCAAGGTACAATACTTTATTGGATGCTCAATACTCAGTAGTCCAAAAAAAAATTAAAAGGAGAATTGGAGAGTGCAAAATATGCTGGACTTCAAGAGCAACAACTTCTTACCAAGCTGTTACAGCCCCTTATTTATTAAATTGGGAGTTGAAGTCTGCTTTATTAGGATGTTTTGAATGTCATGAGCGACACACAGCCGAATATATTAAAAATGAGCTGTATAGGTTGCTCTTCCATTGGAGCATACAAAATAAAATATTTGTCTGCGTTACAGATAACGCAACGAACATGAAGGCGGCTATACGATTAACAAATTGTGAACATTTGCCGTGTATCGCTCACACTCTTAATTTAGTGGTGCGTGCAGGACTCCAGGACTGTGGACTTGGGGAGCTGATAAAAAATAAATAAAAACCATTGTGGAACATTTCCACAAGAGTCCAATAGCTACCAAAAAACTAATTGCAATGCAGGAGCAACTGAGGCCTAATCAAAAACCATTGAAGCTTGAAATGGACGTAGTGACCAAATGGAACAGTACCCTGAATATGACTGAGGATTTGTTCACTTCAAGAACCTTTAGAAGCGTCTCTTGGAATCCTACACAATCCGGTAGAAAATCTTTCGGAAGGCGAATGGCAGACACTGCCAGAAATAATAAAAATTCTGAAGCCATTCAAGCAACTCACTGAAGAAATGTCTTCAGAAAAAAAAGTGACTGTTTCAATAGTCCTCGCTTTGACAGATAGTATAATTAGAATTTTTCACAATTTAGATACAAATATTATTACAGATACAGGAAAGAAACTGGCAAATAAAGTAACAACGGAATTTAAAAGAAGATTCAAGAATTGTTACAGGCACCCAGTGTTATCTTAAGCAGCACTGTTAGATCCGCGTTTTAAGAAGCTGGCATTTAGGTTTGATGCATCAAGTTATGAGTCTGCCAAAGATGCATTGAAAACTGAGCTGCAAAATGAGTTTAACCTTCATAAGCAGTCAATAGAACCTAACGAGAATGAATCGATGTTAGCTATATCTACTGGCGACACCGATGCTGATAACGACTCAATATGGAAAAATTTTGACGCTTTGGCAACGTCAGCGTCTGCTTCGAACTCTATAGTTAGCAGCAACATAATTACCATGAGGCAATATCTAGAAGAACGTATTATTCCTCGAAATGAGTGTCCTTTAAACTGGTGGCAGGCGCGGGCAATTCTATACCTCGAACTCTCAAACTTGGCTGAGAAATATTTATCAGTGATAGCTACCTCGGTACCATCTGAAAGGACTTTTTCCAAATCGGGACAAATATTAAGTGAGAGGCGCAGCTCTATTGAACCAAAGCGAATGGAAAAGATTTTATTTTTAAATATGAACCAGAGATTCCTGCCATAAAATGTTTTTATCTAACATGTTTTTTTTACAATATATACAATATATAGTATTAGTGCCCATAACAATTGCGCACTCTAGGTTCAACTTCATTCTAAGAAAAAAGATTTTCTTTGTTGTTTCGGTTTTGTTTAAAATATGTTATTTTATTATTATGTTTAATTTTATTCTAAGAACAAAAGATTTTTGTTATTGTTTTAATTTTGTTTAAAACATGTTTAATTTCATTTTTTATGTTTAATTTCATTCTAAGCAAAACTATTTTTATGTTAATTTATCGTTAGAATGTTGTTTAAATTTTGTTGTCAATAAACAATTTTTTCGACACCTATTTGTTGCTTTTCAACTATAATCGATGCATAATGGATTGCTATGTTATTGTGATATAATATAAGCTCACGGTTAAAATTTTCAAAACAGTAAATCCATTGCAAATTTAGTAGATTCCGTCAACGGTTCTTGTAGTTCTACACTTTACCTATTAAATCAAACTAAATTTAGAATAACTTGAACACAAGTCTGGTTCAAAATACGGAAAAGTAAAAAAATGCACCTTACGCGGCTTAGTATGTATACCTAAGTATTTTTCCACAATAGCATGTTATGAGGTATCAGAAGTAACGTAACGATACGATAGTAACGAGTACTAATTGTTATAGTAACGAATACATACGGGTACGCTTTTTTTCGTTACTTTTACACCTCTACATGTTACGGCACCTTGTGGAAACCAAAGCTCTGTCCCTTCGGTACTATTCAACTCTCCATTGAAGGTAACATTCTGGTCGGATCATCTTTAATGGCTATAAGCCAATAAAATCAGCGACATCAAGCTAATTTAATCTATCAAATTAAAGATTGGAAGAAAAACTGGGGTGTTATATTTTACTTACCGTGATATTTAAACACCTAAATGCAATCCAAAAGTAAAACTGCCTTTGAGATATATATTTGTTGGTGGACCGCAGAAGTGAAAAACTTACAGCATGTAAACATGTTAAAATACAATGTAAAACTACGCAAACTATTATAAGCCCAAAAATTGAATTAATGTCTCTTACAGACTTATATAAGAAATTTTGCCTTTTTCTTAGCTTTCTTAAAGACCCAATACCTTCAGCAACTTTAAGATCTTCGTTTAGCCTTCGACTTTGTATAGTAATCTCCCAAATTATGAGGTAACTGATAAATACCGTTAATTCTTTTCTATGATAAAAATATAAGAAGCAGGCTCGGAATAATCTTTCTACAAGGCTTATTCGTAAATGTAGATTATGGAAAAAGAAAGTTTCGAGAATAGCAATAAGACACCAAATAATAATACTGGCAATAAAAGTTTTATCATAAGATTTGTTTTTCAGTGCTAGGAATTTCAAAGCAGTTTTAAGTGAATTAATCTGCACTTTTTTACCAAATAGTGTTACTAAAATTGAAATGTTTGTACAAAATAAAGATCCCCTAAGCATAATCTCTATTACTTCATAAACAAGTGCATCTCCACTAAAATGTCTTGTAGAAATGTGTCGCATTTCCTCTAGACCATAAACAGCCATCAATAATATTACGACTGTCATACAAGAAAATTTTTTAAATTTATTTTTAAACAAAACTGGCGGATACAAATCTAATACTACTCCCGCCGTTAGAACAACTTTTTTTATTATAAGGTACATACTTTTACCAGATTATAACTCGAAATGTGTCAACAATATTGGAAAATGCGACAACTGAAAAACAAATTTATATTTTATAGTTAGATTAAAAGTATTATATATTATTTATTGTATGTCATGTTATTTTATATTAGGCCTAATTCACACGATGCTTCTTTCGCTGTTAATGCTTGACTGGATCCCAACAGAGCAGTAAAAATGGACGATGTGATATCTTGTCTACATTGTCGGCTTCTGATTATGAGTTACTGGGATGGGATTTTTAATGATATGATGCTGCAATGGGCGGGTAAGAGCTCTCCTTGAAAATATATCTAGTGTACACCGTGTTCTACGAAACATGGGGCGTTGCCTTTATCTGCCGGTCAAGTGGATAGCTACCACATTAAAAATCCTCCTAAGCCAAGGGGGAGGAATGCATTGATATAAGGAATCTAATCATTACTTTGCCAACTTCAGGTCATCTGGCATATTCCAGTCCTTCTTACGGTATACAGGACTCTATCGTGGTTAGCCGCCCCTTCCATACCTTCTCATGGGACTCAAATTGGAAGGTCAAAGAAAAGATGTATGGAAAAGTTAAACAAGAGCTCTAAAGCAAGTTGCTGTACCACAGTGCGCATGACAGACCACATTACTCAGCTTACCTCCCTAGTGATTTATACAAGTTCCTCTCCCAGAGAAACTTTTTATTAGATGGTACCATGGAAGTAAACATTTCTTTTTGTGTTTTTTTTTTAAATCAAAATTTCAGTAAGAAATAAAGAAATTTATCTGCCGTAATTAAATAGTTGTTATATATGTAATTCTCCTTTCAGGCAAAGAAAAGGAAAAATATATACAAACAGTCTATTTCCTGCAAATATCTCTCTGGTCCTCTCTCCATGCGCGTTTCGATGAAATTATGATCTCGTCAGTGGAGCTGTATCGGACCGAGAGCAACACTCGAAGAAAATAACTGATATATGAAATATAAATTTCAAGGTTTGTCGGTAGGATATTGCAACCTGCCACCTACCGACCTCGATCGCCAGTCGAACGACATCTGTGAATCAATAGAGTAGGAAGAAATTTTTTAAAAAATCAAAATTTCAGTAAGAAACAAAGAAATCTACCTGTCGTATTTAAATAGTTGTTATATATGTAATTCTCCTTTCAGGCAGAGAAAAGGAAAAATATATACAAACAGTTCATTTCCTGCAAATACCGCAACAAAGACAACACTTTAATAAATGCTACCAGGAAAAAGGTTCTCGATTTAATTCTCGCAGATCCGTTCATATCAAATTATATAAAAAGGGGTTAAGGAAGATGGTACAGAGTATCAAAACTAACTGATTTTTATAGCGTATAAGCTTGATCGCATCATAGAAATTGAAGACCTCAACCCACAAATTTGAAATGAGAGAAGAATTAGACATAACTTCTTATCAAAAAAGAAAACCGTGTAGACAAATGTATGAGGGGATAACAGAACTCAAGAAAAAGGGAGATATCGTTGTGTATTTCAGTGTATATTTTTGAATTATCGGCCAACCGCGCTCGGTCTTACTTAGACCATCTTCAGGGCTCAGACTTTAGAAACAAAATAATATGGTCAATAAACAAACTTTCTCAGTACTCACCAACCACACTCACTCGTCAAAAAACACACCTCAACTTTGCCATTTAGAGAACAGTCTCTAACGCCAGCGCAGCCTTTACACAGTACAAATCAATTATAGCGTTAAAACGTCAATCCCAATCAAATTTTACATTAACAACTTAAAAATAAAAGTGAGGTTATGTCACACCCAGTCATAGCATAATAAAGCAATAAACAGTGTCTAAAAATCAAAATATATTCAAGTATGTGTGAGCTTGAGTAGAAATTCTTTGTGTGAGTTCTTTAATTTCTTGTTTATTACATTTCATATCCCAATTCATTAGTAATCAGAAAAAGGGCAGAAAGGAAGGGCAGTAGGAGTTTATTGATCTACTGGGTTACTATTATCGGCTTTTCTGTGATATATTTCGAACACTTGGGTTCAGTAAACAACAAGCTATTGATGTTCTTAATAGTCTTAATTCTCTGCATCCTGCTCTAAAATTTACCTTAGAAATAGATATTGAAAACAAACTGAATTTCTTAGATTTACCTAAAAAAAAAAACAATAATATTCTCAGTTTTAAAATTTTTCGAAAACTCACCCAAACCTTTCTAATTCTAACCACCCTTTACAACATAAAATGACCTCTATAAACTGCTATGTTAACAGATTGCTCAACATTTCCATATCATCAGAGGATTCCAGCAACGAAATCAATATTCTTAAGCAAATTGCCGTAAACAATGGGTATAAGCATTACAGTCATCGCCAAATATATACAGAAATATATACAGAATAAACTAGATATGAATGCATAAATTTTTGCCGCATGCCACACACAACGTAAATTTTTACCAATGTGGAAGCGGCTTAAGAGGCTTTTATTTTACTAATGTTTTTATTTGATTGGTTGATTTAGTATAAAAACAATGAAGTAGACTTACTAAGTACTCGGGGCTACGTAATTGAAAAAAATAATAATGGCATCATTCTGGTGCTTTATCGATCTCTGAATGACTAGATTTCCTGCAAATTAACTCTTCAAATGATGTAATTGCAATTTTAGCTCTCGTAACATTGGTTGACTTAAATACTAACCACCTAATTCATTGGCATTGAAAATTTTGCTTATTTTGGGCAGACAACTATTTCTCTTACTGATATGAACGTTCGTCTTCAACGAGATGCATTTTAAATATAGCATTATACAGAAAAATTTAAAAATAAGTATTTTAATGACATCGATTTAATATTAACTTAGTTTTAAAATTTGAAACTCGTTGACAGGTAAATTAGTAAATCATTTCATCATCATCAGCCCATTTCTATCCACTGCTGAACATAGGCCTCCTCAAGAGATATCCATTCTCCTCTATTCTGAGCCACTGTGATCCAATTTGTTGCTATTGTTTTGAGCTCGTCTGTCCATCTGGTCGGTGGTCGTCTCTGACTGCGTTTGTCCGCTCTTCGTCGCCATTTCAAAACTTTTTTCGTCCATCTGTTGTTCCCTATTCTAGCCACATGTCTCGACTTTAACCTTGCAAAGCGCACAAAGACATCATCCACCCCCGTTTTCCTCCTAACTTCCTCGTTTTGGATCCGATCTCTCGGGGACACCCCCAGCATGGACCTTTCTATTCTGCGTTGTGCTATTTGCAGTTTCTTAGCAGTTGTTTCCGTCAATGTTAGTGTCTCCGCTCCATATGTTAAGACTGGGAGAACACATTGGTTAAAGGCTTTCCGTTTCATGTTTATGGGTATATCTGTCTTGAATATATCCCTGAGTTTTCCATAAGCAGCCCATCCCAAAGCTATTCGTCTGGATAGCTCACACGTCTGGTTGTCCCTGCCTATCCAAATTTCGTGATCGAGGTAGTTATATTTCTCGGTAATTTCGATGATTTCATTTTCTATTTTTATAGGCTCACTTGGTACTAAATTCATCATCATTTTTGTTTTGTTATAATTTATCTTCAGACCTGGTCTTTGTGTTGCTTGTTGTAGTTCTTCTAGCATTTCTTTGACTTCTTGTAGATCGTCTGATATTAGGACTATGTCGTCAGCGAATCTAAAATGACTCAATCTTTCCCCATCTGTAATAATGCCTTTCTCTTCCCAATCCAAAGCTTTAAATGCATGTTCTAGCACTGTCGAAACAGTTTTGGAGATATTGTATCTCCCTGTCGAATTCCTCTTCTTATTTTTATTTTCTTCGTCATAGTGTGTAAGTTAATTGTTGTTGTTGGGTTTTTATAAATATTGTAGATGATGTTGGAATATATTTGGTCTACCCTGCATTATTTTAATGCTCTTAAAATTGACACCAATTCCACGGTATCGAAAGCCTTATGAAAGTCGACAAAGACAAGATTTAGTGGTCGGTTATATTCTACAATTTTTCAATATGTGTTTTCATACATTGCAAATGATCATGTGTCCTGTAGCCCGAGCGGAACCTCGATTAATAATTAATTTCAACTGACATTGACACGCCTCACCATAGAAACATAATTTTAGTTTGTTTATCATTGCCTTCTTGTATTGTATCAATATTTTCTTAAAACTTTGACGCCTTCTACCGCCTAAACGAAGCAATGTTGGATATAACTAAGTTGGCTTTAGTCGACCTCTCTCGACATCAAGAGTCTATCATCAAACGTTGTACACGTATTTTCCGGACACCCTGTATATATGGCTTTAAGAAAGTGTTCTATAAAATATAATTATATGCATATCCATTGTATATGGCGACCAGAAATTAAATTAAAAATGAAACAATAAATGATTCCCTATTGATTTATTTGTTACCTGAAGTTTGATTTACATTAGTAATACACACTAAAATTAAGACACTAGAGCCGACCAAAAAGTTTACAAAGTGCATCTACAGTGACGTAGCTAAAATTTTGCGAAATAAATTCGACTATGACTTATCTGATAATTTTACCATCGAAATTTTCAATTTTCGCTAAGCTTTTAGTGAAAATTTAAAAGAATTATCAACAATAAATGAGCTGGTTGATTTTATGTTTGGTAATCAAATTTTCCCAGTGTATGTACCGCATTATTAATATTTTTAGCTCTTCCTGTAACTTCCCCTTCTGCTGAACGATCATTTTCCAAATTAAACCTAATTAAGAATTTTTTAAGAAATAGTATTATAAAATTAAATGAAATGAAATAATTTATTAGCCATAAGACTGATACTTCAGCATTGGTTTCGTCAACAGTATACAATTAAATAAAAAAATATATACATAACATACCTTAAAGCTAGAAAAAAACAAGAAACAGTTATATTAGTTAGTATCATAAAATACTTGTAATAGTATGGAAAATGTAAAATAACTTAATCTAATATTCAATAATAAAAACCACAGATTAAAATCCTAAAACAACTAACAGGAAAGAAAAAAATAAAACGATAAGAACACAATCCGTCGCACTGGTCAGCGAAGGACGCAACGAGATAATCACTCAGTACACAGTAAAAGAGTCATTATATCCTACAGGCTTAAGTATCATTAAAAGAATAAAATGATCCCTAAACAAGAATTTTTTTAAATTTTTGTTTTGAATTTATTACTGTTTGATATGTTTTTTAATTTTGCAGGCAATTTGTTAAACAGAATAATGAAATTGTAAATTGGGGATCTCTCAAAGAATGCCGTTCTATGTTTAGGTATACTAAGAATATCACTATTTCGTGTATCCTATTTATGACCCTGGCCAAGAGTTTTAAACTCTGAGTAATTTTGTTTTACATATAAAACGCTTTTTAGAATATAAATAGAGTAAAAAGTCAAAATGCCGTTTTCTTTAAAAATGGGTCTACACGAATCCGTCGGCTTAAGACCAAATATCAACCTCAAAATTCTTTTCTGAGCCAAAAACACTCTATTCACCTCACATCCGCTTCCCCAAGACATGACATTGCTTGACAGATGACTGTATGCCAGAGTCACTAATCCAGCCCGGTCTAGAGAGGACCTCATCTGCAAAATAGCAAAGAAGGCAGAATTTAATTTTTTACAAACATGTTCAAAATGGGTAAAGAAATGCAGCGATTCATCAAGCCACGTGCCTAAAAATTTAGCATAAGCTGAAGATTCAATATTATATGTTACTTTATCCTCTACAAGCAATGGTTTTTTTAATATTGAAATTTATATATACAGTCTTTGTCAGGTTAAGTATTAACTGATTACGCTGACACCAAATCTTCAACTCCTCACATACCCCTCCCGCTGTACGCAACAGCTCCTCTGGGGCATCCGCAGATATAGCTATCATGGTATCATCAGCAAACATAACAAACTTTCCCCTACTGATGAATCTAGGTAGGTCGTTAACATAAACCATAAACAAGAGAGGTCCCAAAACCGACCCCTATGGCACACCCAAGCCGACTTTTTTGCTACCTGATTTACTTTTTTGGTATCGAACAAACATACTCCTATCAGACATATACGAATCGATGAGTTTCAGGATATTTCTTCTTATACTCGAAGCAAAAAGCTTTCTCAATAAGAACTCTCTACTCACAGTATCAAACGCACTTGTTAAGTCAAACATTAGATGCATCACATACTTGCCCCTGTCGAGCTCTGTATATACAAAATTAAGTATGTATATACAAAATTAAGTAAATCACAGCATGCTGTCTCGATGGATTTGTTCTGTCTGAAAGCATGTTGGCAAGGAGTAATAATTGAATTCTGGTTAAAAAAAATTGTCAAATTTTCGTATATTATTTTTTTTTAAACTTTTGAAAATACACTCAGTATAGATATTTGGCTGTAATTGGCCGGGTTGTCAGGATCATCCTTTTTATATATTGGCGTAACTGCCGCCTGCTTTAGTATTTGAGGGAAAATGCCCTCTGAAAGTGATCTGTTTATTAAATATATTAAGGGAAGTGCGAGAAATTCTGAAATTAATTTTAAAATTTGAGGATTTATACTATCGGAACCTGAGGAGCGTTTGTTCTTTAACGAATTAATAGTCGATACTATCCTTTCTTGAACCACCTCAAAAACTACTATTGTTTGAGGAATTGATTCTATAGTTGTTGCTGGTAAGGACATGTTTCGACAGTAGGCCTCAAAACAAAAAAAAATTGAACCGACTTCTAAAAGTGTGCTAAAAAGTGTAAAAAACTATAAATTTTTATATGAAATTGAAATTTTTGATGTCGGCGAAATAAATAACTACTAGTATATACAAATTATGGTAAGAAAGCAATTACAAATAAAGTATTTTTAATCTGTTTATGCTAATCACATTTTATCAGGTATTAATTTGGCGCCGACTTAAAAATTTTCAAGTTCATAAAAAAATTTATAGTTATTTTTCACTTTTTAGGGCACTTTTAAAAGTCGGTTCAATTTTTTTTTATAAAAATTTTATTATTATTATGCAACCATAAGTATTACAGAAATTAAAGTGAAAATAACATATAATAAATATTAATTTTTACGATTAAAGTATTGACAAAATAAAATGAAGACAAACTGGTATAATTTTTTTACCTGAGTAAAAAAATTAGATATTTGTACCGTATTGCGATTTTTCTCAAGACGCCATAGTAACTCTTGTCAACCGGCGCCATCAGATCTAGCTACGCCACTGTGCATCTACAGTTGTTCTTATAAGTATATATATATATATATATATATATATATATATATATATATATATATATATATATATATAACATTAAACAAACATCGAAAAACACGATGCCAACAGATATAATTTCACATGTTAAAATTTTAATTTAAAATTTAGATGTAAGAGCGCATTCCAGTCACTCAAGCAATATCTCAAAAGTGCATCTACAGTTGTTCTTACAAGTATATATATATATATATATATATATATATATATATATATATATATATATATATATATATATATATATATCATTAAACAAACATCGAAAAACACGGTGCCAACAGATATAATTTCATATTTTAAAATTTTAATTTAAAATTTAGATGTAAGAGCGCATTCCAGTCACTCAAGCAATATCTCAGAATTGAAAATCAATAAAGCAAAGTTTAAAAGTAGCAAACAGTAGATTAAAAATGCATTAAATCCAATCCTATACCAGGTTATTAATTATCTGGAAAATGCAAAAGTTGATAACAAACTTTTTTTTTAATTAAACTTCTGTATGAAAAACGTAAGAACGGGAAGTTAAACGAAATCTCCAATATTTATCTTCAATACTACATACAATATTATATCTTAGAATATAATGTTACTTAACGTTACGTAGTGTTTCCTCGACTCGACGGCGGGGCAATACTGTGCCACCAAACATAAATTCTACTAATTGCTTTTTGGAACCCGCCATTAACACTTAATTGCAAATTTTATGTTACTCAATGTAACATCTGGCACACTGTTAAAATGTAAGTGCAAATATTAGTACACATAAAGAAAATTAAGGAGTGATCAACTAAAAAGAATCCTGCTGCACTGATCCGTGTGTTTCGTTGAAAAGCTTGTTGACCAATAATATTAAGCTCATTGTAGCATTCCTCTTGATGTTGATCCTGAACTGAACGAATTAGTTTTTTTGACTTCAAATAACAAATCTTAATAGTGTTATTCACTTCTGAAGACAACTGTTCCCCAATGTAGGCTAATAAAATTGAAGGGCACTAAAATAAAAACAAATTACAAGTTACAAATCAAAAAGTACTAGGCTGTTGTTTACTATTGCCATTCTTAAATTGGTAAAAACATTTTTCTGAAGATTCTTTTTCTTACATCCGTCGTACTTGACGTTAAGCATTTTAAAAAGATTCACTTTCTAGCTTGAAAATTTAGTTCATGGTAGAAAAAGACTAAAGTATATCTATTTTTAATTTAACATCATTGCAAAACAAAACAATGGATCTAAGTAGATTAAAATATTAATTTAATTGAAAAATGAATGTCGTTTTTAACACAATTTAAAAAAAAAACACGAAATGGCTAAATTAATTATATGAAAATTAAATTCTTAAAGAATAATTGAAGGTTTATATTTTGCTTACCGTAACATTTAGAAACTTTAATGCAGCCCAAAAGTTAAACATCCTTTCAGATGTGGATAACTGAAATGATTGACCAGCAGTTAATAAACATGCTAAAATACACTCTAAAACTACGAAGACTATTGTAAGCCCAAAAATTGAATTAATGTCTATTACTGCGTTATACAAAAAATTTTGTCTTCCTCTCAACCTCCTCAGAGATCCACCATCTTCCGCAACTTTTAAATCTTCGTTTAATCTTCGATTTCCTACAGTAATCTCCCAAATTATCGCATATGCCAAAAACATGGTTAATTCTTTTCTGTGATAAATAGTAAAGATGAAGATTAAAGGTATTGATTCTTCAAATGGCCGTCTTATTAGAGCTTCATAACAACCAAAGAAAAAATCGAGAATACAAATAAGACACCAAATAGTAACAGTTGTAATAAAAATTTTATCATATGATTTATCTTCCAATGCTAGAAATTTTAAATCGATTTTAAGTGAATTAATCTGTTCTTTTTTACTAAAAAGTGTTACTGAGATTAAAATATTTGTAACGAAAAAACATCCACTCTGTATTTTTACCAATATTTCATTAACAAGTACACCTGTACTAAAATAATTTTCAGGAAAGTATTCCACTTTCTCTAACCCAAAAATTGCCATCCAAAATATTATTATTACCATACAAGAAAATTTCTTAAATTTACTTTTACACAAAATTGGTGGATACAGAGCAAATGCTACTCCCGCCGTTAGAAGAACTTTTTTTATTATTTGGTACATACTTTTACCAGATTATAACTCGAAATATATCGACAATATTGGAAAATGCGACAACTGAAATACAAATTTATATTTAATAGTTAGATTAAAAGTATTATATATTATTTATTGTATGTCATGTTATTTTATATTAGGCCTAATTTACACGATGCTTGTTTCGCTGTTAATGTTTGACTGCATCCCAACAAAGCTGTAAAAATTGACGATATCTCTTCTACATTGTCGGCTTCTGATTATGAGTTAGTGGGATGGGATTTTTAATGGTATGATGCTGCAATGGGCGGGTAAGAGCTCTCCTTGAAAATATATCTAGTGTACACCGTGTTCTACGGAACCTGGGGACTTGCCTTTATCTGCCAGTCAAGTGGATAGCTGCCACATAAAAAATCTCCTTAAGCCAAGGTGGAATAGCATAGGGGAAGGAATGCATGGATAAAAGGAATCTAATCATTACTTTGCCAACTTCAGGACATTTGGCGTATTCCAGTCCTTCTTACGGTATACAGGACTCTGTCGTGGTTAGCCGCCCCTTCCGTACCTTCTCATGGGACTCAAATTGGAAGGTCAAAGAAAAGATGTATGGGAAAGTTAAACAAGAACTCTAAAGAAAGTTGCTGTACCACAGTGCGCATGACAGGCCACATTACTCAGCTACCTCCCTAGTGATTTAGACAAGTTCCTCTCCCAGAGAAAGTTCAACTTTTTATCAGATGGTACCATGATGGAAGTAAACATTTCCTTTTATGTTTTTTTTAATCAAAATTTCAGTGAGAAATAAAGAAATCTATCTGCCGTATAAATAGTTGTTATATATGTAATTCTCCTTTCAGGCAGAGAAAAGGAAAAATATATACAGACAGTCTATTTCCTGCAAATATCCCTCTGGTCCTCTCTCCATGCGCGTTTCGATGAAATTATAAACTTGTCAGCGACGGCCTAATGATCTCGTCAGTGGAGCTATATCGGACCGAGAACAACACTCGAAGAAAATAACTGATATATGAAATATAAATTTCAAGGTATGTCGGTAGGATATTGCAACCTGTCACCTACCGACCTCGATGTCAGACTGAAAAATATCACCAGTCGAACGACATCTATGAATCAATAGAGTTGCAAGAAATTTTTTAAAAAATCAAAATTTCAGTAAGAAATAAAGAAATCTATCTTCCGTATTTAAATAGTTGTTATATATGTAATTCTCCTTTCAGGCAGAGAAAAGGAAAAATATATACAAACAGTTTATTTCCTGCAAATAACGCAACAAAGACAACACTTTAATAAATGCTACCAGGAAAAAGGTTCTCGATTTAATTCTCGCAGATCCGTTCATATCAAATTATATAAAAAGGGGTTAAGGAAGATAGTACAGAGTATCAAAACTGATTTTTATAACGTATAAGCTTGATCGCATCATAGAAATTGAAGACCTCAACCCAAAAATTTGAAATAAGAGAAGAACTAGACATAACTTCTTATCAAAAAAGAAAACCGTGGAGACAAATGTGTGAGGGGATAACACAACTCAAGAAAAAAGGTGATATCGTTGTGTATTTCAGTGTATATTTTTGAATTATCGGCCAACCGCGCTCGGTCTTACTTAGACCATCTTCAGGGCTCAGACTTTAGAAACAAGATAATATGGTCAATAAACAAACTTTCTCAGTACTCACCAACCACACTCACTCGTCAAAGAGCACACCTCAACTTTGCCATTTAGAGAACAGTCTCCAACGCCAGCGCAGCCTTTACGCAGTACAAATCAATTATAGCGTTAAAACGTCAATCCCAATCAAATTTTACATTAACAACTTAAAAATAAAAGTGAGGTTATGTCACACTCAGTCATAGCATAATAAAGCAATAAACAGTGTCTAAAAATCAAAATATATTCAAGTATGTGTGAGCTTGAGTAGAAATTCTTTGTGTGAGTTCTTTAATTTCTTGTTTATTACATTTCATATCCAAATTCATTAGTAATCAGAAAAAGGGCAGAAAGGAAGGGCAGTAGGAGTTTATTGATCTACTGGGTTACTATTATTGGCTTTTCTGTGATATATTTCGAACACTTGGGTTCAGTAAACAACAAGCTATTGATGTTCGTAATAGTCTGAATTCTCTGCATCCTGCTCTAAAATTTACCTTAGAAATAGAATTTGAAAACAAACTGAATTAGATTTAACTATGAAAAAAAAAACAATAATTTTCTCAGTTTTAAAATTTTTCGAAAACTCACCCAAACAGAGCATATAATTCTTTCTAATTCTAACCACCCTTTACGACATAAAATGACCTCTATAAACTGCTATGTTAACAGATTGCTCAACATTTCCATATCATCGGAGAATTCCAGCAACGAGGTCAATATTCTTAAGCAAATTGCCGTAAATAATGGGTATAAGCATACAGTCATCGACAAATATATACAGAAATATATACAGAATAAACTAGATATGAATGCATAAATTTTTGCCGCATGCCACACACAACGTGAATTTTTATTAATGTGGAAGCGGCTTAAGAGGCTTTTATTTTAATAATGTTTTTATTTGATTGGTTGATTTAGTATAAAAACAATGAAGTAGACTTACTAAGTACTCGGGGCTACGTAATTGAAAGAAATAATTACGGCATCATTCTGGTGCTTTATCGATATCTGAATGACTAGATTTCCTGCAAATTAACTCTTCAAATGATGTAATTGCAATTTTAGCTCTCGTAACATTGGTTGATTTAAATACTAACCACCTAATTCATTGGCATTGAAAATTGTGGTTATTTTCGGCAGACAACTATTTTTCTTACTGATATAAATGTTCATCTTCAACGAGATGCATTCTAAATACAGCATTACACAGAAAAATTTTAAAATAAGTATTTTAATGACGTCGATTTAATATTAACTTAGTTTTAAAATTTGAAACTCGTTGACATGTAAATTAGTAAATCATTTCATCATCATCAGCCCATTTCTATCCACTGCTGAACATAGGCCTCCTCAAGAGATATCCATTCTCCTCTATTCTGAGCCACTGTGATCCAATTTGTTGCTATTCTTTTGAGCTCGTCTGTCCATCTGGTCGGTGGTCGTCTCTGACTGCGTTTGTCCGCTCTTCGTCACCATTCCAAAACTCTTTTCGTCCATTTGTTGTTCCCTATTCTAGCCACATGTCCGGCCCATCTCGACTTTAACCTTGCACAATGCGCACAATGACATTATTCACCTCCGTTTTCCTCCTAACTTCCTCGTTTTGGACCCTATCTCTCGGGGACATCCCCAGCATGAACCTCTCTATTCTGCGTTGTGCTATTTGCAGTTTCTTAGTAGTAGTTTCCGTTAATGTTAGTGTCTCCGCTCCATATGTTAAGACTGGTAGAACACATTAGTTAAAAGCTTTCCGTTTCAGCTTTATGGGTATATCTGTCTTGAATATATCCCTAAGTTTTCCATAAGCAGTCCATCCCAAAGCTATTCGTCTGGACAGCTCACACGTCTGGTTGTCCCTGCCAATCCGTGATCAAGGTAGTTATATTTCTCGGTAATTTTGATGATTTCATTTTCTATTTTTATAGGTTTACTTGGTACTAAATTTCCAATCATTTTTGTTTTGTTATAATTTATCTTCAGACCTGCTCTTTGTGTTGCCTGTTGTAGTTCTTCTAACATTTCTTTGACTTCTTGTAGATCGTCTGATATTAGGACTATGTCGTCAGCGAATCTAAAATGACTCAATCTTTCCCCATCTGTAATAATACCTTTCTCTTCCCAATCCAAAGCTTTAAACGCATGTTCTAGCACTGTCGGAACAGTTTTGGAGATATTGTATCTACCTGTCGAATTCCACTTCTTATTTTTATTTTCTTCGTCATAGTGTGAAAGTTAATTGTTGTTATTGGGTTTTTATAAATATTGAAGATGATGTTGGAATATCTTTGGTCTACCCTGCATTATTTTAATGCTCTTAAAATTGACACCAATTCCACGGTATCGAAAGCCTTATGAAAGTCGACAAAGACAAGATTTAGTGGTCGGTTATATTCTACAATTTTTCAATATGTGTTTTCCTACATTGCAAATGGTCATGTGTCCCGTAGCCCGCGCGGAACCTCGATTAATAATTAATTTCAACCGACATAGACACGCCTCACCATAGAAACATAATTTTAGTTTGTTTATCATTGCCTTCTTGTATTGTATCAATATTTTCTTAAAACTTTGACGCTTTCTACCGCCTAAACCAAGCAATGTTGGATATAACTAAGTTGGCTGTCATCAAACGTTGTACACGTATTTTCCGGACACCCTATATATATGGCTTTAAGAAAGTGTTCTATAAAATATAATTATATGCATATCCATTGTATATATCGACCAAAAATTAAATTAAAAATGAAACAATAAATGATTCCATATTGATTTATTTGTTACCTGAAGTTTGATTTACATTAGTAATACACACTGAAATTAAGACACTAGAGCCGACCAAACAGTTTACAAAGTGCATCTACAGTAACGTAGCTAAAATTTTGCGAAATAAATTCGACGATGACTTATCTGATAATTTTGCCACCGAAATTTTCAATTTTCTCTAAGCTTTTCGTGAAAATTTAAAAGAATTATCAACAATAAATGAGCTGGTTGATTTTATGTTTTGTAATCAAATTTTCCCAATGTATGTACCACATTATTAATATTTTTAACTTTTCCTGTAACTTCCCTTCTGCTGAACGATCATTTTCCAAATTAAACCTAATTAAGAATTTTTTAAGAAATAGTATTATGAAATGAAATGAAATGAAATAATTTATTAGCCATAAGACTGATACTTCGGCATTGGTTTCGTCAACAGTATACAATTAAATAAAAAAATATATACATAACATACCTTAAAGCTAGAAAAAAAAACAAGAAACAGTTATATTAGTTAGTATCATAAAATACTTGTAATAATATGGAAAATGTAAAATATCTTAATCTAATATTTAATAATAAAAACCACAGATTAAAATCCTAAAAGAACTAACAGGAAAGAAAAAAATAAAACGATAAGAACACAATCCGTCGCACTGGTCAGCGAAGGACGCAACAAGATAATCACTCAATACACAGTAAAAGAGTCAGTATATCCTACAGGCTTAAGTATCATTAAAAGAATAAAATGATCCCTGAACAAGAATTTTTTTAAATTTTTGTTTTGAATTTATTACTGTTTGATATGTTTTTTTTAATTTTGCAGGCAATTTGTTAAACAGAATAATGAAATTGTAAATTGGGGATATCTCAAAGAATGCCGTTCTATGTTTAGGTATACTAAGAATATCACTATTTCGCGTATTCTATCTGTGGCCCTGGCCAAGAGTTTTAAACTCTGAGTAATTTTGTTTTACATATAAAACACATTTTAGAATATAAATAGAATAAAAAGTTAAAATGCTGTTTTCCTTAAAAATGGGTCAACACGAATCCGTCGGCTTAAGACCAAATATCAACCTCAGTATTCTTTTCTGAGCCAGAAACACTCTATTCACCTCACACCCTCTTCCCCAAGACATGACATTGCTTGACAGATGACTGTATGCCAGAGAATAATACACAGTCAGTAATCCAGCCCGGTCTAGAGATAACTTCATCTGCAAAATAGCAAAGAAGGCAGAATTAAATTTTTTACAAACATGTTCAAAAAGGGAAAAGAAATGCAGCGATTCATCAAGCCACGTGCCTAAAAATTTAGCATAAGCTGAAGTTTCAATATTATATGTTACTTTATCCACTACAAGCAATGGTTTTTTTAATATTGAAATTTATATATACAGTCTTTGTCGGGTTAAGTATTAACTGATTACGCTGACACCAAATCTCCAACTCCTCACATACCCCTCCCGCTATACGCAACACCTCCTCTGGGGCATCCGCATATCATGGTATCATCAGCAAACATAACGAACTTTCCCCTACTGATGAATCTAGGTAGGTCGTTAACATAAACCATAAACAAGAGAGGCCCCAAAACCAACCCCTATGGCACACCCAAGCCGACTTTTTTGCTACCTGATTTACTTTTTTGATATCGAACAAACATACTCCTATCAGACATATACGAGTCGATGAGTTTCAGGATATTTCTTCTTATACTCGAAGCAAAGAGCTTTCTCAATAAGAACTCTCTACTCACAGTATCAAACGCACTTGTTAAGTCAAACATTAGATGCAACACATACTTGCCCCTGTCGAGCTCTGTATATACAAAATTAAGTAAATCACAGCATGCTGTCTCGATGGATTTGTTCTGTCTGAAAGCATGTTGACGAGGAGTAATAATTGAATTCTGGTTAAAAAAAATTGTCAAATTTTCGTATATTATTTTTTTAAAAACTTTTGAAAATACACTCAGTATAGATATTTGGCTGTAATTGGCCGGTTTGTCAGGATAATCCTTTTTATATATTGGCGTAACTGCCGCCTGCTTTAGTATTTGAGGGAAAATGCCCTCTGAAAGTGATCTGTTTATTAAATATATTAAGAGAAGTGCGAGAAATTCTGAAATTAATTTTAAAATTTGAAGACTTATACTATCGGAACCTGAGGAGCGTTTGTTCTATAACGAATTAATAGTCGATACTATCCTTTCTTGAACCACCTCAAAAACTACTATTGTTTGAGGAATTGATTCTATAGTTCTTGCTGGTAAGGACATGTTTCGACAGTAGGCCTCAAAACAAAAAAAATTGAACCGACTTCTAAAAGTGTGCTAAAAAGTGTAAAAAACTATAAATTTTTATATGAAATTGAAATTTTTGATGTCGGCGAAATAAATAACTACTAGTATATACAAATTATGGTAAGAAAGCAATTACAAATAAAGTATTTTTAATCTGTTTATGCTAATCACATTTTATCAGGTATTAATTTGGCGCCGACTTAAAAATTTTCAGGTTCATAAAAAAATTTATAGTTATTTTTCACTTTTTAGGGCACTTTTAAAAGTCGGTTCAATTTTTTTTTATAAAAATTTTATTATTATTATGCAACCATAAGTATTACAGAAATTAAAGTGAAAATAACATATAATAAATATTAATTTTTACGATTAAAGTATTGACAAAATAAAATGAAGACAAACTGGTATAATTTTTTTACCTGAGTAAAAAAATTAGATATTTGTACCGTATTGCGATTTTTCTCAAGACGCCATAGTAACTCTTGTCAACCGGCGCCATCAGATCTAGCTACGCCACTGTGCATCTGCAGTTGTTCTTATAAGTATATATATATATATATATATATATATATATATATATATATATATATATATATATAACATTAAACAAACATCGAAAAACACGATGCCAACAGATATAATTTCACATGTTAAAATTTTAATTTAAAATTTAGATGTAAGAGCGCATTCCAGTCACTCAAGCAATATCTCAAAAGTGCATCTACAGTTGTTCTTACAAATATATATATATATATATATATATATATATATATATATATATATATATATATATATATATATATATATATATATATAACATTAAACAAACATCGAAAAACACGGTGCCAACAGATATAATTTCATATTTTAAAATTTTAATTTAAAATTTAGATGTAAGAGCGCATTCCAGTCACTCAAGCAATATCTCCGAATTGAAAATCAATAAAGCAAAGTTTAAAAGTAGCAAACAGTAGATTAAAAATACATTAAATCCAATCCTATACCAGGTTATTAATTATCTGGAAAATGCAAAAGTTGATAACAAACTTTTTTTTTAATTAAATTTCTGTATGAAAAACGTAAGAACGGGAAGTTAAACGAAATCTCCAATATTTATCTTCAATACTACATACAATATTATATCTTAGAATATAATGTTACTTAACGTTACGTAGTGTTTCCTCGACTCGACGGCGGGGCAATACTGTGCCACCAAACATAAATTCTACTTATTGCTTTTTGGAACCCGCCATTAACACTTAATTGCAAATTTTATATTACTCAATGTAACATCTGGCACACTGTTAAAATGTAAGTGCAAATATTAGTACACATAAAGAAAATTAAGGAGTGATCAACTAAAAAGAATCCTGCTGCACTGATCCGTGTGTTTCGTTGAAAAGCTTGTTGACCAATAATATTAAGCTCATTGTAGCATTCCTCTTGATGTTGATCCTGAACTGAACGAATTAGTTTTCTTGACTTCAAATAGCAAATCTTAATAGTTTTTTTCACTTCTGAAGACAACTGTTCCCCAATGTAGGCTAATAAAATTGAAGGGCACTAAAATAAAAACAAATTACAAGTTACAAGTCAAAAAGTACTAGGCTGTTGTTTACTATTGACATTCTTAAATTGGTAAAAACATTTTTCTGAAGATTCTTTTTCTTACATCCGTGGTACTTGACGTTAACCATTTTCAAAAGATTCACTCTCTAGCTTGAAAATTTAGTTCAAGGTAGAAAAAGACTAAAGTATATCTATTTTTAATTTAACATCATTGCAAAACAAAACACTGGATCTAAGTAGATTAAAATATTAATTTAATTGAAAAATGAATGTCGTTTTTAACACAATTTAAAAAAAAACAACACGAAATGGCTAAAATTATTATATGAAAATTAAATTCTTAACGAATAATTGAAGGTTTATATTTTGCTTACCGTAATATTTAGAAACTTTAATGCAACCCAAACTTTAAACATCCTTTCAGATGTGGATAACTCAAATGATTGACCAGCAGTTAGTAAGCATGCTAAAATACATTCTAAAACTACGAAGACTATTGTAAGCCCAAAAATTGAATTAATGTCTATTACTGCGTTATACAAAAAATTTTGTCTTCCTCTCAACCTCCTCAGAGATCCACCATCTTCTGCAACTTTTAAATCTTCGTTTAATCTTCGATTTCCTACAGTAATCTCCCAAATTATGGCAAATGCCAAAAACATGGTTAATTCTTTTCTGTGATAAATAGTAAAGATGAAGATTAAAGGTATTGATTCTTCAAATGGCCGTCTTATTAAAGCTTCATAACAACCAAAGAAAAAATCGAGAATACAAATAAGACACCAAATAGTAACAGTTGTAATAAAAATTTTATCATATGATTTATCTTCCAATGCTAGAAATTTTAAATCGATTTTAAGTGAATTAATCTGTTCTTTTTTACTAAAAAGTGTTACTGAGATTAAAATATTTGTAACGAAAAAACATCCACTCTGTATTTTTACCAATATTTCATTAACAAGTACACCTCTACTAAAATAATTTTCAGAAAAGTATTCCACTTTTTCTAACCCAAAAATTGCCATCCAAAATATTATTATTACCATACAAGAAAATTTCTTAAATTTACTTTTACACAAAATTGGTGGATACAGAGCAAATACCACTCCCGCCGTTAGAAGAACTTTTTTTATTATTTGGTACATGCTTTTACCAGAATATAACACGAAATGTGAGAACAATATTAGGAAATTCAAAAACTGAGAAAGCAATTTTATATATGGGGACACATTAAAAGTGTGTTATATATTATTCATGTGTGCGTCATAATGTTATAAATTTTTCTAATAGGTTTTTTGATTGGTAATGTTTTTATTTGATCGATTTATTTAGTAAAAACACAGACAAACGTATCCACTACGTTTCTCGCTCATGGACGGATTTGAAGAGCATTTTGTTATTTTTGGTGAATGCGGTGGATGACAAAATTCCAAAGTTATTCATAAAAGCATTGACTAAATAAATACAAGACTGTTATTCCAATGCTATATTTTTGACGCTCATAAAATTGACACGATAGGACACAACTCATTCATCATTACAATGTTGCGAATGATTGAATATCAGTAATAAAATGTTATATACATGCCTTTGCAATAAGTATAAAAAAATTTAAATTGTTGGATTTCCGTTCAAAACGCACTAAACGTCTTATAGACGTCATTTTTATATCCAGATTATGTCTGAACGTCTTAAGACATAAATAAGGCGTCTTATAGACGTTGTTTTAAAGACGTCCATAAGACGTCTATATACAACGTCTTTAAGATATCTTATAAAAGTCTACATACTACATTTTATATGAAAATAAATACAGTTGTGTATAATTTAGTTGATAAAAACTAAAAAGCATTTCCTTCCCTATGGATTTTGTCGCAGTTGGGTAATAAGTTTGCAACGCCGCACAGAGCTCAGCTGAATACAAGTTGAGGTTAAAATATTTGATTGAACGACAAATTTTTAGTAGCCTCACTACGACCTTGGTTAATGGAACTTTTGCGTGATCTTTTTTATCAACACTTTGGTGCTTTTTGTCACAGAATGTTTGATGTACTGATAACAATAACAATATGATGCCAGCGAAGCTATAACTTTAAAAAACCCGCCTTTTGTTTATGTCAACTGTCATTTTCCAGTTTTGTATTTATGTTTCGTCATATCGTTATTCATTTTTAATGTTGTTGGGGTGCCGACTGTGAAAATTTAGCTTTTGAAAAATTTTATTAAAATAGCTGATTGATCTATGTGCCTCTGAAAATCTTTTTTATTAGTGTTTATGTAATACTTAAGGTAAGATCGAGAATCATATGTACTTAGGAAAAACAGTAACGTTATTTACAGGTTGTGTTACAGGAAATTCCCGAATGCTTTTCCGCTTATATTTTTGTAGTAACTCTATGTTATTAGAAGTATGAAATGAAATCTTCAAAAATATTATCTGTGCGAAAAAGGCTTGCACAGCTCATCCAGACCCGGTCCTAAATATTACAAGAAATATTACTAATGAAATGGAAGGTGAAATGTTTGTTTATGGAGTGCTCCACTAATGAAACCTGTAAGATTTAATTTGTTCCTGATGATTGGTTTATATTTAAAGAACACAGAAAATAGAGTTTTGTTAATTACAAGAAGTAATTTTGTTTAAGGTTTTAGAAATTTCAAAACTGGGAGTAGGGAGCATTTATGACTTTGTAAAGCGAGCTTGTAAAATTACCATGTACAGTTGATTAGTACGAAAAAGAAAGAGAAAGTTCTACGATTCCAACTTGGCGAGACTTATTATGAGTAAGTTCTGTCTTTCATTATACATATTAACCTTGAAATAGCATAAGTCACGATTCTATAGTAGAGGACAATTATAAATATTCGCAAAAATATCAAAAAATTTACTCCCACAAATGATAAACTTTATCATATAAAATTAAAATCAATTTGTTATTAGGATCTACAGAGACAACAGGACTGGCAAAAAGTTAGAAGAATGAGGAAATTTCAATCCAACATAGCTGAAAAGGGCATCAGACCAGATTTGTTATTCGACTAAATAAAAATTCTTGTTTTTAAAACTATTTAAAGATTTGTGTCCTTTTTATTTTAATAAACTTTTATTTTGTTGATAGTCTACCTTTTAAAGTTATTATATCGAAGGGAAAAACTAAGGCTTAAATTTGATAGGTTCACTTATAGTTCGAACAGTAGTAGTTCTGAAAATATTTGCTCTTCTACCTCACTTCTTAAATTTCAAATTGGAAAAAGTTTACATTATGCTTAAGTTATGTATTTTTTTATATAAAGAGATTATGTTGAACATATTTTTTAAAGCAAATTATTCATGCGGAACTTGTAGTTATTTAAAATGGTAGTGTATATTTTGCTCTTGATTTTTTCTTAATTAAAGTTGTTTCTTGGACTTTTGAATAATCATAGTTTGACTTTGTAAACAAGACAAAAAATTTAAAGGGACCTTTTTTAATGTACATAATTTTAATGGTGGAATATGTTGGGAAAGGACGTCCATAAGACGTTGTAAACAAATGTCTTAAAGACGTTACCTTTTGTAACATAAGACGTCTATACAACGTCTTATGGACGTCATTCGACTTTAATGGACATCCATAAGACGTCCTGAATGTCGAGATCAAACGTTTTATGGACGTCTTTAAGACGTATTTGTGCTGTTTGGGAATGTTGCATATTCCTTCTTGCCACGGATTTCCGAAAATAAAATGGATGACAGATTGAAATTGAGCTGTCAAACGAACAATGTCCGGAGTATGCCCGACGCCATATTGGGGAAAGTGACGTTTTGGTCAAATTAACCGTCAAAAGAAAAAAAAATAGTGTCATTGTTGTGAAGTTATTGATTGTCATTAAAATTTTTGTTTTTTTCCCTGGGTTAAATTTATTTTATATGGCTTAATAACCAAGTAATATGCACCAAGGCATCAGTCAAATATTTAGGTGTAAATATAGACCACAAAATTATCTTAAATTGGCACTTTAGAACTGTTAAACAAAAATGTATACAAAGGGCCGGAGTGTTCGGCAGGAGCACAGGAGTCAGAGACTTCGTTTAAATCGACGTTTTTAGAGCCAGCTTCAAACCGAAGCCGCCTCATATTTTACTTGAAATCTAAGCGTTTATTTCACAAACTTAAACATGACTTGACCTTGGCTTCAAGTCATTTGCGCAAAAGCTTGGTGTCTTATCTATACCTAACCTCAAAATAACGCCTTGTTTTGATATTTTTCTTATTTAAAAGCAACTGTTCACTATTGTGAGGGGTAAAATGTTTTATTCTGCATTTAGCCTTTAACTTAGATGTTCTTAAACATTAAAAATAATTTGAAATAATATACAAACGCCCATTTGGCGCATGACGTAATCGTTCAGAAGTCAACAGCTGATTTCAAGCGCGCTTGAGGTGTTTATTTCGCACTCGAAGCGCGCTTGGGTCAAGTCAACCCTAAATTGTTTCAGGCTTGACTTAACAAATCCAAGCCGGCTTCAAGTATAATCTCGCCCGTTTAATTCTTTATTTCTAAGCCGCTTGAAGAAGGCTCTTGACTTCAAGCGCGCTTGGAACTGTCGATATAAACGTACTGATTGTATGTCATAATGTTATTTATTATTTCAGCAGGTTTTTAATTTGGTAATGTTATTATTTAATTGATTTTCTAAATAAAGGGAAACCAAATAGGATTTTGTATTACCCTTATATAATTTAAAGTAACGAGTTTGTTAGTTATTAATTTCAACTTTATGCCTACACAATAAAGTTTTGGAATCGTGTGAAAAACATAATTTTTAATTTTTTTGCCTACAAATTATTGATAGGAAAGCTCAGGGAGGTTTCAATCTAATTTTAGAAAATGTAAGGTTAGGAAGAAAAGTCGTGTGCAAAATAAAAGCCAGAAAGAACAATAAACAGTTTATTAACAATAGGTGTGAAAATCGTTAGACACAAATGATTATATCCAAAAAAATATTTAAAATGCCATACTAAAGGTTAATGCCTTACTTAAAACTATGACAGAATACGTATCGTCAAAAATTAAAAGTTTAAATTTCTTTTTGGACCGACCCTGTAGTATGTCAAAAGGTAACTCAATTGACTTTCTACAATTTCTTAAAATAAATAATATATTTAGAAATTAACGTTGACCATATTGGCAAGATATTACGAGGAAGTTAATAATAGTAATAGCACATACTAAATAAACACTAGACTGTTACTCCAATACTATAATTTTGATGCTCATAAAACGGACACAACACTAGGACACAACTCATTCATTATTACAGTGTTGCGAGTGATTAGATATCAGTAATAAAATGTTATATACATGCCTTTGTAAAAAGTATAAAATAATTTAAATTATTAGATTTCCATTCAAAACGTGGCAATGTTGTATATCCCTTCCTATCAACTAAAGAGGATAAACTTCTCTTTGATACTGACATATAATGCATGGTTGCCACTTCCTAGCGAACTTTTACTGAAATCACAATTCTTAAATATCACTAATAAGATGCTACATGATTGTATAGAAAAACAAGTACAAAACTACAAACTAGAAGGTGATCTAAATATATTTGTTCTTTGAGAAAAGAACATCTGTAACAATAGTATAATATAGACATATTGTTAAAATAGTGCTCACAGTGCTACATTTGTGATATGATAAAATCTTAGTTTTTGAATATTTCTTCGAAATAAGACAACACTACACGTCTCTTCGGCAAAAGACACCTCTTCGATGTATTGTGGTTGCTTAATTTATGATGAGACCACAGGTATATTCTTTTGAGTAATTGTCACTTGAAGTAATCATGATCACTTCGACCCAATGACAGGTAAATGCATATTCAAAAGAACATGAAGTTGTCAGTTTCACTTCTTTCACTTTGATCAGTGATAATTTACTCAAAAGAATACAGCCCACTGCTATAAGGGGTGTATTCTTTAGAGTAATTACCAAACGATCAAAGTGAAAAAAGTGAAACCGATAATTTCATGCTCTTTTGAATATGCATATACCTGTCACTAGGTCGAAGTGATCATGATTACTTTAAGTGATAGAACTGAAAGTGATAATGACTCAAAAAAATAGCCCTAAGGAAGTATCGCAAAACATCAGGGATATTTTGTGTAAGGTATTGTCTGCTCTCGCTTTCGCAAACTCAGTTTTAGTAGGTTTTCCGCTATTTTCGTTGCCGCTTTAGCTTCAATTCAATTATCTAGCAGGATATATTTCGTTTATTTTTTAAATTCAGTGGTGCAAAGTGAAAGATTGAATTACAAAGAAAGTTTTTATTATAAACAATAAAACAGTTTTTTGTGTAGTAAATAAATTTTGCCCTTTTAGGGGGCTTTATATATAAGTAAATTTGATATTTATTTTTAAAAAAATATTTTTAAATATTACTTATAGGAAAAGTTGGAAAAAACTCGTAAAGAGTGAAATGATAGAAAAATGACGTTTTTTTGAAAAAATTTTGCTACATACCCCCTATTTCGAGGTCGTAGAACACGATTCTGACCTCGGTTTTCCATAATTTTTCCTCAATTTTGCGGAAAACAGGGAAAATAACTTTTCATTTTAGGTTCAATTTTTTTTACTAAATCGTTAAACTTTTGTTATAACAATGAATTCCACAGTGATAGAAGCTTCTGCATTATACAATAATTTAAAAATATGCACTTTTTTTATCGAAAAAATCCGAAAAATTATCGCGACAAAAATCACAACAAATTAAAAGAAAACGGCCGCCGTCAACAAATAATAGTTTGCATAGTTCGCTAAAGATGGCGTACTTGTTGAAGTCGGTGAGGTTGCCAGATTGCAAAAACGATTTCTGTTTGAAATGGAAAGAAAAGATCCCAAAAAGAATGTTTTCCTTTCCTTTGATTATTGAAGTATTATTAATTACTCTTATGTCTATGCCTTCGATGTGCGATTTTGACTCTAAATATTAAAGGTTTTAAGGATTATAGTTGCTTTTGTTTGTCTCCCTCCAAATACCAGTACTTTGATGTGCGATTTTGACTGTAAATATTAAAGGTTTTAAGGATTATAGTTGCTTTTGTCTGTTTCCCTTCAAATACCAGTAGTTTTAAGCGGATAATATGAATTGATCATATTGCTTGTGTCCATTAGCAGAAAGTGTTTTTAATTAATAAATCTAAGTCAATTAAGGTTAGTTTAGGTTAATTTAAGTTTTTTAAACTAACAAAAACCAAGCTAAACCTGTACTAACCAGAACTAATCTAAAATTTTGGATTGTTAAAGTTAATTTTACCCTTTTAATACATTACAAACATTAAACTATGTTGTTAACGATAATGGATAAATTTAAAAGTTTATACCAGGCAAGTATAAATCTAGGTTAATTTAGATTAGTTCAGGTTAGTTTCCGTTTTCCAAATTAACCAAAATCAAGGTAAACCTGAACCAACTTACCCTAACGAAAAACCAACCAAAATTTTGTAGGGGTTAAGATTATTTTTACTCAGAAACTGTTTTGAACATTAAAAAAATTAAACTATGTTGTTGACTGAGGACAAATCTTATAGTTTATATTATGAAAAAATTTTACATCTGGCAACGTTGCGCCTTTTTACGTGTTCGGAGGCTAGTTTAGATAGTCTAACGCTTGATGACGTTTCCGAGACATGTTTTTGTTTTTCGCTGAAAATACAAGTTTTTCTAAATTAGTTTGCTAAAATTTGTACAAAAATAATTGAAATATATTACGTACAATATATCTTAACTAGTTCCATTGAAAATAAATACGTAAATTTGGTTTTTAACTAAAATAATGCTTTGTGAAGTGAAGCTTTTTTTTAGTTTTCCGGGAAAGTGAGGAAAAATAGTGAAAAATCAAGGCCAGAATCGTGTTCTATGACCTCGAAATAGGGGGTGAGTATCGAAATTTTTTCAAAAAAACATAATTTCCATGCTTTTCACGATTTGCAAATTTTTACCGAAAAGTTTTCATGGGTCATTTGGGTTCGGCTTTGATTTCTTTCATTTTGTAAAGTATGTCAAAGAATATCCATTATGTATTTTTTACGTCATAAGTTGCATTTTTATATAATGTATAATTTAAAAGGCTGATTTTTTCAAAAAAAAAACATGCATAGTATTAAGTTTACGAAAAAGGATTGATAGAGTACTCGGAGTTCGTTTGAAATTTCTCTACTATGTCTATGGAAATAACCAAACTTGTTTTAAAATATTCCGTTGCAGAATGATTCATCACATAAACACCCGAAATTGACTAATTCTAACTGTTCTTTTTAAAAAAAAATTATTTTTATAAATGAGCATTTGAGATTATTTCTCGCTCACATTAAACCTTGTGAAGGATAATTAACAATTCTTAATTGATTGATTAATTAATTGATCAATGACAAAAATTTAGATTTATTGGTGAGATTATTTAATACAATATACACGACAGGAACTACCCCCGAGAAATGTTAACATCAACATTCATATGTTTACCAAAGAAAGCAAATTCAAAAGAATGCAGTGACTATCGAACAATCAGTCTCATGTCACATACTTTGAAAGCCCTTTTAAAAATTGTACACACTAGAATACATTCCAAATTGGAGCTGACACACAGTTTGGTTTTCGGAACGGGGTGGGTACAAGAGAAGCATTATTTGCTTTTAATGTGCTTACTCAAAGATGCTTGGATATCAATCAGGAACTTTATGTTTGCTTCATAGATTACAACAAAGCTTTTGATAGGGTCAAACATGACAAACTAATGGAGATTCTCAGAAGAAAAAATTTGGATGAAAGGGATTTAAGGTTGATATCAAATCTGTATTACAATTAGCGAGCGACAGTAAGATTTGGACAGGAAATGTCCAGAGATGTGGAAATACAAAGGAGAGTTAGACAAGGGTGTATATTATCACCTTTACTATTCAACGCTTATTCTGAAGAGGTCATATTGGAAAGGCTTGAATCTGAAACAGCAGGGATAAAAGTAAACGGAGTTTTAATCAACAATATTAGGTATGCAGATGACACCGTAATAATAGCTGATAGTTTGAAAGACCTAGAAAAGATAATGAATAAAATATTAAAAGTTAGTGGAGAATATGGACTCTCTCTTAACACGAAAAAGACCAAGTTCATGATAATTAGTAAAAACAACACCAATAATAATGAAACCCTAATGGTAGGAGGCCAGCACATAGAAAGAGTTAAGAAGTACACTTACTTGGGAACCCTAACAACAGAAAATAATGACTATCCTGTCGAAATAAAAACCAGAATCGAGAAAGCACGTGCCAACTTTATTAGAATGAAAAAGGTTATCTGCAGCAAAGATCTAACGTTAGCCCTGAAAATACGACTGACTAAATGTTACGTATTTAGTGTTCTATATTATGGAATGGAAGCATGGACACTGAATCGAGAGGCAATGAGAAGACTTAACTCTTTTGAAATGTGGACCTATAGAAGAATTCAGAGGATTTCGTAGGTGGATCGAGTTACGAACGCCGAAGTGTTGAGAAGAATGGGGAAAGAAAGGGAAGTCGAGATAACGGTAAAACAGAGAAAACTGCAATATTTCGGACATATTATGCGAGGAGAAAAGTACAGCATCTTACGGCTCATAATCCAGGGCAAAATAAGTGGCAGAAGAGGCGTGGGACGACGACGAATTTCATGACTAAAAAACCTAAGGGAATGGTTTGGATGCAGTTCAAAACAACTATTTAGAGCAACTGCCTCAAAAATTAAAATAGCTATTATGATTGCCAACCTCCGCAATGGAGAAGGCACTTGAAGAAGTAGAATTATTAATTATTAATTAATAGCTATTATTTTTATGAACAAAAAAGTTCATTGATTTTAATTTTAATTATTAAATATTTCGATTTCCTGTCTTTGTCTACTGACAAAATAATAAATAGTTTTTATTTGAATTTCTTTTTAAGAATAAAAAGTCTTAAGAATTTTATTTTATTTTTAAATTAATTAAACAAATCACCAGAGATCTGTACTTAAGAATTTTACAATATTAAATCCAGTTTTTATATTAGAACCAAACAATAATCAATTAACCTTTTTATACCAAGTTTTAAAACATAATAATTTGTCTTTTTGATTCAAATTTAAAATCATCTTCACCATTTGGTCAATAATTTATGTTAAATAATCTTTTATAATAATTATCCAAATAATAACTAATTACAACTTTTAAAAATTCAATAAACTTAAAAAACTATAAGCTTTAGTTCTAACTGATTTGAATTATTCTAAAACCCAAATTTGCATTTTTAATTGAAAAACAAATTCCTGTTTGGAAAATTCCATTATCTGTTCGAAATCAACTTGTAAAATCTCTATAGATATAATGTGATAGGATTTAAGTTTTATTTTCTTTGGTTAACTAAACATTAGTTAACAAATTTTATTGTTAAAAATTCATTTTAAATAATTCCTAAAATAATATTTTTGTAAAAGATAAGCGGGACGCTGCATATCTTTAGGTTAATATATTTTTGAAACAACTGCGTAGAGCTCTTTTTAATTTTGGGAAATACGGTGGTAAAATAAGAAGTAATTTTCTTTTTAAATATTAATAACGCCGGTTAATTTTAACTAATTTTTAAACAAGAGGCCTACTACTACAACTTTTCACTTGACTTGACAATATTTTCTTACGTGGCAATAAATTCAACTTTGCTAAAAACAATAAAAGACGAGACTGACACATATTAATAATTAATTAATAAAAATTCCCCCCGTGATTAAATACTTCTTGCCAATCGCACTTCCCAGAATATTCTGATATATATATTGAAATTCAATTAAAATAAAATTACTTCCTTCATAAATATGTCCATCCCTTTGCGAATTCAGTCCGTGTCCAATAAGGCGAGTGTCAACCTACATGATTTTCGTGTTAAAAAGTGCGAAGCACTCCAAAATATGGAAAAATTCCGGATCCGACAGATGGCGACAGCGCTGTTTCGTCCTAATATGGGACTCGTCAGGCCACCGCATTCGATACAAACCATCATCTCGCCTTTGCATCCTATAAAACTGAGTTTAAAATCAAAAAACAGCAAACAAGACGACAAAGACGACATCTCGATGGTCCACTTGATAACACAAGAACCACACATGGTTTGTACCGAATGCGGTGGCCTGACGAGTCCCATATTAGGACGAAACAGCGCTGTCGCCATCTGTCGGACCCGGAGTTTTTCCATATTTTTGGAGTGCCCCGCACTTTTTAACACGAGAATCATGTAGATTGACAAATTTTCACGTCCACTTCGCCAATATTTGATTCTATTTTATTATATATATATATATATATATATATATATATATATATATATATATATATATATATATATATAAATTCAACACTACATCATATGGGATCATGAGCACGTGCTAAAAAATTATATATAGCTTCCCGATTATTTACAGATCACTTTTAGCACAAAACTCTATTATTTTTTTTTATCAGAAAGTTTATAAACTTTGAAAAAGAAATAGATATAAATTGAAGGGCTTTTTACAAACCAGTAACTCTTTTTTTACAATAAAATATAAAACATGTGTATATTTTATCTGATTGGATTCAAACACTAAAAACATTGATAGAAATTTAATACCTGGACCATCATAAAAAAATGCAATGCGACTTTATACGGCATTGCAAAATTTTGGTGCTTTTCCTTGTTTTATGTCTGTCTCTTTTTTTGCAGTACTGTCCAAAGTACAGTAAGTAAATTACTTACAAAGATAATAAAACAACAGTATGAACCCAAAGCAAACAGTATAATAGAGAAAATAAATAATCCAACGGCAACTTAAAAAACTAAATTTGCATTGGAGTACAACGCACGATCAGCCTTTTTGCTATGGCATTTTTGGAATCAGTGACCCCGGAACCAGAAAGATAGTCAGTGACAACATAAGTTTTATTATAGAAAATTATCACAAAGGAATTAAAATTCAAAAGGACAAAAAAAAACTTTAAGCACAAGAGAGTCAAAACAACTTTAACACGCTTCTCATGGAAACATCACTTACAACTGTCAAATGTCGATAACTTTCTCTCAAATACCCACACGTTGTCTAAGGAACAAGGACAGAAAATCGCTTTTGCGTGGAAATGATTTTGTCCCCTCTTATTAATATAAATCTTCTTTGCAATTGTATTATTTATTTTATAATTAGATGCTTATAATTAATAAAGAAAAATAAATATATATTCAAATGTGTTGAGAGTATTAATGCAACGATCAGAGAAAGCTATAATGGGTTATGTACACTAGATGTGCGTCTGTAAGTAGACTTTCCCTTCACTGCGTGTACCGCGGCAAGACGTTATAATTGATGAAACGCTATTTGTTTATACCGTTAAAAAGCAATAAAAACATTATATTTTTGCATTGCGATTAATCCCAGCTTATAGTTCTTAATTTGTACTATCAATTGATGGACGTAAAATTTGAAAGTATTTATTTAATCAAAAGTTATTCATGTTGAAAAGTGGCAAAAAATAATATTTATCAAATATTTAACAATTTTTAACTGAAAAAGTATTCGTCGGACGAAAAAATCACAAAGGACACTTTTTGTTTAGATTCGGCTGTAGGAGTACGAAATTATTTTTAATTAAAAAAAAAAGCAATTCCTTAAATATTAACAATTTTTTTCTCATAACAAATTACCTGACAATTTTTCGGTAATCCACCCCGATATTCATAATCAAGGGTCATGTCTTTTCATCAGCTACAAAAATTCACTGAGATCTCTGATTATTAACGGATTGCTACGCTAGCTTTCTCGGTTTTGCAGAGATCGTACCGACCCACCAAACATAAATTGTATTAACTGCTTTTTGGAACTCGTCGTTAACACTTAATAGCAGATTTTATGTTACTCACTGTAACATCTGGCACACTGTTATAATGTAAGTGCAAATATTAGTACAAATGAAGAAAATCAAAGAGTGATCAACTAAAAAGAATCCTGCAGCACTTATCCGTGTATTTCGTTGATAAGCTTGTTGACCAATAATATTAAGCTCAATGTAGAGCTCCTCTTGATTTTGATCCTGAAGCGAACGATATACTTTTTTCGACTTCGAATAACATATCATAGCAGTTTTTTTCACTTCTGAAGATAACTGTTCCCCAATACAGGCTAATAAAATTGAAGGGCACTAAAATAAGAAAAAATACAATTTAAAAAGAACTAGGCTGTTGTTCACCATGGCTATACCTAAAGCTATATTTATTTGACAATTTAAACATTGTCCTGGAGATTTTTTTTCTTATAACTGTCGTGCTTTAAGTTAACCATTTTAAATAGATCCACTTTCTAGGTTCAAATTTTAGTTTAAGGTAGCAAAAAGACTAAAATATGTTTTTGACGTTTCGCCTTTTATTTAAGACATTTTCAAAAATTTTTTGTTTTATTTATTTATCTTCCTAATAAAATAAAAGATTTTTGAAAACGCCTTAAATAAAAGGCGAAACGTCAAATTGTTTTGAATTTTTTGTTTAATAAAGAACCTACACCCAAAAAAAGACAAAATAAAAAGAATATATATATATATATATATATATATATATATGTAAGGCAGCTGACGTTTCGGTAAAATCTCATTCACCATTTTCAAAGCTGACTGTATGGTATCTACGAGCGAACTGACGCCTGCGACTCGGGTGTTCTCGGTCGCATGTGTACGTCGGAAGCGTTCGTTTTCCGCAAGGTTCTGGCCAATCAGGTTGCGAGACCTACTGCGCGTCAGCTGCCTTACAGTCCTGAGAGGGTCTCAGCACATACACGGGATGCCCGAAAACCTTCGATAAACATCATACCCGTGAGAATATCCGACATAACATATATATATATATATATATATATATATATATATATATATATATATATATATATATTTGTTATGCATTGATAATTCGGCCACACTTGACCTTCTTCAGAATGATTTTTTATAACTATAACAGAAAATTTTTTTTGCTATGTTATATATACATATATATATATATATATATATATATATATATATATATATATATATATATATATATATATATATATATATATATATATAAAATCAATGAAGTTTGTAATATAATATTTAATATCGAAAACAACATAAGATAAAATATACTCTAAAACATAACAAAATTTTTCTCTTAGTAGTTTAAGGTAATAAAATCACAATGGGGCGAAATTAGCTAATAAAATAATTAAAGCATTATATTTTGCTTACCATAACATTTACAAACTTTAATACAACCCAAAAATTCCAGTGAGGTATATACGTGTAAGTAGATAACTGAACTGCATAACCAGCAGCACATAAACATGTTAAAATACAGTCTAAAACTACGAGGACTATTATAAGTCCAAAAATTGAATTTATGTCTCTTACTGAGTTATATAAAAAATTTTGTCTTCCTCTCAGCCTCCTCAGCGACCAAATATCTTCAGCAACTTTTAAATCTTTGTTTAGTCTTCGATTGTGTACAGTAATCTCCCAAACTATGGCATATGCGAAAAACATAGTTAATTCCTTTCTGTGGTAAAAAATAAAGACGAAGATTTGAAGTATAAAATCTTTTAAACGGAATATCACCGAAATTTCATAACAATAAAAGAAAAATTCAAGAATACAAATAAGACACCAAATAGTAACAATTGCTATAAAAGTTTTATCATATGATTTATTTTCCAATGACAAAAGTTTTAAATCAATTTTAAGTGAATTAATCTGTTCTTTTTTGCTAAATAGTGTTATTGAGATTAAAATATGTGTGAGGAACAAACATCCACTATGTAATAGTTCTAATACTTCATTAACAAGTACACCTCTACTAAGATATTTTCCAGAAAAGTGTTTCACTTTCTCTAGCCCAAAAACTGCCATCAAAAATATTATTATTACCATACAAGAAAATTTCTTAAATTTATTTTTACACAAAATTGGTTGATACAGAACAAACACAGCTCCCGCCGTTAAGAGAACTTTTTTAATTATTAGGTACATGCTTTTAACAGATTTTAACACGAAATGTTTGAACAATATTGGGAAATTCAAAAACTGAAACAGCAAATTTATATTTGGAGACCTATTGAAAAAAGTATTATATATTATTCATCATATGTCATAATGTTATAAATTACTCTAATAGGTTTTTAATTTGGGAATACTTTCATTTAATTGATTTATTTATTAAAAAAAAAAACGACGAAGTAGTTTCCCCTACTGCTTGTATCGACCTGCCAATGACTATATATATTTCTTGGAAATAAATTATTTAATGTTGAAATTGCAATTTTAATGTTCGTAATACCAATCGACAATAAGTCAGTCATGTTTTAAACCCTAAAACCTCAAGGATAAAAAATCAAATTATTTTAATTGTAAACAATCAAAAATTAAATTTTTTTTTTTCGAGAGAATTATTTCTCTGTCCATTACAATATTTTATCTCTAATTTTTCATCCCTATTTTAATGAAATTAAAGTTTATTTATTGACATATATAAAAGAAATTATTAAATTGCCATAAACAAAACAAACAAGCCAACAAAAAGAGAACTAACTGTCGCATGGCAACTAGATTGTGTCTACGTTTGAAACCATCGATTCCCATAATTCTTTTTTAATTGGAATATTGACTATTTTTGGGACAGTGTTTGAAATCATGCATAGGTACCCAATGTAATCGAAAATATTTAAAAAATTTTTTAATACAATTAATACTTTTTTACAAATCATAAATTTTAAATTCCGTTTCAAATTTCCCTCCAATACTTTTCACTTTATCTCTGTGACGTCACTGGTATATAAACACTGGTAAACTGACAGGGAGATGTAGTTTTTTCGTAATTTTTGTAATAAAAGATGAGTTCTAAGTTATTTTAAGTGTTGTGCGGTGCCTCAGTGTACAAGAACTACAATTAAAACACCTGAAAAGTTATTTATTCAGGTTCCATCTTCGGAAAATAGTAGAAAAATGTGGCTGCAGCTAGCCCGCAAAGATTCGGCAGTACTTGTTTTATTTTAGTCTTGAGCTTGTACATACCATTGTATAAGGTATAGATCTAAGTTTTGTAAATATACCGGCGATGTTACGTCATAAGTACAAGCTAATTTTCGACCACTAAAGATTTTTAAGGCGTGTTTTGTCATGACACCGGTGGCGGACTCGTCAGTGGGTTTCACCGATGCCTTTCCCAGACACCCTTGTTTACGTACTTAATTACTTTTTGATGTTATATTTGAGATCATTCCTTGACGGGATCTATAGGTAAGATGTTACATTATAGGCGGTCGTCCATATAACATAAATAAAAACAACCCATCGCTACATATGAAAAAACCTTCATCTCGATTTTACCCTTCTTTATAGCCGCACTTTCAAATAGGTTATACCCTTTTTTATAGCCATAATATGCATTTCGTGGGTTATTCGCCGCCATATTCGATACATCACATTTCGATAATCTGATGCAAAATTCGTAATCAGCGATGTCATAAACCCCCGTAAGTGAACTTTCAAATAGATTATACCCTGCTTTATAGCCAGAACAGTGGCGGCGCGTTCATAAGTGCTGCGGAGCTGCAGAACACACATAATTTCGACAAATTATATATTTTTTAATGTAGTGTATCCCTAAACTAAACAATAAAAATATTAAATTATTTCTCTAATAGCATTGGCAAAATGGCAAACAAAACACCGCAAGTTTTCCGGCCTGAACACTCGAGCGTAGGGCCGCCGCTTACGAGCCCGCCGCGGATTTGGGTTCACAGCTAATGATTTCTGAAAACAAAGCGAGTGATTGGTTTAACGCTGCACGTGGCTTAATACGGCGATTTATGGAAAATTTGCGGCTGCAGGACGGCAGCACCCAGCAGTGGTTTTGTAATTTTATATGCGCGCGGCCGGCTATTTGTTTTGTCCTGTTGTTTTATTTAGTTTAATTATAATGAATTCGATCGAGTTTTTGCAGAGTCATAGTTTTAGCTCTTTGGCATACGAGGACAAAATTAAAATTAAAGAACTTGGTCGATCGACACCACAATTAAACATTGAAATTAGCGGTTCAAGTCGAAGCAAAACATACAAACGCCAGTTTAATGACACGGTTTATAACAATACAAAGTGGTTGTGCGGTTGTGACAAAAAACACGCGCTTTTTTGTTTCCCTTGTATTTTGTTTGGAGGTGACAAATCGTGGACAGTTACGGGTTTTAGAGATTTGGGACATTTAAGCCAAAACATTAAACGGCACGAAGGAACACAGAAGCATATTTCCAATACGGTAAGCCTGGCATTATTAGGAAACATAAACATCCAAAAGCAATTGGATAATGCCTACTGGATTAATGTAAAACGGCACAACGAACAAGTTGATAAAAATCGTTATGTGCTATCGCGTATTATTGATTGTATAAAATTTTGTGGAACGTTTGAGTTAGCCCTCCGTGGCCACGATGAAAGTGACGAGTCTGATAATCCCGGAATCTTTCGTGGATTGGTGAATTTTAGTGCAGATCTTGACAACGTTTTCCAAAAACATTTAGAATCTGCTACGTTATTTAAAGGTACATCAAAGGACATGCAGAATGAACTATTACAATGCATGCTGGAGGTATGTAGAGAAAAAATCTCTGATGAAATAAATGAATCAAATTATTTAGCAGTTCTGGCAGATGAAACTAGTGATGTTGCCTCAAAATTTCAAATGGTGGTCGTTTTACGATATGTACATCAAGGAAGCCCAGTTGAAAGATTTTGGGGTTTTATAAATCCTGAGCAACATGACGCTCAATCTTTAGCAGCCTGTATTAAATCCGTTATAGATCCATTCTTAACGAAAGATTTCAACAAGCTGATTGCACAAACCTACGATGGCGCTGCTGTTATGAGTGGCAGACATAGAGGAGTACACACAGTAATCAAGGAAAAATATCCCCAGGCACATTTTGTTCACTGTTACGCTCATCAACTCAACTTAATAATGGCCCAGGCAGTGTCTCAAGATACAAAAGTGCGGGTATTCTTTTCAAATGTAGATGACGTTGTAAATTTCTTTTCGAATTCTCCTCAAAGAATGGATGTGTTAAACGAAGTAGTAGGGAGAAGATTACCACGCGCCGTTCAGACTCGGTGGAATTTTAAAAGCAGAGCAATAAACGTTATTTATGAGCACAGAAATTCTTTAATAGAATGTATGCAAGAAATTCAACGGAGGTTTGCTAATAGAATAGTCGTAAGTCAGGCAGTTGCTATAGAACGTTCGCTTAATGATGAATCATTTCTGTTTTGGCTAAATATTTTTCATCATGTTATGCCGCATGTTGACATTTTATATAACCAACTACAAACAAGGAAAGCCGATTCGGTAGAAATTAAAAACTGCGTCGATACTTTTGAAAAGTGTATCCAAGAGTTGAGAGATAATATTGACGGGGTAATAGACAGAGGAAATCTTCTCAGACAGGATTTGGAGCCCACTGTTAAACGAATTTGTCTTTCAAAAGAGAACCTTCGTGCGGCAGCATTAGAAGTTTGCGACACAATAATTCATACTGCCAAAACTAGATTTGATTATGTAGATCATTTAGCAGTCGCGACGTTATTTACATCTGAATTGTTCGAGAAGTTTTCAAAAAAATTTCCAGATGGGATATTAAACTCTGTGCTAACTATGTACCCTTTATTTGAACTAGAACGCCTAAAGACTGAACTGTCCATAATTTACATAAGGCCAGATTTTAGGAATCTTAAAGGGGCAGTAGCATTTTTAAATTTACTTACATCTAACAATTTGGATGAGTCTTTCAAAGAAACTGTCAAGTTATTACAAATAATTATAACTATTCCTATGACAACGGCAGAGGCAGAAAGATGTTTTTCTACTTTAAAAAGAGTTAAAACTTTCCTACGCAATACCATGGGTGAAAGTAGATTATCCGCACTTTCTATGCTGTCAATAGAAAATGCCTTTATTAGAAAAGACCCCAATTTTAATGAGAAAGTAATTGAGAAGTTTGCAAGAGCTAAACAAAGACGTATTGATTTGATATATAAAAAGTGAACTTTAGATTTTTTTAAACGTTTAAATTTTTGTTGTTGTTTTTCGTTTTTTGACATTTATTGCCCCTTATATTCAATGTGCTACCAGGTTACCACCTGCGACAAAAGGATTGCATGTTGCATGTTTGTACCTTGTACCAGAGCTTAGAAGGAATACAGGTAGGTCTAATAATTCTTTTTTTGCTTTGCGTATTTCGCGTATTTTCAATGCAGAACACACCCTTGAACATCCCACACGCCGCCACTGAGCCAGAATATGCATTTTGGGAATTATTGGCCGCCATATTGGATCTGTCATTTTTAATTTCGATATTCTGACGCCAGATTTTCGAATCTCTGTTTGATTTTTTACAATTCTTGTTATAGTCATTTTTTTCTGAAGTTAGTATTTTCGAAGTTAGCGGGGTTTTACACCTTGTGGATACCCAAGCCAAAAATAATAAGGCACCTGGACCAGATCAAATCCATGCTAAGCTGCTTAAACTTCTGGATGAGGAAAATATTTCCTACCTAACCACTTTCTTTAATAAAATTTACAACGAAGGAATAATACCAGATGATTGGTTAGAATCGCTGTTTATCACATTACCAAAGAAAAGTAGACCCACCAAATGCAGCGACTTTAGACTGATTAGTTTAATGAGCCACACACTTAAGATACTTCTACGAATTCTACAGAACCGAATTTTCCTTCTATGCGAAAGTAGAGTGAGTGATGAACAATTTGGATTTAGAAATGGTCTAGGAACCAGAGAGGCACTATTTTGTATGCGCGTTCTCTTACAAAAAAGTTGTGAATTCCAAAAGAACATCTACGTCTGTTTCATCGACTTTGAAAAGGCATTCGACCGAGTACAACACGATACACTTTTCGAATGTCTACAAGCAGCAGGTCTAGACCACTACGATATAAGACTGCTAAAACATCTGTATTACAATCAAGTAGCCGCTGTCCAAATTGAAAACAGTCAATCAATCAAGAATATTAGATTTGCTGATGATACGGCCATTCTTGCAGAAAGCATCGAGGATCTCCAAACATTAGTAAATCTGGTCAATGAGGCGAGCTGCCGAAGAGGACTTAAAATCAACATCTCAAAAACAAAGTGGATGCCTGTTGGAAAGATTAATGTAGATAAATGTCAACTTTGGCTCGATGAAGAGAGGATAGAGCGTGTAAACCATTTCAGATACCTTGGCAGTTGGTTGAATGTAAATGGGGACTCAGATGAAGAGATAATAGCTAGGATCGAAATATCGCGTAAGGCCTTTATGACATGGAAACCAGTTCTATGCAACAGAAACCTATCAATGCATATTCGTAAGAAAGTCCTGAGATGCTATGTATGGTCTATTCTGTTATACGGTTGCGAGACATGGACACTAAAAACCACAACGCTAAACAAACTGAAGCTTTCGAATTGTGGTGCTATCGTCGAATCCTAAAGATATCATGGGTTTCGCACACTTCCAATGAGGATGTTCTCAGAATGATGGATACAGATCGACTGCTCTTGAACATTATAAAGAGGCGGAAAACAGAATACTTCGGCGACATAATTAGAGGACCTAAATACCATCTACTTCGCCTTATAAAACAAGGAAAAGTGGGAGGAAAAAGATGAATAGGCCGAAAGAAGCTTTCATGGTTACATAACATCAGGCAGTGTTGTGATTGCACGATGGAGGAACTATTTCACGCTGCAGCCAATAGAGAAAGATTTCAGGAAATTGTAAACGTGATGACCACCAACGTCTGAATACGGACGTGGCACCTAAAGAAGAAGAAGAAGGATACCCTGTATATATATATATATATATATATATATATATATATATATATATATATATATATATATATATATATATATATCCAACCCTGAAGTTGTACATATTTTCTAAAAAAATAACGTAAAAAAATAGCTACATTTCATCATACTTACATGGAATTTTGTAAACACATTCGTTCTTATCAACAGTTCTTGTTTGGTTTTTGTTAAGAAGTGTATTTCCTGATTTAAAGGCTGTTTTTATATTATAACTGCTGGCAACTCGTCTTATTTTCTCGAGGTTCCCTCAATGTACAAAATTGTGATGAAGGAATGTGTTTCTTGCTGTACAGTGTTCGTTATTCTAAAGTTATTTATAACATCGTCAATTAATTTTAAAGGATAACCATTTTATTGTAAATCGGATTTAATGTTTGCTAGCTCTTTTTTTAATGAATCAGTATTATTGCATGTACATATTGCGCAATTATAGAAGTTGCCTATAATTCCCCATTTTGGTACAACAGAATGATTAGAACTTTGGTTAAGATATTGTCCAGTATGTGTTGGCATTCTGTATACTGAAATAAAAATAGTTTCTTTTGAACAGTTCACCAAGAAATCTACAAAGGGCAATTGATCGTTTACTTCTTTTTCCAGAGTAAAGTCAATTGTAGGTAGAATGGTGTTTAAATGTTTCAAGAAATCATTAAGTTCCTGATCATTGCCCTTCCATACGATGAAGTTATCATCAACATATCTCAACCAGACTTTCGGTTTCACTGTTGATGTTTCTATGGCACGAGTTTCAAACGATTCCATATATACTGGTGACAACTAGACAGAGTAAAGAACCCATCGGAAGCCCGTCGTCCCGAGCATAAAATTTGTCTTTTACTTGAAAATAAGCACTACGCAGGTAACATTCCAAAAGGTCCATCACCCCGTCCAGTGGTAATGTAGTAACGGGGTATTATACGCAACACTCCAAAAGGTCCATCACTCCGTCCAGTGGTAATGGGGAATTAAACGCAACCTTTATAATCGCCCTATATATATATATATATATATATATATATATATATATATATATATATATATATATATATATATATATATATATATATATATATTGGAGAAACCAACCCAGATAGCACAAGATTTCCATTGGATATCCAGAATAGGTACATATAATGTCCTGTATGTCCATGGACCGTTTATGGATGTCCATTAGATGTGATGACCTGTAATCTATATGGACGTCCATATCTGGATGTCCAGTGTAAGTCCATCAGACGTCCATTAATTAAATTTCGGGTTGTCGGTAAAATCGGATACTGTAATATCAGCCTGTAGAATTGTCATTTCTTAACTCGCCGGCCCGCACTGATCACATTTGTGCCCATTATTGTGTTGACGTCGAGCTAAAAAAGACCTTTGGAGTTTTAGTTGAGCTAAAATCAAGTGTGCTTTTTATTTGAAGAAGATGCCACCGTTAAAGGTAAGTATAGTTATTTTCAATTTAATTTTTTTAATTATACCAAAAATTACCGAACGAAACTACAGACATGTCCGACGAATTTAGTATCAAACTCTCACAAATTTGAAAGTGAACAAAATATTCAGTATCAAAACACGTATGTTAAAATATGGCTTTTGTAGCTATACTTTTTCATACAATTCACTTATTTAAATGGAAATTACTACAAATAAGTGCAAATATTTTGATAGGCCAATGAATTTTGTATCTTGTTGGTTAAAATGGAGCACAGATAGAGTTGTAAATTTGTGTAATGATAAAATTGTAAATTTTAGAGAAAATTCTCTCTGACAAAGTCATTATTGAGTAATCACTCTAATAAGATTGCTGGCATTAATAAATGTTATCAAAATTTATAATGGAATAAAAGCTATAGCAAATTTGAATAATTATATTAATTTTTTTATGACTATTTTAGATTCAACGCTAGTAAAAGTTTACATTGATGTGTATTTTTGTGCAGTATAATTGTTAAAAAATATATAATAAAGTTTTGACAGTTCGACTCTAGGTTTAGACTTATAATTTAATTTATTTTAATTATTTTTTAGATGAATTTTCCACAGATTGGTCCAAATAAAATTCCTATGTGAAAGCCAATTTGTACCAAATTAGAGAGGATATTCAAGTAATCTTAAATAGGGAAAAAACAACTAACCTGAAATAAAAGCTGAAACTTATTCGAGTAATGCTTCTTTATGTGTATGAGTCTATTGATAAAAAAAAACTTAATTTACAGGATTATTTTATATATATTTTTTTACTTTGATTCTTAAAGTCAAAAATATTCTTAGGTTAGCATATGTGGAATGAACGTTTAATTGTCTCAATAAAGTAATATAATTTTAGGTTTTACAATTAGCGAAAATTGGAGGAAATTATACCTATTAATTTATTAAAATATATTTTATTGTAACAATGACAGATAGCCTTTCCAAGAATTATACATATGATGGAACAGTAAAGTGCCCTTTAAAGAACTTATGTTCACTATTTGTAGGTAAGTTACCACTCAAATATAAAAATTTGATAAAAAAATCTCACTGTTTTATTTGTCATACTCGTAAATAATAAGAACAAATTGGGTGTCAGATTTCACACGTTGAACTCTGGATCCTCTTGTTCTGATAGTACCCAGACAAAAAGTGTGTTAAAATTTTTTTTCTGGTCTGTTGGTTTAAGCACTCTAAGCAATAACGATGCATTTGGTTTTATATATATATATATATATATATATATATATATATATATATATATATATATATATATATATATATATATATATAGAGAGAGAGAGAGAGAGAGAGAGAGAGAGAGATAGAGATTTAAATTCCTACAAAACCATAAAATACTGCATCATTTAACGTTAAACCCTATTAATTTTCAGCTGCGGTAGAACAATGGGGGGCCGATAAAAAACAGCCGAAGACGAGATTAGACAATGGCTGAAGAGAATAAACGACAGAAATAAATCTAGAAAAAAATAATCATTGTAATAATAAAAAGTTTTTATTTAAATAATTGGTATATTTTCTATTATCGAATTGAAATTGTACCTATTACTATGGAACCAGATAACTTATTCATAGTGATCCTTCTACAGCTTGAACAATTTAAATCAATTGAAGCTATATTTTGTAGCACTTGCAATTCGACTAATTATAAAATTTTATATTCTTATATAGTATTGTATTAAAAACTTGACAATTGTAATCAATAAGTGTAATTTGTGGATCCAGTTTCTGTTACCTGGTTCGCTAATGTAATTTATATCTGTTTAATTTTTGAGACTAATAGGGCCATCTATGGTTACTTGTTATCGACGTTTTGATGACATGAGTGGTCTGTATCTTCAGAAGTGCAGATTAATTAGGTACTGTAAGCTCTCGGACCCTAAGCAAATTCTGAAAATATCTACCATTCACGTTAGCGGAACGTCAAGAAGAGGGAACAATAGATTATAACCTATTTATCCAAAAAGCACAATACCATATGTCCACAATCGGGTCAAGAATGTACAATATATGGACATCCAAAATTAGTCCTATTAATATCCAAAAATGATCCATACTTGGACAATATATGTAATCCAAAAAGACATACATGAGTGGATATCCATAGGATGTTGGTGAACAAATTCTGGACATCCCATGGATACCCAGTATGTCCAGCTTTGGATAAACGATGGATATCCAGTGGACTGAAGTGTGCTATTTCGGAAACGACCACTAGAACTTAGAATTAAGCAACATAAAACTCATACACAAAAAGGGGAAACGTCGAGATCAGGTATTGCAGAACACGTCTGGGATAAAAAACACCACATAAAATGGTCTGAAGCTGCGGCAATATATATGGAACCCAACATGAAACAAAGAAAAGTTATAGAAGCAGCTTACATTAAAAACAATAATGGAATATTCAATAAACCGAGTGTTGAGATACCTAATCTTTGGCAACCACTACTTTGTAACATCAAATCATTGAGGTGTGTACAGTGAAGCGAAACTTTGCGCTTCAGTGGACACAGTCCCTATATAAGCTCGCAGTCTTAAGACAAAACATTCAATTTATACTTGATTAACGATTAGAGATACAACTTAATCGAAACGTCGGAAAAATAAATAAAAATAAAGACAATGCAAGTCCGACAACCACATTTTAGTCAACCACATTTTAGTCACTCTTCAACATTGTCTACAAACAAACGGTTATCGATGTTGTCGATTGAAAAGAAGCTAAGCAAAAGTCTAATAAAAAATATAAATAATTGTGGGACGGAAATATGAATGTAGCAGAATTAAAACAACTACATTTTGAAACCAATTATATTTCTAACATTCAACACGTCAAAAAATCCATCTAGTTACATTAAATCAAAAGGCGAGGTATACCCGTCATTGATTATACACTACAATTTATTTATTAGACCTTAAATAAATAATATGTAAAAGTACGAAATAAAACGTTGTAAATGCACCAACTTAAGAGATATATTGAAACATTCTAAATTTCCAGTGCTGCTAAAGCGGTTACAACGAGCTCCGCTTCGGTGTACCGATTTTTGATTTCCTTTTGAGTCCACTCAACCAATTTCGCTGCTTCTTTCTTCCTTTGAACAGAACATTTTGGTGACGTTGATAACGTTGATCCGGTCTGAAAAAAAGAAAGAAAAATGGATAATGAAGTTTGTGAATGAGAAGCAAGTGATTTACTTTGTCAAACCCTTTGGAGCCATCTGCATATACGGGGTGTTTCATTAAGGGTGGCCGGGTACAATATCTCAGGAAGTGATATTCCAGGAACTTTGAGAAAAAAATCGCGTTGAGGGAAGAGGACACGAGAAATTGCTGTAAAAATTTTTTAAGTTCCTAACTCTGTCGCTAGGGGCGTAATTGCTATGGTCATGTAAAAAAAAGACATTTTTCTGGAAAATAGCCCTATATAAGTTATCAAAAAAATATTACACTGACAATTTTACTGCAATTCTTCATCTTTTTGGTTTAACACTTTTTACTGTAAGATGTAAGGTTAGGGCAGGAGAGGCGGGGGAAGGTCTACTGATAAAAGTTGCCATAAGTTTGTTTTGGCTGAACCGAATTTGATAAATTTCGTTTTGTTTCACTAAGGAAGGTTTGGTAATTAAAACGAAATAATAGCTATAGTAGGATGATTCTCGCAGCTCTCGGTAGAATGCGTTATTTGGAACCTTTCTCCTTTTTCAATTTTACTCGGAAATTTTCAATGGAAAGACATAGTTTTCATATCATATTCGGAAAGTAGAATAAGTTTGCAAGAGAAAATGTAAAAAAATTAATTCGATATCTTTATTTGTTTCGGAATTATAGCCAAAAGAATAATTGATATCACGCTGATGGGAAAAAATAATTGTTTTCAAAGGTCAAATGTGCCATGAAAAATAATAAAAATCTTTTAAACTTCCCACAAATGTGCGTCTTTTGACTTTTAATTAATTTTTTAACTTTTTTTATTATTTTAGGGTCACAATTAATATTTATTTGTTGTTTTGTTTCTGTGTACTTTCTTTCACACTTTATCCAAGCATAGGACTGGCTCAAAACATGTGAGACGCCAGATTTGATGCATGTTTAAAAGCCAACAGACCAAAACAACAATAAAAACAAAAAACACCATAGCAAACTTGTTCAACAAACAACAAATAGACTTTATAAATGTTCAAAACGACCACCGTTGTGCAAAATGGATCTATTATATTTTTTTTCTAGTTTTGGAAACACTAGTTTCAATTTCAGCTTGTGAAGTCATATTTAGAGCACTTCGAGTTCTTTCAATCATGTTTTCCCATGTGGTTGGTCGTGTTTGCTAACCGCCGGAAAACTCTTCTAGTATAGGGTCTTAGTTCAAGATACCTGACTGCATATGCACATGCCACAATATTAACATTTTCAAAACACTCAAAATACACAGCAAGCATATTGTAAACCTCGACATTGGTATAAGACATTTTTGAAAGATATAACACACAAGTTAAAGGGATAGTGATGGAATAAAAAGTGAAAAAACGCACACTTATGAAAAGTTTAAAAATATTTTTATTATTTTTTATGGCACGCTTGACCACGAACCTTTCAAAACAACTGCTTTTTCCCGTCAACATGATATAAATTATTCCTTTGCCTATAATCCCAAAATAAATGACGATATTGAATTAATTTTTTTACATTTTCTCTTGCAAAGTCATTCTACTTACCAAATATGATATAAAAACTGTCTTTCTATTTAAAATTTCGGAGTAAAATTAAAAAAAGAGAAGGGATCCAAATAACGCCCTCTAGCGAGGGCCGCGAAAATCATTCTAATATAGCTATTATTTCGTTTTAATTGTCAAACCTTCCTTTGTTAAACAAAACGAAATTTATCAAATTCGGTTCAGCCAAAACAAACTTATGGCAACTTTTATCAGTAGACCTTCCCCCGCCTCTCCTGCCCTAACTTTACATCTTACAGTAAAAAGTGTTAAACCAAAAAAATCTAAAATTGGTAGTAAAATTAACATTGTAATATTTTTTTGATAGCTTATATAGGGATATTTTCCAGAAAAATGTCTTTTTTTACATGACTATAGCAATTACACTTCCTAGTGACAGAGTTAGGAACTTAAAAATTATTTTCAACAATTTCCCTTGGGCACTTTCCTCAACAGAATTTTTTTTCCAAAATTCCTGGACTATTTTTTCCTGATATATGGTACCCAGCCACCCTTAATAGAACACCCTATACTGCATTGATCTTCATATCCAATTCAAAGGCATCCAACAGATATTAAAATTTTGGTTTTAATAGATTGTTTAAATATATAATGTATGCTCAATGAAAATATGCACAAGACACTAAAAATTCCATCAAGACCATAAGAATACTTAGGCTTGAAGGAAAAATAAGTTTCTGTTAAATAATAATCCTTCTCCCTCAGATATAATATTAACTAACCATTTATTCTCCATTAGAACATTAAAAGAAAGGTAGATAGTTTATTTCTTACGAATTCTACTCTGATTTTCTCTCCATATGAGTTTCGACTACTTACAGTGAAGCTGTAACAAACTAAGAGCAAAATTCATAGAAAGCAACTACCAATTCAAAATCCCCATTCCGCGATATATCGCGTCAAATCTAATACTATCATTTAATCTACTCACCAGGTACAGTCCATACAGTGCCCTCATATTTTTCGGATTAATCTTTAAAGCTTGGGAATAATAAGTTCTGGCGGTTTCTAGATTCTCAACTCCACCTTGTGTGTATTTAATATCGGCATATCTTTGATGTAATAAATGGTTGTGAGGATTATGTAACATAAGTTCTTCTATACAAAAAGCTGCTTTACTAAAATCTTGTTCAGAGATGTAGATTTCACTTAGCTCTTGCCAAGCCTCCATATCTGCCATAAATCTACAAAAAATATACGAATTGACATTTCAAGAAATTGATAAAAAGAATTATTTACTAAACAAAGATTATTATTTAAAATAGTGGAAACACCGAAAATATAGCTGTTTTATGCATTCCCCCTATTTTAATATTGTAGAGAGCCAATCTTATTCTTTTTTGGCCATCCTCCATAGTTTTCCCAAAAAAATTTTGCCACCTCTACTAAAATACATTTGGATATTTTAAAATGTAACAAATTTTGTATAAAACTGTCTACATTTTGTAAAAACCTAGCGAAAAACACTAATAATCAAATTATTCAAGTATCAATTCACTTAATTCACACCTGTTGTCCTAAAATTGTGCATTAAATAACAGAATTAATGATTAGTTTCGTTTCTCTGACTAATTAACAAAACATTTATTTAGGAGAAAATATATTAACAAAGATATGTATCCTTTAAGTACATAGAACAAGTCTATCTTCCTCAAACAACAGTATGAGCCCTTAGTTATCTAACAATACTTTGAGCAGTTGTTGCGTGAAACTCATACTAGCATGGATTAGCAACTTATTGGAAGAATAATTATAAAAGAATGTTATCTTACACTTTTAAATAATCAGTCAATTCTTTAATAGCATCAACTGTTTTCCCTTGAGCCTTGAGAACTGCTACTTTTCGTTTCCAAGCAGCACTGTTTGTTTCATCTACTTTCATAATACTATTTAAAATATCCAGAGCTGTTTCATAATCTTCATTAGCTTCAAAATACATTGCTTCCAGTTTTTTTACCCTTAAACTCTTTGGGAATTCTTTTGATAATGATTCGATACATGTTTTGGCAACACTGAAGATGTGACAGTCTAATGCTGCTATGCATACCTGTTCCAATATCAGAAATTCTAAAAAATACAAAACAGTTAGCTCAATTTTTAACAACTGTAATAATTAACCACAGTGACAATGATTATTGTGGAAATAAATTATCATATTTTAAGCAATCTATGCAAAGGATATGTATAATACATTTGGTTAAGCTTGGATGACAAACAATATTTTGACCTGTTGGATAATTGGTAGCATAGGAATTATTTGCCAATCAAACTGAAACCAAGAGAAAAGCAAGGGCAACCTGATTTTATCTCTGAATAAAAATTTAGCTTAAATAAAGGTATTACTCTCGTTTCCAAGACTATCGATATTTAACCACAGTCTATCCAGCCAAATATCTAGCGTTTCACGGCTCTTTCTTTCGTTGTTTTCTCTCCATGTTCGTAATTGTTCTATATCATCTAAAACAAAAATTGATTTTATAAGAACTAATATTGCTTGTTGCAATATACTTACTCTTTAAAACTCCCATATTAAATTAATAAACTTAAAATACAAATTTTTCAACAAAATACTCCTAAGAACTGGAAAAAATTGTTTATGGTTGTCAAATTTGACAATTAGCGACGTCTTTCAAACGTCAGTTTTAAACAGTAACACCAACACTGAATATATATGACATATTAAATAGGTGGCTAAAGTACTGAGCACAGTGGTGTAACTACAAATTGAGGAGTAACTATCAAATTGTTTTCTCTATACACTGGCCAAGTCTAAAATGTTTTCTATTGATCCATGGAAATTAGACTCAAAAAGAGCCGTTTTGGCAAAAAAAAATGTAACTAGCGATTTTATTGCTGAAAAGGGTATATTTTTGCATCACTAAAAACATACTTTGATGGAAATTCATACAGTCCATGGCTTACAAAATGCCGGCAAAAAATAGTAACTTTTTTCAGTTTTTCCAATTTATCTTGAAAAATAAGGGTTGTATGAAAAAATGTTTCAAACAAAAGTGATAGATAATTGAAAAACCGATCGACTGATATAACTAAAGTTATAGGTGGCACCACTAGTTATCAAAATTTAACTTTTTTTCTCGAAAAATTCCATTTTTTTAAAATTTATAATTAAATGATATTTATTAACTAACTATCGCTTCAGAATTCTAGGAAATGATAGATATTTTTGACCTAAAAAAGTGTGTTTAATCCGAAATTTGTGAGTTGAATAGTTTTCGAGAAAAATTCATACAACCCTTATTTTTCAAGATAAACTGGAAAAACTGAAAAAAGTGACCATTTTTTTGCCGCCATTTTGTAAGCTATAGACCGTCTAAATTTCCATCGAAGTATGTTTTTAGTGATGCCAAAATATACCCTTTTCAGCAATAAAGTTGCTAGTTATATTTTTTTCCCTAAAAAAGTTTAATTTCCATAAACTACATATAAAAACTGAATAAATGGAAAATTCATATCCTGAACGCTTTAATTTTTGTAGTCTAATTGAGCATTAAAAATGTGTTATTGCTTTAGTTTTTTATTAACTTTTCAATTATTAAATAAGGTGGGAATCTTTATTTAACAAGTGTTATGTACTCTATATACTATAATGATGATGTTTGACATCGTTCTAACTGAATCCATTGTCATCAACGAAAAATCAGTTATAATTTATCGGTTTATCATAGATTATTTTTTTAATAATGATATTGTCCCATACAATAAAAATTAAAGTTATTTCAAAGCTATGAAAATGAATATTTGAAGTGTTTTCGCTTTTGTAGGGTAAAAGATTTCTCTAAAATTATTAAAAGCAGCAAAATATTTGCTATAACAATTTTTCATTCAAAACATTGTTCAATTAAATTATGTAAATTGAATTACTTGATACACATTTGGCCTATATTTGTCTCTAAATTATTTACAAATTCAACATATCAAAAATAATTGCTACACCATTGGCTAAACAGTTATTTTTGTGAGTTTAGACACTTCCAAGAATTAGTGACGCAGTGAAAAATTAATATCCCTAGTACCTGCCTCACGTAGCTCTAGCTGCTGAAGGGGTTTTATCATAATTTTAGAAATTTTAACAATTTTACTATGTATAATATTTTAATTTTATTACAGTGTGTTAGTTTTCGTAGTTTTGGTAAGCAAAAACAATAATAGTGGCTTTTTATTCCGTTTGGATTATCTTTGGGATGTTTAACTATCGCAATCAAATCATATTTTTTTAAGTAGCCTTGTTTACCAATATTCCTCATAATAGATATTATTCCTTTCATAAGGATAAAAAATGAGTTCTAAAACGTTACTTAAATGATAATATGGGCGTAGAATTTCATTTGAGTAGTTCTATTTGTCTTTTTGTATCCTCCCATTGATTTTGCTAGCAGATCAATAACACTGTTCACCCAGGAGTGTACAAAGATGAACAAGTCTCCATTTTAGACTGGCTTTATAATTCCAATCCATACTCGCATCTGAGACAGATGATATAAGTCCATTTAAAATATCCTCTACAATTTTTACAAGAGAACATTTAAACAAAAAAAAGTAGGCCAATCCACATTGTAATTAGACTAGATTCATGCAACAATATTTGGCGTTTTTAACTCCAAATTTTAATCCCAAAAAATGTATTTTCATAAGTTTATATGTTTCTCATTCAAATCATTTAAAATTAAAAGATGGGATTAAAAACAAATTTATACATAGTATTTCAGTATCTAGACAAAATTATATATCCATTGCTTTAAAGCAAAATTTAACATATCTTAAAAAAAAAACTAGGTTTTCATCTTCATGGTTGTATAATGAAATTATTTGGAATAGCGGAAACCCCGAATTTTTCATTGATTTTTTTTACATATCTCCTATTTTTCAGGTTGTAAAACACAAATATGAAATTTTTTTGTCAATCTCGCATGGTTTTTCCAAAAAAAAATTTCACTTTCAGTCATGTAACTTGTATTTTTCCATCACTACCTTTAAATTTTGTCCACTCATGTCTAGTAAAATTAACGAACTCCCACACAATATTTAATCATTTTTTATAACAAAATTTACATTAATAACCACAGAAAAATTTGAATTTTCCATAGAAAGTAAGAAAACTGTTGGGCTTATTGTTTGATCTGTTTTTTGAGCGTGTCGACAACTTAGATTTAAACTTGTGATCTACTATGCGATGTTGCCAGGTTGACATAAATTTTAAATTTAATTAGGATAGAAAATTGATAGTTTAAATGCAATTAATTCTGGACATTCCAGTATCGTATCATAAAATGTGGGTAAACCTGTAGAATCAGAAGTGTCTAACATAAACAGATTGTTTTACAAATTACGTTGGTCTGGGCTGTTCAATTCCTTGGCAACGTGGTTGATGAGCACTTGTCATGGAGCTCCCATATTGATTCTGTCTGTAGTAGGCTGTGTTGCAATTAAGAAATCACATAAATATTAGGATACTTAAAATATTTTTTTACTCGGCCATAAATGATGGAAATGTGACTGTAGACTGTTTTAGTGACATCTGTTTATTGTGATAATGAATGTGATATATATAATTTTTATGTACCTAAGTCTGTGTCTATAAGTACTTGTGATATTAGTGTTATTGATGTTTATAATGCAATTTATAGCTTTAAAGATCATCTATCTCTTGGTCCTGATGACATATCTGTGATGTTTTGAAAAAAGTGTTTGTTTATCTTGGCCTTTATTTTAAATATTATTTTTACAAAATCAGTTGCAATTGGCATTTATCCAGGTATCTGGAAGGATTGTAACACCTATATTTAAGAATGGTGATAGGACTGAAGTTACTAACTATAGAGCAATAAGTAAAATGTCTTTGATAGCGAAGGTATTTGAAATGATTATTGATTCTAAAATCAAATCAAAACTTCAATCTATTTTAAGTGAAAGCCAACATTTTCGTTCGTTTCGTCAGAGGTAAATCGATTTACTGTAAGTAATTTGCTTGTTTATGAGCAGTTTTTGAGAAATTCTCTTGAAGACACTAATCAGATTGACTCTATTTACACGGACTTTTCTAAGGCTTTCGACAAGGAAAATCACTCTCTACTTTTGAGAAAGTTGGAAAAATATGGCATATTTAATGACCTTTTGCACTGGTTTTATAGTTACCTAACAAATAGGAGACAGCAGGTAAAAATTGGCAATTTTGTTTCTAGCGAGATTTTAGACACATCTGGCGTACCGCAAGGTTCGCATTTAGCTCCACTATTATTCAATATTTTTATCAACGATATGACTGAATGTGTGAAATATTCTAAATGTCTTTTATACGCTAACAATTTAAAGATTTTTCAAATAGTCAAGGACGTAGAAGATTGTATGAGACTTCAAGAAGATTTGAATGCTTTGCGTGAATGGTGCAATTTAAATGGTATGCAATTGAATGTAAGTAAATGCTTTGTCTTGAAATTCTATCACATTAAGCATGTTATTCAATATGATTATTCGATTGATAATATATCACTTGAAACTAAAACGAGCTCAAAGACCTAGAAGTATATTTTGACAGCAATTTAAGTTTTAACTTTCATGTGAATCATATTACTAATAAAGCATTAAAATTACTGGGCTTTATTAAAAGAACCTTGCATGATTTTAATAACATTGCTTGCTTTCGAACATTATTTTGTTCCTATGTTAGGTCAGTCTTGGAATATGCTTGCCAGGTATGGTCTACTTACTATGGGCAGTATGTTCAACAGATTGAAAGAGTGCAAAAAAGATTCATATTACTAATAAACCATTAAAATCACTGAACTTTATTAAAAGAACCTTGCATGATTTTAATAACATTGCTTGCTTTAGAACATTATTTTGTTCCTATGTTAGGTCAGTCTTGGAATATGCCTGCCAGGTATGGTCTACTTACTATGGGCAGTATGTTCAACAGATTGAAAGAGTGCAAAAAAGATTCATTAGATTTGTGGGTTTCAAAATGGGGATACCAAGTGAAGACATCATATATGAAGAAATACTTAAGATCGTTAATTTGATACCTCTCAGGGAAAGGAGAATATATATCGATACGCGCACCTTTTATAAGATTTTGCATAGTTTAATAGATTGAATTATTAGCTATGATAGAAATAAATGTTTCACAGAGAGTTTTGAGAGAATTCAATCTGTTTGGTGTTCCTTATCATAGAACAAACTATGGCTTATCATCATCTCTTACTAGCTTTTCAATTACGGCGAATAAATTCGAAAATTATATCGATTTCTTTAATGATACATTGAATTCAATAAGCTCAAAAATAAAGAATGCACTGTGATATGTGTATCTAGTCATTTTATTTATAGATGGTAACTTGTTTTAGTATATGTATTTTCTATTTGCCCACCTATTGTGCGCCTTTTTGTTTTAACTTTTGTGTTTGTAGGATTATATTATACCCTATTTTATCTATAGTGTACATCTTTAAGTTCGTATATTTTTGTATTTGCCTAATTGTTGTGTTATTTGTTCAATGTTTTGTTGTATGTTTCTGTTTATGCGTGTGTTACTAGTGATTTTTTATATTATACTTATGTATTGATTTTTTTCCTTTGTAAATGGCTTGTCCGTCAATAAACATTTATTTATTTATTTATTCTAAGGGATTGTCATGATTAGTTTAGGTTTAATTGTGTTTCTTTTTACCAACGTAGCTTGCCCAATGGTCTGGTTATGTTTGACATTCCAATTCTGCACGTTTACCTACATTTTATGCTACAATACTGGAATGACCACAATTAATTGCGTTTGAACTATCAAGTTTTCCAGTCTAATGAAATTTAAAATCAACGTCAACGTGGCAACATCGTAGAAACGCTCAAAAAAAAAGATCAAACGGCCAAAACTGAAAGTTAGTGATCGGAAAATACAAGTGCAATATGAGTGCAAGTAAAATTTTTTTAAAAAACCGTGCAAAAAAAACTATATTCTCGTTCTACTATCCGACAATAGGAGGTATGTAAAAAATCATCGAAAAATTCGGAAAATTTTTTGTTTCCACTATTCTGAATAATTATCTTGTGTAATAGTAAATATGAATGAAAATTCCATACAACATTGAGAGTTCCACAAGACAGGAAGTCACCTAACAAACTATAAAAAATGTACCTGAAAGAAGAAACTAATGCAAACTTACTCTTGGAGATAACTGGAAAATTTTAAGAACTGTACGTAAAAAAAAATTCATTATTAACAGGAACATCGATAATCAAAATGATTAGACATAACATAAAAGTTCATACAATTAGGAAATTCCTTTAATTCCATTGTTATAGAGCTTTAAGTTGATAGAAATAGTCATTGATCATTAAAAAAAAATAAGTACTTAACACATTTAATTTATAAAAAGTAATGAAAAAAAGTTTTTGGACTCTAATATTTATTGAAGAGACAAAAATGATTTTATAAATTTTACATTAGTTTAAAGGAATTATGTAAATTTTTTTCTTAAATCGTTTCCAATTATTTTAACTGTGTACTTCTATTACTCTTGACTGTACAGAGTATGTAGTGAAACTACTAAATTTTATTGCATACTTCTTAAAACATTTTCTCTCTTCTTTCTTTATGGTAAGTTTACATTTTCTTCCTCTTTCAAATTAATGTTTTCTGTTTTAGATTTTTTAACATATTCATATCACTACTTGTAACAAAATTGTTTCCCATTTTATATTGAACACTTTTTTAGTGCAATTTTATCATTAATCCTTTCTCATGGCTTTAAACTGTTTGGAAAGTTTTTATTTATTAAAATTTAAAACCGTTTTCTTTGAGTTGCTCTGAGATGTACATGATGATTTGAGATACTTGTTATTTAGGGTTTTAACATGTCTAATATTTCAGCTATAAGATTTCTAAATATACATCGAGAATCTGAATTAAATCTAATTTCTTTTTTTTTTACAGAGACATAATGGTGATAATTTTTACTTTAGGACTCTGAGGAAGAGCAACCAGGGAGGTTTTGGCGGTTTGAATTCCTCATCTTCCCTAATCTGTAAATAATTGTATAGAAATTTGGTTTGCCTACTCTCTTTTAGGTAAAGGTTTATTCACAATATTTTTTATTTGCTATAAAAAAGTGTAATTTGCATCAAAATAATGATCGTGAATGAATAATTAATTGGTTTAATTTTGAAAATACCTTAATAATAATTATACCATCTAATATTTATATTGGTGATTTTATTTGTAAAAAAAAACAAAGTTGATAAATATTAATGATTGATTTTTACTTAAGGAAATTAGAGATATGAATTTCTATGTAAAGTGTTATATTCTTTATTACTACGTTTTTATTAACTCAACTTCTTGTTGGTCAGTTTGTTTAATTAGGAATAATAGAATAAATAAAAATAAATTGGGGTATGAAATCATTTTTGTTTGTTCGTTAAAAACTTTTCAATTGATTTTAAACCAACTGCCTGATGAGTTAAAGACTTGAAACTTTAAATATAGCTTACAACTAGATGATAATGCAATATTAACTTGCTCTCTCTGTTTGTCTGTTGAAATTGATTTTAAACTAAATTCGAAACTTTTGAAGGGGGGGTACAAGCAAAATTCACATTCCTAATGCAGTAGACGAGGACAAGTCTTTTTTCTGAATTCGAAGCTATGGGAGAGTTCATAATTTCAGTACACATTTTCATAAAACTAATTTTGATTATTTTTATATATTTGTCTTGTATTGCTGCTAAGACCATTTTGCATACACATTAGTTTTTTGTTAAAGGTACCAGTCTTTAACCATTACAATGTAAAGCTAATATAAGCTTATACTGAAAAAGCATAATGTGCTCCTATGAACTCATTTAATTTTATGTTGCGGTCTCTGGGTACCAATCGGAGAGGCCAAAGAGACGTTAAACGGTTATGAGAAGTAAAATACAGTTCGAATATTAAACTGGCTAAAATAAAAATAACGGGAATATTGTTCAATTGTTTATTTATTTAAATATTTCTAATATTCAATATTAACAACATATAGGCCGAGAAAGGAAGGTTTCACAGATTTTTCAAATCATTTCCTTGATTTTCTTGCATGAATGTCTTGGATAAGGTAACAGAAAAGGCTTCTCTTTTCGTGCTTCAAAAAAAAATCAATGTATCTTTTTTTTTTTAAACGAATAGGCCGAAAAATCGATTTTATCGATATTGTGGATAAACTACAGAATGTAAAGAAAAATGATATAGAGTCGGTTTGTGCGTCTTGATAAGATCTACAAAATAATGTTTAAATTGCTTCATAAACAAAAAACTTATTGCAATAAGAACTTTGAAATTGCTTTTTTCAAATTATTTTAATTTTTATTATATTTTTTGTGGGCAGGAAAAATGTTTTCTGTATATTATACGAATAAAAAACTGTTTTAATAATTATATTTACAATATGTTTCATTAATTAAATTTGGTACGTTTATGATAACTAGAATTTTTTTTTGTTTAACCATATTATTGTAACAATAGAAGGTTAATTAATTTTTTATGTTAGAAAATTTACCTTTCAAGACTCTTCTCAATTTGTTTTAAGTTATACTTGTAAATAGCACCTATTCTATATGAATTTACTGAGCTTTTCTTTTTCCAATATACTGTTTGAGCAGATGTGTCAGTTGCTCAGCCCACTGAACTCGAAGAGAGACCAATTAGAGACATGTGTTTATTTTGAAATAAACGAATAGAAGCAGATGTTTCTTCTCTTGTGTAATTTAAACAGATATTTAGTTTTCGATTTTACTGGGCGAGAATACCCCCCCCCCCCTTATCATGACTCCCCTTCGTGCTTTTCCCGCGCACCCTCACTTTGGCCAGCTCGTGAAGTGTTAATTTTAACGTTCTTTTTGGAATAACTTGCAATAGGGCATACAGTTTTGGGAATATCATAGGACATTTTTCCAAAAATCCTTGCTATTATGATTAATTGAACTTTCAGTGTGATGTGTGATATGTTCACGGTAAGGAATTTCAGAAAGACGCTTACTCTCACGTTTTAGATCAGAAAATTATCTGTAATAATTTACAATGTTGGTATTTTTAAATTTTTTGTGAGCTGCTTTTTCTTAAATATACACTCTTCAAGAGAATCATTATCCACGATAGAAATACCGTTTTTTTGATAACTTTTTTGGAACAATACAACTTGAAGCTATAATAAACTCCATCATGAAACAATCCTACATCTATATCGACATCATGCGAACTTAAAGCCTGAGACCAGTCAAGGGTATTAAGAAAATTATTTATTGGATTATAATTACCATCTTTTAAAATCCAATAACTCATAGGTGAGAATTCAAGGTCTCAGATGATTGATGATTAATACAAAGACTGAAATATAGAGCTGGGAGGTAATTGTCAAAAGGTTGTAGAGGTTATGAAACGCAGAAAACACATATAGATTCAACATTAGTTGCTATAAGATCTAAATAGCTACCAAATGCATTGTGTATACTGTTTTCTGACTTATCTGCAATATAATCCGAAACAACTATACACTGATGTGACAAATCACCAACCGCCGTGGTTCCATATGCATCATTTTCCCACGCTACTGTTGAGATATTAAAATCCCCGCATGATACAATTTTATCACACACACAGTTTTTTCTATTACATGTTCAACACATAAAACTCTACGTTAGATTTAGGAGCTAATTATACAACACAAATCAGCATCGTTTTGACCCTTTTCCTTTTAGCACAAATCGCGGATTCAATAAAATTATTGTCGCAAACAACCTGAGTTATAGTTATATCAAACATAGCAACTAATAAAACTCCTCCACTCCTTAATTTGTCACTTATTTCTTTGGTTCTGTCACATCGAAAAATAGTAAAATTGTCAGATCCAATTTCTGCATCCTAAATATCTTCATTGAGCCAAGTTTCACTGAAAATGGTATGTTCAAATTTTTCATTTGATGTTAAAATATTATAGGATTTAGTTATTATTCCCCGAACGTTTTGATAATCGATTGAAACTGGCTGGTTCAATGGCTTTAAGACATTCTGCTGTCGGTGGGACGACTCTGAAATTTGCTGTTATGTTCAAATTCATCTTCCAATCCATTGTTATTTTGGTGCCGATTCCTCAAGAATGGTGCTCTCCAGGATAATTATAATAACTGGTGAAAGTACAATATTATATATTAACCTTGAGATGACTCTGAAAGAATGTTGTGGAACAAGTAAAATTTGTCTTACTATTGCATTAAAATAAAATTTTTACTTTTGTCTTTAGTGTTTTTAATTGTTTGACCATCATTGTTGTACTATGCAAATTAAATACCTTTAAATTTTTACAGATTAACGCAAATGTATAAATAACTCGAAACAAAGAAAATATTCTCCTTTACTTGATATTTCAAGTAAATTACACTAAATAAATCCGTCATGGAGGCCAGAATAGAAACTACAGAACAGGTGTGTCCAGTATGCACATTGTTTTTAAGACCTGGAATTACTTTGAAACAGCATTTGACCAGCCATCCAAAACAAAAGGTTATTGATGCATTAGTGAAATTATCTCTCAATGAGGAACTGCAAAAGTCACATCACTCCCAATCTCAACTTAATCAAAGCCTTTCACATGGTAAGTGCAAAAATTACGAGAGCAATATAAACTCAATGATTTAATAAATACTATGTATTTTTTCAGGAATTCCTCAAAATCAACCACCCCCTACACCAATGTCACCATACCCTAATCAAGTTGCTTTGGGGCATCCACCCAATATGGGGCCCTTACCCGGCAATCACTTCTTTATGTATCAACAAAGTATGAGCACTTCGTCGCCTCATCAGTCGAACGTCGCTCCAATGCCTCTAAATCCTTTCACTCAGCAATATTTGGTACCTACAGTCTATAATGCCCAAATGATGCCTTATTTCTACCATCAACAGCAACAGTTGATTATGTCTAGTAATGGTATACCTCCTCATATAAGAGCTTTACCCTTTGATGCGCCTAATTCTGGACAAATAAATGATTCTGTCGTGAGTAGATCTTCTGAAGTATCTGTAGACGCGATAAAAGAAAAGGTTCCTGAAAAGGAGGAGGAAGAAGTAGAAAAATCATCGCAATTACGGGAATCGAGTCAGGAAGAAGTGTTGGAGAATGAAAATAATAATGAAAGATGCGCTGAAGCCGACTTGGACGAAGAAGTACAACTTGTACAGGAAGATGGTAAGGCTTTTTAAACTCTTTAAGTAATATAATCTTATTGTACAAAACATTTTGAGTACAGTTTGCCAACGTAAAAATAAGGATTCAATAAACATAAACTTCTTCTTTTTCTACCTTACCTGATAATTACAAAATCATTTTTTTTTTAAAGATCCACTGAGTATTGATGGTCAAGACCAAGATATAGAAAGTACTTATAAAAGTAACCAAGGGCAAAAGAGTGAATCTTCATATGGTCACAATGAAAATTCTTCCGACCATGATTATCAACCAAACATCCATGAAAATGAAAATAACACAGAATATGGGACTAGTCAAATTATAGATCACGAAGAATGTATTGGCACGCCTTTGTCGCATTCTTCAAACTCCGAGTGGAACTTCCATTCTGATTTAAATAAGGCTTGTCAAACACAGACTAGTTCCCATCTTTCTCCGAGGTATGTATTTCAATTTCAAAAAAGCTTTATTTTCTAAAGATAAAAAATTTCAATGACAAAACAATGTCTTAAGTCTAGGTTAACATTTCAAATTTTATGAGAATTCATAAGAAGTTTTAATAGTATTAAATAGAATGTCTTCTGACAGACACACAGACAATAATAATATCAATGTCAATCAAAATATAAAGTTAGATGTAGATTCAAAAAACCCAGAAAAAATCACAAATCAGGGCCTGAGAGCATAAATTGAGAAAGGCTGTACATCGAAAAAATATACAGGAATGTATAAAAATAATAAAATAAAAATTTATAACAAATTACATATAGAGATTGAACTAATCGCATTTTAAAAATTTCTTAAAAGGTAAGGAATTATAATCAAGGTTGACATTATAAGCAGTTCACACATTTGCAAAAAAAAAACTACCCTTGTTAGTCACTAAAAAATTCTAATATATGGTAATATGCGTTTTTCAGTAGTAGAACCTTTACAGCAAATTTAAAATTCCTTTACATAGTTTTTTTTTATATCTTAAGCATACCCTTTTCAAAATGAACAAGCATGTTAGGGTTGAAATTTCATGTTGCCTAAACAGCGATGTACAAAGTCCGATTTCCGTCCCTGCTTATACACCCTTTTACTTTTTTTTGCAAAACGTACACTATATAGAAGGTACTGACTCGAGTTTCCCAGAAACAAATTACATATCTCAGATGGGATTCTATAAGGACTGCAGTATATACAAATCATATTAGACTAGAATTTAACTCCCTCGACACCACCCTCAAAGATAAGACAATTTATTAATAATAATATACAAATAGTACTTTTACAAGTCAAATAAATAAAATATTAAAATTTTGTCAATTAATTATTATCATTAATACAAATAAAACATTACACAATATTGATTTTTCCTTAAGAAGAAAGTTTTGGTAAAAAAAAGCTAAGAGAAGCTGACAACAGACAAAGACAATGCTACAGACTAAAATTAGATTCGAAATACTCCTCTAACGAAAAAAACGCATTCAGCTCAAGGTAGCTCTTCATTTGTTTTTTGTACTGATTGAAGTTAAGAGCTCTAATTCTGGCTGGTAAGCAGTTGTAGAACTTTATTGCTAAATATCTTGAAGCATTTCTGGATCTCTCAAGCCCGCCAAAGTCTGGTACAAGATTGTTGTTGTTTCTTGTTGGATAGTTGTGAATATCTTCATGTGATCTGTATGGATCAATATTTTGTTTAACGTACATCAAACAATGCATAATGTACACACAACGTAATGTTAAAATTTTTAAATTCTTAAACGAATTTTGACAGTCTTCTCTATAACCAAGCCAAGAAATAATATGAATGCATTTTCTTTGTTGTCCAAATGCTTTATCAGTATGACAAGAATGACCCCAGGAAAGAATAGCGTAAGCCAAAAGAGAATGAAAGTTACTGTGATATGCTGTCAGAAGAGTTTCTTTGGAAGTTACCCATACAAGACTCCTGAACAGGAGTTGTTGAGATAGTTTTTTTTAAGAGATTAACAAGGTGTTCCTCCCAGGTTAATCCTACCTCTAGGTGTATTCCCAGAAATTTGACCTCCATTGCACATTGAGGTAGAAAGGACTGTACAATTTCACTGTTATTTCTTAGAGTAAAATTAATACTTTGTGATTTGGAGTTGTTCAAAGATAGGCGATTGGCTCGAAACCATTGAAATAGTTTTTTTTTCTGAAGCTTGGTAATCAAGATTGTGAATCTCTGAAGGGTGATAACTTATATAAAATGTTGTGTCGTCAGCAAACAAAACTGTGTTGACTCCCTTACCCTTACAGTATGCCAGGTCATTTATATAGATGAGGAATAATATCGGGCCTAATACCGACCCTTGAGGTACACCATACCTTGGGGATTGTTTTTTAGAATTACACTGTCCAAAGTGAACATACTTTTATTTATTTATACCAATCACGATCCGACAGATATGAATCAAGTAGCTGAATGGCATCAGCCTGAAAATTGTAGAATGATAGTTTTTTTAGAAGAATGCTATGTGTGACACAATCGAATGCCTTTGTGAGGTTTAAAAAGAATGCAAGAGTGTCAGGATACTTTTCAAAGCCCTGTAAAACATTACTAGTGAAGTGATCCATAGCTAAAGTTGTGGTCTTGTTCTTTCGGAATCCAAATTGTTTCAAGGCAAATAATTTGTTTCACTCAAAGTGATCATTAACCTGATTTTTCAAAATTCGTTCATAGACTTTTGATAAAATTGGTAATAAAGATATGGGGCGATAATTGTTGCAGTAATCAATGGAGCCCTTATTCTTGAAGAGGGGTACCACCTTTGCAGTTTTGAAAACTTTGGGAAATGTACTGCAAGCTATAAATTGATTTATCAATATTGTTAGGGGCTGAACTATTATATCCTTATTTTTTTTAATAATTTTTGTGTTAATCCCGTCAATATCTTTGCTGTTACTATTTTCTATTTCTGAAATTGCCTTATCGACATCACTAAAACTAACTGATTGAAATTTAAAGGATGAGATGTTGTTCAGTGGCATAGATTTTAGGTAATCTTCAAAAGGCAGTTGAGAACTTTCAAGTTTATTCATCACACATTCAGCGGTCGAACAAAAGTGGTTATTAAAATCATTTGCACATCAAAGCAGATCATCCACTCTCCAACTTATTACACAGGTTATTAATGTGAGTTTTGAATATTAATTTCTTATCAAAATTTCTTTATAAGAACTTATTGATTGATTGAGTTTAGGTCTTGACTATCATTATACCATATTGTGGTGTCATCAGCAAATGCTGTAAACTTGCCTTTAATATTTAGCGATATAATTTTATTAATGCAGATTAAAAATAAAATAGGTGCCAATACGGAACTCTGTGGTACAACCTCATTAACTTCACTTTGATCAGAATCAATCCTTATATAATGTACACTTTGATTTATATCTGGAAGATATTAACAAAACCAACTTGAAGAGTTACTCCCATACCTTTTAAGCTTCTGCAACAGTATCCCGTGATTCACGCAATTAAATAAACTGTGTGTGGCATCTCTCTTTTAACGATCTGAAGGAGAAAAAAGGCAAAATAAAACAGTTTGGTCAGAGAAGAATAGCAAATTTTTTTTTTCACTACTCCAAATAATTACACAGCTTTTGATTAAATGGACTAGAAAAATACTCATAAAATAGCTACTGAATTGCAGTGACCTTATATTCCAGAGGGTTAATCAGACCCTTTATGTTTATTTTTAAAAATCTCCACATAAATTTCCCCATATAACTTTTAGGGATGCATCTGTAGAAAAGTATAGCAAAAGCCTTGAGTAATTTAACAAATTACATTTTCAGATCATCAAATCAAAATGAAGAACCACCTATTTTATCTGAACCTACATCAGATTATTTTTTTGTTGATCAAAGAAGCAATATGTCTGTTGCATATACGTCAGATAATGTTCGAACTACATTTGAACAGGTAATATCTAATGGACTATTTTCTAAATAAAACTATATTTTTTACTAAACAGATAATTGTACTATGCTTCATTTACCAATTTCTAGGCGGAACCAATTTACACATCCGCCAATATTCTCGGTAACAGCGAAGGCGTCGACTTTATGAGCATGGAAGACATTGAAGGCATGCAAGTTATAATAGGAGACTTTTCCAACTCGCCAATTATTCCACAAGTCGACAATAATTATGAAACGATGAGGCAAGAAAATCCTCCAATTTTAATGACGATCGGTGGCATGAACGTGGTCTCCCCGAGAAGCAATCACAACGATTCGAATTCCAATATTCACATTCTGCAGCCTAAAAGTCATGAACACGAAGACAGTTGTATGGAAAACGTTAATATAAGATCAGATGAAAAAATGCCGCCACGCGGAGAACTATCAGGTACGTTATTTTGTTATATACATTCAGTTTTGCCAATGCAAACTATTACAAACCATTTTGCAAAAAATACCACTGTCCACTCTCGCTGTTCGCATTACTGCGTTAACGTTTTCAATAAAAAAAGCACAATGACCCAAATCTGCACTATAACAGGGTGTTTAACTATCTGAATAATTCTGTTGCGCGATAAACCCAGCTTTCTTAACAAAACTCCAGGCCGAAAATATAATCCGTTTAAACCAAAAGATTAGATTGTATAGATCTCTGCTTCATAAACCAATGTTTATTTGGCATAATAATACCATGAAAACTTGATTCTAAAAATTCTGTTATTATGCTTTCCATGATTTTAGGAATTAGAGATACCTTAGAAATCGGCTTATAATTCACTATTTCATTCTTACAACCATTATTTTTATATATGTGAAGGAAATGTACCGCAATTGATTGAATTATTAAATAACAACCATAGTGGTCTTGATAGGGAAAATACACATCTTTTTAGTAACATGTGAGGAAGATTATCAGGTCCCATTCCTTAACCCAATTTTTTTTGTTTCAATTTATCAAGAATATCACATATTTTAAAAGTATAAGAGCAAACATTGCCATTCAATGCGGTTGCAAAACCGCACGAAAATCTATATGAATTTTCTTTAACATACACTGATGCAAAATGTTTTGCAAATGAAATTAAAACATTACGGACATTAGAAAATTCGATATTAGCAAATTTCATTAATTTAGGAATTTCACTTCTATCCTTTTTGGAATTAATATAGGTCGAAGAATTTTTGACATTAGATATTACAGCCTGTTCGATTTTATTGATATATTTGTTATAAGACTCCTCAGACAATTGTTTATAGAACTTTCTAAGCACATGACATTTTTCATTATTAATAGAAGCAGGATCTGTTTTATATAATTTGTAAAGTTTTTTTCTTTTCAATAATAGCAGTTTTTAATTCATGATCAAACCAATTAGGAAACCTAAAATCTGTTTTTACTCTATACTTTGGTACAAACTCATTCAAATAGTAATTTACATCATAAAACCTATCCACAGCTAAATAATGTCAACATCCAGTAAATTATCCCAGTTTAAATTCAAGAGAGCATTATTTAAAATAAAGTAATTACAGTTCTTAAAGTCATACCTATATTCAGCGATGTTATCTTGAACAAATTCAAGATTATCTAAATTAATATTTAACATAAGAGCAGGATGGTGAATATTACAGTTCGTTAAAATATCGTGGGCAGCTTGTATAACCAAGTTACACTTGTCAGTAAATACCAAATCAAGAAATACATTTCTGGCGCTAGGTACATTATTAACCTGGGTAAGATTTGAAAAGCATAAAGCCGCTGTTAAACCCTCATTAGCTGGACATTTATTAACTTGTTTGTAATTATATACTATACTAGCGACCCGCCCCGGCTTCGCACGGGTGCAATGCTGATACTAAATACACTACAGAAAAACTGTGACTATTTATTTTATTTTTACAACAATTATTACATCGGCCTCCGACGCGCTATTTATAGGCACTCTGCCGCCGCCCCGGTCGGCCAGTACCGCCGCAAGCGCTACTTCCCGGAATTTTAAATCTGTAATATCTTCGAAAATATTCATTTAAATCTTGTGCTGTAAAGGGCCATATAGATCTATATTAAATCAACAATGTATTTAAGCTATTTAATTGGATAAGGATTAATGCTGTATTGGTTAAAATCGCTTCAAAATTTGCCATTATTTGTCGTAAAAAGTAAATGACAAAAAAATGTTATTGTGGGATATCCATGAGAGATAGACATCTACCATCGCGGAGTTTTCTGTAGACCTTTTCAATGTGTACAAATAATTAGTACATTATTTTGATAAATTTCGTAGGGTTCAGCCTGCGTTTGCAATATGTAAGCGGAAAAAAATATAATTAACGACATCACATTAGAAACCTCAAAAATAACAGTATTTCTCCACTATTTAATGGATGTTATTATACATATAAACCTTCCTCTTGAATCACTCTATCTATTGAAAAAAACCGCATCAAAATCCGGTGCGTAGTTTTAAAGATTTAAGCATACAAAGGAACATAGGGACAGAGAAAGCGACTTTGTTTTATACTATGTAGTGATATTACAAAATCCCAAGATAAAAATGGAATCCCTGTCAAATAAGTTAGCAGAATGTAGAATATTGTTAGAATGTTCTACATACTCATTTAAATTTGAATGGGGAGAAAAGTAAACTACACAAAATATAAGTAGAATCTTATTAATTTCAATTTTATCCAAACCTCATCACGACCTGGTGAATAATTTGGCATTTGAAGTGCACAAAGTCTACATTTCTTGCTTTGCTTCAATAATGGCTTATTTCAAAGAAACACTATTAAATATTAACTGGAAATAGATGAATGTTAGAGAGAACCGATTTTTTTTCTAGGTCAAGAAAGTATGGGTAGTGCAAGTGACATAACGTGGAATCAAATACAACATTATCAAGATCAAGGGAATCCTATGTGTTTTGAGCACAACTCTTGGGACAGCAGTAATGAAATGCATTCTTATTCCGAGGAAAATGATACTAAAAAAGGTAAGAAATATGTTAATCACTACATAAGAAACCTCATCAATCGAGTATTGTATGTACGGAATAGGTTCGGAAAATAATTGAGAAGATTGTATTAATGCGGTGTTTACCATTGTTAAACCGTTTCTTAAGGAATGTTTAATATATACAGGGAGGAGTAAAGTATGGAATAAATTAATTAATTAAAAGTCTGAGGTTTTTTTGAAAAATCATTCTGACACTTTGACGTTGATTTTTTTGGTACAAATTTTTTCCAATATTTTAAATTTTACAGGGTAACTCGAAAGGAGCTGTGCTATAATCAATTTTAATTTGTTAAATAATAATCTATAATTTCTTGTACACTTTTAGACTCGTTGCAAAATTCTGAACATTTTTCCTAGTACTTATGCTATACCTAAATGTAACTATTTTTGATTTATCGACAGTTGAAACTCAAAATGAAATACAACAGCTATTCACCAACATAACTGATACAATGATGTGTTTCTTTGTCACATTTTGTCAAGTTGTCATTTTAAGTTAATTTTAACTGAAAATAAAACTTACAGAGGGTAAGAACCCTAGAAGTGTGTTGGTTGACTTGGCAATTAATCAGCAATTCCAGACCCATACTGTAATCCTTCAGACAACTCGTTTTTCTCAAGATTCTGGTCCCTACGAGCTTTCCGAGCTTCTTTGGTGCTATTCAAGCTGCGTCGACCCTGGCGTTGTACTCGGCGTTCGTCCGACTGCTCTCCATACATTCGGGCTTGTGTGCCGACAACTATCTTCAGCTGATTCATGAGTTTTAAAATATAAGTATAGCCTTCATTAAATAGCCTAGCAGCTATATAAGTACCTATTTCAACAATTGCCTACCCTGAATGGAGGTGTTTTGGAGCTAAACGCCTTCCAAACACCTTTGCAGCAATTCATTGTAGTAATGCCCCTGACGTTAAGGGTATAAAACTAACGAACTATTTGCGACCACCTAAAATGTACGGATGTTTCGTTCCGATACCGGTGGTGGATTCATCAGTGGGATCCACCAGTATCTTTCCCAGACATCCTTGTACTTTCCACAAACTTGGACCTCGATTTAAGTCCAATTTTGCCGGAAAGCGGTGGTAAGATGTTATGTTCCACAACATGCCCCCCCTAAGGCATTTGCTTTCCGGCTTTAACTGTCGGACAGTCCAAGCCGTTAGAAAGCACAGGCCTGAAAAGGAAGTGGAACGGACATTCTAGGTGGCCTTTCCAAAGTACGGTACCGGCTTTAGCACAAAGCCACGACTCGACGGCCTTCCGTCTCGTCGTCCCTGCTCGGGCGCCATGTCATAGTAATGCCCCTAATGTTAAGGGCATATAACTAACGAACCATTTGCGACCACCTAAAATGTACGGATCTTTCGTCCCGATACCGGTGGTGGACTCATCAGTGGGATCCACCGGTATCTTTCCCAGACATCCTTGTACTTTCCACAAACTTGGACCTCTATTTAAGTCCAGTTTTACCGGAAAGCGGTGGTAAGGTGTTATGTTCCATCACATCATCTTTTGACAAATCTTCGTAAATGGGCAAAATATGTTCTTGCACATCTTTATGGAGCACAGCAAGATGTCGTAATTGTTTTAAATTTTTGCCTGTTGCTATCACCTTCTGATAAAAACACCAACTATCCTCACCGTGTGGGCAGTTGTGATGTTGAGGTTTTTCGTCAGTCGAGTACATATGCAAGTAGCTGGCCATAATACTTTTTTTCATGCCTTCTATATTACCAACATATCTTCTTATCGCTAAACCATAGTATGTCATTAATTTTTTTATGAGAGCGAGTATCAATTTTCCTTCCCCTCAACCACCAAGCTTGTGTAACTTTTGAACATTTCAGAGTCGAGTGTCCATACGTTACTCAACGTGACCAATGCATTCGTGCTTTATAACCTTGAAATCTTCGCCATACGGCTCTATATCCAGAATCGCTTTAAAAGTTTTAGAATCACCATCTCCAATATAATCTGAATATTTTACATTAAACTTTTCTTCTGATCTCCCTGCTGATCAAACCACTCCTCATATTTTTCAGTACCGATTTTTTAAAAATTATGTTCTACATGTCTGACAATAACTACAACGCACAGAAAAATCAATCACTTAACCTGTGTAGTAACCGATGAGCGATGCTACACCATACAATGGTTTGAATCCTCTTTTTCCAAGAGTCATCACCAGACACCTTCAGATGCAAAAGAGGTCTTTCTCGCTTTTCGTTTTCTTTCTTTTCTTCAACGGCTTTTGAAGCATAAAGATTTAAACACATTTTTTGATGAAGTCCGAATATGTTCAATAATTAATTTATATGCAGAGCTGTTCAAACCACTACAAATATCCATGAGATTACAAAATAAATTCAGTCCTTCATTACCAATACCAATAAGGCGCGTCACAAATACTATTCTGCGATTTACTTCAAATCTGTTATGAATATATGGCCGCGAATTTATTTCACGTTTGCTACAACAGCACCTCAAAATAGGTTTGAATCCAAGACCTCTATTCCCACTTTCTTCAAATTTAACATCTTTTTTACAATCACGACAAATTAAAAAATTGCTCAATGCACCAAATACGGTGAACAATTCAATAAGTCGATAAGCATGAGCTGTATTGCACTGCACATAATTAAAATCACTAGAGTTTAGATTTCTCGAACTAGCACTAGCTTGTATTTCGGAGTCATCACTTTTTCATCAAATTGATTGCCGTGAAAACGCCTTTTACGTGCCTCTACATTCGAAAGTATCCTTAAATCTTTTGGGATAACTCGACATTTTCTATAACAAGCGTTCTCTACTACAATACTGTACAAACGGAACTAAACTTTGAGAGAAAGGGACACGAAACCATTTTTCTTTCCTAAGCGATCGAGACAATGGTAGCGCTCTTCAAGGTCGTACACAGCTGGCACAGCGGGGTGCCTTACATTTAGATATATCGCAAGAAGTGCATTGAATATCAATTTCAAAGTTTTTCAGGTATATTCTACATCGTATTTAGAACATTTTAAGAAAATACAAAAAAAAAATAGATTTTTTTATCGATCTATACGACCTGCCCCCCTTAACATTGTTTAAAATTAGCGTCTTTTACATTACAAATAAAATTTACATTTATATTTTCAGGTATCCTTTAATTTTTTAAATCATAAATTTTTTATAGAAATAAGTACTGTAGATGTGTCAGCGTTCAAAGACGAAGATTCGAAAGAAACAATCGTGAAGCCTCCAATTGACAAATGTAAAAGGCCGAAACCGCTTAATTTAGATGTTAACAGGAAAAAACCCAAAAAATTGATAATAAAACCGAAACGCCAGAAGAAAGAAACTCAGACTAGTTTTGATAATGTATTTACGAACAAGCTTAAGATTGAAAATACCGATGGTGACGATCCTGATGACATGGGTTTAGGTGAGATATACCTATTTAATTTTTTTGAATTTTTTATTATTGGCTGTGATTGAATTCTATCATATGCACATTTTCAAATTATTTTTCCTATATAGGGTGGCTCATATTGATTTAAAAAATTAAATTTTATATTGTCTGGACTATCTAGACTTTTAATGATGGCTGTCATTTTTTTACTTAAATTTTTTTGACTAATTTTGCTCACGACTTACAATTTTACGGATTTAATTGTTAAAATATTATGAAAGCATGACCCTCAATCAGAAATGGGAATGTAGCATTCAATCAGAGTGTTGCTAAACTCCTAGTAAATGTTTCTATTGCACGATTTTCATACACGGCGTGGATTTACTTTAGTGGCCAGGTCTTTTCACGTCTGATAACTGAAGTGAACCAGCGCCTGCGCGGTTATTACTTGGATGGGTGAACATTTGGAAAGACCACATGACCGTGATTCAGAACCCGTTACCAACGCGACTTCCAAAACAAACAAAAACATCCATACACGTGCATGGCATACATGTAATATAAAGATACTAGACCGGGGATTCTATAGAATAAAGTTGGCTCACGCTTAGAAAGATACAGAGTATTTTTGATAAGTAGCATCTCTCTTTCTAATGGTGAAGCAAGTATCCACAGTCTATATTAAGTACTATTAAGTATTCTTATGTCTATGGGCCATGGTTTCCTTAACCTAACTTTGCCACCAAACTAGTACCTTTAGAGCACATTTTCGCTTTCACTACACAAAGGTACAATTTGTGGGGCGAAATTCACTCCTCTCTGTATAGAGGCACACAATCACACAGAAACTTATCCTAGTTTACATTAGGACATTTTCTATAACGAGTGTTCTCCCCTTAGATCGCCCAGACTCCCATTTTCGTCTTGAAAGATCGAGACAGCGTTTTTCTCACTTTTCTCGACAACCCATCCACGTACGTTTTGTTACTATGGCAACGGAAACGGAACTCGTATTAAAATTTGAGGTTGATTTTGAACTTGGTAGGCACCCCTTATGACTAAGGGGGCAATTGCTTTGCTACAACGCAATTTATCAGCTCGTCTCCCGACCCAATGCTTAGCTAGAGAGATGTTTTGTGTAAAAAAAATCCTTTTAAAATATAAAAAAAAAGATTTAATTCCAAAATGTTATTCTACTTCTAGGTTGTCACCTTAAACAAACGGTTCAATTTTTAGTTGCACTTTTAAAATATATGCAATCATCATCCTATTATCATCTCCCGGCAGCTGCTTGCAGTCACTCTTAGATATAGGCCTCCTCCCATTATCTCCGAAGTTCTCTGGCTAATACTTTGTCCCATTTCTTGCCACATCACGTCATTACTCCATCTTATTGTATATTGATTTACTTCTGCTCCTTTTTTTTTGTCCTGTCTTCACTTTCCATCGTTTTGTACATCTTTCATTTGGACTATATATTTTGCTCATTTCATCTTAATTTGTTGTATTATTGGATTCGGTATTTTGTCTCCTCGCTAGACTCAACATTAACCTTTCCATTGCCATTCATTCAGTTTATTTGTCAATTTTTAGTAAAAGTAAATGCTCCGGCATCATGTGATCTCACCGGTAGAACATGCTGCTGGCCGACCTTTTTCTTAATACATATTGATGGATAGTATCGAGCATTTTCCCAAATGCTGTCTCATCTCACATTTATACAAAGTCTAATTATCTTCATAAACTCTTATTTCGTATCTCAAATATTTGTAATCATATAGCTGTTCTGTGCCGGGCGTGGTGTGCTGATTAGCGTGCCTGCTTTGCACTCAGACTACCGAAAGTCGCATCTTGGCTGCAACATCGAAATTTATAGGCTCTTTGCTTTGACAAACCGTGACAAACCAATATGCAGTATTCTGCACGTGAAGCCTACTATCCCGCATATCTGTGTACAACGTAGTCGACACAATACAGATATGTGCGGGAGGTTGCTTACGCTCTGTGAAGGTCATGGCATTTGAAGAAGAAGGCGACCAGTTCACTTCATTTGCGTGTAGTGCCATTACATTATTAGTCACTATATTTAGCCCAATGTTTACTGATGCTAGTTTTGATTCAAAAAGCGTTTCTTGGGTCTCACCTAAGTTCTCTACAATTAAAACAAAGTAGTTGGCAAAGCGTAGATGACACAATAATGATTCTAGGAGAAACCGAGTCTCCTTGCCTAATTCCACATCCTATTCTGAATTTATTTGTGGGCTCATGAAGTTTATCCATAGCTATGACATGTTGTATTAGTTTGACATATCTAAAATCTATTTTGCTCCAAAGTTGACAGTAGCGCCAGAATTCCACTGTATCGAAAGCTTTTCTGAAATCAGCAAATACCAACGGAAGTGATTTATTGTTTTAGACTAATTTTTTTACAAGAAATTTTTTATGCTCCTTGTGCTACATCCGCTCCTGAAACCAGCCTGTTCTTATGGTTGATATAGGTGAAATTTTCGTTCCAATCGTTTCGATAAATCACTTGTAGAAATGAGAGAAAAAACTTATTGATCTATAGTTCTCGAGATCAGTTAATTCACTTTTTCTATGTAATAGAAATGTTATTGCGTTATTCCATTTTGATAGAATTCTTCCATATTCCAGACAGAAATTGGAAAGAGCAATTACTACCTTTAACACTCTCTCACAGTCTAGTTTCATAGCTTGTATCACGATTTGATCCTCTCCAGAACACCGATTTTATTTTAATAAATGTTATAGCATTAATCCATTTTGTGGGGATTATACTATTTTCCAAAGAAGTTAAAAATAACAACTAGAATTATTTCTTTAAGCATACTTCTTGCCTTTTTTCCTCTTTGATATGCCTGTTTCTTTAATATCCATGTTTTAATTGTCTGCTGAATTTTCTCTATTATGTATTCTATAATCTGATTTGGGTCTTTTAGTTCTTCATGTGCTATCTTTGTTTTAATTTTGCTTCTTACTGTCAATTTTTTAATCTTTGCTTAGCTTGTCTGTATATGTCAAATTATCATATAAAAATGTTATAAAGAGTGTTTTTTATAGAGGTATAAAACTTTAAGTTGGCAACACTTTTTTAACTGGCGGCCATTTTGTCAACTGTCAAGTGATTTATGTTTCGTTTGGTTTGGCATTTCAACATGAATAGACTGACGCCTGAACAATGCTTCCAAATTGTTCGAAATACGTATCGCGCACTACGTCCATTTTACGGTCAACATAATCGTCCATCAGAGCAATTAATTCGATTAACTATGGAACGTTTTCGCACCACGTTTACTCTAAATGATAATTCACATCCACAGAGACGTCGTACAGTGCGTACAGAAGAAGTCATTGCTGCTGTCGAGCGTAGCGTAGAGGAAGACCCGAATCAGTCTATCCGCCATCGTGCACAGGAAGTGGATATGTGTCCATTCACTTTATGGAAGATTTTGCGGAAAAATCTTGGTTTGCGTGCTTACAAAATCCAACTCGTGCAAGAATTGAAGCCACACGATCACCTAGCAAGGCGTAGATTCGGTGAATGGGCCCAAAACAAGATTGCCGTTGATCCCGATTTTCATAAGCGAATTTTGTTTAGCGATGAAGCTCACTTTTGTTTGAATGGATACGTCAATAAACAAAACTGCCGTATTTGGAGTGATGATAATCCTCAAGTGTATGTTGAGACACCGTTACATCCAGAAAAACTGACTGTTTGGTGTGCTTTATGGGCCGGTGGAATCATTGGTCCGTACTTCTTTAAAAACGATGCTGGTCAGAACGTTACAGTCAATGGTGACCGCTATAGTGCCATGATTACTGACTTTTTCGTTCATCAATTGAACAACCATGATGTGCAGGAGCTGTGGTTTCAACAAGACGGCGCAACATGTCACACAGCTCGTGCCACAATTGATTTATTGAAGGAAACGTTTAGTAACCGCATAGTTTCACTTTTCGGACCCGTGAATTGGCCTCCAAGATCGTGCGAATTAACGCCGCTAGACTATTTTCTGTGGGGATATGTGAAGTCGCTAGTCTACGCCGATAAGCCCGAAACGATTGATCACTTGGAGGACAACATTCACCGCGTTATTGCCGATATACGGCCACAAATGTTGGAAAAAGTAATCGAAAATTGGACCTCCAGATTAGACTACGTCCGAGCCATCCGTGGCGGTTATATGCCAGAAGTCATATTTAAATTATAATGCCAGAAGGTTATCTTTCGGATAAAGTAAATTTCATGTCAATTTAAAAAATTCATCTTTGTTTTATTCCATTTAAAAGTTCTATACCTCTATAAAAAAACACCCTTTATAACTGACCTATCAAAAAAACAATATTTTTTTTTCTTAGAACCCAGTGAAGATGTAGACAATAAAGACGACATAAAAACTGAAACAAAACCGCCTGTTTTAAACATGTGTAGGGAATGTGACAAAATTTTTAAAACGAAAAAAGAGCTCAAAGCTCACAACGGTGAATTTCATAAAAAGGAAAAAATTAAATTGACTAAATGCCTAATTTGTGATGAAACTTTCGATATAGAGCATAAGTTTAATGAACATCTGAAAATACATCCGTTAGAATGCAGAATGTGTGGAAAATTATTTTACAGGTAAGATTTAATTGGTAAAATATTTATCAGTTTTCATAATTTTTGTTTTAATGCTCCTTTTGGTGACCACACGAATTTATTGCCAGACAAATTTTATTTGTTCCACAAAATTCTTTCGGGATCATCTCTTATGTATATCAGTATTCTCTCACCAATGAGGATTTTAAATGGATAGTTTTTTTCTGCGAACCTTGTTCTTGGTTCATCACAGCTCGACTAATGACACCATTAGGTGGTCGAAACGGGTATGGAGAGAGAACTAAAGTGAAATTCGCAGGAATAAAGTATCCCCTTTTCCTTTGACGGTCTTTTGAAGGAAAAAATGGCAACCTGTTAAGCATGATAGGTGTTAAATAATTGCTGTTAATTACTGAGGACAATATATCAGTTACTTGGGTTGATCCATAGGATAAATAAAGCTCATTCAATAAAAAAAATGGTTTCAAGAAAATTTGTATACAGGGTGTCCCATTTTAAAAGTTGTAGCGGAATTTTTTTTACCGAAACATTTTCATAAAGACTCGAACGTTGAATTTCGAGGCGGACGTTCAGCAGTGACATTGAATTTAATCTTGACCTTCAAAACAGTTTCATTGTCTCAAGTAAAATACAACAACTCGTTAACAAAACATTCTAAAACTAGTTATAAACAAAAAAAAATAAAAAATAAATATTATAAAATATTTTTTTATATACAAGAAAGTGGAAGAAAGGTACCTACAGCTAGGAAAAGTCATGGAAAACTTAAAATAGTGTAAATATACATAATTACTAAAACACACAAAATAAATCTTGAACACTTTAAAATCACTGAACAAGCATTCAAAAAAAAACAACACAAAAAAATCTAAATCACTTTGACGTAAATATAACGTCAATAAATACAATTTAGAATGGACAGCCAATAACAATCAAGTCAAACAAACAGGGCAACTTATCATTTAGAAACTCAAGTACAAGTATATTTTTTACTTCTCCTCGAAATTTTCTCTCACGGGTCACTGGACGAATTATAAGGGGGAGGTAATTAAAAAGTTTTTTACTGTTGTAAATAATAGATTTTTTTAATAAAGTTGCATGAGGGATGGGAAGGGATACTGTGTGTGTCGAGCGTGTGGAATGAATAGAATTTGCTGAAATATTCATCTTGAACTTTCTATGAATGAGACTCCAATATAAAAATGCATGGAAATGTTAAAAATTTTTGTTCTAGAAAAAGTGGCTTACAAGAGTCTGTTGTTTTCATTTTGTTCATGAATCTTACAGCCTTTTTCTACACCATTAAACAGCTTATCTGTACAATAACCCCAAAAACATACACCATAACGCAAGTGCGACTCAACAAAAGCAAAATAAACACCTCTTGCAAAACCAGCACCCAATTCTGGCGAAGAAATTCTGACTGCATAGTATCCCTTTGAAACTCTTTTACTCACATGCTGTTCAAATTTTAATTTTTCATCCATATAAAGGCCCATAAATTTGGTCACATGCATATTATTAACAGTTTGTCCACCTAGTTGGATGCCGCCAATTTTACACTTGTTTTTGAGACATTTATACTTAGGAAGTTGTCATTACACCAACTCTAATTTTATTTAAGTCAATCATGACATTCCTTTCCAGTTGGCCTTCATCAGTGTTAGGCCATAGAATAGTGATGTCTCATCAGCAAACATTGTCAACTGTCCGGAAATGTCTAGTTTAGCTAAATATAAATTAGAAACAGCAAGAGGTCTAAAAGGGAACACCATGGAACTCCCGACGTAGTAATTAACCTTTCAGACTGACTTCCGTTAAATATTATTCTTTGAAAACCTCCCGACAATTCCGATTCCAACCAATTCTAAGCCCTACCCCTAAAACCATTTACTTCAAACTTATTCAGCAGTATCCTATGATCCACCCAATCGAATGCGTTGGTAAGATCACAGAACACCGCCGTAACAATCTCTTCATCGTTCAGTCGAAGATACAATCTCTCCAATAAAGAAAACAACATTATTAGTATTCAGCCATAAACCCAATCTGATCATTCTCTTTTTGACATGCTTTTCGATAATTTTTGTTAATGTTGGAAGCAGTAGGAAAAATTATGTGTTCAACCATATAAATGATTTATAGGTCATTTGAAGATCAAATGGGTTACATCTGAGTATGTATTTAAGCAGGTTTCAACGCCAAAATTATCCGGTTGGAGGTTGATGGTTCTCAAGTATCCTTGACTGTCGACTTTTAAGGTCATTTTAATTCTCAAATGTTTTTAAGAATTGAACACCTGAATTTCGTAGAGTAGAAATGACAGAAGTTGGCATCAAAGGAGGGTTAAAAAGCTGGTTACCTTGACCTTTACATTTAAAGTCATTTGAAGGTCACATCGTGTTAGTCATATGAAAACTTCTGTTTTTAAATCAGTAGACTCGTGGTACCAAGAACTGCTTAGGATATCCAACAAATCCCTGTATTTTGAACTATACTCCACTAAGACGTTCTCCTAGAATTGTCTTAAGTAAATTGATAAATGTAATACAACATATTACTTTTTAGAATAAGTATTTTACTAAGTAAAATATCTTTGAAGGTAGTAGACAATGTTGAAGATTGACTAAAATTTGGTTGTCGGATTTGCAGTGTCTTTATTTTTTTATTTTGTACGACGTTTCGATTAGGTTCTATCTCTAATCGTTATCAGTCCGTATCTGATAACAATTAGAGATACTTGATTGAAACGTCATGCAAATAAAAATAAAGATAATGCAAGTCCGACAACCATATTTTAGTTAAAATATCGTTGATATAAACCTGAATTTAAATTTAAAATCAACTGAAGAATTTGTGGCAATAAATGAGTGTGGTCTGTAAAGAAAGCACTTCTTAACTGTTTTATTTTTAGACGACAGGGCTTAAAACTTCATACTGCTAGACATTTGGGCATTAAACCTTTTAAATGTGAATTATGTGATAAGGCATTTTTAGTCAAGCAAAAATTGGAAGAACACAGAAATTGTCATACGGGCAACTCTCCAATTAAATGTACAATGTGCCACGAAACATTCAAAAGGCATTCGAATTTAGTACAGCATCGAAATAGGCATCATTTTATGGTAAAGGTCTTTGTAATTTTTATTTTATGAGTCTAACATATACAAAGAGTGTGTGTTGGTCGAATTTGCACGCATGTGTTTTAATTATACTGCCAGAAAATTCCAATTATATACAAGATATTCGGAACTGTGTTCCTTTTAATAAATTACGATGAATACGTGAACAGCGTCTACTATAGATTGAAGATTTTAGACAAACTTCAAGAAATTAATTTTTTCGGGCGACTCTAAGCCTACTGAGTGTTGAAGTTTTTAGTATTTTAAGTTATTTTTATTATTGTAATTCAATCAGTCAATATTCAATGACTACATTTTAAAAATATTAATATTTTTCACCTAATCATATCGTAAATACCTTTCTAAGATTTTTCAAGAAAAGAATGTTATGACACTGATTTTTTTTTTCTAAAGTTTGTCACTGGCAGTTAAAGTGAGTAAGCATGCAAAAGGAATCTGCTTGACAATACTTGATCTGGCAAACCATCTTCGAAGAAATAATTAAATTTCGTTTCGAAGCACGCTTCTAAACCAGTTTTAGTGAAAATTGAAGTCATTCCGAACTCCTCAGAAATTAAATTTATGAAACTAAATGCTGTGTGTTATACAACGCTTCATTTTCTAGATACAATTTGTTAGAAAAGCGACCATGAATAAAAACAAATTTAACTAATAATAATAAAAGGTTTATCACATGAGAAAATTATTTTTGAACATTTGAATAATTTCAAATCGTACTAAAATTAAACTATATATCAGAGACTCTATACAACAATCTTGGAAAATCCAGCGCGAAGTCGCAACAATTTCTCTGAATAAAGCCCAATATTTTTGAAGCTCTGGTGACCACAGCATTAAATTGGTCAAAAAATGCTGTTTGATAGTCCAAAATCACCTCAAAATCATCAACAGTATGAATTTTTCCCAAGACTAGACTATCAATGTTGTCATCACCCTTCACTTATCTTAATCAAATGCAAATCTATTCACACCGCTCTGCAAGGTTGCGATATAAGTAATATTAATTGTTTTAAATATTTTAACATCATCAGTAAATATTTAAAAGTTGCTGCCGACAATGCTTTCTTTTATATCATCCACAAACATATTACTTAACACTGCCACAAAACCATTTGAAGCATAATTTTCTATTTTGACTTAATATAGACCATCAACTGTCTAACCACTGCACAATAGTTGGGCACTGTTCTATTGCTAACAACTCGGCAAAACAGAAGTCATTGATCGACTTTGTCAAATGCCTTTGACAGGTCAGTATAAATCGAGTCAATTTGCAAACCCCCTCCAAGTCGTCCAACAAATCCGACTCGTAGACCGTCATATTTGTTGACTAGATTGATTACACACACACTACAATTTTTGATTCCTGACTTGATTACTGCAACGAGAAAACTTTTCCTTCACAAGATTGAAAAATCACACATCTCTAGTCATTTGTTAAAACAGCAGCTGTTAGGCTTTAAAAAATATTTCTTTTACGTAATAGCAACATTAAAGATAGTCACAAATAAAATTATTCAAGACTTACATAATTTTTTATTTTAAGTGAAGAAAGAAGAAAAAAATCGACGTTCTTTTTTTGTCAGTGTGTGTTAGTTAATAAGCTCTATAATTAAATACAATAAATCCTTTACCGAAGGCACTGCTTTAAGTACTTTTCGACAAAGGAAAATGAATTTTTTTGCTAAAAATCACACAAATCAATTCATAATTTATCAATTTGTGTCTACGATGACCTTGTTTCTAACGCATCATTCCGATCCAATGGAGTTATATCCACTTAAAATTCAGATAATAAACGGTTCAGATTAGAGTTTTTATTGAATGCAACATTTCCACTACCAATTAAAATATTTTATCCAATGGAAACTTCAATTAAAACTGATTTCGTGAATTTCAAGTGGATAAAGTTGCATCGGATCAGAACGTCGCTTAGATTACGAAGTCACTGATCTAAATATTTTTTAGATAAAAAGAAAAATTAAAGATTATATTTGTTCATGCGGAGACGTGTTTCATTCTAAGAAAAAATTAGCTTGGCATAAGGAAATCCACGATCAGAAACCAAAAGCTTGTACACAATGTAGTGAAAAATTTATTCACATGGCCAGTTTGACGCGGCACATGAGGCGGGCACACAATGCTGAATATTTGCCTGACAATAGAAATCCTACAATGGTAAGTTTGTAGTTATTTCAATATAATATATTTCTTAGTGAAGACGAAACAATTTTTAAAATTTTTGAACTTGATTCTATATTTATGTTTATAGTTTTTTTCTCTCTATACTTTGACAAGTCCTTAATTATAAAAATTCTAATAACACCATTTTATAGAAAAGAAAAAGGAATACATTTTTATTTTGAATAAATACGAGGAGCGGCTGTAAAGTTTTCAGCCTGATATACTTAGATAGGGAATTAAAAAAAAATCCTTTTAATCTCACTTTAACTCAATATATTTTCCCCATTTTTTGTGAAGATTTTTTTTCCCATTAAAAAATATTCCTTCTCTTTAGCTTTAAAGTGTTCGTTTATCCATGCCTTAAAAATTACCGAGTAAAAAATAATCACTGAGGCCCAGGCCTTGACAGTAGAACGAGTTATTTAATTAATCAAAGCCTCTTTTCATCAGGGCACCTCTCGCAACTTGAAAGTTGTGGAAGAATGCACGCAATTACCTTGATTGGCGTGATATCCTCCTCCTTAGAAAGGTACTCGATCAACAGTTCTCTTTCAATCGATTATCGCTCTTATCGGAAGAGCTGGGTCCGTCTCTACACTATAAAATATAAAAACCCAGCCGCTCTTCAAAAATATCTTTTGGCATTTTTTTACTGGTTCTAAGAAATTTGATCACTAAACGATGCTTAAAATTTTATATCCATTACTCAAGACCTAAATAACCCACGGACTTAAAACTCTTTTGTATCATGATAAAAAAAGATTCAAAAAGTTCCATGAGTCATTAACATGACTGACTCATAGTACTAAGTTTAATCCTGACACTCACTTCCCAAAAATTATAACCAAAGATAAAATGGTCATCATGGCAGGAACAGAGGCACTGGGCAAAACATGGGGATTAAAACCACATATTGTACACTGCCTGTACACAGCAGTGGTAAGGCCCGTAATAATTTATGGCTCAGTTGTATAATGAACAAAAACCGCTCATAGACCAGTTACTCTGAAGTTTTTTAAACTCCAGAAACTGGCCTACGTGTGCGTAACGGAAGCCATGAGAAGCACCTTGACAGCAGCCAGCTATAAGTCGAGGCTGAGCCGAGCATTGGAGCCTACAGGTTGGAAGAAAACAAGATCTGGTGGACTAGACTTTCTCTTGGATATACTAACATTAAAGGCATGGTAACGAACTCATTTTTGGATATGAGCAGCGATACCATACCAAAATTTTATAACCTTGGCGTGCCCTACACCATCCTGACTGACTGAAAAGCAGGATTTGATCAATCACTAATTAAATCAGGAAACCTCGTTTGGTTTAGAGACGGGTCCAAAACTAACCACAGTATAGAAGCCAGAATAGACTAAGCCACCCCCATACCCAATATAAGTGAGGCACTGAGGCAACACCACGATATTCCAAGCAGAATTACATGCAGTTGGTACCTGTCTTACGGAGAATCGCACGAGGCATTAGATTGACAAGACCATTCTCATTTCCCATATTCAGGCAACGCTGAAAGCGCTTGCATGCCATCTAATAAAATCTAAGCAGGTTTAGGACTGCCTTGAAAGCCTTATCGCCATAAATGAAAAAGCTGACCAATCTGCAAGACAAGGGTCTGCTACGACATTTATCGGACTGGAACCAGTGTTTGGCAGCATTAAAGCTGCTATTCGTGGATGGATATCCTGGTGGATAAAGCATCAATACCAGACTCACTGGAACTGCATAGTGGGCCACACAAACAGCAACCTATTGCTGAGTAAACCATCCGCAAATTAAGTCGCGAAGTTTTGCATCTAAGCAGACAACAGATTAGACTGGTGTCAGGACTAATAGCCGGCTATTGCAGCTTAAGGAAACATCTACCCATCATGGGCAATGAAGAACCATCATGTGGACTATGTGCTGAGGAGGACAAAACAGCATCACACCTCTTCAAATGCGAAACTCTGACCTGAAAGTTTATAGCCGAAGGACAAACTAGTAAATACGCTTCTAAACCTGTTCAAGACAACCAACCTGTTCACATAGAACATACATTACAAGTAACATAATAAGTCACCAGGCTGCATTGTAAGGGCTTCTCAATTTTAACCTTTTATATCATTCAATTAATTACTTTAGGTTAAGATCTTTTCAATAACCCCTCGTGTAAGAAAAGTTAGTTATTTGTCTCCTTTAAAATTTAAATTCATAAAGTGCCACTTATAACAATTTAAATATCACAAGTGAAGTACTCTTTGCTTCTTAAAGTCCTACAATGACTGATTCTAGACTATTTATGGACCATCCAATAGGTTATGAGGATAAATCGCCACCAAAGATATTTTGGCGTCCTCTGTTCGCGTGATATAAAATATAATTTAAAATGCGAGTGGCGCGAAATCTGAAGAGCGAACGGACCATTCTATTTTTCTCCTTCTACCTAGCCACAGATGCAACGTGATGGATCTTATAAGAACTAATTCAAAAGAATTTTTGTTGTAAGTTTAAAAATAACTAGGATATCAACCAATCCAAGTTATTTTCCTAAATAATAGGTGGTTGGAAAAGTCCCGAGAATAACATATAACAATTTTTTGGCAACATAGTTTCCTTTCAGAGTGATACAATCATTCCAGCATCATTCTAACATGTCTTACGAATTTCTCATAGAACGATTTATCCAATTCAAGATACTCTTCAGTTTCGGCGACCGCCTCTTCATTGACGGCCATATCTTTTTCAGGCGAGCATTTTTTTGAGGTTTGCGAACAGTCTCTGGGGGTCAAATCTGGAGAATTCGCTGAATGCAGTTTTGTCATCGTTACGATCGACTTGTGACACGGAGTAGTGTCTTGGTGAAAGGGCACTTTTTTCTTTTACATTTGGAACCGTTTTTTTCATAATTTCTTCCTTCAAATGCACCAATAACGCCATATAATATTCGCTATTGATGGTTTTTCCCTTTTTAAAATAGTCGATGAATATAATACCATGCGCATCCCAAAATCCAGACGTCATAACTTTACCAGCCGATTGTTGCGTTTTTAGTCACTTTGGTTGGCTTTCGTCTTTCACTGTTCACTCAGCTAACTGCCGATTTAACTCCGGGGTGGATTGGTGCATCTATGTTTCATCCATTGTCACATACTGCATGAAAAATCCTCTTTATTCCTCTTAGGGCCAATAGGGCCTCTCTCGATACGCTCTCGGTCTGGTAAAATATTCTTACAGGAGAAACAACGAACCTATCCACACTATCGGTTTCGCGGAGATTTCGATATCGTAAACTCTTTTTCATTTTAAAAAAATGTATCCAAACACCGCTCTGAATCATCAACAGAGCTTTCGCATACCCAATACTCGTGCACAATATTATTATTTACGATGTCGGCTATCTCACGTACTTTCACTTTACAGTTGTTCAAAACGATTTTGGGATTTTTTGATGTTTTCTCGTGTAACAGTGGGCGCCCAGAGCGTTCAGCATCACCGCGTTTGAATTCAGTAAATCAGCGACAGATGGTTTTGAAGCCATTCTTGAGTTTTAACGGTAATTTTTCCCATCAAATAACAGTATATTGTCAACGTACGAAACTATTTTTTTTCAATGTTTTTCAAAATATCTAAAATTGCATCATTAAAACTTCAATATCTCAATTACTAATGACCGAAATATTATCAAGTTTTGACACGTATCTTTTGAAGGTTGGTGTTAATGAAAAATCGTATGTTAAAGTCGCCATCTATGTGCCAGTCTTGGAACTTTTCGAATCAACTGTTATTTTTAAATTCAAAAGGAAAAAAGTCAATAAAACCCACAAACACGGTACAGTATTAAAATAGCATGAAATGACATAAAAGTCATAAAAATGGTTACCTTTCCATGATGACCTTTAAGTTATAAAAAAGTAGGAACATCTGGACTCATAAATGTTTGTTCTACAACCATTCAAAGTGAAGGGACAAAACTTTAGAAATTGATAGGATAATTAAAAAATTGTGATAATTATAGGTATAATAATGCAATTTAATCATATACACATGTTTTAGGCCAACACAATATGCCCCATCTGCAAAGGCATCTACCTAAAGACATCCTTGGAAGCCCATCTGAAAACTCACACCAGCCAAAAACCTTACACATGTACCATATGCAACAAGGAATTCACCACGAAATGGAACCTAAAATTGCACAAGTGGACTCACGCGTCCAGAACCCAAAAACCCTTCAAATGCGAGCTATGTAGGGGAGCATTTATTAGAGAAAACGATTATATATCTCACATGAACTCGCATAAAAGTGTTCGGCCGTATACGTGCAACTACTGCGGCGCTCAGTTCATTAGAAAGTACAACTGCCAAAGGCATGTCAAAGAGCACGAAAACGACAAGACGTATAATTGTAACGTGTGCGGTAAGTCATTCCATAGGTCTTACTATCTAAAAGACCATATGCGGGTGCACAGCGGAATCCGGCCCTATTCGTGTCATATTTGCGGGAAGACTTCGACCACGAAGTCGAATCACAATAAGCACGTTCAAATTCACCATGCGCGGGAGCCCGTTAGCACTGAAAATTAGGCCAATTGAATTGCAAATTTTTTTATAATTTTATTGCACCATTTTTTAGGCGTGTCCACTTTTATATTTTAAGCTTTACACTGGTTATTTTTTACTTGATTAGGGTTTTTATTGAGGTAAGGTTTTAAACATGCTAAAATTAAGTTTGTGAAAATCTGAATTTTTGATCACTTGATCCGTCTGTACTAAAAATATAAGCGATTTTTATTGTAGTATCAATTGTTGGATGTATTGGAGGTTTTACATATGTTAATAGGCTTATTCCATAATTTTAATGACAGTCGTTATTATTGTCGCGAATTCCTGCTTATTTTACTACAAAATATTAAATTTTAGATTTAACATGTCCCCATATTCCTTAAATAAATTAAATAAACTGAATAAGATCGAAAAACGGTACTAAGACTCGAAAACTTCATGTTTCGAGGCGGCACAATCAGACATCAAACGGTATCCGAATTCAGAGCGCGACATCACCACTACTATAAAATAGAATGTCAGCTACGGAACTAAAGATATTACGGGTTGCTCTCTTGTAGAGTAAACTCTTCCTTTTTCTCTCTCAGGGGCGACGAGACGGTCCTATTTTTTACGCAGATAACGGTTCTCATGTAGTTTGTTTTGGTAACATAGCATTTTCAGACAATAATCATCGTGATTCTTAATTCTTGATATTCATATCTAAATTATCGTCGATAAAAAAATTAGCGGCGCGTATTAATTACTTAACACACGCGTCCTGACTTAAAACTAACTACTTGCCAGAATGTGACTAAGTGGAGATAACCCTAAATTAAATTACCGTCGATACAAAGGCGAGGTGGATGGCGCGTACGAGTTGCTTGACCTACACGTCCTAATTTAAAAAACTTATGAGAACGTGACAAAGTGGACAAGAACCTGATTTGGCATTGCGACTAATAGTCAGCTTCGTGTTGGCTATAAAGTTATGAAAACCCGATTTTGACAAATTAAACCCGAGGGTAACAGTAGAGGTGAAATAAACCCGGATTTGACTAGCGGAAAATACCTCGAATTCAGTGTTTAAAAAGACGGAAAAATTTAGGAAAAGTGGAAAAGAAAAAGTGAATAAAAGTTAACCAAGAGTCGAGGATGACTGCTACTTGATAACTTCTTCCAAATTAACCCAGTCTCTAGAAGCATCCCCTAATATAAAATAAAATTTAATCTCCGTTAACTCTGAGCTCCACTCATTCCCTTCTTATCCCGGTGAGCGAGAAGACAGGTGAAGCAGTTAGAGTTTCCTGTCTAGTCGGGAATCTCGCTAAAATCGAAAACTTAGTTAAAATCGCGACAAGTAGTTGAAAGAAACCCTTGAAAAAAAACAACTAAAATTCGGAGAATAAAACCGATAATTTAACATGGAATCCGAAAAGGGACATGATTGTTCAAAAAATACAAATGAGTTAAATTCGAAATAATTATAAATCCCTCATTCTTCGTTAATACAACATTATAATGATTTTTTTTTATTTTAATGACATACCCTTTAGTTATTGTATAAAATATTTAATGCTGTCATCCAATTTTTTTCCTAAAATACGTTGTTAGCCTTTAAAACGCCCTCCAATTAACAGTTTTTCACATAAATTTGCTAATACCAGGTTTGGTCGGAAAGTTCCCAAAATTTTTTTCAGAATATTTTTTTCCATTCCTTTTCAATTCCAATTAATTTTTAGATTCGGTAATCTTGCTTTTTCGTCTCCTGTGGTCGCAAAAGTGTCATTTTATTGTCCGATTTATCTTCGGGATAAAGAAAAAGTCATAGAGGGTTATACCCGGTAAATACGGTATCTAGGGTATCTTTATATTATTGTATTGAAAATTTAACAATTTTGATACGAATTTCGTTGTTACCTTTTCATTTTCAAAACAAGTAAAATTACTTCACAGGAGCAGCAACCTTTTCTGCTATCTGTCTTCTATTAATTTGATGATCATCAATAATAATTTTTTTGGTTTTTCTACGTTTTTATTGATTGGACAGAACGACAAATTTGGACTCATTTCCAAAATCAGAAACCAAACTATATTTTTCCAGAGGCTTTTGTTGTGCTGACTCCTCATCTGACCGCCCCATTTTGCCATTACGTCAGAATTTTGAGATTAATTGATGAATAAAAGTGGTGATGCTTGGGCCTCAATGGGTCCATTACATCTCACCGTAGCAGCAAATCATTCAAGGCCTAACTGCTTCATGTGACATTGTATCCCGAAATATATTCCCCACTCTGAGGACATGGTCAACAGTTCATCCTCCTCCAGGCACCGGGTTATCCTCGATGCCAATCCTATGAAGATGGCCTCGCAAGTGACGAATGTCCTATCAGCAATCTCACCATGATCCGCAGTTCCTTCCCCTTCAAAAAAAGAATCTCCCTAGTAAGCCACGCATTAGGTCCAGTTATGTTCCTTGATAAATCTCATTGTAAAAACTTCCCTCAAAAGTTCTGTAAATTTGCTTTCCAGCAACAGTTTCAATTCTCTCTTACCAACCGTAATTGGAAAAGGTATAATGGGTTGGCAGCCGTGTGCCTCAGCCGCCGCCTGCTCTTTGCCAAACGGTCCTCTTTATCGTTTCCGTGTATACCTGAATGATCCGGGACCCACTTTATTAGGTTGTCCAAATATCTCACTGCATTCGTGAAGCTACTACATTGGACCCTGTTTCTGTTTATGTCCCTCTCACCGAAATAGCCACATTGCAGTATAGCATAAATCTTCACTTAAAAGATCGTTGCATGCCCTCAATAAAACTCTAGACTCTGATTCTTTCATCCTGTCAAGATCCATCTGTAAACCACCTGGGAAGAGTTTGCTCTTCCTCCCAATCCCCTCTGCTCGTTAAAATTATCTCAAGAGAGTGGTTTGATTTGAAAACCGATGCTGTATAGTCTGTTTTCATTGGGAGCGATGGGTATCTTTCTAAAACGCTCTCCTTGTTACCCGGGTAGCCTCCAGTTCCTGCTTCGAGATGCGTCAGGCAACTGAGACGGTAAACTGCCTTCAAGGCCTCATTTTCTATGAATAAGTGGAGAGGAGGAAGATTTATTAGAATCTCCAAAGCCCTAATGGGGTCAGTCCTCATTACACTCGTCGTTTTTACACAAGCCATTTTTTGAATTTTATCAATTTGAAGACGGTGTTTGCGCTTGACTCTAGGCCATCATACAATGGCGGCGTATGAAATCATAGGATGGATCACCATGGTGTATCTCCAGTATATCACTTTCGGTGTACCCAAAGGATCGCTTACAGGCCCAGAAAGCACATATGGTATTCTTGGCTCGAACCTCGATATGATCATTTCAGCTCAATCGGGAGACCAGAATTGCTCCCAGATATTTAACAGTTCCCTTATATTGAAAGGTTTCAAGATATTTTAACCTAAACTTGAAAGAAACATGGTTTTTCGCGTTTTTTTTTAGGCTATTTAACGTCACTGGTTAAATTTTCTTCCGGGTACTATTTTTCCTCTACAAAATTAATTTAGAATTATTCAGATATCTGTATTTGTCTCAGAGAGAGCCTTCAAGCAAGTATAGTCTGGTTTCTAGTTCAGGGTATTGTCGGTCTGTATAGTCGACATGAAACTACTAATCTAATACGGCTGAACATTTACACAAAAATTCCAAGAACTTAATGAACAAACCTCGTATATAAACCTTCTACAAATCTTAATGATCCGTAATTATATTAATCACTATATCATTAAAATAAATACATTGTTATAATAATGTCAGTTAAGACATAGTAATCTTTCGAATATCTATATCTAAAAATTTACGGATCGACAAAGCTTTATTTAGAATATTTTTAGGATTTCAGTTCAATGTGCGAATTAGAAAAAAATTCAAATTCAATAATTTAAAGTTCCAACATAAAAAGATTTTGATCGTGTTTTTATCTTACTTAAAGGCTTTAATGATAGTATCAAGTGATCAATTTTTCAAATTTTTTTTTCGGAATAAATAACCTCTTCAGCTTACTCACGTGCTATACTGTGATTGTTTTATTATAAAATAATTACACGAAATGTGTTCTTATTTAGAGTTAAAATTATTTTATCAAATGACTTAGTCATCATATATATAAATAGTTCTATTTTTACTTTTATCTTTTAATTTTTAATTTGACCTTGAAGGATCCATATTTTTGCTAGTTTACATTTTGCTTTAAGCCGTTTTTACAACGGCCGTTCCTTTAGTTAAACCTAAGTCCAAATCAATAGTTTTACGTTATCATTGTAAACTTTAGTCTAAAGCATTGTTGCCAATGACACCATAATTACCGCATTTTTGCAGCTTTTCAAGTCAAAAATAAGGCCACTAGTTTCTTGTACTGTCGTTGCTTTTTTTTCGAGAATCTCAAGTACTAATATATATATATATATATATATATATATATATATATATATATATATATATATATATATATATATATATATATATACAGGGTGATTCAAAAATCGATCACGAAACTTAAGGGGGTGATTCTACTTGACAAAATAAGGGTAGAGCTTCATATAATTTTTTTTCAAAATGTCATTCGTTTTCGAGTTACAAGCCGTCCAAGTTCAAGTTTTTATTTTTTGTTTTTTGAATTACTCGCTTACAGGAAAACCGATTTGACTAATATTTGAAAGATAGGCTAAGTCTTCTGCGCTTCATCATTTTAGTAACAATTCACATTGATTGTTTGCCGCTAGAGGGCACTTTACCTACATTGAAAATTGTTTTTTTGTCATAATTTTTTAGTGTTGACAGCTACAGTAGTTTTTGGCATAATTTCTGAAAGACTGATGCCAGGCCTTTAAAAAAGGTGCTCTTTATTTACATCGCTAAACCCAACGGTTTAGACGTAAATCACCCTTAAAAATTAAGTGGTAAATTTACTTTTCTCATTTCATTACCACCAGCTACCAGGTAAATAGCTATCAAAGTATACTAGAGCTGTCAGTTTAACATCAAATAAATTCGCTTTTTAAACTATTTAATTTATAAAATAACTAATAGTGGCTAATCAGTAAATATTCATATTATGGATTATTGCGATATACATTTAATTGATAAAAATTAATGAAACAGTACTAAACAAACTAAAAAAGATTCTCAAAATGTCCCCCATTTTCTTCCATACATTTCCTAACACTCTTCAAAAAATGTCGTCTAACTCGATGAAAAATTTCTGGTGTTTCTTTAATAATTTGGCACTTTTCGATTATCCTGAAGCGAAGATCCTCGACGTTGATTACTGGAATATCGTACACCAATTGTTTCAAATGACCCCAAAAGAAAAAATCCATAGGATTAAGGTCTGGTGACCTCGCTGCCTATGCCAATGGTCCACTTCGTCCTATCCATCGCTCAGGATACGTTGCATTCAAATACTGTCGGACACGTATACTAAAGTGCGGCGGAGCTCCGTCTTGGAGGATCCACATGTTGGCCCTTACTTCCAATGGCACATCTTCCAGATACAATGGGAGACGATTTTGGATAAAATCTAAGTATACGTCACCAGTTAATGGGCCATCAAAGAAATGAGGACCAATAAGGTAATCTCCTATTATCCCTGCCCACACATTTAGTGAAAATCTACGCTGATGTTTCGTTTCTACCACATTGTTTGGGTTCTCGTAAGCATATGTGTGGATGTTGTGTAGATTTGTTATGCCATCACGAGTGAAACCAGCTTCGTCAGTGAATAATATGACGCCAATTAATCGATTATCGTGTTCATACTTAGCTAGGATCTGATTGCACATTTCCAACCGTCTCGGCCGATCATCGTCATAAAGAGCCTGCACCTTTTTTGAATGAAACGGGTAGAGTTGTTCTTCTCTTAGTATCCTCCATGAACTAGCCTGACAGAGCCGCACTTCATTCCCAATTTTTCTAGTACTAATACCTGGATTATCTTCAATAATTTCAAGCACTCTTTCTTGTTGTTGCACGTTTCTAGCAGTTCTAGGTCTTCCCCCATTTCCATTATAACTTTGAAAGGAACCACATTCCGCAAGCCTCCTGTGCACACTGGAAAATGTTTGAGCATGAGGGATATTTCTTTCCGGATAACTCTCCATATAATATCTTCTTGCCAACTCTGCATTACCATTTGCTTTTCCATAACAAAAATGGATATCACAATATTCGATATTTGAATATTGGTGATTAGCCATTATTAGTTATTTTAAGATTATAAATTAAATAGTTTAAAAAGCGAATTTATTTGATGTTAAACTGACAGCTCTAGTATACTTTGATAGCTATTTATCTGGTAGCTGGTGGTAATGAAATGAGAAAAGTAAATTTACCACTTAATTTTTAAGGGTGATTTACGTCTAAACCGTTGGGTTTAGCGATGTAAATAAAGAGCACCTTTTTTAAAGGCCTGGCATCAGTCTTTCAGAAATTATGCCAAAAACTACTGTAGCTGTCAACACTAAAAAATTATGACAAAAAAACAATTTTCAATGTAGGTAAAGTGCCCTCTAGCGGCAAACAATCAATGTGAATTGTTACTAAAATGATGAAGCGCAGAAGACTTAGCCTATCTTTCAAATATTAGTCAAATCGGTTTTCCTGTAAGCGAGTAATTCAAAAAACAAAAAATAAAAACTTGAACTTGGACGGCTTGTAACTCGAAAACGAATGACATTTTGAAAAAAAAATTATATGAAGCTCTACCCTTATTTTGTCAAGTAGAATCACCCCCTTAAGTTTCGTGATCGATTTTTGAATCACCCTGTATATATATATATATATATATATATATATATATATATATATATATATATATATATATATATATATATATGTTTATGCGGCTTTCACGGATTCCCCCGTGTGAGATGCAATAGCAGTGGATATATCCACATTATGCCGTTTTAGTGCTGAAATCACATTCAGCCAACGTACAACTATATGCAGCTCCGTATAGGAATGAAGTAAAATGCGAAGTTACTGTTCGCTTACTTACTGTTATTTGAAAATTGCTAGTTTATTAACCACAATTGTATGTGTATAGAATTCGTGAGACTCGGTAATTCGCAGCATTGTGAGCGAGGCTAACAACTTGCTTCTGACTCAGTCGTAGTTCATAAAAACGCGGCAGTTTTGGGTCATCAACTGATTGGCAACATTGCTGTCAAGACATTAACGCCCAGACTCACTAAGAAGGTTTAAGACTTAGACTGTTGGTCAGTTTTATTTTGCTTATGATTTTATATATATATATATATATATATATATATATATATATATATATATATATATATATATATATATATACATACATACTCCTGGACAAAATTAACGCAAGAACACATTAACCCATACAATCCCCTATAATTAATTAATTTTAAGACATTGGTTTCATTAAAAGTTAGAAAAACCTTTTCAAATGCTTTAAAAGTGAATTTGCTGCAATATATCTGTTGAGATTTGAATTAAAATTATTCTTAAGACCTAATAATATGTGTAGATATATGAAGTTTCACATTTCTTTTAAGGTATCCCCATACATGTTCGAACGGTTTCAGATCCTGGCTTTTTGATGGCCAACTTGATTAAGATAATCGAGTATCTGCCTAGCCACGTGACGTCGCACGTTGTCTTGCATAAACAAGAAATTGGGCCCCACAAAATGACCGAAAGGCATCACATGTTCTACTACTAAAGATAGTAATCAACATTCATAGATATCGTACAGACGGGAAATGAATTCTTGCATAAATATTGCAAGTAACAAACCTCTCACAACCATCTGGATGTTTTAGGCTAACCCTAATTTCAATTTTGACGAAAACTTGTTTTCAATCCTCCATAGACCAATTTTGATGATTTCGAGCAAAATGTAATCTGGAAAATCTGTTCTCTTTAGTAAGCAAGGGCGCAGTGGCTAGTCTTCTACTGTTCGTTTCTTATCATAGAACTAGTGGCAGTCCTGTTTCTTAAAGCATATTGTTTAAGAAAATGTTCATCTCAGTCATTGGTGCATCGTTTTCGCACCTGTCCTAGCCCTCTAGAATGTTTCTACTTCAGTAAAACGTCTTACCATTCGATTTATTGTGGAACGATGTTTCCCTAACAAATAGGCAACATAAATCTAACAATATCCCTCATCCAATAAAACTGATGCCTCGCACTACTTCCAGTTATATTAGTTTTTGGATTCATTTTTCCAATTTTTTGGAGTCACAAATAAAAAAAATCTACTATAAAAACGCATTGTTTTTAAAAAAGTAAACAAATTATAAGCTTAAATTTAAAGAAAATCTATAGCAAGAATTGCACAAAATTGTTTATCTTCTAAACGAATTGTTTTGATTGCTGTCATTAACAACGAAACAAAATATTCATAACCTAATATTCAAATACTTGATAAACTTCAAAAGTGGCATAAGAAAATGATAAATTAATTTTTTGGATAAGTTCATATTGTTGTGTCAATTTTGTCCAGGAGATTATATATATATATATATATATATATATATATATATATATATATATATATATATATATATATATATATATATATATATATTTTCTTGATTCTTGAACCATAGATTATATCATTTTTCTTAATTTTGTATTTTCTTGGGTTTAGGTTCTATAATTAATAAAACACAAAACGATTGACGTTTCGCCCTTTATTCAAGGCATTTTCAAAATTTTTTCCTTGATATTTTGCTGTTCTGTTTCTAAATGAAACAGAAACAGAACAGCAAAATGTCAAGGAAAAAATTTTGAAAATGCCTTGAATAAAGGGCGAAACGTCAATCGTTTTGTGCTTTATTAATTATAGAACCTAAACCTAAAAATACAAAATTAAGAAAAATGATATATATATATATATATATATATATATATATATATATAAATATATAAATATATAAACCTTTATATATTCAAATTAAAGGAAAAATCTAGAAACAACGCCTTGAAATCTGTAGGAGAAATTGTTGTCTCTAAAAAATATATAATTATAAAAAAAATTATTCAACTTCGACCAGTTTTAAAGTTAGACCATTTCAGTAAATCAGGTTGTTAATGTTATTAAAATGTGATCCGTAATAATTTATTTAACATCGTATTTGTTACACACTTTTATTTCTATTTGCCTTGATTATTTTAATATTGATAGTTTAGGTTCAATTAATATTTCTTTTTAATGTTTTAAAACTCACAAACTCTCTCATAACGCAATTTAAATGTAGCAACCCGAATTATTCTAAAGTTTCTTTCTTCATATTTACAGTATTTTTTCTTGAAAAACGTTTAAAAAAAATGTACAATTATTCTCTCTAAATTCCACTCTGGTCCTACGCGTTCCGATCACCTCATGGTAAAGAGCGAAATTCACAGAAAGTAAGTAGCGATTTAAAAACATCGTTGCGTGATTTGTCGGTAGGATAAATTCTTCATTTTAAAACTTTTAACTTATCCGGTGAAAGCAGAATATTGATTAAGTATGTAGAGAAACTTTATGGATTAAATCTACAAGTGATTTTACAAAAAGTTCAAGTAAATATGTGTCCGCAACGACTCCGTTTTCGAAATGCGGGATTTTAAATTTGTATTTTTATAATCATAATACATGTAAAATTAAAACTTGTCACATTTTAACAATACATTTTTGTAAACTCATTCATCGGCGTAATTATGGGAAACTTTCTCAGGAATTTTTTAAAAAAAGAAAAGTGATTTTTACTTTGGTAGTAGTAAAATCAAGTAAAAATACATAAAAAAGTGTATCTTGGTGATTTTTGTTTTGGCAAACAATTTTGCTTAATTTTTGTGGAGTTTTGGACAAGTTCTCTTAAATTGGAACAGAGTCGGGCATCAAAACAGATTTGAATTATCTTTCGAAAACGGTTTGCCAAATCAAAATTGTGTACTTTTACTCGCTTCCACTTAAGATTTTTTTAAATCTGTGGCGTACTGTTTTTTTTCTTGAAAAATCCTGAAATGGTTTACGCTCCTGAATGGGTTAAAAAATATTTAATATTTAAACATTTATCATAATCATAAATGTACAAATAAATTAAATTATCTAAAACCTTCTTCTTTATTTTCGCAAACAAGATAGTTTCGGAAATTTGCCTATACATACTTAATTAACACTCTGTATATAGATGTCGATGACTGTTGCTTTCGAGTCTTGTATTAAGTCGGCATGTGCAATTTTAGAATATAAATATATATAGATTTTATCAATTTAAGTTTTACAGTAATAAATTTATATTTTTTAATTAAAGATACCTTTTAAAACCGCTAAACAATATTTTTAAACTCCAAGGGTGCCGCGTCCGTTAAAACGTGAGTATTAATCATGAAAAGCTAATGGTGTGCCAATACCAGTATGGCTTGTACTTTATTTTTTTATGCCTCAAATGGATAAACCATTAGAAAATGGGATTATCTTACTTGTGAAATATATAAATCATTATTTGAATTAAGATAAGTTATGGAAGTAAAATAGTACCTACTTTATAGGCGTGATTCATCGAAGATAACGTGGAAAATTACAGGTCTTTTAAGAAACTATTATCAGAGTGTAATCAACGTAGCGAGTAAACTCTCTATGCAAAAATTTATTTATAAACTCGCTATGCTTTCTGTGACCTTGGACGGTGCTGTTGTGCGTAACTTCTTTAATAAGTCAATTGTGAAACATCAATTACCACTTTTTCACATAGATTTGGACGTACTTCACAAATTCCCTATTATCAGATGAAAAAATTACTGAACTTGAGTGCGAACTAGAAAACATTAAATGAGACATTGTCGGTCTCAGCGAAGTCAGAAGACGTGGCGAACAATTTTTAAAACTAAAATCCGGACATAGTTTTTACCACGTAGGTGACGATAATAATTCCGTGGGAGGAACAGGCTTCATTATACACAGGCGCACAAAACAAATATTGTATCACTAAAGAGATTCTCCACAAGAGTGATTGGTCTTACTCTCAAATTAAACACCAGGTATAACTTGGGAATAATACGGGTTTATGCACCAACAACAGACCATGATGAGTAAGAAGTGGATTTATTCTACGATGATATTGAAGCCGCTTTTAAAGGCCAACAAGCACATTTTACTTTTATATGTGGTGATTTTAACACCAAAATAGGAATGAAATCTAACCCTACAGAAACGCCACTGGGAAACTTTGGCTCGGACGGCAGAAACGAACGAGGTGAAATACTGTTAAGATTCCTGCTGCAACATTAACTATACCAAATGAACAGTTTTTTTTCCAAAAGAAACCACATAGAAGATGGGCATGGCGAAGTCCCGGTGGAAGAAAAAGGAACGAAATAGATTTCATTATCACCGACAAGAACCACATAGTTAAAGACATTACGGTATTAAACAGGTTTGCTACCATTAGTGATCATAGAATGGTACGAGGTAAAATAGAAATATGTTTAAAAAAGGAGAGGTATAAGATGATCAAGAAGAAAAACAAAGGGAGACCATGGATGAAACCATCAGATGTAGATGGTTTTCAGCAATGTATTGCCGACCTAATTAGTAGCCCTGAAGCAGAAACTGACGCTAACGACCTAAATAATAAATTAACAACTGCTTTACTAGAAAGTCGGAACAAATTTTGTCCTAAAACCCAAAAAGAAGAGCTCAGTAAAAATACCAGACAACTAATGCAAAAAAGAAGAGGAATAAGAAGCGAAATGGACACTAAAGCTGACGAACTACAACAAATCAATAAAGAAATATCCAAAGCTGTTAGACAAGACACTCGAAAATACAATCAAGAACAGATCGAACATACTATTGAGAACAATAAAAGTATGAAAGTATTGAGAAGAAAACTAAGAACGGGAACAAGACAAATAATCAAAGTGAAAGATAAGAATGGTAAGTTTTCAATAGACAAAGAGGAAATCCTGAAAGTAGTCGAAGATTTTTACAAATTACTATACAGAAGCCAAAATAAAGAGAATAGCAGCAGGTACCAGAAATATTGACAAGGAAAAAGGGCATTGTCAACCAAGGATCAGAACAAATGCCGGAAATCACAATAGACGTAATAAAACTAGCCCTAAGAATAACAAATCTCCAGGCGAAGATGGTGTATTTACTGATGCAATCAAAATCGGAGGTGTTTTTCTACTTAAAAAAATAAAAGACCTTTTGAATATGTGCCTTTTGGACAGTACAATACCCGACAAGTGGCACAATGCTGAGGTAATTTTGATTTACAAAAAAGGAGATCCCCATGATTTGGAAAACTACAGACCAATAAACCTTCTTAGTCACCTATATATAATAATAACGAATCGACTTGAGAAAAAACTTGATTTCTACCAACAAATAGAGCAAGCGGGGTTTCGTACTAGGTTTGGAACAAACGATCACCTACAGAGCATCAAAACGGTAATAGAAAAAACTATCGAATACAATCGACCATTCGTTCTGGCTTTTGTGGATTTCCATAAGGCCTTTGATACGGTAGAGCTTGACAAAATTATGGAAGCATTACAAGCATGCCGCATTGACTATCGATATACAAAGTTAATTTACAATATATACAGGAATGCAACTATGTCTGTGAAACTACACAGAAACACGGATCATATCCCAATTGGCAGAGGAGTCCGACAGGGTGATACCTTATCGCCTAAACTGTTTACTGCAATACTGGAATACGCCTGTAAAAAACTTAACTGGGAAAAAAGAGGCCTGAATGTAGACGGCCAAAGATTAACAAATTTGAGGTTCGCGGACAACATAGTTTTGTTTTCCGATAATCTCAAGGAGATATGTACAATGTTACATGAACTTCAGCAAGTATGCGCCAATGAGGGTCTTAAAATGAACATATCAAATACGAAATTTATGACCAATCTGGTACCTAGTGGAAATATCAATATTGGAGATAGCGAAGTGGAGCTTGTGGAAAAATACATATACCTTGGACACGAAATAAAGATCACAAGAGATAATCAAACATGCGATTTACGGAGAAGAGTAAATCTCGCATGGGCAGCCTATGGAAAACTTAAAGACATCTTTAAAAGCGATATAGCAATTTCTTTAAAACGTAAAGCATTTGACCAATGTCTGTTACTGGTTATGATCTACGGTGCCGAAACTTTGACATTGACAACAGCAACTTCTAAAACGCTGCAAATAGCTCAGAGAAAGATGGAAAGGTCAATGCTAGGTATATCGCTGCGTGACCGAGTTACAAATGAAGACCTGACACAAAAGTCAGGAGTTATCGACCTAAATTCCCGCAGTGCCACTCAAATGGAACTAGGCGGGACATATCACGTGAATCAGTGATGGAAGGTGGACGAAGAGATTACTCGAGTAGAGGCCGAGATTAGACAAAAGAAGTAGAGGAAGACCCCCTACTCGTTGGACTGACGATCTCAAGAGAATTGTAGCAAATTGGATGCAAATCGCTCAAGATAGAGTACAATGGACAAGAATGACGTAGCCCTATGTCCAGCAGTGGACGCAAAGGGCTGGATGAAGAAGAAGAAGTATAAACTAAAGATTTAACATAAGGCCAGACAAAAATGATCTTAATTTCACATAAAGTAAGGTTAAATTCTAAAATATAACAGGATATACAAAAATTATGTCCGATTTTTTTTTCAGTTCGAAATACCAAGTGAAACCTATAAAATTCACAATATTTTCACCACACAAAACTCAAATTTTTTTTTAATAGAATCGAGATTAAGCCTTTTTAAGGTCACAGCAAGATTCACGCGACGCAAGCCGGATTAACCTACTGGCTATTTTGGTCGTACTTCGTCCCGTAATTTTCCACCTCCGTCTCATTGGATCACCCTGTATAAATATATTTAACTAACACTAGCAATACGTACAATTTATTTAATTCCTACTACATTGTATCAATGTAATAAATTAGCAACTAATTAAGTGGTCAGCACGTAGAATGAGTTAATCTAAAAAAACTGTGATACAATCAAAGTTTTATATATCTAATTTCAGCGCTACATGTTTGAATATTTTTTTACGTACACAGTTTGGAATTATTGTGTTTTATGGAAAGAAATATGATGTAATTATACACAGAGTGACGCTATAAACATTCAGAGTATCCTGCCAATAATTATGTGAAAGTGGGAACGAGTTTTTGCATGCATTATCAAAAAGGAAAGCAGGATGCTATTCAACACACACCATTTTGGTGTTTATCTCTAAATAAATAATTTCAGAACGGGTAACTGAACAGCAAAAATAAAAACCAAATACTATTTTAAACGCAGCGGAATGAACTAAATTAAATTTATTCGCTTATAAACACAAATACCGAAATCCATACTAGCATCATATCAGTAAATGTATGACTGGTAGTAATTTTTGGATACAAAAATAGTCATTTTATTAAAATTCGAAATAAGTGAACTAATTTATTAGTTGTAGAAAAATTATAGTGTTCTGCATATAATAACGATTGTCACTATGAAGAACGTGAGTGAATACTAGCCATTAAAAGATCGATTGTTGTAATCTTATTTTGCCTTATAATTACAACATAATGTCGACAATTTATCTAAAAAAATACACCAATCAAAATGATGTGAAACTATAAACCATCTCGCTAAGATTTAGTTACTTAATTTTTCTTAAACCAGAGGCTACGAAATAGACCATCATACGTCAAAATTTTTGATGTAAAAATGACAGGGAGATTCAGTTAATCATTATATCACTTTGTAAGATAATTATCACTATTTAAGGATGTTCAATGGTGTTCTAACGGAGGTGCGGAGACATAGGGAGGCATGGAATTAAAGTATACGAAAATCACAGTGCTGCAAACTTTAGATAAAATGTCGTTTTCAATTTCTCCCAAATGAATAAAAGAACATAAAATATCCCAAGGAAATGATATTTTGAGTTGTCCTACGAGCATAAAGAGCATTTTTCAAAGTTATTTATGGGATTATTAATAATTTATAAATAGTGAAGGAAATTTGGCAACAGAGCAAACATATATACAAATTTTTATTTTTGCCAAAATTGTAACCTTTCTACGCGTTTATCAGTAATAATCGTTTCTTGACTAAGGAATGAGATCAAATCTTCGCGTATTATGTCGACCCTCCATTGAAAAAGAAAATTTGTACAAAAAATGTTTCAGAAATGATATTAAAGTGATTCGAAGTGACAAAATATACATTATTGTAGCATAATCTGAGGTGTCTCTTCAGGTGGCAATGCCCCGTCCGGACCCCTTGAATACACATCCTAATGGTATGTATTTCTGCCTGGAAAATGCTTGGTTACTTACCCAAGCTTTCGTAGTGTCTGGTGCCGGGTCCATACACTTCTATTCCAGTTTCCTCCGTTGTTTTAGAGCCATCTGTATACCATATAATGGATTTCTTGTTGAGTTTTTAATGGTATTTCTGTCCCATTGGCTTTTGCGACTCGACTTTGTGTTGAAGTTTATGGTAATTTGAAATGTGATATTTTCTATTATGGTTTTAAAGGTTGTGATTATTAATAAATTATTTATTTCATGGCAATGGGACATTTTGCTCGACAGTGATGATATCAATATTAGTGTCCTAGGACATATAATGATTTATATGATGCCTTAGATATGTTTGTTCCTATTAAATGGGCTAATTCCACTAATTTTCCTGTCTGATGTTCAAGCGAGCTTTGCAGCTTAATTGTAACCAAAAAAATTGCATAACGTCGATAAAAGGAAAATAATTCGATGCGTGATTATAATGAATTCTAAATACTGCTAGAGAAGTGCGAATTGCAAATCTATTTTGGAAACATACAATATCAATTGTTCACGTAATTCCAGCACTTATCCAGGGTCTATGTTTTCTGGGAATCAGTCAACGGATAATGGTTTGAACATAGTTAATTTATTTGCTGAATATTTTCAACTCCCTGTGCCGATCAGGTTATTGAGTTGCTCGAGTTACGACCTGATGGGAGGGTGAACATTCCTTCAAGGAGTGTATTATTGTATGTGATGTATTTGATAGCATCATGTGTCTAAAGACATCGTATTCCATTGGACCCGAAAGTGTTCCGTCTGCTTTTTTTCAAGAACTTTAATTATTGAGCGGACCCTTGCACTCTATATTTGAACTTTCCTTAAAATTGTTTTCGTTTTCTATTTACTGACAAACAAGTTTTTTAATCTCCATTTTTAAATTTGGTAATAGGCAGGACACTTGTAATTATAGAGGTGTGCAATCGGTATTCCTAAGCTGCATGGAGGTAGATAAATTGTGACCAATCTGCTTGCTTATGAACAGGATTTGTTGGGCACCTTCAGACGGAAGTTAAGCGTAGACAAAAGCTAAACTGATTTCTCGAAGGCATTTGACAGAGTAAATTACGAATTGCTTTTGCATAGGTTGCGGGTTTTAGGCTATAATCATTTGATTATGAAGCGGATATCTGACTTGTGCGAAATTTCTGTACTTTCGTGAGTGCTACAAGGTTCTCATTGCGGTCTTAATTCATTCATTAATGATATCGGTAATGGCCATAGTTCATTTCAACTTTTTAATGTTTGTAGATGATCTCGAGCTCTTTAAGACTATAGAGTCTGAAACGATATTTTGAGTCTGCAAAATGACTTTGATGGCTTATTTTTGTGGTCATAAACGGTGTGAAACTCGATGTGAAATAAGCTTTTTTCTGTTTTAGTGCCATAAATAATGAAGAATTAATATTTTGATCGGCACGACTCAAGAATCAGTCTCTAAGGTTCGTGACTTGGGCGTATTATTTGATGTTCAGCTCCATATTAATAAAATTGTTCAGGAGGGCTTTAAAAGATGAGGTTTTATTGTCAGATATGGTAAAGATCTTACTGCTGATTCATTTCGGGTCCTTGGTTCGCCGGGATCTTGAATATGTGTCTGTGATTTGGTTGTCGGTTTATCAATGTCATGTTGAGTTAAATGAGTGTTGATTACTGGGTTAATTATGATACTGTGATGAATTTCTTTGGCTTGAGATCATGGAAGGCGAGAAAATATTGCACAGATGCGTTATTTTCTTCTTTTCAACTTTGTGACATGTTTTATTATTTATATTATTGCATCGATCTTTCTTATTAACTTGGTTTTTTCTTGGAAACTATTCTAAAATTAATTTTCAGTTGAAATAAAATAAATAAATATATAACCATTGAACATTCTTAACAAGGGAAGTTGCTTTATACAGAAATAAAAAATTCATTTTTAAACATACCTAAAAATCGGTCAAATGATCAAAAAAGCCTGCCTCCCTACCATTTTCATACTGAAATTTTGTCTATCGTCAGTCGGGTCTTATTAATTAAATGCGAAAAAAATGAACAGAGTACGTGTCGTATACGCATTATCTTAGGGTTCCATCGCAACTGTTAACTTTTTTTTGTAGTTTCGCTTCACGTCTATTCTTTGAGTTAATCCAAAGCATGTTTTTGCAAAATTTCATCGGTGGTGGAATTTTAAACAGTCCTATTATGACAATTTTTTTCAGATTTTTAAAATCTATTGTTGGAAAATTTGAGGGGGGACATTGCAAACAACTTTGCAAGTTCATATTTTGCATATGTGACATATTAATTGCATTTTTAAAGACCTATTCAGCAATACCCGTCCTACTCGATGAGGTGGTAAATTCATCACAAAAAATGATGAAATTACAAAGCTCTAACATACAGACAGACAAGTCTTTGAGGTTTCGTAATCAGCTAAGAACCCTGAAAACAAATGGTTTTGTTGATTCAGTTGCTAAGGGTAAGATATTTGCCCAGATGCAGGAATTCCGATTCAAATATAAAAAAAAATGGTTGTTAAAAATCTATTTCTTTAAGGACAATTTAAAATATTAAAATTGGCTCATTTATCGACATGTTTTAATACCTGACAAAAAATTTAGAACTTCACTACAATTTTATCCAAACGGAACATACATATATAAACTACTATTTAAGTTTAAAAAAAAAAGTTAATTTCCAAGAGCATTTTGAAAAAGGATTTAATAAAATAAATCTGTTTTTCGTATGAACTATTTTTTGGTTAAAAAAAAAATTACAAAATTTTTAAAGCAGCTTTTTTACGTTTTTTCACTTCATTTAACAGCAATTTTAAATTGCGGTGTTTAGGTAGTATAAGTATATAAAATAAAAAAATTGCACGTCATATACGCAAAATTTTAGAATTTTTTAAAATTAGTTTTTACCGGGTAGAATTTTAAAGCCAATGTCGTTATTGGGTTTTCATAGTTACTAAGCAATGATTAATTTTTGGATTGTTTTGTTTGAAAACCAAACTGTACATTCGCCTAATTGCGGCACTGTCTTTAAATACAGAGCTCTGCAAGAGTTTGTACTGTGGCCTGGAAAAGAAGAGCTACGTAGGCCTACATACTTTTGTTCACTACTTCAGGTTCCTGAAATACATGAGTTTTGCTTTCCGCACAATATTTCATGTTCAAAAGGTGTGTTAGTGCAAGGTACATGCATACTTATAGACAACAGTTTCTAAAACTAGGACATAAATCTGCAAGCCCATAGACATACACACATATTAGGTGTTTAAGAGAGTTTGGGCTTATCGATATCGAATTTCCTGGTTTGAAGGTTTATGGTTTAATGAATTGAGCTTAGGATTCAAAATTTTAGGTTATAGAAGCTGTTAATTACCGTTATGCATTTGCCATGCACCTGCATACTATGCAGGGCATTATTGGGAAAATTGTGTCGATAAAATTAAAACATGAGATAACTTCGTAGTCGTTTTTTTTTCAGGCCGCATGATCTTGTAGAGTTGCGCTACCCATATTGATGCACGTATATTTTCAATTCATTTCTAGAATTTTATTATTTTAATAAATTGATGAGGGTGATGGTTTTTTTAAACTAAGTTTTATATGTACAGCTAACAAATTAAAAGTGAATCCTGTAAAAATATATTATTTCTCATGTCAGGTCATACATACTTTTATAAAGACTGTCGTTTATTTTTCAATAGATAGTAACTAATGGTAATTATTAATAGGAGTAAAACTCTGTTGTTATTTTTTTATATGCGTAAGTGTATAAAATTCCATTTTTGTAAATAATAATGTTACATTTCAGAAGTGTGCAATGTTTTGTATTATATTAAATACAATATTAAGGAAGTATGTTTTGTATTTTATTTTCCATCACTAGGATACAGTGGAGAGGGAGCCAAGGAGAAAATTATGAATATACAGTAAGTAGCAAAAAAGGGGCACGTATGGGAAAGATTTTTATTAAGCTTTAAAAAAATCTAAATGTGGTAGATAATTTTCTCCCAATTCTGAAAACAAAAAAAAAACACGTTAAAATAAATTTTAAAATCCTCAAGTATAATAAAAATTAAATGTAACTTTTTGCGAAGTGACTTTGCCCTTGTTGCTGAAGACAGTCATCATCCCACTTTGAGTGTGCCTGTATTTCTAAACGAACCGAAATTAAAAGAATTAACTATAGGACCCTTAAAATACAACTTTAAAAAGGCTGATTTTATAAGTTTGTATGCTGTGTTGTTCAATACTGACTGGCAATTCCTTGAAAGCTGCCGTAAATGATTTTTATAAACAAATTTATGAATTGCGATGTCTGCGTCCCAAAACAAAGAGACCCAAAAAATATCTGACTTGGTTTAACTTGCAAATAATAAGAGGTCTTAAACGGAAAGATAAGATCCGCAAAAGATATAAGAGCACAGGCAATACTGAGATTGGCAGAGAGTTCAGTCAATTGAGAACTAAAATTAATAATGATATAGAGCAAGTATATCGTATATATATTATTAAGAGTCAGAGGGATATCGGAGCATTTTGGCCATTCATAAATAATGTATGGTTCGCGTACCAAAAAAGATGTACTTAAATAATACAGAATTTAGTAAGGGTGAGGATATATATGATGCCTTTGCAAGGTACTTCATTAGTGTTTATGCGGATTCTCGATGTCATTACTGATGATGATGTAGTGGATGCTGTAAAAAACTTGAGGGCTGGTAAAGCTATAGGCTCAGATAATGTGCCATCATTCATAATTAAGGGGTGTGTTGACATATTTAGATACCCATTGCGAATTCTGTGTAATCTAAGCCTTAAGAGCGGCATATTTCCAAATGAGTGGAAAAGAGTAAAGATTTGCCCAGTATATAAAAAAGGAGATAGGTCGAATGTAGCTAATTATCGACCAATTGCGGTACTCTCGGCACCGGAGAGATTCGAGACTATAATTTTCAAAAGTATATACTCTTTGGTCAAGGGGAGCATTTCTATACATCAGCATGGCTTTATAAGGAGATCCACAGTCACAAACTTGGTGTTACGAATATTTCATAGGATAGATTGTAGTAGATAACACTAGTAAATGTAACACCTCTGTATAATCTTTGTTTATGCATAGTCAAAATAAATCTCAAGTACCTTAAATTAGTATTTTAACCTTATGCTTGGGATAATAAGTCTAGACCGTCTTTTGAATGTTTATTTAACTTAGTCCCTTATTTTATGGTAACATACCAGCTCTTGTATTGAGTATTAACGTTTTAAGATTCGAAAGTAGAATAAAATTGGCTGGCGAGAAGTTATCAGGCGTTTTATTTTCTCTCCGTCGTTACATTTCAGAAGTGAGGATACATATTTTTTATAACTAAAAAAATTTTTTTTTAGTTATTTTAATTTGCCCACGAGCGATAATGAGTCAGAATAATAGTAAAAGTGAGTGTAGTGTCGGTAGTGATACTGAGTGTCCCAAAACAACCAGACAATATTCAAAACATGAAAGGGAAAGAAATATTGAGAAGAACTGCAGAAATTACGAGAACGATTCTTCATCTGATGAAGAACAACCTGAGCATGCTACTTTAAATTTGAAGAAAGCAGCTAAAAAGATGAAAATTGAAGAAATCATTACAAGAAAAATATGTGAAATTATGGGCCAGTTTCAGCCAAGTTTTGACAATTCACGACCAAATAATTTTTCTAGTGCAGCACCTTCCAATTTAAGTTCAGCAAAAAGTGACATTGTTCCTGTTTTTGACCCGGAAGAAGGTGACATTAATTCATTAAATTGGATTAGTAAAATTGAACAACTTGGTACCATTCACGGCTGGAATGATGTAACTAAAGCATACTTCATGCAGTCTAAATTATCAGGAATTGCTAAACTGTGGTATAATGGCCTCTCAGACTACAACAAAACATGGGGAGAATGGAAGACAGCCTTACTGAGTGCCTTTCCAGCGCATGAAAATTTTGTGGATAATCTTAAAAAAATGTTGGAAAGAAAAAAGACTACAAGTGAAACAATGCTGCATTACTATTATTCTAAGTGTGTTTTAATAAGAAAATGTAATATATCGGAGTTTAATGCAGTATCATGTATTATAGATGGACTTCCTTTGGAATTTCAAGGAACGGCAAAATCGAGCAATTTTAGAACACCTGAAGAACTATTTCAAGGATTCTTGTGCAAAATAACGAGTGCTACGCCAAAATCGTTCGAATCGCCGTTTCGAAAAAAGGACAAGAATAACAAAAATGAACTAAAGTGCCATAGATGTAAAAAAATAGACTACAAGTGAAACAATGCTGCATTACTATTATTCTAAGTGTGTTTTAATAAGAAAATGTAATATATCGGAGTTTAATGCAGTATCATGTATTATAGATGGACTTCCTTTGGAATTTCAAGGAACGGCAAAATCGAGCAATTTTAGAACACCTGAAGAACTATTTCAAGGATTCTTGTGCAAAATAACGAGTGCTACGCCAAAATCGTTCGAATCGCCGTTTCAAAAAAAGGACAAGAATAACAAAAATGAACTAAAGTGCCATAGATGTAAAAAAATAGGACACATAGCCATAAATTGTTTCTACAAACAAAAAAAATCTGAGCCATCGAACCATCTTGCCTCTGGAATGACTGGTGACAATAGAATCGCCACAGCAGGACCTTCCGGATATAAACCGAAGATTAAAGAATGCAGCCATTGCAGTCGAAAAGGGCATGTCAAGGAAGAATGTTGGTATCTAAATCCTGCAAAAGTCCAGCTACTACAAAGGCAAGTACCCATAAATAATAGTTATATTGTTGATGTTTTGATAAATGACCAATTCTGTAAGGGATATTTAGACACAGGGAGTCAGATAAATGTGGCTGACTATTCCTTAGTAAATAAATTAAATATTAACTTGGAAACTTCTAATATTGTAGTTAAGGGGTTTGGAAATCAAGTTATTTTTCCTAAAGGAATGGGAATTGTTACTTTCAAATTTAAAGATTTCTCAATTAAATCAAAACTTCATTTTGTAGAAGCTAGTATGGGTGATATTGAGGTTATAATAGGACAACCTATTATTAACCATAAAAATGTTATGCAAATTCATGGGGATAGTGTAATTTTAAATAGATCACAAAATAAACAAAGTATCCCTATTGTCTTAGAGGAAAATATCATTATAGAGCCACAATCTACATGTATAATCCCTGTAAGTACCAATAGTAAAAAGTGTTTATTTGTTACACCGAGGACGTATGATTTTTCTGAACATTATTCTATTCCTAGCTCTTTATTGACCAAATCTAAAGATTTTCTTAATGTTACCAATACTAGTTTAAATAAGCTTTATTGGCATAAGGGTAGAATTGTTGCTAGAGGTGTCGAGATTAATTTCTTGCAAACATTTCCTATTTTGCAACCTGAAATACGTCAGGTTTGGTCTCTCAATTTGACAGATGTCAAAGTTAACGTCGAAGTTTTAAAAGAACCTCTTTTATCAACATTTTATAAAATGTTAAACGACTTTCAAGACTGTTTTGCTAAAAATACTTCAGAGCTGGGCTCGACCAATTTAATTGAATTCGAAATTAAGTTAGAAAAAAATGAACCTGTTTTCTATAAACCTTATAGATATTCAGAAAAAGAAAAAAATATCATTCGTAAAAAAAAAAAAATTACTGCTCTTGTTGAGCGTAAAAAAAAAATTACAGCTCTTATTGAGCGTAAAAAAAAAATTTACAGCTCTGGTTGAGCGTAAAAATAATTTACTGCTCTTATTGAGCGTAAAAAAAATTTACAGCTCTTATTGAGCGTAAAAAAAAATTTACAGCTCTGGTTGAGCGTAAAAAAAAATTTACTGCTCTTGTTGAGCGTAAAAAAAAAATAATTTCAGCTCTTGTTGAGCGTAAAAAAACAAATTTACAGCTCTTGTTGAGCGTAAAAAAAAGAAATTACAGCTCTTGTTGAGCGTAAAAAAAAAAAAATTTTACAGCTCTTATTGAGCGTAAAAAAAAATTTACAGCTCTGGTTGAGCGTAAAAAAAAATTACTGCTCTTGTTGAGCGTAAAAAAAAATTATAGCTCTTGTTGAGTATAATAAAAAAAAATTATAGCTCTTTGAGCGTAAAAAAAATAATAGCTCTTGTTGAGCGACAAGAAAAAAAAATATCAAATGATATACAACATATGTTTACACCTGCTACTTTTCTTTGTATTTTTGCAGGGCTCGCAACCGAATGCTTCAAGAAAAAAAGACGAGGACGTCTAAATGAGCAGGATGGCCGAATGTTACGAATATTTCATAGGATAGATTGTAGTAGATAACACTAGTAAATGTAACACCTCTGTATAATCTTTGTTTATGCATAGTCAAAATAAATCTCAAGTACCTTAAATTAGTATTTTAACCTTATGCTTGGGATAATAAGTCTAGACCGTCTTTTGAATGTTTATTTAACTTAGTCCCTTATTTTATGGTAACATACCAGCTCTTGTATTGAGTATTAACGTTTTAAGATTCGAAAGTAGAATAAAATTGGCTGGCGAGAAGTTATCAGGCGTTTTATTTTGGTTAATTTCACTCAGGACGTGTCAGATTGAATAAGCGAGATCAGGTGGACATTGTATGCGCAGACTTTGCCAAAGCCTTAAAGCTTAAAAAAGAGTATGGATTTCATTTTCGCCTTACTGATTTTGTTGCTGACTGTCTTTCTGACAGGCAGCAGCGGGTGGTTCTCGGGGGATTTTCTTCGATGTCATTTGTTCCTACTTCTGGAGTTCCTCAGGGATCCAATCTCGGTCCATTGCTTTTCCTGCTTTTTATAAACAGTGTTACTGAAGTTATTACGAACGATTCCTCTTGTTTGTTATTTGCAGATGATCTAAAGATTTATAATAATGTGAGTACAATTAATGATAGCAATGACTTACAGAAAAATATTGATAATATAGTTAAGTAGTCAAATGATAATAAGCTCTATTTTAATATTAGCAAGTGAAATGTGATGTAATTTTCTCGTAAAAACTAATTAGTTTCCTTTGAATACAATATGCAGGGTGGGGCGTTGGATCGTGTTAGTGAGGTGAGGGATCTTGGAGTGGTATTCCATCCTAAGCTGACATTTAACAATCATGTGAATTTGATTACTAATAAGGCCGCTAAGGTGTATGGTTTCATTATGAGAACTACAAGACTTTTTAATAATCTAAATTGTATAAAACAAATGTATATTTCACTGGTGAGAAGCATACTTGAATATGCATCTAACCAATGTCATAAGCATTCCATGCAGAGTATTCAGAATAAACTTGTTTGTTACATGTATTTTAAGAAACAGAATGTCTATGATGCACGTGTTTCTCGGACTATGTTGTGTGATAGGTAAAATCTTGCAAGTTTGGAATGTAGATTTTTTATGTGAATACCTTCTTCCTATATGGTGTCGACTACCGTAGGCGCTATTCACTATGGATACCCTAACAACAACAGATATAAACATTGACGTTTCCAAAATTCAGACAATCTTGAAACACAGTATCAAAGAGAATTGTCATAATATTCCACACAGATTTCTTGAAACTGAAAGGCGACAAACAGGAAAATTAGATATAGTACAAAAGAATGCAGGTCACATTGAGAAACAGTTTTTATAAATTGTTATGTTGTTTTTTTATTATGGACACTGATTGGCTTTCTAAATTGGTATTAAGTGAACAGTTTCTTGTTGACATGTTGTCGAATGTCTTATCTGCATTAAATTTTGGCATTATATTTGCATTTGCTCTGCTGCATCCGATCCTGCTCCAGATATTGCTCTCAAAGACATGCTTCCAATACAAATGACCTATCTCCGAGATACTGACAGACACACCTAGAGGAAGTCTCATTGGAAAGACTGTTCACGTACAGAAGTAACAAAATAAGACCCAGTATAGGGCCTTCTACAGCACCCTCTTCCTGATAATAAATTGTTGCCCGTCTGAAATATGATTTCAGCATTAAAGCGCAAGTGCCTCTCAATCCATGGTCCCCCATTCTAGAAATCAACTGATGATGAATAGTGCCAAATACTTTTGACAGATCATTTTAGTACAATTCCTTCACTTTGTATGAAATAGTCGTCTCTGTAAACCCATTGTGTCTAAGTGCAAATTAATTATTGGATAAAATATTGTGTTGACCTAGGCAGGGACGGATCTATGGAAGGGGGGGGGGGCAGGTGATCACCCCAAGAGCTTCGAATTCAAAAAAAAAATTTCGCTGTCTTTATACTCAAGAGACTCGAGCTCCAAATCAACATATAACAGCGAGGTCCACATTTTCAATACATTGAATAAACGAATAGACTCGCCTGCCTGCTGCATTGTGACCGTGAATCTCGCTGAAACCAGGTAATGTGATTTTGATAGCTTGGACTTATGGCTCGTGAAATTAATTCTGCCAACTCGCTTGTCATACTGTACTGTCTTGTATACGAGCGGGGTGGGGTAACTTCGATCTTTTCTTTGTTCTTGTGACATAACATAACTAATAACCTTACTTGCATATTATAATATATATATATATATATATATATATATATATATATATATATATATATATATATATATATATATATATAGTATGTAGAAAATTTATTAGCAAAGATTATAATAATTTGAAATAACTCTTGCTCATCAACAGGCAAGCTTTAGTGGTACTTTGAAGATTATAAACTGTAGTGATATCTTTAAGTAAGATGCCCATTTACTATTGTCTCTTTTTATATTGTAATTTATTAAAAACTGTTAAATAATACAAGTTATAAAGAATAGTTTTATTCCATGTAGTGAAACTAAATAAAACAACTGGAAATCCTGGAAATGTGGCAAAATATTGATTGAATAGGCATAACGACAAAATTTAAATATCTAACTATAACAATTTAGCTTTTTGAATTTTTTTTTTCAGTTAAAAATCAATTTTATGTACGAACAGCCTAATAATAATTAGAGACCCGCTGGCTAGTTGATATTTTATGTTTGAGTATAAAAGTTAGTTCTAAGCAACTTATTTTTTTAAAATAAACTTGTAAACAAAAATCAAGTTCTTACCCTTACCCTGTATGTGGAAAGATCGTTCAAATTTATTTTTGTGTTTTGATTTCACGATGTGCAGAGGCTCTACTGCTTTATAAAACTTTTACGCATATGGTGCAACAATTCTGCCGCCCACTGTACATTCTCTGTGGCAGAAAATATACTGCATTTGTAGAATATTTTGTAATAAATGTTGTTTCTTTTTAATTTAATGAAAAGGCAACTCTTGTTAAGAATTTTCTTGGTAGAAATCAATGTTGAAACTGTAATTTTTAATTGCCTTTATCATAAAAAGTGATATATTCCCATATAAAAGATACACATTTTTAAATTTCAAATAAAACAATATATTTTTAAGTTTCTTTTAAAATATAATTCTTTCAATATTTTTTTGATATTCATCGGTAACAGTTATTCTTTGCAACGCAGCTACTTGCTCTTGTACTAGTTGGGGATCATACGTGGCCATTTCTTTATAAAATTCTACTGCAGCAGCCTAAAAATTTTGTAATATGTTAGCTCTACCAGACAGTGGCGTTATGTAAAGTGAAGATTGACTCTGGCGCCAGCTTTCGGTCTTCTTTGAAACTGAATATACAGGGTTCTGCAAGTATATATTAAACTTTCGGCAGTGTATAGAAGGCGTAAAAATAAACCTTAGTGTTTTATATATTTGGTTGCTATTTAAGGTTCGCGAAATATGACAATGCATTTTAAGCTTCAAGTCCCTGTCCTATTAATAGAGTGGCAAAGTTTTAAATCATGCCTAGTTGCACGCGATGTTTATTCCGCCGTTTCGTCGCTTTGGTGACCGGTATTAAATAAGTCACTGACAGAAATTATGGACCTTAGGTATAATTCTCAAAATTGGAAGCAGTACCTCAGAAGGTACAAACACCACAAAGGGTCTCAAACAGGGATGTTGTCTATTCCCTACATTATTTAAGACACCTCGAACAGACGCTAAAGAGCTGGAAAAGAAAATGCAAAAATATGGGCATGTCGATTAACAACAACACACTGTCTTTTGCAGACGATCAAGTACTCATAGCGTAAAATTACGAAGATATGGAATATATGACGAGGAAATTAACCGAAGGATACAGGAAATAGGGAACGGACATAAACATAAGAAAAAAGATATATATATATATATATATATATATATATATATATATATATATATATATATATATATATATATATATATATATGTGTGTATTGGTGGCGAACAGAGAGACCTGATACTGGAAGACAATCAAGTATTTAGACACTGCGACAAGCACAAATATCTAGGACTAACCGTCACAAAAGACGGAGGTATAGACAAGGGAATAGAAGAAAGAAACAATCAAGGAAGAAGAGCCATCACAACCCTCAACAGTGTACTGCGGAAACAAACAATTTCCAACACAAATAAACACCGAATATACAACACGATTGTCGAAAGCATAACTACTTATAGCTGCGAAGTATGGACGCTGAAAGAGCGAACCAAAAAGAAACTAGAAAGAGAGGAGGCGCTCAGCCCGAAGATCCAGGTTGGAAAGAATTACCAACGACAGAATCAGGCAAATTATGAATGTACAGCATTCAATCGTAGACGAAATTGGAACTCAACAGTTGAGATGGTATGGACACGTACAGCGAATGCCAGAGGAGAGACTGCCGAAACAGATCTTAGAGTGGGCACCCCATGAAAGAAGGAATCAGTCGAGAGATGAGGGAGAGAGAACTGGAAGAGAATCTGGGCAGACCGGCGATTGGGTATCAGAAGACATCAGTTAATAACAAAGAGCTTAAATAATTTCGTATATGTAATATCTGCTATTACTAGGGAATGTATTGTTCAGATTTTCTCGAAAATAATTGATTTTTTTCGAAATAAATGTAAAATACTTTTTTTAGAAAATTCTTTATGGTGTCTAAAAAATCGAGTTCTAGCTTTGAAAACCGACACCTGTTAAAATTTTGGGTCCACGAGTTTGGTAGCGGGTCTGGCTTTTTAAGTAATATCAAGAGTCTTTTATGGCCTGGATTCGTAAGTCTTAATCAGTTATACAATATGATCCAGGCCCAGCCCAAAAGATAAATCACTGAGCGCCTTTTTTGAGCTCTATATTTCCGTCAGAGGGCACCTTAGGAAATAAATTATACTAGGTGTCCAGGAATGGATTTCCCTTTTTAAACTTGAATAACTTGGCAACAGTGTAACGTAGCAAGGTCGGGTTAGCGTCGTTCGGTGCGGATTATTTAGTAAAAATGGAGCGTTGGTCAGGTGTGCATCGTGCGTTCATTATTGAGGCATACTTTAAGAGTAACGACTCGCACACAATTGCAAGGCGAAGTTTTTGTGCGCACTTCAATATTAGACGTGTGGAGGACGCACCATGTAAAAATTTGGTCACATTGTGGTTGAGGAGGTCTAGAGAAACATCGTCAGCTGTAAATACGATAGTCCGTGGTCGTCCAAGGACTATAACTACTCCCAACAATGTTGAGGCTGTGTGTGCTGCGATAATTCGAAATCCAAATGGATCTGTTCATAAAACATCACAAGTGATGCGAATATACAAATCGTCTTTTCACCCAATTTTAACAAGAGATTTGAGAGGTTTCATCCATACAAAATTCAAATAGTGTACAAATTAAATCCAAATGACTTTAGAAATCGTAGTTCTTTCGCCGAAACAATGATACACCATTTCTTTGCAAACCACCAAATTAACAATATTCTGTTCAATAACGAGGCGTACTTTCACCTATCAAGCGCAGTTAATAGGCAAAGTTGTCGCTATTGTGCACCAGATAATCCAAGGCAAAAACACGAAAGAACCCTACATAGCCAGCCCAAAAATAACTGTGTGGTGTGCGATGTCGGCTTCAGGAATTATCGGTTTGTACTTTTTTGAGAACTGATGCGGCGCATAATTCCAGACTATATATAGTGATCATTATTTTGCGATGCCTCGGGAGTTTTTGGTACCTCAGCTGCAAGAATTTGCTGGCATTAATCAGGAGATATAGTTTCAACAAGATGGAGCCACCATACAACCAGCATAAGCGTCTATGGAAGTCGTTCGAGAATTACTCCCGGAAAAGGTCATCTCTCGCTTTGGAGACCTGAACTAGCCAGCTAAGTCTCCCGATCTCACCCCATTGAACTTTTTTTTTTGTGGAGATACCTGAAAAGTAAAGTTTATATTAATAGACCTATGACTCTGCAAGACTTAAAACAAAAGCAAATTTTTTTATTAGCCTTTTAAAAGGGACATTCATTCCTGCACACCTGGTATAAAACACTCAAGATTATTTTGACGTCTTTTGACACTGCCGAGAATTTGACATACACTTACCAAACACCCTATATTGATTTGGAATTTTTTGTAACTATGTTTGAATACCTGAAGTTCTTGTGGTTGTTTATTAGATAAGTATAAGTAAACACTCTCCATCATATCCGTAATTATATTTCCATCCAAATCAAGGTAATACAAAATGGCTCCTAGGCTTTTTAAGATTTCTAGTTGAAGTTTATAGTTTTGAGTGTAACGGTAAGCGGATCCTTTATCTTTCAGGTAACTCGATTTAGCTGATTTCATTAAATGTTCTTTAATATTAGGTAATACTTCCCTAAAAATTATTAAATACAGTACCATGACAAACAAATTATCCATACTTTTATGCAGGTCGCTTTGTCCCATCATCAGTTTTTAAACGGACGTTTCGGATTTCACGGCACATTATCAATTTCCAATCCAAAAATAAAATTAGAACTGCCTGGAGTATTCTTAATACCGAATGCAATGGGATCAAAAAGAATTATGACTTATTCCTAAAAATAGATGATCATATTCATAATGACCCAAAAGATATTGCTGAATTATTTAACAGACAGTTCAATGTACATAACGATTCAAACCTTAACCTTACATTTCAAACCGAAGTTAATTATCCTACAATATTTTTATCACCGGTAAATTCCGATGAAATTTTTCGAACACTTACGAGTTTACCTAATAAATATTCAGCGGGACTGGACGACGTGCCCGACGTGTTTTAAAAAATGTCGCACACTGCATAAGTAATCCCTTAGCAAACATTGTTAATGAAAATTTTGCCACACAGGTCTTTCCCACTAATCTTAAGACAGCCAAAGTGATTCCTGTATTTAAAAAAAGGGGATTGCCAGTGCTTCAAAAATTATAGACCAATCTCCCTGCTTCCAGCAGTGTCAAAGATATTTTAAACCGTTATATATACTAGAATATTTGAACATCTACAGACTCAGTATCTTGAGTAACAATCAATTCAGCTTTAGACCTAACAAATCTACCGAAATGGCAATATTCAATACAATTTCCTATATAAATGAAAAAATTGACACAAATGATAAAGTGGCAGGCCTATATTTTGATTTGTCCAAGGCCTTTGACACTGTGTGATCATAACTTGCTTTTAACAAAACTTCATGCATATGGGGTCAGGGGTGTTGCTGTCAATTTGCTGCAATCCTACTTATCAGATAGGCAGAAAACAGTCTGCTTTTCTAAAAATAATCATTACTTTTCAGATAGAACTAAATTTTGGCAGGGGGTACCTCAGGGCTCCATTCGAGGACCCATATTATTCTTAATATATGTAAACAATGTGGGAGATGGATTGGCCGCGGATAGTGTTTGCCAGTGTGCTGATGACGCATTAGTGATTGTAGTGGGCACTTCTATGTGCACCAAACATTGAAAATGCAGCAGTGATGTTCTGATAACAGTCTCACATTAAACGTAGATAAAATCGGTCTCATTCTTTTTACAAAACATGCCATAAGGTCTGAGTAACTACTTGTATGGCTTGGGGGTCGTTCTATAACTACTTTGCAACACGTTAGGTTCTTGGGTGTCCATTTGGATCCCTTTTTAAGCTATCATATCTCAGCTCTTGAGGCTAGGCATAGCAGTTTGTGTGGTGTGGTCCGAAGGCTTCGTGACTTCATCACTGCAGAGGCTTTTCTACATTGGGCAAATACAATCTCTTGTTTCTTAACGTATTTCTTTTTGGGGATCATCAAGAAAGGCTATTAATATATTTAAAATTTAAAAACGCATAATAAGATGCATCTTCCACCTACATCCAAGAGCTTCATTTCGACCATTTTTTACTCAGTTTAAGTTGCTTACTGTTCCCTCATTATACAGATCTTTAGTCATGCTTATCAGAAGGAATACGGAATTATTTCCGCTAAATAGACAACTTTATGGGGAACACATTGTTATGACTACCTACTATATGGCGATTAAAGCCGTAAGAATGTTACCAAGAGAAATCTGACTTATCGAGTCGATTAACTGCTTTAAGGGACGCGTAAATGAATGGCTGTCCGATAAGTGCTTTCACTCTTTCAATTTTTATGATTAATCTTTATAATATCAATATTTTTAACTTAATATTTTTTGTTTAGTTGGTTTTTCTCACGCTTTGGTTTTTTTGTGTAAAAATTTTATCCCTTTTTAAATTGTAACATCTTATTTTACAAACTGTAAAACTTGGTCCAGTTTAAACTGACTCTTTTATTACTAAGATTGATCTTTTTTAAATTATTTTGTATCTGTTTTTTTCTCCTTTTGTTTTCCTTTGTGTAAAGTTCTTATCGAAATGTCGATTAGTTTTATCTTAATTATAGTTAGATCAAAATATTTATAATTCTTAATGTTAAACATTGCTTTCTCTGACGTGGCTTTGTTATGTGATCATAATTTTGTTGGCAAGTAAAGCATATTATTATTATTTCCCTTTCTTAAAATTGTCTTCTACATTTAATGATTACAGTGGCTCTAAAATAAAAAATTGCAATCCTTTCGACACCACACCATATAATAGAGAGAGAAAGAAGAATTATTTTTATAGGGATACCCTCAACGATAGGATTTTTTAAATAAATAGACCATTAAATCTAGGAGCAAAACAACCTTTTAAAAAGGTAATATAAACGCCAGATCCGTATTTGAAAAAATGAAGTTGATGATGGTCCATAAAATTCGAAACGTCGGATTAGCAAACTAATGATACTATATCTATTGCTCGCTTCTGAGACGATTTGAGGAAAGTAAAAATGTTGACATGTGTATCGCCTCGAATGGAACAAATTTTGAAGAGGTTAACAAGGTATATACTTTAAATTACTTCTTTGCGACCGGCCAATTATAACTGAGAACGTCACTGTTTCATTGACTCATTTGCAATTAAATCATTTAATAAATAATTATATACTATAACTTACTTAGTTACTCTCATCCTTATGAAGTCTTTCGACAATCTGCCTAATGTCCTTAGCAAACGAATACTAAGTCTTAATGTTAGGGGATCACTTTCATCCTTAAACCTCTGTACTAGCGGAGACCAAATTTGGTGAACGACCGGCAGAAGTTCATCGTCCCAGTCTTTCAGTAATTCGATCCCGTTTTCCAATATATTTAACACCAAAATTTTTCTTGCTTGATTCTTCGATGGCAAAAAATGCAGACTTCTTCGAAGTATAGATGATGTCAGTTTTATGTGCACCGGTGATTCAGGTTTTTTGTATTCTTCTTCTGGAATATATTAATAAAGATTAGTAAATTTGTGGAAAGATATTACATCTACCAATGAGAAATAAGTACAAATATCTTTTAATCGTCTTTGAAAAGAAGAAGGTTCTAAATTCGAAAACTTTTTTATGCATGTACGTCGATTATACCAGAACAGCGATTTGAATGAAATTTTTTTGAAAAGTTGATGCTGGTGGTCGTTACTATGTGGTAGTTAATCATCGTCGGGAAATGTTTAAAAAGGAACTAAATTCATTCTTCAAACAATTAGCAACTTTAAACCAAGTCACAGTTTAAATAATTCAGTAGATCTCGTCCAAAAACTAAAAAACATAAAAACCCCAGATAACTCCATACTAGTTTCTTTTGAAATAAAAAGCATGTTTTCTAATATTCCAACAGATGAATGTTTTATACTTATCCAAGAAATCTTACAGAAACGAAATATAAATCCAATAGTTATTACTGAAATCTTGTCCTCTTTTGAACTTTGTTATCACAAACCTATTTCCAGTTTAATAACAAATTTTATTTACAAAATTCAGGCCTACCAATGGGTTCTCCTCTTAGCCCTCTCCTAGCAGACATTTTCATGTCAAATATAGAAAACAAAATTCTTAATTCCCCTTTAAGCAAAAACCATGTTCAGTTTTGGTACAGATATGTAGATGATGTTCTAGCATGTTTTAAAGGCACTACTAGACAGCTTGAGAAATTCTTACAATACATTAATAACTGCCATCCAAAAATTCAATTTACTCTGGAAACTGAAAATAACCATAAAACAAATTTTCTTGATCTCACCATATCTCACCTCAATAATCAGTGTAATTTTAAAATTTTTAGAAAACCAAAGCTTACAGGTAATACTATATCTAATGATTCTTTTCACCCCTTACAACACAAAATGGCTGCATACAATTCAATGATACATAGAGCATTCTCTTTGCCTCTCTCTGAAGAAGATCTTTAAGAGGAACTAAAATATCATTGAAACGATTGCAATATCAAACAATTTCTCCCAACAAACCATAAAGAAATTAATAACTAAAAAACAAAAACAACTAGCTTTTAATTCAATATATCCCAAAATAAAAAATTATACAGATAGTTCATCTTATATATCTTTGTAATACGGTGGTACCCTATCAGAAAACATAGCTAATACCATTTCCAAACATAACATAAAAGTAGCCTTTAAATCTCAAGACAATCTGTCCACTATCCTTTACAATGCTACAGATAAACTTAATAAATTTGATAAATCAGGAGTTTATAAGTTAAAATGTTCATAGCTTGTATATTGGACAATGGTAGAAGCTTTAAAACTCGCTTTTCAGAACACCGCCGATCATATAGACTACAAAAAACAGACTCGAGCTTTGCCAACCATTGCTTAGAACACAGCCACAGTTTTCCTGATTTGGGCAACACTGACATATTACATTATTCAACAAAGGGCCAAAAGTTAAATATTCTTGAATCTTTAGAAATATATAAACATAGTAAAAATAAAAATATAAATTTGCTTAATGACCAGACAGAACTTGGGTTTTCCCCGTTATTTGTTGTCGCCAAATAATAATTAGTTCCCAAAATTTAGTACCTCCCCTTTGTAATAATGTAATTTCTCAGGTAGTTTTTATTTATTGTTAAATTTTCTCATGTTTCTGTATTGAATACTTAGTCTACCTTTGTAATTCAGTTTGAAAATGACTCTGTGAGTTGAAACTGCAATCACTGTTTTCTTAATAAATTTTGTGGTATAAAACATAGTAATTCCTTTTTAAACATTTCCCGAAATTTTTTTGCATTATATTGGAAGTTACCGTGATGATTCCATATCAGTTTGGCCGATTACTCCGGAACAGCTGTACCGATTTAAATGAAATTTTTTGCGTTATGTTAAGGAAGTTTCTGCACTAGTCCCATATCATTTTGGTCAAAATTGGTTCAGTAAAATCCAAGAGGGAGCTGATAATATGCAAACAAAGAAACTAATTTTGTTCGAATTTCTTCAAAATTGGTATGGGAGAGTTTTCGGGGTCGCACATAACGAATCTGAAATTATTCTTAAAAATTCAATATGGCATATCCACCATTATGGTGGGATAAAAATTTTACATCGCTCGATTTTGTCCAAAATTTTTATAGGCGGTTTTTTGAGGGTGTAGATTACGAATTTAAAATTATTTTTTTAAAACTCAATATGGCAGATCCAATATGGCGGAATAAAAATTTTACATCTCTCGATTTTCTTTAAAATCAGTAAAGGGAGGTTTTTGAAGGTGCAAGTTACGAATTTAAAATTATTTTTGAAAAATTCAACATGACTGATACAATATAGCGGACTAAAAATTTACCAACTCTCGATTTGGCCTAAAATTGATATATCAAGGTTTTTGAGGGTGTAAATTACGAATTAAGAATTATTTTTTAAAAATTCATCATGGTGGGTCCAATATGGCGTGCTAAAAATTTTACATATCTCGATTTTGTGCAGAATTGGTATTTGAGGATGTAAATTACGAAATTTCGATTTTTTTGTTAAAATTCAATATGGCGGACTAAAGTTTCTACATCTCTCGATTTTGTCCAAAATATGTAGATTGGGGTTTTTGAAGGTATAAATTATGAAATTTAAAATATTTTATTAAAAATTCAATATGGCCAATCCAATATTGCAGACTAAAAATTCTACACCTCTCGATTTTGTCCAAAACTGGTATATGGAAGTGTAAATTACGAAATTTAAAATATTTTAAAAAAATTCAATATGTCGGACTAAAGATTCTACATATCTCGATTTTGTTCAAAATTGGTTGATGGGAGTTTTTCAGGGTATAAATTTAAAAAATTGGAAATATTTTTAAAAAATTCAATATGGCGAATCCATATGGCAGACTAAAAATTTAACAACTCTCGATTTTTTTTTTTTCAAAACTGGTACTGGGGAGTTTCTGAGAGAGTAAATAACGAATTAAAAATTATTTTAAAAGAATTCAATATGGCAGATGAAATATGGAGATTTAAACATTTTATATTTTCGAATTGTCAGAAATTGGTACTGGAGGGTTTTCGGGGACATAGATTAGTAGTCTATTAAATTATTTTTTTGGAAATCAATATGGCGGATTCAATATGGTGGGTTGAAAATTTTATATTATTTACATTTTTTCAAACTTTTTACAATTTAATATGATAGATACCATACGGGAGACCAAAAATTTTACATTTTTCCAATTTTGTTCAAATTGATAAAGCTAAAAAGCGAAAAATAACCATATAAATCTTTATATGAAACTGAAATTTTTGAAGTTGGCGCCAAATTATTACTAAATGAAACAAATAACTACTAAAGCGAGATACATAAAAGTTACGGAAAAAATGTAATTACAAATAAAGTACTTCTCAATCTTTTTATGGGGATTAAATTTTATGACATTATATACTTTAACATAATATTTACCCAGCTCCATCTCTTCACACTCTTCTTTTTCCTGCTTCTTCTCCATATCTTCCCTATACAAATCTTCGGCCGTTTTTCCCTCCATAATATCATCTGAAAAGTCTTCATTATAATTTATTCCACTAACTTTAAAGTCTTCATGTTCCATTTCCTTTTGCTCTCTAGACTTGAACGGCTCAATTACGACCTCTATTTCGAACCACCTTCTTAAACTAAGTATAAATATTTCAAAAATTTTGAGGTAAGTAGTGGCATACTTTTGTTTGAATCTATCACAGGAATGTAGAAGGACCTTAAAAACATAAAATTCAATCAGTTGTCCCGATATGCACCAACTTACTATGTATTCTTACTAAACTAAAAATACTCTTGATAAATAAGAAAAAACCTTCGAATGCAATTTTTAAAAAACCTGATTTTTTAGTATCAGTATGAAATTAAAAAAATGAACGGTAAAAATTCGTAAAGGGGGAAAAATAGGAAAATTTTTTTTTGAAAAAATTTCGAAATTTACCCCCTATTTCGAAGTCGTAGAACACGATTCTAATTTTGATTTTTCACTATTTTTCCTCACTTTCTCAGAAAACTCAAAAAATGAAACGTCACTTCACGAAGCACTTTTATTTCAAACTTTTTTATTTATTTAAAACACCGAACTTACGTATTTATTTTCAATGGAACTAATTAAAATATATTTTATGTGATACATTTGAATTATTTTTGCACGAATTTTGGCAAACCAATTTAGAAAAACTTGTATTTACAACGAAAAATCAAAAATCTGTCTCGGAAATGCCATCAACCGTTAGACTATCTAAACCAACCGTCAGATTCGCGTAAAAAGGTGCAACGTTGCCGGATGTAATTTTTTTTCATGATATAAACTATAAAACTTGTCCTCGGTCAACAACATAATTTAATTTTTTTAATGTTTAATACAGTTTAATACAGTTTATTATTAAAAAATCAAAACAAACAAAACCAAAATGGTACCCACCTCTAGATTTACTCTAATCCGAATTCAGTTCAGGTTTATCTTAATTTTGATTAATTTGGAAAACAGAAACTACCCTGAACAAATCTAAATTGACCTAGATTTATAGTTTCCTGGTATAAAGTATAAAATGTATCCATTACAGTTAACAACATAGTTTAATGTTTGTAATGTATAAAAAAGCATAAAATTAATACTAACCACCCAAAATTTTTGGTTAATTCTGGTTAGTACAGGTTTAGCTTGGTTTTGGTTAGTCTGAAAAACTGAAACCGACCTAGATTTATTAATTTAAAATGTTATTATCAAGTAGAGACTACGTGGAGGCCCGACAATCGCTGCCAGAAAAAGATATTGGGAAAGGTCTTCAGTTCAGGTTAGTTTCAGTTTTTCCAGACTGAACAATACCAAGCTAAACCTGTACTAACCAGAACTAACCAAAAACTTTAGGTGGTTAAAATTAATTTTACCCTTTTTGATACATTACAAACCTTAAACCATGTTGTAAGAAAAAAATATACGTGAATTTCAAAGAAATCATATTTGCAGTATGGCAACAGCGCGTACATCAAAAAGCACGCCATCTTTATGTGAACTATTACTTTAACAGCGGGGGCTATTTTGTTTTATTTGTTTTGATTTGTTTCTTGCAAATTTTCCTGATAAAAAACGTGAATAATTTTGCATTTTTATATAATACAGAGGCTTTTAACAGTGTGGAATTTGTGGTTGTAACAAAAGTTTAGCGATTTAGTGAAAAAAATTGAACCTAAAGTGAAAATTGATTTTCTTTGTTTTCTGTAAAATTGAAAAATAAAAATATGGAAAACAGAGGTCAGAATCGTGTTCTACAACCTCGAGATTTCAAAAAAAAAGTCGTTTCCTTAGATTTCACTCTTTACGAATTTTTACCCTGTGTATTATTATTGAACTAAAAATACTCTTGATAAATAAGGAAAAACCTTCGAGTGCAATTTTTAAAACAGCTGATTTTTTTAGTATCAATATGACATTTAAAAAATGAACAAGTGTACATATTCAGAGCAGTTTCATTGACAGAAAACAACTGTCTACTGAAAATCCCCACACTCCGACATTTTACATATAATTCTTTGAACCCCCTGTGTATTAAATTATATTCATAACACTTTGATTTTCTAAAAATAATATAAAAGACAGCTTTATCTCTATCTTACCTCCTCTACAATATTACTCATCGGTATCAACACCTCCTTATTGCTATATTGTAGAACAACCGATAGAACGTTTAACACTGTTTCCTTATCTTCTTCTCTTATCAACTTTCTCTCAACTTGGAATGAAAAGAAATTGAAGTTTGAGTTGATTAGATCAGTTACGTCTGCATATCCGCACGAACAAGTTATGTTATTAAGAGCCAATAAACCTGCTGCTCTTATTAAAGGATTACCACTTCCTAAAATTGTAAAAGATAGATAAGTACATTTTTCACAAAAAATAACTCAATATTTGTTCAATAACCACATTATCCATTATGTCGGGGAGCCCACATTCGCACTGCGAAAGCTGAAAGACAATCGTGAGCGATCAGACTTGAAAGAATGTTACCGTCTTCAAAAGTTAGCCTATCGTTCTATCTATTGTTCGGTCTCGATTACTGGCTTTAGACAGTTGTGGTGTTCTAATATTACCACGCACACGTAGACAATATTGTCCTGGTTGGGCTATTGCTTCGATCATATTCTATAGATTTAAACAATTGATGTGTTTGAAGGTTGTTTATGATCGATGGGGGAAAGGCTTTTTTGATGTTTGACAGATATAAACATGTTTACTTATCTTTTCTCTCAGTTTAATTGCTGGTCGTGACTCTTTTAAGTGTTAGAAATTACTGTAAATGCGAAGTTTGCAATTAATATCAACAAAAAGAGGATTTAAAAACTTATTTTTATTGGTAAATATTATTAGATATTGTTTACATATTGAAAACAACTAATAATTTAGGCAACCATAAATTCATGCTTTTATGTATTCTAGAATTGACGTACTGATTATGATATGATACTTGTATAAATAATGCAATTCAAAAAGTATAGCATAAAATGGGTACGTGTGTCCCAAGAAATAAAATATCTACTGTTTATTCAGACTTTTTCAAATATAAATAAAAATATTATTACGTTATTCAGCGTTCAAACAACCCGGCCCTAGTTCTGACGTTATGCTAATTCTACAGGGGTATGTTCGAAGGGCTATTGGCTTCGTGAGCATCCGGCTTCACAGCACAGGGCGCAGAACATGAACTTGACAGTTTTATATGTCAAGTTCATGGCACTAAAAAAACCTAAATATATGTTGCAACATTGTCATATGTCAAATATTCTCATAATACATTTGTATTAAATTTTTTTTGGTCTCGGTCAATAAACATGTCTTTTTGGTGTAAAAACAGATATAAAATTTAGCTTAAATAAAATTTATGAGTAGTTCAGGTAAGTTTCGCTAACTAAAACTAAATTAAAGCTGACTAACCTAAATGTATTAATTAAAAAATGTTATATTCCCTTTGAATATATACTACTGGAGGCAGCATTCAAAGCTCCATGCATTAATGGACAAAAAGAGAAAGAGAGAAAGCGAATAACAGTACATCTTATCGCAAATTATAGTGATAAGGAAAGAACAAAACTAAACGTTCATAGTGAGAGAGAGATAGCATGTACCGTTATTCTCCACCTCTCTTTCTGCCATGTAACGCACGCGAAGCACTCAATGCCACATTCAGTAAAATAAAAAACTCAGTTTAAAAATAAAGAGAAAGTGTAAGAGTAAAAAACTGTAAGGCTAATAAAAAAGAATTAGTAATTTGAAAATGAGTTTTTTTGGATCCTTTTCTTTAAAGCGTGAATAGAAATAAATATATGGATATCTCACAATAATCAAATGAAAAATGTATTCGGAGATTTTTTTTCAGTTTTTTAGTTGTTCTTTTTATTTCTTTCGACTAGAACAGTGCAAATTTATTGAAAACCGAAGCCAGTGTTCTACAACTTTGAAATTGGGAGAATGTGGAGACGTTTTTAAGAAAAAAGATACTTTTCCTAGATTTCACCTAAACCAAATAATTACCAAATGTAAAAGAAACACAAACTGCATCAAATTAATTATTAAGAAACCTGAAAAAAATTAACCCTGTAAACCGCAACTATGTAATATACGTTAAATAAATATTTACCTGCTTTTTCCAAAACCATATACAAAGTCTTCAACAAATATAGGTTAAACTTTTCCTTTAACACCACACTTACTTTCCCCACACCTTGTGTCAAAAGACAAATTATTATCACATTATTCTGAACTTCTTCCAAAGTATATTCATCTGAATCCAACAACCTTAGTATGTCACTGTGTGACGGATCTGTATATATATTTAATAGGTTTTTTATTAATGCCTTATGTTCCGTACTTTCGTTATTGAAACCTGTTAAGGGAAAGAAATATTAAAAATTCGTCCGAATGAACTTTATAAAGATGTAAAAGAAAATATTTTATTAAATTTTAGAAATAGTTTTTTGGTTAGTATTTTAAGCACCATCAAGTTTGGAAAAGTACTTGATAAATTCCCAAAAAAATCACAAGTTATTTTTAAAAGCTGTGACCTCTTTCTCGTAACACTAAAGCACTTTTGAAGAATTTGGGGCCTTTTTCAATAGTAATTGGTACGAGAGATACTAGAAAAGTTTACTTTTTGACAATGAAACAATAATGTGCTAATTTTATTTTAAAACCTATTCCCCTTATGTTGCACGCACTTGCCAGTTATCCTGCAGCGGCTTTGTTTTATCAAATACAAATTATTTCCATTGTCCTTCAAAATAAGCATCAATTTGCTCTTTGACCTGGCTGTCGTTTGCAAAATGACGCGTCCCCTGTGGGGCCTTTTCAATTTTATGAATAAAAAGAAGTCAAATCTGGATTATATGGCGGATGGTTCAAGGCTTGTAGAGGATGGGTTGAATTTTGGCTGTTTTGTGAACGCGCGCATGGTCGTGAAAAACTGACACATTCTTGTAATACAAAATAGGACGTTCTTAATCAACTGTATGTAATTTTGTTAATTTATTCTGTAGTAACCTTGAGAGAATGTGTAATTTATGTTCTCACCCAAAAGTCGTCTTACGTACAGAGAAATACAAAGAAAATTTTCAAATTGAAAAGATTATAGTCAGTTTATTACTTTTGGGTTACCTATCTGACTTTCCGGATAAAAAAAAAACTACAATTTATCATGGTTTAATACTAATAACAATAATACCTTTAAAATTACTAAAAGAGTGAGTAGTTTTTTTCTAATAATCATTGTCGGAAACTTTTAATTGTGGAAAAACTAATAGAGTTTTATATACTGTTTATATACAAATTATTATTATAAAGCTACTTAGGTTTTATCGCGAATTAAAATACCTAATAAACTTGCTAACGCCCTCTACGTACACGCGGCCAACCCTTCGCGAACTAATCTAAGAACAATAAAGATATATACAACGTTGCACATTTTCCTGTTGATGGAAACCAACGCCTGGGAGGGTACTAATCCGAATTCGCAGAGGTAAAGTTTCCGAAGAACGAGAAATTAAGTAGTGTTTTAAAAGAGTCATTTTCATTAGGTATAATGTCAACTCCGTTTAAGTTATGATCTCAAATTCGTCTAAGTATGTTTTTCGAGTTGTAATCTCGAATCTGTTCAAGATAATTGAGATTTAAAAACCATTTCTTCAGTTATCAACTTATACTCCATTTAGTTTTCTTTATACATCAGTATTTAAACCAGTGTGCCTAAGAAAATTTTATTCTAATATTTCTATTTACCTTTGGGACGAGTTAAAGTGAAGAGGGTATTTTATTTTATAAATATTCCATTGGGAGGGGCGTTTTCCATTTCGTTCCTTTTGAAACAATTTAGATAATTGTTTTATCGTTCATTTATATATTTTTTAGTCTTTTGAGCATCTAATTGAATCGTTAATTTTGCAAATTGGATTTTATCTTATTGGGTTTAAACTTAAACTAATGGTTTTGTTTTAATTGCTTTTTAACCGACTTCTGAAAGGAGGAGGTTTTCAATTCGTCGACTATGTATGTTTTTTTTTATGTATGTACACCGATTACTCCGAGCGGCACCGATTTGAATGAAATTTTTTACGTTATATTCAGGAAGTTGCTGCGGTGGTCCTATATTTTTTTGAACGAAATTGGTACAATAAAATCCAAGATGGCGCTGACAATATGGCGGCCAAAAAAAAAAATTTTGTCCGATTTTCTCTAAAATTGGTATGGGGGAATTTTTGGGGTTGTACCCACTGACCTCTACTATGGACTCCTACTCCTGACGGCTGTTAAAGCCAAAAAAGGGCAAAACATGGGCGAAAAAATGCGTTTTTACACATCGGGCGCCAGTCATACTTTCCACGTTGATCAGATAAGGGCATGCGCATAGGCGATTTCCTATTATCGATCGGTTGTTTCGTAGTGCCATACGGAAAGAGCACAATATCGGCTCAACGCCAATTTTGTGTTTATTTTTGTGTTTTTATTTAATATAATGGACTCCACAATGTGTATGGTTCCTTTTGCCAAAACAAGGGTAAAATACCAGAACTAATACTGAACTAACAAATAGATTTTCAAAGTTCGGTCCTGTCGATGGTCATCTGATCATTTTGTAGTGCGCATGCCGACATCTGATCTACGACGTTTACATTTTATTGTCGTAAATTTGCCGTTTTTGGAATTAAACTTTGCGGATCTAATAAATATTTTATCTATGATTGTACCCAACGAATCCAAAATTATTTTTAAAAAATTCAATATGGCGGATCCAATATGGCGGACAAAAAAAATTAATTTTGTCTGATGTTCTCCAAAACTGGTACAGGGGAGTTTTCGGGATCGCACATAACGAATCCAAAACATTTTTTAAAAATTCAATATGGTGGATCGAATATGGCGGACAAAAGAATCAATTTTGTTTGATTTTCTCCAAAATTGGTACGGGGGAGTTTTCGAAGTCGCACATAACGAATCTAAATTTTTTTTTAAATTTAAAATGGCGGATCCAATATGGCGGACGAAAAAATCAATTTTGTCCGATTTTTTTCAAAATTGATATGGGGAAGTTTTTGGGATCGCACATTAGGAATCTGAAATTATTTAAAAAAATAAATAAATATGGCGGATCCAAGATGGCGGATTAAAGATTCTACATCTTTCGATTTTGTCTAAAATCAATATTAGGGGAATTTTGTTAGTGGTAATTGCGAATTTAAAATATTTTTTGAAAAACTTAATCTGTCGGATTCAATATGGCGTCCTAAAAATTTTACATTTTTCGATTTTCTCCCAAACTGATATAGGGGGTCTTGAGGATGTAAATTATGAATTTAAAAATATTTTTTCAAGATTCAATATGGCGAATCCAATACAGGGGAATAAAAATTTCAACTTTTTTTCGATTTGGTTCAAAAGTGAGACTGAATCGTTTTTAAGGATGTAAACAGCGAATATAAAATTATTTTAAGAAAATCTAATATGTCAGATGGAATATAATGGTCTAGAAATTTAAAATTTCCGGATTTCATCTAAAATTGGTACTAGGGGGCTTTGAAGAGTTTAGATTTTTAGGTTAGGTTAGCATTTTTTCAGATCTGATATTATGGGGTTTACGTCTCAAGTTCTTTAAATATCGATATTGGAAGGTTTTTGGGCCTATATTACCAATCTATAACTAACTTGAAATTTAAGATATCCGTTATCTTTTACTATGACGGACTAATTATTTGTTTGATACAATTTCACTGGTATTTGGAGAACTTTAAGAATTAAAAAATTTTTAGTGGTTCATATTAGGGTGATTTACAACTGTGGATAAAATGGGTACTTTTTCGCCACCTCATTGCGAGGTACATTAATTTCGATTAGTACTTAGTTCAAATAATTTATGGATATCATAATGAATTCAAAACTAAAAATCGAAAAATAAAATTTTTATAAAAAAATTAAACCGACTTCTAAAAGTGCGCTAAAAAGTGAAAAATAACTATAAATTTTTACATGAAATTGAAATTTTTGAAGACGGCGCCAAATTGTTTCTAAATGAAATAACTAATTACTAATATATACAAATTATAGTACGAAAGCAATTACAAATAAAGCGTTTTTCATCTGTTTATGCGAATCGCATTTTATCAGGTATTAGTTTGGCGCCGACTTCAAAAAGTTCAATTTCATATAAAAATTTATAGTTATTTTTCACTTTGTAGCGCACTTTTAGAAGTCGGTTCAATTTTTTTATAAAAATTTTTTAATTAATAAAAATCTTTACGCATTGTCGTGAACCAAAAAAATATAACAGAAAAGTTCTGATCTGCTAGTTTAACATCACCTTTTCCTGAGCCTTAAAGTGTCAAAATTTTAGAATACCGGTTATAGTGTGTAGTATTATTAAGCTCTAATAACCTGGGGTCATTTAGTACTACAATTGCAAGAGCCTAAGTAGATCGAAAAGACTGTTAGAGTGCCTTTGTTACAGAATTAGAGGTAGTTTTATTATAGATTTATAAAAGAGCTACCAAATAATATGCGATAGTAGTAAATCGCGGGCTATACGGTCATACGGTACTAAAATAGCCCATCTTGCAGGAAACCACGATTTCATTCTGTCACATCTTTCGGCATGTATTCAATAAGAATAGCTCATGCTTAGTGCCGAAAGATGGTGATCATAAACTTATCAGTGGAAGACTATCTTTTTTGTAAGTGGAGAACACTTATAAGCCCTTTGAATGGACTCTGATTTTGTTTCTAGATCCCAGTAACATACCCAACTCGCATCGCCTATCACTATCATAGAGAAAAAGTTAGAGTCTGCATCCAAAGATTCCAAATGATTTTGAGATAGTTACTGTCAAAACAGTTCTTCATAAATATTTTTAGAACAATTTTGAAAACTCTACGATATATATATATATATATATATATATATATATATATATATATATATATATATATATATATATATATATATATATATATATATATATATATATAAATGGAAAAAGGTTGATACTATTAAACGTTACTAGGCAACACCCACCCAGTTGTTTCCATCATGGCTACCTAGATATTTTTTCCAGTATCCTTCGTACCTAATTTAAAAAACAATCGGTAATTGCATATTATCCTTGAAAACCAAGTAAAAAAATAGTTACTTTGTTTTCATCTACATTTCATACCTAAAACATGAGCGTTCATCAAAAAGATTGCCTCTTTCTTACGATCCAAATCATACAAAAACGTATCCATAAGGGAGTCGTATATTATTTCACAGCAATTATTTTGGGCCAATTGAATACACAATGCCTCGATTTTTGTTTTAACAGCATCGTCTTTAAAATGATGGAAATTGATCCAGGGAGATCGAAAGTCTGGCTCTAGATTTAAATCTAAAAAGATTAACATATTTAGTAATTTTTATTAACTGTACCAAATGTTATTTAAGTACATAATTTTTATTTTGGAACGCATCTGACTTATTCATTAATTAAAATTGACAATGCACGAGTATAAAAAAGTATTTTTTTTTTTAATTTTTCACAATATATTACATTTTAGCTCTTGTCCCCTAATTTATAAACATATATAATGAACTATTTAAGAAAATGCACAACTTCAAATAATTGCATTAAACGATAAATAAACAGTTGTTTTATATTGTCATGGTACATGTACTTATTCACACTATCGGATGTTTAGGGTAGGGAAATTTGGGAAATTTTACAATTAAAGTGGCAATATTTTCCAAAAAGTTTGGCAACAGCGGCTCAAAGTACTGAGAGAAGAAGTTGATTTAACGTAAAAATGACACTGATAATTCATATAGTGAGTTCAAAATTTCCCTAGACTGGTAAATTTTTGTTGTGTCCGTACGTACTAACCCGACGTCGCTGAATTTATTATTTTACTGTTAATAATTTAGTGTTCAAATTAATACAAAAAAGTCTGATGTTCCTATATAAATAATTTTAAATAAAATTGCGAATAATTTTAAGTCCAGTCTTGATTTTATACCAATGTGATACCAACTGAATAAAGTTATAAAAACTAGAATCATTCAGGTCGATCTCTAATGTCATATGTCATTTTTCAGTACTTTGGTTGTACAAATCCTGATATAGTATGCATTATATTGCATTTAAATACATTATGTTTTAAAGTATCAAGGTAGGCTGTGGTTGTCAGTAACAACTATTTCCAACAATCAAAACAAATGAACTAATATTAATGTCAGCTTTCAAGTACAGAATGGTCATGCATCAAAAGTAAAGAAATATTTTAATATTTTCCTGAAAAAGTTTTTAGTCAAATTAAAGAATAAAATAATTTTGTACAGTTCATAATAAGTGCAACAAACATTTCGGTGACTAAAATGTGGTCGGACTTGCATTGTCTTTATTTTTACGACGTTTCGATTAGGTTGTATCTCTACTCGTTATCAAGTATAAACTGAATGTTTTGTCTTAAGACCACGAGCTTATATATAGGGACTGTGTCCATTGAAGCGCAACGTTTTGCTTCACTGTACACACCTCAATGATTTGATGTTACAAAGTAGTGGTTGCCAAAGATTAGGTATCTCAACACTCGGTTTACTGAAGATTCCATTATTGTTTTTAATGTATGCTACTTCCATAAATTTTCTTTTTTTTATAAATTGGGTTCCATATATATTGCCGCAGCCTCAGACCATCTCATATGGTGTTGTTTATTATTAGAACTTCAGTATACAGAAAGCCAACACATACTGGACAATATCTTAATCATAGTTCTAATCATTCTGTTATAACAAAACGAGGAATTATACGCAACCTCTATAATCGCGCTATATCTATATGCAATAATACCGAATCATTGGAAAAAGAGGTAGCAAATATTAAATCCGATTTACAACAGAATGGTTATCCTTTGAGACTAATTGACGATGTTATAAATAATTTTAGAACAACGAACACTGGACAGCACGAAACACATTCCTTCTTCACAATTCCGTACATTAAGGGAACGTCGGAGAAAATAAGACTAATTGCAAGTAGTTATAATATAAAAACAGCCTTTAAATCAGGAAATACCCTTAAAGTCATTTAACAAAAACAAAACCTAAAACTACCGATAAGAAAGAATGTGTTTATATAGTTCCATGTGAGTGTGGTGAAATATATATTGGAGAAACTAAACGACCGCTAGAAGTTAGAATTAAGGAACATAAAACACATACACAGAAAGGGGAAACGTCGAGATCAGGTATTGCAGAACACTCCTGGGATAAACAACACCATATAAAATGGTCTGAGGCTGCGGCAATATATATATATATATATATATATATATATATATATATATATATATATATATATATATATATATATATATATATATATATATATATATATATATATATATGGAACCTAATATATAAAAAAAGAAAATTTATAGAAGCAGCTTACATTAAAAACAATAATGGAATCTTCAGTAAACCGAGTGTTGAGATACCTAATCTTTGGCAACCACTACTTTGTAACATCAAATCATTGAGGTGTGTACAGTGAAGCGAAACGTTGCGCTTCAATGGACACAGTCCCTATATAAGCTCGTAGTCTTAAGACAAAACATTCAGTTTATACTTGATAACGATTAGAGATACAAGGTAAGCGAAACGTCGTAAAAATAAAAATAAAGGCAATGCAAGTCCGACCACATTTTAGTCATTCTTCAACATTGTTTACAACCTTCAAACAAACATTTTGGTGCTGAATTAATCATGACAAGAGGCATTCTAATTTCGAAAAAAGCAGAGTCGTAAATGCATTTTTGAAAGGTTAAAAATAACCAAATTTTAAAACTGTTTACTTTACTCATAGACATATAAGATACAGTATAGATCCCACAGCCATATTTTCTTCAATATTCTACGTGAAGTCATGGCAAGCACAGGAAGTTTCTCATGCCAAGAGAAGTATTTTACATAAAAATATAAACTAAGAATAAAAAACAACACCATAAAACGTACTTAAAGTAAAGTTCAATCTAATAGACAACCGCATGGAAATTTGATTTGGCAGGCATGTCTTCTGTCGCATGTGGTATAAATGGAATAATCTGGGACGGTAATATTTCTAATATTAAATTTTCCCCCAATGTAAAACAGCGGGTCGTGAGACAAGCAAGGTCACGAAATTTGTTTTTGGCGGGAACATCTTTAGTCGCATCTGATTAAGATGGAATAATCTGTTACAGATCTCTTCGCTGAGGAACAACCGTGAATGGACAGGAATACACAGTGCTGAACAGCTATTCAGAATAGCAGAGAGCCGTGATCACCTCGCCATTGCATTTACCAACATCAGGGGGACCTGACACGGCACAGGAAGAAGAAGAAGAATCTTTTACGGTATTTTTTCTAATTTTCAATTTCTCCCAGTGAAATATAGCGGGATACGAAGCGAGCAAAGTCATGAAATTTGGATTTGGCGAGGACGCCTTTTGTCACATTTGTAGGATGAAATAATCTATGGTTTAAGCAATAACAAACAAGACTAAAATATGCTGTAAATTTAATATATTATATCTACCTTTCAGAGTATATTCTTCCAATAGGCTCACATTTGACTTTTCAAGTTCAGACACATGAAGTAGACTTTGTGTCAGTTTTTGCAGAGTTGTCGGTGATAACAGGACATGGTTCATTTTATGCTTTCCAAATAATCCGATATAACCCATGAGCAAATTAAGAGCAGATATTTTTTCCGAATCATCTACAGGAAAAATTAAAGTAATTATTATTTCGATTAAGTGAAATGTTGGAAAATCGCGTTTCTTTGAAACAATTTCCACATTTACCCCCTACTTCGAGTTCATAGAACACGATTCTGGTCTCGGTTTTCGTCAATTTTTCTTTAGTTTTCCGAAAAACATATCACACTAGCATAAATAGAAGCTTCTGTATTATATAAAATTGCACAAATTTGCACTTTTTATCGGAAAAATCAAGAATAACGATCAAAAAACAAAATCGACCGTGATATCTGTCAGCGACGAAACTTATTCGGCAGAATAATTTGTGCTGTTGCCAAACATACATACGATTTCCGTAAAATACACATATATTTTATATTAAAGCCGTAAAGAGAAGGGACCGAAAGATATTTTCTCTTTTTTGATTTTTATATTACGCACAATTTTCCCTCTAAACATTAAAGGCTCAAGTCATATGTGCACTTGTCTGTTCGCCTTGATTATTTTTATATTAAGCCTGATTTTCTCTCCAAATATTAATTTGATAGTTTGTTTTTTTGGTGGATTGCGTTTAAAGCCTAAACGAGGGTGGCTAATGAATGAATTAGCATTAGGTTCAGCGACCGTGGGACAAATTTTTGCCGGGAAGTTTGCTGAGTTACAATTATAGCAAATTTCGTTGATTCCAATAGTGAAGCCCACACTCAAAACATTGAAAGGACATGAAGGAATATACGTGGAAATGTTCTACGATTTGATCAGCGCGAAAAACACTTATAAGTCTACTTAGAGGAAAATTGGTTTCGGAAAAAATATTCCTTCCACAAAAACGTGTACCATGAATAAATACATAGGGCAAATTTATCCCCCCACTTTTAATGAGAATGAGGAGGGACATTAATAATTTGCTCTTATTGGGTAGGTCTTTATACTGCTCATTTCTTCAATTGTCCTGGTGCCAAACAATTCCCTCTTTCATCGAATTTATAATCTTAATTCATTTTTATACATCTTGGCCTTATAATTTTAGTAACCGTATTATTTTTTGCAGCCGATATTAAACCACCTGCTTCTCTATTAACTCAATCCTCAATTTTTACAAAACAAACCCTCGTTTTCCTAGATTTCACTTAATCGAAATAATTGCCAAAATTAAAATTATATCTAAATTTCATAAATATCAGTTATTTCGTGCCGCTGAAATTAAAATATTTAATACACAAAACTAGATCAATATTGGAAGTTCTGGTAACTATATTTATCTTACCTACACTATTAAACTTCCTGGGTAAGCTGTTCACAGCATTATAAAAACCTTCCTCCAAACTTTCAAAGGTGAATTTTAAATTATCTGACGATAATTTACTTGACAAATCATTCATAAGTTCACTACTTCTACTTGCGATATCAGATTCCTCATCTTGTGAAAGAATAATTAAAATTTCCATTATAGTACAAATTGACAGAGGCATTGTTCTACAAGCATAAAAACAAGCCGATAACTCTAATAATTGTTAATAAATACAATCCAGTTGCGTTATGAGCCAGCACGCTACACACCATAAAGAATTAAATAAGTTAAATTCAATAAGAAGCACCAGAGTTTAGGACATTATTAAATCAATTCAAGGCAACTCTCCTTATGCCATTGTTTTCAAGGACAGCAACAAATTCTTTATGGAGCATAAGTATCAAATGCTTTTGCCAAATTTAAAAATACATTTTTTATTCATATACGTTAGTAACAACTTCAGTTATTAAACTACACATTACATTAACTATACTGCACCCCTCACGGAATTCAAATTTGTAAGGGAGTCATGTCGGAAAATTGGCTTTTCCGAGGTTTTTCAGAGTATCCGACTATTAATCTTACATGTCATTACGTCAGTGTTTGTGAGATATATCAAATAAATAAATAAAATCGTATACCGCAGTATTTTGTGCGACGAGAACTGCACGTTCTCCACTCGGGTGTACAGTGGACACTCGGGAACACCCGCTGAATCATGCCTTCTTGGTTTAAAATTATAAGTGAGGCAGGCTTATATGTATATGGTATATTACCATCCACTTCCTTACTAATATCCTACAGACAGTCGCAGACCCGATAAGCACAGGCAGTATTGCTTCTTCCCTCGTATCCCACCATTATTGGTTGACATTGTCGCGGACTCGATAAGCACTGGCATTATAGCCCCATTCTTAATGTCCTACCAACGCTGTTGTGGACCCGACAAGCACACGAAGTGTCACTCTTTTCCCTATATCCTACCGATGTAGGTCGACATTGTCGCGGACCCGACAAATGAGAGCAATGTTGTACCGTTTCGTTCTATCCTACCGACATCTATACACACACGCATAAAGTCGGCGCCAAATTATATCGTAATGACCAGGAATATGTTTAACGACAGATGTCATTCTTAGGGATGTATAATATATGTCGTCCATAGCCACCAATCGTTGCTACGGTTACCATTGCCGTTTAATGTATCGCCGTGTGCAAAGACGTCGTTTATAGTAAACATAGCTGCCGATCGACGTCGGGTTACCGCGAACGTATAAAGTACGAGAATGAAAAAATACTTGCAAGATGGGAGGAATATATGGGAGAATTATTCGATGAAGAACAGCAGACAGAAACAGATGTCCTTGGATTTTCCGGACCAGAAATAACACTCAGCGAAGTAACATATGCAATAAAACGACTAAAAAACAATAAGTCACCTGGGCCGGATAATATACAATCAGAAATACTAAAACTATTTGAAGATGACCAACTTAAACTCCTAACAAGTCTACTTAATAAAATTTACGAAACTGGCGAATTGCCTGGAGATTGGCTAGTTTCCACCTTCATTCCTCTTCCTAAGAAAACAAATGCTACCAGATGCTCTGATTACAGAATTATAAGCTTAATGAGCCATGCGCTGAAAATCCTCAGTATCATTCACTCTCGAATATATAGAAAACTTGAAGAAAACGTTAGCAATGTTCAGTTTGGCTTTAGAAATGGACTTGGAACACGAGAAGCTCTATTTTCTATTCAAATTTTGATACAAAGAGCTCGGGACGTAAACTGCAATGTCTATGCATGTTTTATCGATTTCGAGAAAGCATTCGACAAAGTGCAACATCACAAACTGCTTCAAATATTAAATGAATCTGGTATCGATAACAAGGATTTACGCCTTATTAGAAACCTTTACTCACAGCAAAGGGCGACTGTACGTGTAGACAACGAAACATCACAAGAATTTACAATAAAACGGGGAGTTCGTCAGGGCTGTATTTTATCGCCGACGTTATTCAATGCGTATTCGGAAATGCTGTTCAGGGAAGCTATCAGTGAAATGAGAGAGGGCATAAAAATTAATGGTGAAAGCATTAACAATTTAAGATATGCAGACGACACAGTTCTGTTGGCCGATAATGCAGAGGATCTGCAAACACTAATAGACAGCGTAGTGGAAGCCTGTGAAAGATACGGCATGAAATTAAACTGTAAAAAGACAAAAATCCTTATAGTAAGCAAAAATGACGAAATACACCACCAATTTAGAGCAAATAATGAAACTTTGGAAACTGTTGACAAAGTTACGTATCTAGGATGCAGTCTGAACAGAGAATGGGACCACTCACAGGAGATTAGATGCCGCATAGAGAAGGCGAGAGCTGTCGTCAACCGCCTCAGAAAGATCTTGTGCAATATGCACCTGAACATTGATATAAGAACACGAGTCCTGAGATGTTATGTATTTTCAACTCTTCTATATGGAGTGGAAGCCTGGACTTTGACAGAAACAACATCTAAACGACTGGAAGCCTTCGAAATGTGGTGTTACCGCCGCATGCTCAGAATTTCATACATCCATCATGTCACAAATAACACCGTGATGCAACGTATGAAAAAAGACCCAGAAATTATGCGCAATGTGAAAATCAGAAAGATATCATACTTAGGGTATGTAATGCGCAATGAGAAATACCAACTAATTCAGTTAATTTTGCAAGGTAAGATAGAGGGTAAAAGAACTCAGGGTCGCCGACGAACATCATGGCTAAGGAATATCAGACAATGGACAGGAATGACGACGGTACATTTATTTAGAACAGCTGTCAATAAGGTCATATGGGCCAATGTGATTGCCAACATCCACAGAGGATAGGCACCAACAGAAGAAGAATAAAGTACCGCCGCCAGTCGACTAAATGGCATGTCATGAATATCACGGTCTAAGCATACTCTCGCCTTTCAGTACCCTCCGTGTGTTTATTGTTTGTTAGGATTTTCTCTTTGTTTATTAAGATTGGTAGTTAGTTTTAGGCCATATTGTAAAGTATGAAATACAAGAAACAAGATGTTAAATTTAAAACTGCTTATTTTATTACCTAGCCCTATTTTAACTTTTCAAGAATTACTCATTGGCAACCGGCAGCCAGGGATTAAAATGCGTGAATGATCTCTGCCTTGTCGTTTCTCCACTGTAACTAGCCGTCCTGTGCAAGCGGGCCCTCCACCACGTTAATTCAGAGGGTGGCGCTCGAGACCGTTAAATATCTTGACTGGTAGACAGCCAAGCCGTTGGATAGTTTGTCCGATAGTTAGATGAACCGTTGGATATCCTGGCCGATAGATAGTGTAACTGTGGGATATCCTGGCTTATGGAAGGTTGACCGTTGAATGGCTTGATCCATAGTTGTCTGAAGAATAGATATCTATTTACCAATGCTTCGTTGTCTAAATAATAAGACCTTCGCATATTTCTACGACCAAAGGACGTCGCAAGTTGGTTTTCAAATTCACACATTATTCATTTTTAAGGAATTGGTGAATTTGTCCTTTACACACGTTCTAAGAAGCATCAGAAAATCATAAGCACATCCTAGTTATGAGACAAGAATGAAAACATGAATAATTAACTAGAAAATTTTCAGCCCAAATAAATATTACGATTCTAAAATCGATTTTAAATTAAAAAGTGATTTATATTTCAATAGAAAGAAGGAAGTGGCTTAGTTAGTTTTTATAACAAATTCTATTTTATAATAAAAAATTATTAGTTGGATATAATAGAATTTTTCGATCAATCCATTAGATATAAAGTAAAATTGTTCAGTGATAATCAGGCTACTTATAAATTGAATAAAATTATTATAAATATAAAATATTAAATGGATAACCACCAATTAATTGAAAGCTCTAGCACAGAATTACTGAGAGAAATACTGAATGTACTTATATTTTTGTTATGTTACTTTTGTCGTGACATAACTTTATATTGCACAAATATCAGGAGCGGTATTATAACGCAAGAATATAAATATAAACAATAGGGGAAATATACCATGAACAGCGTTCAAACAAATCTATTGTTGTTTAAATCTATAGGGTATGATCGAAAAGTTGAATATAATGCTGAAACTTTTAGGTTACTAAAAAAAATAGGCTACAAAGTCTTACGTTACACAGTTGCTTATGATTTGGGACGCCATATTAACCAGTTCAAATCTAACTCCTATATGACTATGGTGTGTTAATCTACAGAGCTTTTTAAGGGATATGTTTAGTTTTTTATCATTAATTCTATACCACTCATTGTTTCGTGAACTAGATTCTAAATATTCATCGATATCCTTTTCGTCCTTGAATTGAGGTTTCTTTCTGGTAACATTAGGATTTTGTGACAATATTTCTTTAATTTCTATTTTTTTATCATGTGGATTATAGTCTTGCATTACCATAGCTATGATTCTACCATGTGCTTTTATTGCTATCTAAAATATAAAATATATTTTGGTTTTATAATCCATAATGTGCAAGAATTTTTAAGCTAAAATTTTTATAAATTCTAAAAAAGCTCTAAAAAGTCAAATATAGATTATTATATAAAATTTAAATTTTTGAAGTCTGCGTCAAATTAAAAACTGACGAAATGTGATTCACATAAAAAGATTGGGAAATACGTTATTTGTAATTGCTTTCTTACCGTATTAGTAGTTATTTGTTTCATTTAATAATAATTTGGAGCAGATCTCAAAAATTTATATTATAATTTTTGCTTTTTAGTATTTTTTTTTTTCAAAATAGGTTCAATTCTTTTATATATATATATATATATATATATATATATATATATATATATATATATATATATATATTTTTAGTTTTCAATTGAGTTGAGTTTCCAAGGTCGCAAAAAAATACTCATCTAAAGTCGTAAACCACTATCTCTATTGCAAAAAATTCTTTGATTCTGGGAATTCTTCAAATACCAAATTTGAATGAAATTGTAACAAACAAATATTTAATCTGCGGTAAATCCGCTATTTTGAATTTTAAGAATTTAATTTTAGATTAGCCCCCCCCCCAAACCCGATACTGAAAAAGTTCTTGAAACATGTAAATTTTTTAGTTCAACATATTTTATCCTGCTTATTGAGTTTCGAGAAATTGATTTAAAATCCGTAATATATGCCTCAAGAACCCCCCAACATCAATGTTGGACAAAATCGGAAAAACGTAAAATTTTTAGTTAAGCATATTGCATCTGCCATATTAAATTGTAAAAAATAACTTCAGATTTGTAACCTACGACTCCGAAGATTCCCTAACACTAATTTTGAAAAATGTGAATAACGTAAAATTTTCGATACTCTATATTGGATCCGACATATTGAATTTCAAAAAAATAATTTAAAACTCTTAATCTACATCCTCGAAAATTCTTTAGAACAAGTTTTGGACATAACCCGGAAATGTATAGTTTTTAGTTCGCCATATAGTTTTTAAAAATAATTTCAAATTCGTAATTTACATCTTTATATTTTGAACAAAATCGAGAGATGGAAAATAAGGTTTACCAAAGTAAGATTTTTATTTTAATTTTTAATTCTCTTACAATAAACCAATCTTGGATATATCTCTACACGGTCACTTCGGAAAACCCCTTCAAATTTACTAGAAAATTTTTTACAAACAACAGACAAAATTTATCTATTTTTTTTTTTGAGTAATTTCTTTTGTATATTTTAAAATTCTTTAAAAAACTCCAACAAATTAAAAATAACTAAGTTGTGCATTTGATAATAAAATCGTGACACACACAGTATAACTATACGAAATAACACTGTATTCTTACCACTGGTACTTTATGTCCTATTTTTAAATTTTCTAAAGCTGTCTCAGTAAAGGTACCTGCAAGCCCTGGCAGAAAAAACATAAACACATCTGCACATTTATCTCTCAAGACTATATCAGTAAAGTCGTCCGAGTCTAGAACTTTCGCCAAGGCCATTATGCATGTTATGGCAGTACACCTATAGACACAAAATGTTTAAAAAAAAAAAAAATCAGGTCGTACAAGAATATTAATTTTATATTATGTATTTGTTTTTTTATTAAAATTTAAAAAATTTGTATTTATGTATTATAATACTTAGGGGTGTTCCTCCAGAATCAATTCTGGGTTCAAATTTGTTTTTAATTATTGCCAATGATTTGAATTTAAGGGAAAATACTAAAACTTTTAATCCAGTTTGCAGAAGATATCTCGTGTGTGACTTCTACATTCAATAATAATTTACTGTACCAAGAGATTTTCCTTATATCACAGAATATCGTTGACTGGTACCCTTGTAATGGGATTGTTCTCAATAGTGAAAAAAAAAACAAATTTATTTTGTATAGACATAATATAATTGAATCTTTAAGTGTTGGAGTCAACTATAGGACAATCGAACAGCGCAAATCCACAAGATTTCTTGGGATAATACTATATATATATATATTTATATTAGTCAGAACGAATATGAGGAACATGTCGAAAATTTAAATGTTGCAAATCATTTGGCAAATATAAATATTTTGGGAAAAACTGTTACTGATTCTAAACCATTGGCAACATTGTTGAAATACCGTAATAGCAATGAGATGCTCTTAATGCAACTTCTTAATGTATTAAGAGGGAAAAAATTTTGCACTAACTATATACGTGCGAGTTCTTGACAGTCCTGATGCACTGCAAGATCGTATAAACATGCTAGCAAAAGAGTTCACTAACTAGTGCGTAAAAAAATCATCGTATTGTAAATTTGGAAAAAACAGTTTTACCAATGGAAAAAAATTGAAACTTACTTTGCAATTAAAGTCAAGGATTATGCTGTTAAACTGTCAACTTCATTGAAAATATAAATGTGGAAGTGGAGACAATAAATCAAGGTTATTATGCTATTTTGCAGCTAAGGTCAGTTTTAGATATAAACCACTAATTGAATGTACATTTTGCTATTAATTCACAAACTAATTATAATATTATTTTTTTGGGATTGGCCACTAATGTTGACAGAGTATTTGTAAGACAAAAAAAAATCATACATCTGATATTAAATCTTAGGCCTGTTTAGTCCCATAGGCAATATTTTAGAGAATATAAGGTGTTTTCCCCTTCCTAGCCTATACATATATACATGTCCTTTATATATTAAACCACGTGTTCATCAACTTAAACTGAATTGCAACTATCATCAGTATAGCACTATAAATGGAAGTGCCTTTAAAATTCCCAACCACCACACTGCAATGTATGAAAAAATCCAAATTATATGGGTTTCACACAGTGTTATCACCTTCCAGACATTTTGAGAAGAGAATGTAATTTTGATAAATCTACCGCTAGTTTTAAATTTTTTTTAATTGCTGATTGTTTTTATAACCTTCACGAATTCTTTCCTAAATGAATATATTCATTTATTAAAGGATATTATGTATTTAGTTGTGATTTATTGGATAAATAAATTTTTTAATTTTGAATTTTTTTGAATCTGAAATAAAATTACTCTATAACAGAACAACCTAAATGTAAAAAGTTTATATTCTACAATTATCATAAACTGCTCTAGACTGGTAATATTCAAATCCACGTCTCCAACAAACTCAGTTAAACAGGATGAATACATAAATAAATCAGTCAATATCAAAGAAGGATATAGAAGATGGTTCTGTTGTTAAAAAGAATGAATGTACCTGATATCCCTGGATTTTTCATTTTTAACAATTTCAGTGCAAACATAAATAATCTGTGAAAACTTTGGTACATTGTCTTTGACATATAGATCTTCTAAAATGTTCAATGAAGCACTCTTTATTAAAGATATTACACAATTCAGTAATAATGTCTTGTATTCTTCAGTAGTAGGAACAACTAAAAATTTTAATAATTAAAGTACCTAACTAACAAAAATTATTATTGTTCATCCACATTCAATAGTAAAGATGAAACTGTGTTATAATCAGGCGCGGATCCAAGGGGGGGCGGTGGGGGCGACCGCCCCCCCCCCCCCCCCAGAGCTTTGAGTTTAGGAAAATGGACCCGATGTTTCCTCTTATACTACAGTTTATTTAAGAACTAGAGAGAGTAATAAATCATTTTTATCCTTTTTCTCTTCGCAAACTACCTGTGTTCTTTAGTCTGGTGTCTTTAGCAAAATAAGTTAGACACATATATTTTTCATAGGAATGGGTTAGAAATTTTATAATCAAAAATACCGATCCATAATAATGGACTAAAACGTAGCCTTATTCTCGCAAAAAATTCGAAGTTATAATTTAAATACTTACAAAATATCCATTGTCAAAAATACAAAAAGTAAACATATATAAAAAAATAAATTCGTCCATATAATATTAAAATATTTTTGGGGCTATCGGTCATTTTATTATTAATTAAAAACATTTTTAGGGTATTTGACATTTCAGTTTATTCATTTCTTAAACCATCTGCAGTATTACAATTAAACACTAAAAAGGGATTCAAATGTAATTACTTTTTTATGTTGTAATTAAAATTAGACCTACTTATTTTTATTTCTATTGTACTGATATCTTAATTTAATTTACTTTATTATATGGAAATATGATAGCCCCAAAAAAATAAGATAAACATGTTAATTCTACACGCTTAAGAAAAAGATAAATACAATAATAAAATAATAATAAACTTACGGCTAATTGGAATTAAATATATATAAAATTAAAGAGTTGGACATACTAAAATAAAAATATATAAAAAAAAACATATAAACAACATTAAACAATAAAATACAACAAAAACAAAAATAATAAATTGAGTTTACACTAATTAACATTACGTATATAATTCCTAATCAAAGTCAGTGAAACTATCTTCGCTCAAATTAATTATAATTGGTACCTCTATCTCACCGATCATGAGATCGAGTTCTCACATTTGGTTTTATTCTTTTATTATATGGATTTTTTCCAATTTTCCGCAGTAACTTTATTCAAAAAAATCTTTCAAAAGTTTAGTTAAATTACTAATTTTGTTAATTGTGTTATTTCTAGCAACTCTACCTTTTAATTGAGAGAGATATTTACTTCTCCAACGGACAGTTTCCGGACTATCTATAGGAACAAATTTTCTATCTGGTTTTTCCCAGCAAAAATTAAGTTCTCTGAGCAATTTCCAGAGATCAGTTCTTTTAATTTCAGGTAAATCGCGATCTTCATTGATTTTAGTTAGAATTTTGTAAACCGTTGGGATCTGCTTCTCATAATAATACGTATATACAACCCCTTTAATTGCAGTTTTCATTTCTTCTTCCAACGAGGTTTTTCATCTGCTTGTGATCGAATGTGGCTTGGGAGTACTAACAATTCCAGTCGTTTTTTGTCCTTCAGTATTCGGTACATAGTAGATTTTCCAACTCCTGTCATGTTGGAATACATCTCAATAGAGCTTTTAACATTATTATCTAGATATATAATATATAAAAACAAACGCAAACAAGATAAATCACTAAGAACAAACTGTAAGATGTACTTTACTTACTGACAAAAATTAAATTAAACTATCAGAATTTTTATGTTGCAGTAACATAATGAAATATAATTAGATTTACGGCAGTTCTCGGTTACCAGCGGCACTGGAGCAGGTACGTTGGAGTTTTCGGTAACAGTTTTATTACTCTCTCTCTAATTCTTGAATAGAGTATAGGAATGTGTGTACTTACGATCGCCCCCCCCCTCCCAAGAGCTTCGAGTTCAGGAAAATAGAACCCATTCTGCCTTTTATATTAGAAATGTGTATGCTGCTGGCACTCCCCCCTCCGTTGACAATTTGTTTTTTCTTGTAATCGCCCCCCCCCCTTCTAAAAGCTTCAAATTCATAAAAATAGACCCGACCCTGCCCCCCCCCGTTGACAACTGCCTTTCTTGACATACTGTACTTTAGTGATATCACCGCCCCCCCCCCCCCCCAAAGAGAAGGGCTGGATCCGCCTCTGGTTATAATAATACTTTAACAAATAAGATCTAGAAATTTGGTAACATTATAGACATGATATGACATTCATCAGTTAATTCACATGTTGCATATCTAATTTAGATAAAAAACAAATTTACAAAGTGATGTTTTTATTAGCGAATATGCCTCGTATGTTTTCAGGCAAAAAAGGTCACATTTAAAAGTCTTTATTACCTTGTTTTTTTTTTTACTCAATGTGATTTGACAAATGTCTTAAATAATAAATTTTTCACTTTAAATAAAGTTTTACCTTCATGTATAGAATGATCATACAGTTCAAATAATATAAATGCATAAAAATTAAAAAATACTGTTGTATTCTCAATTAACAATTTATCCAATAATTCTTTTAAAGCTTCTACTATAGTTTGTTTTCCTTTACTGCTAAAACTGAAAAATTAAAATTAGGTAAGTACTTATTATATTTAATGACTTTAAACAATAAAATTACTGACCCTGTATTTGTTTCTATTCTTTACCTGTTTCTATTTTCAGAAATTGTTGTCATGTAGGGATAAAAACTTGCAATTAAAGTCTTTTGAGCAGCTTTAATGAAAGACTTTGGTGCTTCATGAATAGTAACTTTCAAGTTTTCTAATAATTTTAAATCTGTTGGATTTTCAGCAATACTTCGACATACACTTGATAGTTTCGTAAAATTTCTAAAACTGTCCAAATCCATTATAACACTTTTGTGATACTATTTTAAAACTAGCGCCAATTGGTTGTTTCACTAACTCTTCACAAAGGTTATGTTTGTATTTACCAACCACCTAATGTGAATCATCAGGGGCATACTGCAAATGAAAGTTAAAAGTGTATAGTATAAAAAAAGTTACTTAAGTAAAGTAAGTCAAGAACTTTATATAATGTTATACTTATAAAAGATTTAAAAAAACGTTGATGATAATTATTTTACAATATACAAAATTTTAATATATAATCAATAAACTCTGAACTTATTCTAGAAATTTATAGTATAAAGATTTTTTAGTTTTACCACATAAAAAATAATTCACATCACAAAGACTTCAAAAAATAGGTTTTGTTTATTTCAGGCAAATTTTTTTAAAGAATTTTTAACCTTAAAAATAGCAATGTCATAAAATTTGCGAATGAAATTTTGGTTGCATACTTTTAGAATGGATTTTAGTGATTAATTTACATTCGGCTGCCTCATATTGATTGACCCAATCAAATTTCGTAAAAAGAATTACTCATAGATTTATTGGTTCGAAAATACCGCAGGTTGTAGAAAAAGTATTTTTTCCCCTATAATTCGAATTAAGAGTTTACACACTAGAAATATCGGTAATTGTTTATATTAAGTGAAATAACGTTTAATTTTTTTTTTGAAAATTCCTTCATGTAGCCCTTAATTCGAGGTCCTAGAACACGAATCTGACTTTGGTTTTCCACAATTTTTCCTCAATTTTCCAGAAAACAAAAAAAATACATTTTGTTATAATATTTTACACTCAGTCGTTAAATTTTGTTTCATCCACAAATTTCATGCATGTTGAAGCGCCTATATTATATAAAATATAAAACATAATGTATAATTGTATATAAAATGTATAATAAATAGAAAAGTTCAGTATTATTTTCAAAGGTGGAAACACACAATTTTCCGAATTGCTCAATGATTTTTTACATCTCCTATTTTTAGGTCGTAGAACATGAATATGTCGTCAATTTTCGCAGATCTCCCGTGATTTTTTCGAAAAAAAATCATTTTCACCCATATAACTCGTATTTTTCGATCACTATCTTTAAATTTTGGGCATTTATAGTAAAATACACAAAAACTACACAATATTTAAGTATTTTTTTTAACAAAATTTATATAAATAATCGCGGAAAAATACGAATTTCCCATAAAATGTAAGAAAACCGTCCTCTTATTTTCATGCATGGTTGGTTGCATACGATTTAAATCCAAACAAGTGATGCAATGTTGCCACGTAGACGTGGATTTTAAATTCCATTAGGCTGGAAAACTTGATAGATCAACAAATGCAATTAATTGTGGTCGTTCCAGTTTTGTTGCGTAAAATGTGGGTAAACGTGTAGAATCGGAATGCCAAACATAAGAAGATCATTTGACAAGCTACGTTGATCTAAAAACGAAAATCATAACTAAACTAACCTGAACTAATCTGAATTAAACTTAGCTAGATTCCACAATACCCGAAAATTGTAAGTATGTAAAAAATCGTTGAAAAATTCTTCAGGTCAGTTCAGGTTAGTTTAGTTATGACTTTCGTTTTTGGATCGATGTAGCTTGCCGAACGATCTGTTTATGTTTGGGATCCCGATTCTACATGTTTGCCCACATTTTACGCAACAATATTGGAATGAACACAATTAATTGCATTTGAACTATTAAGGTTTCCGTCTCAATCGAATTTAAAGTTCACGTTAACGTGGCAACATCGCATCATGTGTTTGATTTTAAATCGTATGCAACCAATCATGCATGCCCAGAAACAGTATAAAACAAGCCAACGGTTTTCTTACGTTTTTGGAAAATTTATATTTTTTCGCGGTTATTTATGAAAATTTTGTTAAAAAATGATTAAATATTGTGTAGTGTTTGTAAATTTTACTGCAAATGCCCAAAATTTAATGGTAGTGATCGGAAAATACAAGTTATATGAGTGAAACTTAATTTTTTTTTCGGAAAAATCACCAGAGATCGGGAAAATTGATAACATATTCGTGTTCTATGGCCCAAAAATAGGAGGTATGTAAAAAATCATCAAAAAATTCGAAAAATTGTGTGTTTCTACCTTCTGCAAGAATTACCTTTTTAAAAAATAAAAATGACTTTGAACTAAAAAAGTGCTTTTGGTGTTTTCTGGAAAACTGAGGAAAAATTATGGGAAACCAAGGCCAGAATCGTATTCTACGACCTCAAATTAGGAGTTATGTAAACAAATAAGCGTAAAATTAATTTTAACCAACCGAAATTTTTGGTTAGTTTTGATTAGTTCGAGTTTAGCTTGGTTTCAGTTAGTTTGGTAGAATTAACCTAAATTGTATTAGATATATTAATTAAAAAATGTTGTTGCCTGCCAGAAAAGGACGCTGGGAAAGGTCTGAGTTAGAACGGAAGCAGATGGTTTAATATTTGCTGCAGAGAATAATATGGCACCAGAACAATAAAAGAGATAAACGACATAAAGAAATATCTAATAAAAGGAAATTATGAATATTCTCCCTCGTTAATATCATGGTGCATGTTTTTGTGGTCTGAATATTTTTTCAAAACAAATGTTCCGCTAAGTAGCCGTGGAAGCGTTCTTCGCGCCGACCAAATATATTTTCGGATTCTTTTCTTTACAGCTTTAATAGAAAGAAAATAATATATGTTTATTTCACAGAAATCATATTTATGCTATGGCAACAGTGCATATTATTTCCTTTTCGAAACGAGCAACGTCGTTGACAGGTGTAACCGGCGATTTTGCTTTTAAAGTTTTCTTGGTCGTTTTTCTTGATTTTTTCGGTTAAAAAAGCGCAAATTTATGATATTTGATATAATACAGAAGCTTCTAGAAGCACGAAATTTATAGAAGTAACGATAATCTAAAAAAAATAAAACCTAAAATGATAAGTTGTTTTCTGTATTTTTCACGAAACTGAAGAAAAATTGTGGAAAACCATGGCCAGAATCGTCTTCTACGACCTCGATATAATGGGCATGAAAAAAAAACATCGTTTTTCTAAATTTTACCTAATCGAAGTAATTACTGTTGGTTTTTCCTACACTTTAATATTTTTCGCTATTTATTTAATGTCATAAATAATTTGATATAAAATGACGAAGTAAATTTAAAGTCCAGCCCTGAACTTTACACCAACGTGATACAAGTTGATAAGTTATATAAACCGGAACCACTTAGCTGCCGTTAATCTCATGAGTCATTGCTAAGTTTATTTAGTACTGGATACTAAAAAATGGGCTTCTAAAATCACTCCCTGATTCCTCACTAACCTGAACAAGAAACTTGCGATTCATTAAATGCGGAAACAAACTGAGCTTACATGACGCTATGTATATTACATGACTGCAATCAGTTAGCATCAGTTCTAATACATTTTGTATGGAAAAACTCTGTCTAGAAACAAACTTAGTACAGTCAAGTGATCTAAACTAAGTTTGTTTCTAAACGGCACCAGTATTTTTACATAGAATATGTGTTATGATTAGAAGTGATGCTACCTGTTTGCTGTCACGTAATGTACGTAGCATCATGTATGCTCAGTTTGTTTCGGTCTTAAGGAGGAACACCACTTTGATAGGATGAAAAAAGTCCTTTGTTTCAATTTTTTTTAGTAACTAAATTACTTATTAGGGATTTTTGGAAAATTTTTGTTATTATGCACACATTAAATTTTTATTTTAAAAAAATCAAAAACTAATAAAGTTGTCAAATTGGAATTATTATCGGACGTTTCGCCTACGATTGCACGAGACATCTTCAGGGATCTTTCCTCCACGAGATTAGAACACTGAGTTCAGTTCAAGGTGCTGCGTTCTTTATTATTAAGGGATTATTTAAATAGGAACTCATAGAGAGATAGTTAAACTGATGTATGTTGCAGTTTTCAACTCAATTATTTCTAAATTGTTGATATTGCAATAGTTTAAATTTGCACCAACTCCAAGAGTCAGAAAGTGAGCTGTGGAGGGAGGAGAACGTTTTTCAAACCTGCGGCACGCGGAAAAAAAAAGGTGACTCGGACTACTAATTAGTAATATAAAAACAGATTGATTTTTAATGTACCATTAATATTTATGGAGTTATAGCATGAAACAAATTGCAACTGTCATTTGCCGCCAAATTATTGGTTGTGCAAGGAAAACACTGTTAACTTTTTTGTTTATTTTATTGGACGAACATTTTTCACATACAAAATTTCTTGCTAATATACATATTTTTTGCTCAAATCTATACAAAATACATATTCCATTCTTCATTTCTTAGACATCTGTATTTGCTACGAACTTTCGGATGGTTCGCGCGGTTGCTAGGAGAATTGCTTTCTGCATCGGCTTATACTGATGCTCACTAAGGCCCAGTCCCTTGATGTTCTGCAGGAGGTTCTTTGGTATCACTCCAGTTGTTGACAGTATCATGGGAATCGTTTGGACGCTGTTCATTGCCCATTGTCTTCGGATTTGAACTTCCAGATCTCTGTATTCGGCGATCTTTTCGTTGTATTTTAGCCTTAGGTTGTTGTTGTTAGGTACAGCAATGTCGATTAGTGTAGTTCGCCTAGAAATTTTATCTATTAGTATAATGTCCGGTCTATTATGAGCCACTGTCTGATCCGTCAGAACCGTTCGGTCCCAATATAACTTGAACTGGTTGTTCTCAAGGATAGGCTCCAGATTGTACTTGTAATAAGGCACTTTCATTATTATTATTATAATTATCATCATCATTGTCACTCTCTTCGATGATATAATTATCATCATCATCAACATCATCATTATTATTATAATCATAATTAATTTTTCCCCTATTACTTTCATCGTCTTTAAAGGTAATATTACAATAATTCTCGATTGGATAATCGCTTATAATACAATCGTCAAATGTAGTTTATTCTGCATCTCAAAAAAGAATAATGCTATCGACAAATGTTGCTATTTGTTTCATGTGATATATCGATAAATATTAACGGTACATTAAAAATCGATCTAATATTGAATATTTCTAATTAACAGTATACTGCTGATCACTGTAATCATTTTTTCGCAATTTGAAAGGCATGTAAGTACGGTAAAATAATAATTATGGATAAAATGTATAAAAGTGCAATAATTTGTTTATTGCTATATTTAACAATAATGTGATTACAAAAACATATCATCCATTGTTCGAATTTGAAGCGTCCGAATCATGTTTTTTTCGGCGCGTCGCAAGCTGAAAGAACGCCCTCCTCCACTGCTCACTTTAAACTATTGCTACATCAACAATTTTGAAATAATTGAGTTGAAACTGTTGCATACAATAGTTTAACCATCTCCCTATGAGTTCCTACTTAAATAATCCCATAATGTCAATAAACAACTCCGCAGCGATTTTTTGAAAAAAAACTCTATCTCAGCTTCTAATGGTCGTACACAATATTTTTTTTTTCAGAATGTGTGTCAAAATCTCAGCTATCGGATCCACTTCTCGGCATTTCGATATCTACAATTGTCGAAGAGTTATTTTATTGATTTATAACGAAAAAACGAACCCCAATTTAGTTTACCTGTTTCAATAATTTAAAATCAACAATTCATTACTATCTTTTTTGTTATTGTTAGAATAAGTCTGGAACTTTCATTTGCGTATCCGCAGACCGCTGTACGACCTCTAGGTCGCTAAGAATAAACAATCAAAAAAATATATAAACAGTTATTAACAAATTCACTGTGCAAAAAACTATTGAATATTTTTACTTGAAATTTTGCACATTTGTTGTATGCAATAAGAGGCTCTTTTAGTGACAGTATAAAGTTAATGCAATATATTTTTCTCTTGTTTATAAACAATTAAAAAGAAACAGTTATTTTAGCAGGTTTTTTACAATAACTAACGAATAAATTATTCAATTCGGATGGGCCTTAGCTCATTTTGTAGATATTTTTAATGCGCACAACACTTGCTTGAAACTTTTTTATTGAAAAACAATGGGTTTTCCTAGAACTCGACAAAAACTGTTTTTCACATGTTAATTGTTAAATAAAAAATTTTTCCCAAAAAAGAAAATGAGACATAAGATATTACATAATTACTATTACCATTCTGAAGGTTTCCACGGAGTCAGAAGTCTATTATCAATAAATTTCAAAATCATCTCATATGAGGCTAACTCCGCCGGCCTATTACAGAAAGTTTGCAAAATAATATTTTCAAATTGCATTTCGATTTTTGTTATTATTATGACTTGCTTATTTGGAAACCTGATTTTTTGCATTACTATTTTTCTAAATATTAAATAAAGCAATCTAGTTATTTAATGGTTCTTAATATTTTAAGATTATTTACTGTATTTTAGATATATTATCTATAAGATAATTAAATTTTTATTATTTACGAAATTAAGATAAGGTGTTTGAAGGATTTTTGTCCGGCATACCTGTTCTATTACAAAATGTCTCGACCTTTATACCCACAATAATTTCAGTCTGGCAAATTATTTCACTGAGACGCTAATGGCCGTTATCAGTCCTAAAGTGTTGTTTATAAATAAAATAAGACATGCTTTATACTCAAGACTACCTCAATAAATATAATGAAAGTGGGGGACGTGAAGCGTTTAGCTGGGCATAGTACAAAACCGACGTCTATAAGATCGCAGAGCACTTGATACACCGTTTACTTCGTTCAGATTTTTACTTAACTACAACTTTCTCGCGTATGCGGAAAAAGTTTTAAAACAATTTTTGGTGAAAATGCCGACTTGCAATTCTGAAAGTTTGTCGCGAGTGTCGTGGCCTAGCAATGAAAGTATTCATGCTGGAAGTAGTTCGAGTGGTTCCGGTTTTCAGAGTCCTAACTCTCCGAATTGTTTTTCTCCTGGATCTACATCTCCGGATAACACCTTGAGGAAAAGAAGGATACGCCGAACTGCGTCTCTTGGAAGCGTTATTCAAGAGCCCTTTGTGATTCGATCTGATGCAAGAGATCTCAGAAGTCAGAGTCAAAGTCCAGTGCCTCAAAACAGTCCACAGGAAGAAGAAACATTTTCCTTTTTATCGACTGTAATTGGATGGTATCCATGCTTTCTTTTGAGAATTGCAAAAGCTATAATCGTTGGGTTATTGCCGAAAACATGGAAACAGTTAGTTCTGGCGTTACCAATGTTGTGGATATCCATGTGGGTTTGGTTCTTCACGCAACTTCTCCAGTTACCTTTGAATATCTTGAGAATATTTTTGTCTCTAACGTTTTCACCTAATTTAGCAAGAAAACAGAAGAAACGGACTGTCCTTATTAGCGGAGGAAGTACCATCCAAGCCCTCCATCTTGCGCGAAATTTTTACTCTGCTGGTGCCAGAGTAGTCGTGTGCGAGATACAAGGTGTCTTCGCTTTGGCCAGATTTTCTACTGCTGTTAGTAAGTTTTACACTGTACCTAAACCTACCAGTGATCAACTTCAAAATTATGTTCGGGCTCTTTGCGAAATCGTAGATAAAGAAGAAGCTGTTTACTACATTCCGGTAAGCGCTACAACTTCTGCATACTACGATGCTGTTGCTAAACCGCACCTTGAACTTCTAGGATGCACTTGCTTTTGTCCAGGAATAAAGGAAGTGTGGGTTTTGGATGATACTTTGGAAGTTCTAAAGCGTTGCGAAAAATACAACATTAGTACACCCAACTATTATGTGGTAACTTCTCGGGAAGATGTGTATAGGCTTTACGATACTGGCACCATTAGGATGGGGAACTATGTTATGTCCACAGCAGGACCGAGTGGTTTAAGAGATAGATCCAAGGTGATCCTTCCTTTATCACGAAACGAACTAAAATTACCCCATGATATCAGCCAGCAAAGGCCTTGGGTCGTAGTACAAGACTTGGAAGGTGAACATTATCTCACTTGTACCACTGTTAAGGAGTCTCAAGTTATCGCGAATGTTACCTGCAAACTTGAAAAAGAAAGTGGCGGACTTATTCCACTTAAACATAACGAGATAAATCAGTGGCTTACGAATTTCTTTAGCAAACTTCAGTTATTACGTCCAATAACAGGACATGTGAGCTTCAGATTTGTTGTTTCTAAGGACACTAATACCATTAAGCCGTTAAGTAGTAGAGTCGGTGTTTCTCTACCCTACATTTGTTACACAAATGTTCATCCACGATTAGTTTGGCGTCCATGCAAACACTTTAACAGACAAAATTCCGGACCCTTGATTAATGGCTCTGGAACATACAAAATGCCTGACACAGTCTTGAATACATTACGAAACCCATCTTTGGAGACAGTAACGCGACTGATAGGGACAGTACTTGATAAACGTGAAGCACTCTTTACAATATGGGATCCCTTACCCTATTGTGCTTATTACCACATGCAGTTACCATTTAAAAATATGTTAGGTTTTATGCGAAATCGACAAGACCAATTTCCGAGACCCTTAACCACTCCGGTGCGTTGAGTGTTTTATTTTAAGGAGAGAGATAAAAGACGTGATTGAATAACATAGGAAATTTTTGAGATAAATTAGACTTGATAAATCTTTTATAATAATTTAACAAAAAATATTTCAAGTAGAAAAAAATAAGTTCCTAAGGTTGAATTTTGTATAATCTGATAATTTATTCCTTTGACTTATTCTGTTGGATGTACATATGTACTTTATTTTTAAGAAATTTTATACTTTTATAGTGATTTATTTTAGCAGAATATTATTATAGTTGTAGAATTAGTCCGTCCTAATTTATAGAGATGTATTTACTAATCATTTATCTACTTTCATATTTATTATTTGTGTCTCTTTCAAAATACCTAAATCTTTTATTTGAAATTTGACCTGACGAGGTCTTAACCTGTGTATAACCTGTCATATTTTTATTATAACTCTGTGAAAAACAGTTTTGAACTGATAACCGTTGTCAGAATCATTATTTTTATATTTTGTTTTATTTTTATTGATCCCAAAATACTTAATTTGTTTTATATTTGTTTTTAAGATGTACCATGATATATTGTACGTCACTAGGTATCATTGTATCAATGGCTTTATGTTTGTAAATAATAAAATTATAAAAAGACAGTATATTGTTGTACAGTTATTTGATTTGTTGTTTTTGCTCTCTGAACCTTTTGTGAATAAAAAGAAATGATTACAGAATTATCTTTTTAAGCGACCAAATTATATCTAGTAAAAAATAACAGTAATAATACAAAACATATTTAATCTAAAAGTTATTATTATATTAAATAAAAGGAAATATTATCGCTTGTTTGTAACTATGCTGCAATTGTTTTCTGATCATTATAAACTTTAAACTGGATTATATTAAAATTATAGTTATACCGAAAATTTTCTCACATGATATGTGCGACACACCTCGTTCTGAGACCTGACCTGAATGAATAGGTGAATTTTATGAAGAATTAACCATATATTTAAAAAAAAATAGGCTAAATTAAAAATTATAGTTCTAAATTCAATTTTAAATAGATTAAAAATAGCAATGAAAACTTAGTGAGAGAGAGAGAGAGATAAAGGAAATCTGTAAAAAAGAAAAAATCACAGGAAACTGGAAAAAATGGTCTTCACATACAACCAATGCAAAACAGGTTAGAAACTATTTTAAAGCCGCAACAAGGGAAGCAAGTAAACGGAAAACATTTTTTACTTTAAAAGAAACAATCACCACCTGTTACGAATTCCGTATACTTATTTTGGTTGTGTTTATTGATTTTCGCAAAGAGTTAGATTCGATAAAAAAAACAAATTACAAATTATGGAAGAATTTAGCGCTTCACAAAGTTACTTAAAATAACAGAAATTATATTTAAAAAACTGTGAAACAGAAGTTCGAGGTCAGAGTAAAGCTTGGGAAACTTAATCTGCTTTTAACACTATTTTTTTTAACTTAGTTCTGGAACAAATTATAAGGAAAAGCGAAATTAGCAGGAACGTAAACATATTTCACAAAATTTATCAAATAATCGTATGTGTAGACGATGTCAGAAATTAAATATAGTAATCGAAATCATAAAAGCACAGTACGTGGGATTGAGCATAAATTGCGAAAAAGGCGACTTTAGGGAAATGACATTAAATGCGTCAAATGGAAATTTGTAATTCCATATACTTATTTTAGTTTTGTTTGTTGATTTTGGCAAAGCATAAGATTCGATAAAAAAAAAAATTATTACAGATTATGGAAGAATTTGACGCTCCACAAAAGCTAGTTAAATAACAGAAATTATATTCAAAAAAAACAGTGACAGAGGAGTTCGAAGTCAGAGTAGAGCTTGGACAACGTGATCCGCTGTTAACACTGGCATTAAATGTATCAAACTTACGAAATTTAGAAATTTAAATGTGGTCGGGGATTAAGACACTCAAAAAGGTGAAAGAAAACATATACCCTGCCGCTCACGACAGTTTGGGTAGATCGTTGATGGCATGTACAATTGCAGTCCGTCATAAGTCATGGGTGGAAGGAGAAAGCGCGACAGCTCGAGACGGAAGTGGAAGGTCATGGTATTGCTGGATACAAAAATATAACAAAGTGGAAGGAGACAGCTCGAGGCGGAAGTGGAAGGTCATGGTATTGCTGGATACAAAAATATAACAAAGTGGAAGGAGACAATGAGGTACAAGGAAATGTGGAATAAAATTATCAATCCCACTGCCTTAATAGGTTTCTTCTTTTTCTTTAGTAGCCCTACAATCCGGGGTGGGTCTTGGCTGACTGCACAACTTGCTTCCATCATACACGGTCGTTGATGATAGTTGGGTCAGTGGGTAACCCCATTGTTCTTAAATCTGACCATATGTTATCTCTCCATCGCATTCTTGGGCGTCTTAAGGGTCTTTTCCCTGTCGGAGCCTCCTCCCAAATAAGGAGCCTATGGACATGGCCAGCCCATCTTAGGCGTTGGGATTTAATTTCTTGTATTATGTCGCTAGCGCTATATATCTGTTTGACCTCGGCATTTGTTCTTATTCGATATTGATTAGTATTGGAGTGGTGATAGGGTCCTAAAATACTTCTAAGGATTTTCCTCTCAAAACATCTAAGTTTCATTTCCTTTGCTTTTGTCAGCGTCCACATCTCACAGCCATACATAAGCACTGGTCTAATCACTGTTCTATATATCCTGATTTTTGAGGTTCGTGTTAAGTTCTTGGATTTGATGGTGTTTTTGAGACTATCATCTGTTTGCTGCCTGAATTCTCCCTTTTATCTCCTCTGTGATATCGTTATCTGCGGTGATTATCGCTCCGAGATATTTAAAATGCTCCACTCTTTTAAAGTTATATGTGTCTATTGTTACATTTTGTCCTATTCTATCTCGATTCTTTTCTCTGTTTATGCACATGTATTTGGTTTTCTCCTCATTGACCATTAGACCGGTTTTCCTTGCCTCTATCTCTATTTTGTTGAAAGTTTCCTTTACAGTGGTGACGGTGTTTCCAACAATATCAATGTCGTCCGCGTATGCTAGTAGTAATTTTGGTCCATTTACTGTTATTAGTTCTGTTCTAATTTGTGTTGTTCTCACTACTTTTTCCAGAATTATATTAAAGAGGAGAGGTGACAGTGCGTCTCCTTGTTTTAGGCCACTGTTTATTTCAAACGATTCTGAGAGTTAGTTACCAATTCGTACCCTGGATCTACAGCCATTTACGCATCTTTTGGCAAGGTGAATCAGTTTTTTTTGGAATCGAAAGTTCTGCCATTGCATTCCACAGTTGACCCCTTTTAATGCTGTCGTATGCTTGTCGGAAGTCGACGAAAAGATTGTGGATAGTTCTATTGAATTCGCATCTTTTTTCAAGTAGCTGTCTTATAGTAAAGATCTGATCTATAGTCGATCTATTTTTCCTGAATCCGGTATTCCCCTAGGAAATTTTCTACAAAAGGCGTTAGTCTACTTAATAGGATATTCGATAAGATTTTGTATGCCGTGTTAAGTAGGGAGATTCCTCTATAATTGAAGCACATGGTTTTGTTTCCCTTTTTATGGATAGGGATTATTATGTTTTCGTGAAATTTTGCTGGCATTGTCTCTTCTTTCCATATAAATGTGATTAGTGTGTGTAATTTCCTTGTTTTGCATTTTTTCGATGTTCCATTGTCCCAATGCTTCGTTCGTTTTAAGTTTCTGTGACGATATTCTCATCCAGATTTTTGCTCTCACTAGATAATGGTCTGTATATCCATCTAAACCCCTGAGGCTTCTTACATCCAGCACATTGCTTCCATGTCTAGCATCGACAACTACGTGGTCAATTTGGTTCCGTGTAGTGTTGTCGTTGGGGACCCAAGTCTGTTTGTGAATGTCTTTATGTTGAAACATAGTATACTTTACAAGCATATTGTTTGCCGATGCTAGTTCTATGAGCCTCTGTCCATTGTCGTTTGAGATATTGTTGAGGCTGTGTTGTCCTATTGTCGGTCTTAGGTTAGGTTCCTTGCCAATTTTTGCGTTGAAGTCTCCACAGATTATTTGCATGTCTTGTTTGGGAATTCTCTCTAGCGTTCTTTCGAGTTGTTCATAGAAGTCGTCTTTTAATGTTTCATCTTTATCTTCTGTCAGAGCATATGCAGATATGATTGAGATATTGTACCATTTTCCTTTCAGTCTAATATAACACAGTCCGTAACTGATGGGCATTAAACTTATAACATTGTTTAAGTATTTTTCTCCGATCACGTAACCTGTGTCAAATTCGTGTCTTCCTGTCTGGTTTCCCCTGTAGAAAATCACCGATTTGCCTATTCTTATGTTTCCAGTGTCCAGCCATCTTACTTCCTACTTTTTCTAACTGTTATACTGCGTGTATGAATGCTCCTGTCCGATTCCAGCTTAGGACGTTCCGCATTCCAACATTCAAAGTCCTTGTCCATTGCGATTGTCGTTTTCCATATGTATCCGTTTGATTCCGAGGCATGTTTGCAGTTTTCATAACAGGCTGTTTTTTTATAAGGGTAGGTTGTTGGTCTTCGGCTTAACCTTCCTCCTTTATCCGGGCTTGGGACCGGCAGTGACAGTTCCAGAGCTACTCAATTCACCCCTTCACTTAATAGGCTTGTTCACGGCTTTTTTAATCATTCACACGCTGCGGGTAGATTTTTAACGCAATTCGACTGTATAAGTTTAATCTTAGACTTCCCGAAAGTAATGGGACTGTCAGTACTTATATGTATTTTCTATTTTATTATATATACAGAACTATATCGCCGACATATCGAATATTGCGTTATTGATTAATTAGCGTATATGAGTAATTCCAGTTAGTAGCGAAGGAAACACTTTTAAGAGAAATTGTAAATTCGTAATTGCACAGTAATACAAGAAAGTATTTTGAAAACTTTATAAAAAAAGCTAATTGCAGACTAATTACTACTTTACATATAATTTTGGAATTTTCAGTATTGGCATTTTTTTACTATTTTGAATATATGTTTTCCTTTAAAATAAGATCTGCTACTCATTTTTATGTACATGTACATTTAGACATATATATTATGCCATTTTTAGTCAACGAATTCAGTCATAATAGCGTAATTTTGGAAGATAATCATTATCTTTAGTTATTCCAGCATCTGGCCTCTTACTTCCTATCATTCAAGTCAAAACAATATTGGCTCCCTTCTCAGAACAGTCAGAAACTAGTCGGCGCCAAAAAGATCGTCCAAAAACAGTTTGCCAACTGTCATTTGAATATTTTTGCAAATTCAAGTTGGCGCTAATTTGTTGGTGATTTCTCTTTCAACCAGCCTATGGTACACAATACTAAACAATAAAACGATTGCTATAATAAAGCTTTCAGCAGTTTATCATATTGTGTTAACACAGGTTATTTCGTTTAACGGATATGACAGCTTTGACGGTGCCTTTGTACATCAGTCAAATAAGCATTTTGCCGGGACACTCAATCATCCAGACAGAGACCCGGATTTTCGGGTAATATAGGCCTATAGAAATAAAGAAATTGACGGAATTTGTATTTCAGTGTATATTTGAAATTATTACAATCGGCCAAACGCTTTCGGTCTCTCTATCGGACCATCCTCAGGGCTCAGACCCTAGAAACAAGAGAATATGGTTAGCAAATAAGTTTACTCAGTACTCACCAACCACACTCACTTGTCAAAGGGCACACCTCAACCCTGCCAGTTTGAGAATAGTCGCGAGCGTAGCCTCCACACAGAACAAGATGTATACAATTAAAAAAACCTCTAGAAACATTTAAAATCAAAACTAAAACTAGAGCATACAATACACTGTGCACACTGACATTAAAACAATAAAACTTTTTTAATAACAACCCAAAAGGGTGAGGTTATGCCACACACAGTCATAGCATAATACAGCAATAAAACTTTTCAAAAATTAAAACTACATACAAGTATGTGAAAGCCTGAGTAGTAGAGATTTTCTGTATGAGTTTTCATTTTTGAATTTCTTGTCAATTGTATTTAAAATCAATAATTCATTGACAATGAGCAAAAAAGCAAAAAAGGGGAAAAAAGGGCAGAAAGAAAGGGCATTAAAAGTTTATTAATCTATAGCGTTACTGTTATCGGCCATTCTGTGATCTGTTTCGAACACTTGGGTTCAGTGGCGTGAAATAATTTCCATTTTTGTAAAAAAGTGTTCGAAATAGATCACAGAATGGCCGATAACAGTAACGCTATAGATTAATAAACTTTTAATGCCCTTTCTTTCTGCCCTTTTTTCCCCTTTTTTTGCTTTTTTTGCTCATTGTCAATGAATTATTGATTTTAAATACAATTGACAAGAAATTCAAAAATGAAAACTCATACAGAAAATCTCTACTCAGGCTTTCACATTTAGTTTTAATTTTTGGAAAGTTTTATTGCTGTTTTATGCTATGACTGTGTAACCTCACCCTTTTGGGTTGTTATAAAAAAAGTTTTATTGTTTTAATGTCAGTGTGCACAGTGTATTGTATGTTCTAGTTTAAGTTTTGATTTCAAATGTTTCTAGAGGTTTTTTTAATTGTATACATCTTGTTCTGTGTGGAGGCTACGCTCGCGACTTTTCTCAAACTGGCAGGGTTGAGGTGTGCCCTTTGGCAAGTGAGTGTGGTTGATGAGTACTGAGTAAACTTATTTGCTAACCATATTCTCTTGTTTTTAGGGTCTGAGCCCTGAGGATGGTCCGATAGAGAGACCAAAAGCGCTTGGCCGATTGTAATAATTTCAAATATACACTGAAATACAAAATCCGTCAGTTTCTTCATTTCTTCGGTGTACAACCTGTTAATAACTTATTTTATAGAAATAAACCGTATATGTTCTCTCTGCACGAGATTTTGTGTCATAAAATTTGTGTAAACAATTAAAGTTCAAAAAATGCATTTTTTTGCACTTTTTTGCTTACCAGCAAAAACTAAAGAAATTTTTGGACAAAATGGAATAGCCATCTTGTAGAGAATTGAAAAACCCTACAACTTGGTTTTTTACCGATCTCGATATTTTCATTTGTTGCTGAGAAACATGCAAAAGAAGGTCAAAATTGTTATAATATTGTTGTTATGTAATAAGTTGGGTCTTTTAGTGCTTAATATGTGGTAAAAATTTCAGATCGATTCATCAAATAGTTTTTGCAAAATTTCATTTGTTTATTACAGGCGAGCAAATTTTGCAATAACATTTTAGCTCCATCGATGAAGGTACACTGATTCTGAGCATATCTCAAGAAAGAGGAACTCTTCTTCTATGAGAAATATTATATTGAATTGAGGAAAATTAATTTTAAATTTGACAAAGAGTATCCCCGCTAAGATGATCATAGCACGTTTGAAGGTCATAGCTTTCTCTTTATTCAGATATTTTAAATATGAAATTTTAATTGCCTTTAAAATGATTTACTTTCAAAACCTATTTCTATGTTAAACTATGAAAATCTCAAAAACATATTAATTTTTCAATGTATCATATATTGTTATAACATGTATTTATTACGGTAGCAAACAATACTTACGTATACAGCTTTTTCTTATATGCAATGTAACGAATATTAATGTTTTATAACAAAAATTTAATTATTCAATTTTCTCGACTTATAACCCTGTTTGCCCATAAAAATAGCACAAAAATCATTGATTTTTAATGAAAAAATTGTGCGGAAGAAAATGTTTAAACAAATTAAATGTTTAATTTATAAACAAATAAATAAATAGTATACATATTTGCAATGTCCGTAGAAAGGTACCAAATTAAAAAAAGAATCATCAAAATCCGTCAACAACTTTCGGAGATATAGCTAATGGTAGCAGTTTGAAGTTGCTGCTTCATTTTTTGAACGCGCGGATTTGTTAGCAACTCATCTTCCTGCCGAGTCGTTTTTTAAACAATTAACATTTTTTTAAATTTCGCAGAAGCTTTTATTTTCCGAATAACTCACACCTAAACCTAAACTCTTAAACTTTCGAATGGCGCTAGTTTCGTTTCTTAATTGTTATTAACAATATAGGAATGAATTTTAAAAAAATGTGCATATTGATCTAAGCCTTTTTTTTTTCTAAATTCGTCTAAAAATGTCAGCTTCCCAAATATGAAACCAGAATTTTTTTATCGGCAAAAACAAAAAAGTTATTTAATTCGTTTACAAGGTAAAAATGATAGTGGTTTTCTAATGAAGTTTAAACAAATTTAAAATTAATTTTCCTCAATTCCATGTAATACTTCGCACAGAAGAAGAGTTCCTCTTTCATAAGATGTGCTCAGAATCGGTGTACCTTCATCGATGGAGCTAGAATGTTATTGCAAAATTCGCTAACCTGTGATAAACAAATTAAATTTTGCACAAACTGTTTAATAAATCGATCTGAAATTTTTACCACATATTAAGCACTAAAAGACCCAACTTTTTACGTAACAACAAAGTCGTAGGTTGCATTTAGCAATAATTATTGTTAATTGAATATTATAATAATTTTGACCTTGTTTTGCATTTTTCTCAGCAACAAATAAAAATATCGAGATCGATAGAAAACCAATTTGTAGGTTTTTCAATTCTCTAGAAGATGGTATTCCATTTTTTCCAAAAATTTCTTTCGTTTTTGCTGGTAAGCAAAAAAATGCATTTTTTGATCTTTAATTTTTTTGGCCTATGTCCTGAACTACGTCTTTTTTTTTCGCTTATTTGACTGATATTTAGGGTTCGATCTTTGGATGTAAGAAAAACACAACTGACCAGGACAGGATCTTACTTCCACAGCAATTATATCGCGTTTAAGAACCAGAACCACTTAACTAATGACATTCTCTGGATTATGTCCTTGGTTTGTTAAAACCCTACTGATAAAATCACTAGGGAGCTCAAACTGGTTTATTGGAAGAATGGAATGTGTAAAAGAGATAATACGCTATTTAAAATTGTTTTTAATTTTTTCTATGGATCATAAATATCCGCATTTATTATGTTTCATTACTTTCATGATTTCGGGTACCTACAGATATAAATTTCTGGGCCAATATAGAAATTAAAGGTCCAAAGTCCACAATAATATGCTTTTTCGTTGAAAAGTTTATCGACACCTTACGTTACGACGCAATTTTTAGAAAATACAAAGTTGAAAAATGTTTTACGCCGCGTAGCGGTGCGTTTTCATCAATTATTAATCAAATTTGTCAATTTTTCACTGCGGCGGATGAATTTTCTTTTTAGTCCGGGAGCTCAGCGGATTTTCGTAGTCGAAGAAGAGACTCCATCAAAGTTTTTTATAGGTATTTTGACCCTGTGATTACGGAAGATTTCCGAATCTTCTTGGATGATTTCCATACTACATGGTGTAATAAAAATAAGAAAAAGGAATAATCTGGCGATTTCTAGGTCTTCTGTCATAGGCGTTCCATGTCGAAAATAAGGAAATAGAATTTTCTAAAAAGCTCCACTCCTTCTTTGATAGGCGTCTCATGAAGAAATTAACAAACGTAAAATTAATTAAAGAAATTGTGAACTCGTAGAAAATCAACCTAAAACCTACAAACACAAATTAATACTATAAAATGTATAACGCTATAAAGTCCGTTATGTTGCCGCCCTCCAAGTCTTGATCAACCTCCTTTATCTTGATAATGGGCCAATCTGTCAAGATGCACAACCTTCATCTTCGCATGAGGGCTTTTCTGAATTCGGTATACCAGATCATTTAGTCGGGTCACTACGTTGTACACACCTTTCTACCACTTTTGAAGCTTTGATGAACGCCCTTTGATTCTTTGTGATTTGTACAACCAAACTTTATTACCAACCATGAATCCACTAGTATTGGCTTTGAGGTTATAGCGGGTCTTCATACTATCGTTTTCTATTTGTAATCTTTCCAAGTTGCTTCAGTATCGTGTTGACGTCCAGTAAGCAAATCGATTGGAAGACGTAATTCTTTTCCAAAAATTATTCTAGCAGGTGTTCTTCCAGTGGTTTGGTAAATGGCTGAACGATAGGCTAGTAGAAATGGCTAAACGCATTTATTTCAGTTATTTTGTTGTTCATTTACTTGTAATCTGATGTAATTCTCCAGCATTCTGTTAAATTTGTCAACCATTCCATCTGACTGTAGATGTAGGGTGTTGTTCTAGTCTTGTAGATTTTCAGAAGCTTGCAAAGGTTCGTAAAAACTTCATATTCAGTGTTGCTGCCTTGATCAGAGTGTGTTTCTCTTGGCGCCCCATATCTACAAATCCACTGTTGAAACAATATTTCAGCGACGGTGGTGGCTTCTGGATTTGGTATCGGATAGACTTCTGGTCATTTGCTGAAGTAATCCATAGCTATTCCCGGATTTACTAATAGGAAATGGTTCAGCTACGTCTACTGCAATTCTTTCAAAAGGTACTCCTATATTGTACTGCTTCATTTTACCATGACTACGGTTCTTTGGCCCTTTACTGGCAGCACAGTCGGTACAAGTTTTGCCCCAATCTTTTATATATGCGCGACTCCCCAGCCAATGGAACCTCCTTCAAACTTATCAAGAGATTTTATAACACTAAGTGTCCGTTACCTACACCCAGGGGCGGATTCAGCCTCTCCCTTTGGGGGGGGTTATATCACAAAACTACAGTATGGCAAGCGAAAGCAAATTGTCGACGGGGGGGGGGATACACCAGCAACAGCCCCATTTCTAGTGTATAAGGCAGGGTCGGATCTATTTTTCTGAATTTGAAGCTCTAGGAGAGGGGGGGGCGATCACAAAAAAAACAAGTTGTCGACAGGGGGATAGAACGCGAGCAGCGTACACAATCTTAGTATAAGAGGCAGAATCGGGACTATTTCTCTGAATTCAAAGCTTTTAGGAGATGGCTATCGCAAGAAAAACAAGTTGACAACTGGTGGGGGGGAGTGCTAGCAGCATACACATTCCTAATATAAAAGGCAAAATCGGTTCTATTTTCCTGAACTCAAAACTCTTGGGAAGGGGAGGGACGATCGCAAGCATACACATTCCTATATCCTATTCAAGAACTAGAGAGAGTAATAAAACTTACCGAAACCTCCAATGTACCTGCTCCGGTGCAACAGGTAACTGAGGACTCCTGTAAATCTAATTATATTTAATTTTATTTAAATATTATAAGCTTTTATAAATTTACTGCAACAATAAAATTTCTGATAGTTCAATTTAATTTCTGTCAGTGAGCAAAGTACACCTTACAGTGTGTTCTTAGTGATTTATCTTGTTTGTGCTTGTTTTTATATATTATTTGAGATTAGTGAGATACCCAAAAGATATGGATTCCACATTTATATTTAATTTATTCCAAAATCGTTAAACCAGGCCGTTTTTCCTCAACGAAAAACTTATTACGATGAATGTTTACGATGCCTTAAGATATTAATATCTAGATAGTAATGTTAAAAGCTCTGTTGAGATGTGTTCCAACATGACAGGAGTTGGAAAATCCACTATGTACAGAATACTGAAGGAGAAGAATTCTACTAGAATTGTTAGTACTCCCAAGCTACATTCGATCACAGGCAGACGAAAAACCTCGTTGGAAGAAGAGATGTAAACTGCAATAAAAGAAGTTGAACATACATTTTATTATGAGAAGCAGATCACAATAGTCTGCAAAATTCTAACTAAAATCAATGAAAATCAGGATTTACCTGAAATTAAAAGAACTGAGCTCTGGACATTGCTCAGAGAACTTAATTTTTGCTGGAAAAAAACAGATAGGAAATCTGTTCTTATAGATAGTCCCGAAAATGTCCGTTGGAGAAGGAAATATCTCTCTCAAGTAAAAGGTAGAGTTGCTAGAAACAACAGAACTTACAAAATTAGTAATTTAACTTAAGTTTTGAAAGATTTTTTTGAATAAAGTTACTGTTGAAAATTGGGAAAAATCCATATAATAAAAGAATAAGAGAGAATGTGGAAACTCGATCTCATGATTGGTGAGATAGAGGAACCAATTATAATTAATTTGAGCGAAGATAGATTCACTGACTTTGATTACGAATTAGATCCGTAATGTTTACCAGCGTAAACACAATTTATTATTTAAATGTTCTGTAACAAATAAAAATTAATTATATTTGAATCCCTTTTTAGTGTTTAATTGTAATTCTGCAGATGGTTTAAGAAATAAATAAACTAAAACATCAAATATCGTAAAAATGTTTTTCATTAATAATAAAATGACCGATAGCCCCAAAAAATTTTAATATTATATGGACGAATTTATTTTTTTATATATGTTTAACTTCTTGTATTTTTGACATTGAATATTTTGTAAGTATTTAAATTATAACTATAATATAAATTTTTTGAGAGAAAAAGGCTACGTTTTAGTCTGAATGTGCCTAAAACGGTTTCTATGCCAAAATTAAAAATAATAAAAATACAGTTGTGATCTGTGTTAAATATGTCAAAATTATGTATATTTTCTAATGTATGTGAATTATTAAGAAATCAGAAGAAATAAAATAATATTACTATAACTTTTTATTTTAAGTTTATTACCGAAATAATATTCTGTCATAAATACTTAGTGATAAAATAAACCTCCTTCCGACGCCTATGATAAGGATTAAAATCCTTTTTAACACTTCACACATACAAATATCTATTGTTGTCCAACCCAAATAGTCCATAATTATAGACCGGTATTTTTGATTATAAAATTTCTAACCCATTCCTATGAAAAATATGTGTCTAACAGATTTTGAAAAACCGGACTAAAGAACACAGGTAATTTACGAAGAAAAAAAGGGTAAAATATGATCTATTACTCTCTCTAGTTCTTGAATAGACTATACACCAATCGGATGTGGTGATTAAAAATCAAAATAACAAAAATTAAAATTTATACACATGTGTAGTAAGCCGTATAGGCGTCATATACTCTCGGAATTTATTAAAAATGTAATTATTTATAACGCCGTAACATTGCTAATAAATGAGGTATCGATTTCGAATTTGTGCCATTTTATTTCCAATTTAATGACGACAGTATTTTCAAAATTGAAATGATTTATTACATTCTCTAGTTCTTGAATAAACTATAGTATAAGAGACAAAATCGGGAAAATTTTCCTGAACTCAAAGCTCTTGGGGGGGCGATCGCCCCCACCGCCCCCCCCCTTGGATCGGCGCCTGCCTACACCATTATATGAAGCTTACTCGGAAATGTTCTTCAGTCGGGCCATTCTTAGAGTTTGACTTCTTTCTAGATCGCGTAAACTTTCGATAAAACTATTTACTGCTAACTTTTGCTTTATTTCTTCTGGATATGTTGGATAAGTCAAATTTATTACTCTCACTGGAGTTGGGTCTTGTAAACTTCTTGTAGGTGGGCTTTCCCATAATGCATCCCCAGAAAAGTAACAGTGAACTCGTAATCATTCTGTTTTTCTTCGTAAATGTTACGTAGGACCTCCATAGCTTCACCTCGTAGTGCTAGAAGAAGAAGTGCCTTCCCGATGGACTCCAATTATTGCCGGTGGAGACATTCCATGAACTGAAATATTTCTAAAACCGTAGACTTCACATCAGGATACGTAAGGTTAAAATGATTAAATTTTCTACGTCTCTCTCTTAAGGCTTGATATCGCCATTTAAACAAATATAATTAATTTTACCATGCTCTGTAATTATCTTTAGAATGTGGAATTATAAGAAGTTGTTATTATTTTTGTTAGCTTTACCACTTTGTTCCAACTTCTCCTGATATGTAGCCCTGAACAATCATAATCCCTGATACACCACTGGCATTGATCTTAGAAATATTTATTTTAAATTACCACTCGTTATATACTTTATTTCCCCCCGTCAGAAAACATAAGAATTTTAGTGTTATTGTAATGTCATACTGTAAAAGAAAAAATATCGCCTCGAATTTTTAACCCCAATCCCACGGACCAATTTTCCTAATTTATGCACCAACCAAATATCGGAAAGAAAAATGTTTTTATCGGAAATTATTGTGAAAAACCGTCGCAGAGACATCGCCAACTCGATCGCGTGATATCGTGCAAGGAAACAACCGAGTTTTATTTTTTCTTGTATTAATGACGCTTATTTGAAATCTTTCAATACTTTTGTCATGTTCATGGAGGAATATATTTCCCTAAGACGAGTCCGATTGGATTTAGAAAGCAATTTAGTTTGATGCGTTTTAATTTGGTATTGTTTTTACTAAAAATGCCAATTTGGTTGGTAATATATATATTTAATTGGGTTTCTTGTCAAACTTAAATACAAAACTGCCAGTTCTTTTGTATATATCTAAGGAGGGTAAAAATATCCACACACATTTCTTTATTTATATTTACGACTAGTCTGTGAATAGTACCCAGCTTATAAGCGGTCATATTGATTGATGAAGATTGAAATTGAATGACGTAGTATCTGATGAGATTGAAAGCAGCATGGGTGTTCCACAGGGTAGTGTGCGAGGTCCATTATTATTTCTTATATAAATATATATATATATATATATATATATATATATATATATATATATATATATATATATATGTATGTATGTATATATATATATATATATATATATATATATATATATATATATATATATATATATATATATATATATATATATACAGGGTGATTCAAAAATCGATCACGAAACTTAAGGGGGTGATTCTACTTGACAAAATAAGGGTAGAGCTTCATATAATTTTTTTTCAAAATGTCATTCGTTTTCGAGTTACAAGCCGTCCAAGTTCAAGTTTTTATTTTTTGTTTCTTGAATTACTCGCTTACAGGAAAACCGATTTGACTAATATTTGAAAGATAGGCTAAGTCTTCTGCGCTTCATCATTTTAGTAACAATTCACATTGATTGTTTGCCGCTAGAGGGCACTTTACCTACATTGAAAATTGTTTTTTTGTCATAATTTTTTAGTGTTGACAGCTACAGTAGTTTTTGGCATAATTTCTGAAAGACTGATGCCAGGCCTTTAAAAAAGGTGCTCTTTATTTACATCGCTAAACCCAACGGTTTAGACGTAAATCACCCTTAAAAATTAAGTGGTAAATTTATTTTTCTCATTTCATTACCACCAGCTACCAGGTAAATAGCTATCAAAGTATACTAGAGCTGTCAGTTTAACATCAAATAAATTCGCTTTTAAACTATTTAATTTATAATCTTAAAATAACTAATAATGGCTAATCACCAATATTCAAATATCGAATATTGTGATATCCATTTTTGTTATGGAAAAGCAAATGGTAATGCAGAGTTGGCAAGAAGATATTATATGGAGAGTTATCCGGAAAGAAATATCCCTCATGCTCAAACATTTTCCAGTGTGCACAGGAGGCTTGCGGAATGTGGTTCCTTTAAAAGTTATAATGGAAATAGGGGAAGACCTAGAACTGCTAGAAACGTGCAACAAGAAGAAAGAGTGCTTGAACTTATTGAAGATAATCCAGGTATTAGTACTAGAAAAATTGGGAATGAAGTGCGGCTCTGTCAGGCTAGTTCATGGAGGATACTAAGAGAAGAACAACTCTACCCGTTTCATTCAAAAAAGGTGCAGGCTCTTTATGACGATGATTGGCCGAGACGGTTGGAAATGTGCAATCAGATCCTAGCTAAGTATGAACACGATAATCGATTAATTGGCGTCATATTATTCACTGAGGAAGCTGGTTTCACTCGTGATGGCATAACAAATCTACACAACATCCACTCATATGCTTACGAGAACCCAAACAATGTGGTAGAAACGAAACATCAGCGTAGATTTTCACTAAATGTGTGGGCAGGGATAATAGGAGATTACCTTATTGGTCCTCATTTCTTTGATGGTCCATTAACTGGTGACGTATACTTAGATTTTATCCAAAATCGTCTCCCATTGTATCTGGAAGATGTGCCATTGGAAGTAAGGGCCAACATGTGGATCCTCCAAGACGGAGCTCCGCCCCACTTTAGTATACGTGTCCGACAGTATTTGAATGCAACGTATCCTGAGCGATGGATAGGACGAAGTGGACCATTGGCATGGGCAGCGAGGTCACCAGACCTTAATCCTATGGATTTTTTCTTTTGGGGTCATTTGAAACAATTGGTGTACGATATTCCAGTAATCAACGTCGAGGATCTTCGCTTCAGGACAATCGAAAAGTGCCAAATTATTAAAGAAACACCAGGAATTTTTCATCGAGTTAGGCGACATTTTTTGAGAGTGTTAGGAAATGTATGGAAGAAAATGGGGGACATTTTGAGAATCTTTTTTAGTTTGTTTAGTACTGTTTCATTAATTTTTATCAATTAAATGTATATCGCAATAATCCATAATATGAATATTTACTGATTAGCCATTATTAGTTATTTTAAGATTATAAATTAAATAGTTTAAAAAGCGAATTTATTTGATGTTAAACTGACAGCTCTAGCATACTTTGATAGCTATTTACCTGGTAGCTGGTGGTAATGAAATGAGAAAAGTAAATTTACCACTTAATTTTTAAGGGTGATTTACGTCTAAACCGTTGGGTTTAGCGATGTAAATAAAGAGCACCTTTTTTAAAGGCCTGGCATCAGTCTTTCAGAAATTATGCCAAAAACTACTGTAGCTGTCAACACTAAAAAATTATGACAAAAAAACAATTTTCAATGTAGGTAAAGTGCCCTCTAGCGGCAAACAATCAATGTGAATTGTTACTAAAATGATGAAGCGCAGAAGACTTAGCCTATCTTTCAAATATTAGTCAAATCGGTTTTCCTGTAAGCGAGTAATTCAAGAAACAAAAAATAAAAACTTGAACTTGGACGGCTTGTAACTCGAAAACGAATGACATTTTGAAAAAAAATTATATGAAGCTCTACCCTTATTTTGTCAAGTAGAATCACCCCCTTAAGTTTCGTGATCGATTTTTGAATCACCCTGTATATATATATTGACAATATAGTGAATACATCTGGTGATTGTTGTATACATCTTCTTGCAGATGATGTTCTTTTATATTTTGCCTGTTCTGATGGTATTCAATTGGTTGACAGACTTAACTCTACATTACAAAATTTATATTGATGGTGTTCTTGTAACCAATAAAAAATAAATGTGGAAAAAACCAAATTCAAGATAATCAGCAATGAGAATGATTACAGAACTTTTTCTCGTGGAAATCCTATTATTAAAATAAGCAATGAAACAATTTTAATGGTGGAAAAGTTTAAATATTTAGGAGTAATCATAGATAGACAACTTAAATTTAAAGAACATGCGAACAACCTAATAAAAATAATCTCTTATAAAATTAACTCTATTCAAAGATGTTTTAATTTTTTGACAAGGTGGACTAAAACAATCCTGTTTAACACTCTGGTATTGCCGCACTTTGTTTATTGCTCCACAATTTTGTTCCTTCTTAATCAAAATGAAAAGGCAAGATTTCAAAAATTGCAAAATAGAGCCATAAGAGTCATACTCTCAGGTACAAGAAGAACATCAATTAACTACTTGTTGAGAGAAATACAATGGCTGTCGGTGGAGGACTTCTTTCACTATCAAACATTGATCTTTATATTTAAAATCCGATCGGGTATAACACTGCTTGATAGCATTCTTAAAGTATTCACAAAAACTATACTGGAAGAAATCACCAAAATCATAAGTATACGAAAAGAACAACAAGGTTTCAGAAAGAACAGATCCACTATTGACGCAATATTCATTGTCAAACAAATAACTGAAAAATCCCTAGAATTCAATAAACCTGCGTACACGTGCTTCGTTGATATGACCAAGGCTTTTGACAGAGTACGCTTAAAGGACGTCTTAGAAATAGTGAGAGCAAAAGGTCTAAACCATAAGCTAATTAACCTAATATACGATATTAACATCCAGTGCAGAACAAAAATCAGAGTAGGACATATAACAACGGAAGACATATATGTAAACACATGAATTAGACAGAGCGATTCGCTCAGCCCCTTCATATCTAATCTAATAATGGATAAAATAATAGAAAATCTCTCCAGAACAGCTGAATACAAAATGGGAAACACATTCTTCCATACCGTGTGCTATGCGGACGATCCTGTTCTTATTGCAAACTCTGAAGATAATCTCCAAAGACTACTGCACTCTTTTAACACTAAAGCGAAAGAACTAAATATGCTCATCAACACCGAGATGACCAAATACTTAGTAACATCCAAAGAACCAATACGGTGCAAGTTGGAAATCGACTCCAAAATTGTCGAACAGGTAAATCACTTCAAAAATCTGGGAGCAGAAATAATGAGCCATGGAAACCTTTTTAACGAAGTAAGAGAGCAAACAATGTTTGGAAGAACAAATACCTTAATATCGAAAGCAAAACTAAGATATATAAAACGGCTCTAAGACCCATCATAACATACGCGGCAGAAACAAGACCAGATACAGGTAGAATTCTACAAATAATGAGAACAATCGAAATGAAAACATTAAGAAATATACAAGGCAAAACGATAGAATACGGAACGAAGATATCAGACAACAGTGCGGGATACAGGACATAGGAAGATGGGTTAGACAAAGGCGAAGATTCTGGAACAAACATATAGGGAGAATGGAGAACGGTAGACTCGTTAAAAGCCCACAAATGAATAACCCAGTAGGAAAAAGATCACGGGGAAGACCATCAAGACGATGGCGAGAATGCTGGACCACATCTTCTGGGGAAGACGTGATGGCAATGAACAGGCAATAACCTACTAGCATGGTTAACTGTATTAGAAAGAAGAAGGAGAAGAAGAAGATCGGATATTTCTCCTACATATTTACAAAATCATATTAATTATAATAGAAATATACATGCATGTGACACTAGATCGAAGGATGACTCTTATATTCCTCCAGCATTAAAGAGACAAACACAAACCTCTGTATTCTTTAAGGATCTAAACAGTTTTAATCAATTGCCCACAAATATTAAATGTTTAAAATCTCTAAATAAGTTTAAACGGTGTCTGGAACAGTATTTTTTTAATAGGATCTATCCTTGAGGGACATGAACTTTCTTTGTTTTTTTTTTTAAATTTGTGTCAGTTTAGCTTAGTATGTCATTGTTCTGCATATATATATATATATATATATATATATATATATATATATATATATATATTCAACCGACCATAAAACTGCTTTACAGTCTGAATGAAATCTGTTTGACTTATTGGCTCACCTTCCCTTTTCTATTTCCACTGGCGACCATCAGTTGTGTAAAAGAATGAACAATATCACAAATGACAAAATTACTTTCATCCAATTTTAGCTTAAGAAACGGAGCAAATGAAATTAAGAAGTGAATGGGACCTGTTGTATGTTGTAGGGGGGATTAAATAAAGATCCTCCAGCATATTTGCTACTCGAGACTCATTAAGGTTTAGGAGCTACGGGAGTCCAAATGGGCCAAAATACAGTTTTTTATTTTGAAAACCAAGGTATATATTTTGGAGAAAAAAATTCTGAATAAAAGTTGTAGATAATTAAAATACCTCAATTTGAGCTTTTATGCGATCATTTTTATCAATTAGTTATTGCAAAAAGGTCAAGAAACGGTCCAAAATGGTAGTTTTGAAAAAATTAATTATTTATTGCAATAATAACTTTTTACGTTGTATTATCACTTTAAAAGGAAGCCTTTTCAATACCAAATCGAACGAGTTTATGTATAGGTCAATCGGTCAATTTGTTACCGAGATATGTTCATTTGTTTATCGCAAGACGCTAAATCTTTTTTGCCATAACTTTTTTATTTATCAACTTTCCGAGCCAGTCAAAAGTGGATTCACTTAAGGAAGGAATTTATGATGATAATTAAGGAAAAAAATTATTATCAACCCCTTATTTATTGCTTAGAACAAAAAGGGTACTTTTCTTTCATAAACAATTAAAGCTGTTGCATTGCTCTTATATTGTATTAGTTTCTACTTCATATAAATCGAAAGCTGGTTGCGAAACGAAGATTTTGTTTAAAAAAAAGTTTCTTCGACCCATAGGGTCCGAGTTAATTGTTTTTTTTTTTTAATTAGCACGCCCTTTGTTTATAACAATTTAGAAAAGAATCCGGCGTTCAATAGACAGTTATATTTTATGAAAACGTGATTTATTTTTCAAAACGGTTAATTTATTTATTACAAATTGCGTATAAAGTGGAGCATATTTTGAATGACGCAGCGGGAGTAGTGGTGGGAATAGTCGGGGATGGAAACTGAAAACAAAACTTCAAATCGGCGACGTAAGAACAAATAGCCACATTTTCGCGAAAATTCAACCGATTTCGATTTTCTCACGAGAAAGAGAATTGAGTTCTCAAGTTCTCAGTGAGTAACGAGACGAACCGCACTTGAAAATGCCAAATGAGATTTTGACGAAACGTCGTGAAAACGATTTTTTGAACGAACGAATTGAAACCCGGAATAACCAAACTATTCATTCTACCATCCATGAAAATCTACGATATAACATATATATATATATATATATATATATATATATATATATATATATGTATATATATATATATATATATATATATATATATATATATATATATATGTTTATGCGGCTTTCACGGATACCTCCGTGTGAGATGCAATAGCAGTGGATATATCCACATTATGCCGTTGTAGTGTTGAAATCACATTCAGTAAAACGTGCAACTATATGCAGCTCCGTCTATGAATGAAGTAGAATGCGAACGGTAAATGCAAAGTGCGCTCCAACCATATCCTTTCCGTGTTAGAGGTTGCACAGTTTGAACAAATTGCTAAGGAACACAATTTATCCTATTCCACCACCATCGAGATGATGGCCTACCTGTACCACCATACCGAGAAGAAAGTCAAAACTTACCCTCCCCGCCACAGTGATACGGCAGAAGTACATGTTTCGTCTCTACTAGACTCATCAGGGTACCGACATGCACCTGGCTGTGCAAAGGACAGATCAGAAGGAAGCATGCAAATACTGAACGCGGCTTCGCCGACCTCCCGTCGGATGGCGTATTAGCAATTTGTTCAAACTGTGCAACCTCTAACACGGAAAGGATATGGTTGGAGCGCAGTTTGCATTTACTCTTCGCATTCTACTTCATTCATAGACGGAGCTGCATATAGTTGTACGTTTTGCTGAATGTGATTTCAACACTACAACGGCATAATGTGGATATATCCACTGCTATTGCATCTCACACGGAGGTATCCGTGAAAGCCGCATAAACATATATACGCCATCCGGCGGGAGGTCGGCAAAGCCGCGTTCAGTATTTGCATGCTTTCTTCTGATCTGTCCTTTGCACAGCCAGGTGCATGTCGGTACCCTGATGAGTCTAGTAGAGACGAAACATGTACCTCTGCCGTATCACTGTGGCGGGGAGGGTAAGTTTTGACTTTCTTCTCGGTATGGTGGTACAGGTAGGCCATCATCTCGATGGTGGTGGAATAAGATAAATTGTGTTCCTTAGCAATTTGTTCAAACTGTGCAACTTCTAACACGGAAAGGATATGGTTGGAGCGCAGTTTGCATTTACTGTTCGCATTCTACTTCATATATATATATATATATATATATATATATATATATATATATATATATATATATATATATCCTTGCGACCGTTCAAAAGGGGAGCGGACAATATATTCTTTGCGAATTCCACTACGTTTTTCTTTCCATACTAGTTTCGACCACCCAATGGTTTTATCAGTAGAGCTGTAATAAACCGAAAGCAAAATGCACAAAAAACAACTGTCTACTTAAAAACCCCCTTTCGTAAAATGTTGGTAAGATATTATCCGCATTTTGCTCTCGATTAGTTACATCTCCACTAATGATTATATATATATATATATATATATATATATATATATATATATATATATATATATATATATTAGTATAACTCGTAGAAAATCTAACTTATATATTAATTACATTAGGTTTAAGACCTAAACATTATTAGTAAATATAGCTATAAAAGCACATACTCGAGCTAGTCAAAATCAAAGGGACTGTTTAATTCTGGAATATTAAATATTAAGATATACAAAATTTAACAATTTTGTAATCGCATCTTAAATATAAACCAAAAGCGGTAATATTTCTCTAATTCCTTAATTTATTGTTGTAATATTAGTAGTACCTATTTTCCTTTTAAATTTGGTATTGAGTTTAATTTTTATTTTTCAGGACTTTCATAAGGAGACCTTGGCCACCGAAAAATCTTTATAAAAATGAAATAATTTCGAGTAAACTAGACATCAGCAGTAGGTATGTAAGATCTAACTTATTAGATGTTTTTGTTTAATGTGTTGTAGCTCTTTTTCTTGATTGTAAGTTAGGCGAAGGAATCTTGGGATTAAGGTGTTGGCTACGTCCGGTATTTGTGAGGGATAGTGGTGTCCTTGATTGTAAGTTAGGCGAAGGAATCTTGGGATTAAGGTGTTGGCTACGTCCGGTATTTGTGAGGGATAGTGGTGTCCATCTGTTATCTTTTTTCTACGAAATCTAAGAACCAGTGAGGGCTGCTGCATTAAAAAAGTAGAGATTGCAATTCCAGTATATATATATATATATATATATATATATATATATATATATATATATATATATATATATATATATATACATGAAACCTGTCATAGGCACTGGTTATCTAGATATCGAGACGCTAATCTGCAGACATGCCCTTAGCTATGGTTACCAGATCAAATAATGAGATTTCCTGACAATATCCCTGACTTTTCAATAAATATCCGGACATTTTATTTGAATCTTGTATGTGGTATGTTAGGCAGTGCGATTTTAAAAATATTTGCAACCAAAGCACCTAATGTGAATTTCGAGCGCGTGTTCTCATTAATGGGAGCGTAGTGGCCTAAGGAGAGAAATAGGTTGCCTATATTGTTATAAGCTTTGCTTTTCGCTGCCACCAACTTTGCTGGTTCCGCTTCTGATTTCGATGAATTCAAATAAATATTCTAATATTACTTCTAATATTTTATTAAAATATTCACTAAATCATGAGGTAACAACAGTTTTCTTTCTTACTAATTTAATGTCACTATTGTAGTTTTTTAAATTTTAGTTCCCCTCGTCTTTATGTTCATATCCTAGTTATATTCTATTTCTGTATCTAAATTATTATTTTACAGTCATATGCGTACCAACAAATATAACATAACTATTTATTTACATGATTACTGAAATGAAAAAGTGTGTATTTATGGGACGATGACAATATGAACAAAGCTAATGGTCTCTAAAAAGTAAAGTTTTAGAGTTTCGGAGATTAGGGCTTGCTTTTGTTTGAGTCTATTAGAATATAAATTTACTTAAGATATAATTTCTTCTTAAGAGAGTATTAAATATTAAACTATAATTATATGTAAAAATTAACATTGATGGAAATTTAATAACGGAAATCCAGTTAGTATCAAATGTAATATATTCTAGAAACTACAAACAATTGTAGTTATTAAAACGATTGTTAAAATTACACTGTTATATTGAAATTCTCGTCTTTGAACTCCTTGGCAATTCTTTACCAGGTAGAAGTTGTAAACTTTGGAAATAAAACTTCTTTTAAAGAGTCTCATATTACCGCCACAAGTAACCTGAATAATTTCAGAAACACGGTTTACCGAGTCGGATTCGCACTGTTGCTTTCACATGCTGATTTCATCAGCTAAATATCACAATGTTATTTCCAATCTAGTAATAAAGGTATAGCTGTACACATTTCCATATCGTGTTTCCTAATTATTGGCCCAACAACAGCGAAAAGCTCTTCAAATTCACCAATAGTAACAGGAAAATATTTTTAAAAAATCAAGATAATTTTCTCGCATTTCTTGAATTAAATTATTAGTATCTCCAAGCCTTTCTCCAATGTTTTCCTCAAATACAGACCGGACCCAGCAGCGACAACTTTCTCCTTTTTTTAATAAAGAATATATCAATATTGTCCTTACATTTTGTAACTTTTTTTCTAGATTAAAATACTGCCGCAATTAATGTTTTATTTGCTTCATTTTAATTTTTAGATAAAATACAAACAAAAATCCTGATAAAAGTTAGGTTAAGACCAAAAAAAAACATACCCCTTATGACCGCGTAACGAAATCTTCCGTGTGGACGATACATTTTTAACACAAACAGTGCCTATCGGGGGAGAGTTTCTAACATAGTAGCAATATGCAATAACATAATTTTCAAAGATTTCTTTACATGGTAACAAAATATATTTCTTAATATAGTAGCGATAAACGTAGATTTTTTTCACTGTATTGATTTTTTCAATAATTAAAAAGATAGCTAATATATATAGCTTGTTTTATTTAAAAAAAAACATAACAAACAAGTTAGCTTACTGATCTGATCTTACTTGTTTTTACATTGGGAGCAGCAAGTAATAAGATAACCCTGGAATTATAAAACATAAACTCATTATTATTAATGCCAATTTTCGGTAATTAAGCACCTATTTTTAACTTGCAACTGATATGCACACATTGTGATGTCAGGGTTGGCTAATGTGATGCATTCAAATTTGAGTTTGAATAAATATCGACTCTTTAGAAATTTTTCATAAGATAAATGTTTGTCATGGAAGGACACATTCAGAAACTTGGATGATAAAACTGAACAATAAAAATCATTGTGGTCAAAAGGCTAGTTTGTCATTGTAGATCGTTCAATCAATATGTGTGCAATTAATTTCAAAGTTGTTTAAAGTTGAGTTTTATGTGATTATTAAACTTCTTGTGAGAGACGAGAATGTTTTACTGCAAATTCCACAACGTATTGCTGATGTTTTTATGCTCTCCTCATTGAACCAGAAAAAAAATGGTACTCTTCAACAGAAAATAAGGTACTTTTAAATAAGGTTGTCGATTTTCAAGTAAATTACTTGCAGTTATGCTTTGTGTAATGTTTGATACTTAACATACTATTAATCCTTCAGAGTCTTTTATTATTTGATTGTGTCAAGTAAAATACTTCAATTATATTTAGTGCAACGCGAACTTGATGTAGAGGACATTTCTTGCCGTATGACATTACGTGAAACAAAATATACTCACTTTACTTTCAAAAATTTTAAAATATTTGAAGCAATGATATGTTTATTATATTTTTGATAACTTATTAATACTTAAAGTATTTTTAAATACTCCTTTGGTTATTTGCTGTAAGCTAATAGGCCATTGTTTTGTTCACATTTGCCACCGACATGTATTCTTATTTAAGTTCCATATGATAAAACAAGATATGCCAATTTAAAACTCTTATCATACTTCAAGTATTACACATTACTTATTACGTATTTAGTTTATGCTAAGATTCCCATCTTTTTGGAATCTCAAAAAGAGGATATCGGAGATGGTTCAATACGTTCGCCTTTTAAATGTATCCTATTAATTATCTTTTATAACTACTATTACATTAAATGACTTAAGTCTTAGCACTTATATTTTTTTTTTAAGTTTTATTGAAAATATTATAAATTACTTAATAAAAATCATATTTATTCCCACCGGCCTTTTTTTTACCAGTTATGTTATTTCTTACTTGTAAATAAAACATTTTGAGTTCACTTATAAAGGGTGTTGAGGTATATAACTTTTAAATGGAATAAAACAAAGATCAATTTTTTAAATTGACATAAAATTTACTTTATTCGAAAGATAACCTTCTGGCATTATAATTTAAATATGACTTCTGGCATATGACCGCCACGGCTGGCTCGGACGTAGTCTAATCTGGAGATCCAATTTTCGATGACTTTTTCCAACATTTGTGGCCCTATATCGGCAATAACGAGGCGAATGTTGTCCTCCAAGTGATCAATCGTTTCGGGCTTATCGGCGTAGACTAGCGACTTCACATATCCCCACAGAAAATAGTCTAGCGGCGTTAAGTCGCACGATCTTGGAGGCCAATTCACGGGGCCGAAACGTGAAACTATGCGGTTACCAAACGTTTCCGTCAATAAATCAATTGTGGTACGAGCTGTGTGACATGTTGAAACCACAGCTCCTGCACATCATGGTTGTCCAATTGATGAACGAAAAAGTCAGTAATCATGGCTTCCATAAAGTGAATGGACAGATATCCAATTCCTGTGTACGATGGCGGATAGACTGATTCTGGTCTTCCTCTATGCTACGCTCTACAGCAGCAATGACTTCTTCTGTACGCACTGTACGACGTCTCTGTGGATCCGTATTATCATTTAGAGTAAACGTGGTCCGAAAACGTTCCATAGTTAATCGAATTAATTGCTCTGATGGACGATTATGTTGACCGTAAAATGGACGTAGTGCGCGATACGTATTTCGAACAGAACCATGATTTTCAAAATAAATTTGCACAATTTGGAAGGGTTGTTCAGGCGTCAGTCTATTCATGTTGAAATGCCAAACCAAACTAAACATAAATCACTTGACAGCTGACAAAATGGCCGCCAGTTAAAAAAGTGTTGCCAACTTAAAGTTCTATACCTCTATAAAAAAAACACCCTTTATTTTGTAGCGCAAACTGTTTGTTTATTTCTTGAAAAGAAAATTATGAAAATTTAGAAATATCCGATAATTCTGTCCACTAGTGTATATTTCAGATTCAAGTCTCTTGAATGAATACTTGTTGGTATTTTAATATTGTAAAATCTGTTTTTGTTGTTTGTTTATGTAATTTGTAAAATACTGAAGTTTTTGAATTTATTTTTAGAACTCTTAGTATACGCTCTATTGTTTTTTTAGTTAACAAACCACAAAGATCAGCTAATTCTAGTCTTTGATCCCAAGTCTTCTGATACCAGGACAACCTTTAAGTTTTCACAAATAACCACTAGGTGGCGCTATGGGGATAAACCATTAGGTTTTGATTAAATTTGACATTTGTCATTGTGAAAAGAGTTGCAAGTTACAAATTGACTAGGTAGATTGTCTACAGTGAGTGTTTAAAAAAAGAAATTTTGCGAAAAAATGCCTAACTTAACAACGCGTTTCAGTGTTGCATGCTTCCTTCCGATCTGTCCTTTGCACAGCCAGGTGCATGTCGGTACCCTGATGAGTTTAGTGAGAGACGAAACATGTATCTCTGCCGTATCACTGTGGCGGGGAGGGTAAGCCTTGACTTTCTTCTCGGTATGGTGGTAGGTACAGGTAGGCCATCATCTCGATGGTGGTGGAATAGGATGAATTGTGTTTTATTACAATTTATTCTAACTGTGCAACATCTAACGCAGAAAGGATATGATGGAGCGAAGTTTGCATTCACTGTTTCGCATTTACTTCATATATATATATATATATATATATATATATATATATATATATATATATATATATATGATGATTAAGGGTCAACAGGCCAACAATAATAAAAATTTACATAGCAACCAGAGAATAATGAAAATAATGTAATAATGAATTGAAAAAAACAATAAGAATAACATACAAAGTCAATAATAAACCAAAATAGAAAAAAATTATTTATTTAATTGTTTAATAAAACTCTAAATAAATGTTCAAAATGACCTTCATTTTCATGTAAACAACGATTAATTCTACGGAAGATAACTACACCATTTCCATCATCTCTGTCTAAGCATAAAGTGTTTACCAAATTTTGTATTCGAGCCCACAATTCTTCGGTGGTTACAGATCTAAAGTTTCTTATAAAAAGTGATCTAGAAGGGTTAAATCCGGCGTGCGGAGTGGCCAATTTTCGTCATTTATCATACTAAAAAACCCCTAAGTACTAAATTTAGTACAAATCAAGCAAAGTTTTAAAAAATTATAACATTAACACCCTGTACTTTGGAAACTTTTGGATTAGGGTAAATTGGGCTAGATCCTCATATTTTAGCGTTAACGTTTTGTATAGGTATATATTTAAAAATAATTTATTTTAAATTTCTTTCAATTTTTTATTTTATTTTTTATTCTATTTCTATCGTCCTAAAAATCAAAGATATTATTAAAACTATTGTGTTTTAAGAAAAATTTTATAAAAACGAGATTAGATATAAAAACAATAGACACTAGATGCGTCAATTGACCGCTTGTAACAAATTAGAAACATTCACCAAATATTTTATTAGATAAAATGTTACAGGCTATAAAACGAATGTCTTCTTCAAACTAGGGAATCGTATTTATGAATCAGTGGCTCTCAATTGTAAACTCAGGATAAATAAATGCCAAGAAATCATAAAAAAATCACCAAAGCACCAAATTTTCTGCTTTTATTTGTATGTTTTAAGTAGAATGCGTTTTTTTTAAAGATCGTAACATTTAACAAAGATTTCTCATTTTTTATTACCAAGAAACAATTACTTTTCTTAGTTTATAAGTCTTAAAAATGAACAATTAGATTCGTTCAGAAAAAAATTACAAGACTTGAACCCAATCCAATTGCTCTGGAAGTTAGACCTTCTAGTTTTGTACTGCTTATGATACTGTCATAATTTGTATGACTTATGCCTACAAATAAAAAACTTATATAGGAAAATTAGGAATGAAAACTCATAGATAAAGACATAGAATGGGCAAAAGGAATAGTTATCGCGCGAAAATAACAACCATTTTCTATTTTTGCCGGTCTAGTGATAAAAGAAAAAATTTTTTCAGTTCAAAAGAGGGTTTCTTTATTATCAAATTAAAACAGTTTTAAAGTTAGACCGTGGTAGTGAATTAGGAGATTAGATTTTTCCCTTACATCTCAGTTCTGTGCCGAAAATTCTAAGTTCCCAAGTACACACAAGTACCATAAAGCATTCTTATTTTTGTCTTATAACCTTGAACTCCTTAATTTAGAGAAATAAGATTAATATTCAGACATATTTTTAGATATAACCTTTGACTAACTTATCTAATCCTGTTGTACTTAACTAAATCGGAACCAAAGTTATAGGTTGGTAACACTGTCAGTGGCAAGGGTACACCAACTTTTTTAAAGAATTTAACTGTGTGCCATATGCGCTTTCTGGGCTTGTAAAGAAGCCTTTAGGTGCATGTAAGAACTGACACCAAAAGTGCTATTTTGGATATTGTTGCAATAATGCCTCTGAAGTTAAGAACATATAATTGACAACTAATTTCAATGATCACTAAAAGTTAGGATGTCCTCGGTAACCGGTGGTGGATTCGTCAGTGGGATCGCCGGCACCTTTCCCAGATACCCTTGACGTGCTTATTATAATTTGGAAATTTTATTTGTAGTTATTTTGCATCGGAATTAACCGGTAGGATGTTCGTACTAAGATATGCCCCCTTCCTAAGGCACTCGCTTTTATAATCCTAAGACTCCCCAGCCTCAAGTTATAGCAACCACGGGCCTGATACGGAATTGTAGAATGGACATCCTGGGTGGTGGTCTTTTCCAAGGTCGGATACGGATTTAGTTCAACAACATCTCTGCTCGGGCGCCATGTTGCAATAATGCCTCTGAATTTAAGGACACATAATTGACAACTAACCTCAACCACCACTAAAAGATAGGATGTTTCGTCCTCGCTAACCGGCGGTGGATTCGTCAGTGGGTCCGCTTGCACCTTTTCCAGACACCCTTGTCGTGTTTACTATAATTTCGTATCGAATCGTACTACGATAATATACACTATGGTGATCCGCTCCACGATCATATACGCCGCTGTTGTATGGTGGCTTAGTAGAACAAAGCGCAAACACCCTTCTCAACTTAACAACGTTCAAAGAATGACTTGTGTGGGAATAATGAGTGCGACGAGAAGTGCCTCTAGTAGAGCCCTGGTGGTCCTAGTGAACCTACCCCTTTCCCACTTATACATAGAAAAAGAGGCCTTGAAGGCTGTTTATCGTCTCAGTTTCCTAGGACATTTCGGAACTGGAGCGAGCGGCTACTGAGAAACCATGGTGGAGAGATGTTCATCTCTCCCATTCAAGTAGATTGCGTGGTGCAGCTTTTGAAACTGAACCACTCTCTTGGGATAATTTTGTCAAGTAGAGAGGATTGAAAGAGGATCAAAATCTTCTTAGGAATGGATCCTGGTGGTTTACAGATGGATCTCAACAAAATAAAAGAACTGGAGGAGCACGGGAGTCAGAGAGTTTTATTGTCTCGGACAACGTGCGACGATCTTTACAACGAAAATTTATGTTATTCCGCAGTGTAGCCATATGTATGAGATGAACTTCAATAGGAATAAGATAATGAACATATACTCAGATAGTAGCGTTCGATATTGGCACTTAAGTCTAGTGTCGTAACGTCGCGACGGGTGTCTGAGTGCAAAAATGTACTGAAGAGTCTGATAATGAACGGTTTAACAATCAGACCCTTGGAGATCTCTGGTCATTTGAGTGCACACGGGAATGAGATGGTGAACCGTCTGGCAAAAGTAGAGATCGTGATTGAACCATATGGACTCTAGTCAATTCTACCTGTCTCAACTACCGTTGGTAAAAGAGAATTAAAATTGTTAGTGGAAAGTAAATTTATTGAATCGTGGAGAGAGGCTCCTGGAATGAGCTGTGCCAAGAAATATCCATAGCGCACAGTTTACTAAGGAGCTTTTCTCTTTAGGAAGGAAAAAACTGCTAATCGTGATGGGATTGTTGACAGGAGTGTCACCTGAAGGGCCATCTTCATAAGATTGGTGTCGTAAATGACCCGATGTGCAGATAGTGTCTGGAGGAGGATGAAATTGTTGACCATGTCGTCAAAAAGTGACCATCACCCAAGGTACTGAGGCAGAGACATTTCAGAAATACAATTTTGTCACAGGAAGCCGTTGGGCAAGTTCAATCAACAAGGCTTCTTAGATTTGTAAAGATGATCAGCCTCGACTGACCTGCAGCTATGGTAAGATATAAAAAGTCCAACAAGGCCCACGCATCGATGATCTACCACCTTTTATTCATTTATTCATTCAATTGTGTGCATGGATTAATAATATTATAGGTGAAGTTCCCAAGGTGACTTCGGTAGAGGTGGATGTTGTCATCCTATCTTGTATATACCTGGTAAAATAACGGACTGGCCATACACGTGTCGATAAAATAAGTTTGTGTTAAACTTAAGACTTTCTATAATCCTGATAGTCCGGAGGTGTCAAGGGAGGGATATAAGAAATGTAGCCAGATTAAGAGGTGTCAGCATGAAATGGAGAACGTTTAGATGAATTCACATGCTAAAAAGCAAGCCCAATGATACTGCATGCAAGCAAGCAACATTGTAAGCGATCACGTACTGCTCTTATGAAATTGACGCAAATTATATGCATTTCGTCTCATTTCGTGGAACTATTAATTTTTTTCGTTCAAAGAACCAAGTCCGACTCTTGAAAAATTGCACCATATTGAAACGTGACTTTTAAAAATAATCGTTTTTCGATGACCCTTGGGCACTTACCCTGGAATTTGTTTGCAAAATAGATTAAATTCACGGATAAAAGTGTTAATTAACACCAATTTAATTGGTAATATCATATTATAAATATGTATTTATAGAGAATCGTTGCACCAATTTGAAAGGTCGAAAGAATTAGTAATCTTTATCAAATTAACGCCCGCTAATTGGATATTTCGAAATAAAAATTCTTTTTAATGATTTTAAATTTTTTAGTTTAGTCTAACAGAATTTTTCATTTTCTTTTTTACTGTATTTTGCTATTAATGCAATTTTAGCGCCGATAAATAGTATCTGCGGTTTAAAGTTCACATACAGGAAAATATCTTTTTTTGGTACATTTGCAAAATAAGATTTAATAATAATAATGAAACATCAGCAACTTAGCTCATTTTAAGTTGAGTGGGCACCACTTGAACTGTTTCTACGAAAAATTAAAATAACGTTACTAATTTATTGTTATTTTATCATGTTATTGTGATGTTTTGACTTAAGAATATTAAAAATATATGAAGTTACAGCTGGCAGTGCACAATGGGATTTTTGAGACGTTTCCACCGAAAAGTTAAATCTTCAAGGATTTTGATAATTTCTTCAATACTCGTGGAGCAACAAAGTACTTATTCCTTTGTAGAAAAATAGGTAATCTCTAATTATTAATCGACTTCTGCGGTGGTCCCACATTATTTTGGTCGAAATTGGTTTAATAAAATTCAAGATGGCGCTTATATTTCTTCTTCTTCAAGTGCCTTCTCCATTGCGGAGGTTGGCAATCAAAATAGCTATTTTAATTTTTGAGGCAGTTGCTCTAAAAAGTTGTTTTGAACTGCATCCAAACCATTCCCTTAGGTTTTTTAGCCATGAAATTCGTCGTCGTCCTACGCCTCTTCTGCCACTTATTTTGCCTTGGATTATGAGCCGTAAGATACTGTACTTTTCTCCCCGCATAATGTATCCGAAATATTGCAGTTTTCTCTGTTTTACTGTTATCTCGACTTCCTTTTCTTTCCCCATTCTTCTCAACACTTCGGCGTTCTTAACTCGATCCACCCACGAAATCCTCTGAATTCTTCTATAGGTCCTCATTTCAAAAGAGTTAAGTCTTCTCATTGCCTCTCGATTCAGTGTCCATGCTTCCATTCCATAATATCGAACATTGTATACGTAACATTTAGTCAGTCGTTTTTTCAGGGCTAACGTTAGATCTTTGCTGCAGATAACCTTTTTCATTCTAATAAAGTTCGCACGTGCTTTTTAGATTCTGGTTTTTATTTCGACGGTATAGTCATTATTTTTTGTTATTAGGGTTCCCAAGTAAGTGTACTTCTTAACTCTTTCTATGTGCTGGCCTCCTACCATTAGGGTTTCATTATTATTGGTGTTGTTTTTACTAATTATCATGAACTTGGTCTTTTTCGTGTTAAAAGAGAGTCCATATTCTCCACTAACTTTTAATATTTTATTAATTATTTTTTCTAGGTCTTTCAAACTATCAGCTATTATTACGGTGTCATCTGCATACCTAATATTGTTGATGAAAACTCCGTTTACTTTTATCCCTGCTGTTTTAGATTCAAGACTTTCCAATATCACCTCTTCAGAATTTCAGCGTTAAATAGTAAAGGTGACAATATACACCCTTGTCTGACTTACCTTTGTATTTCCACATCTCCGGATACTTCCTGTCCAATTTTTACTGCCGCTCGCTGATTGTAATACAGATTTGATATCAACCTTAAATCGTTTTTATCCAAATTTTTGCTTCTGAAAATCTCTATCAGTTTCTCATGATTGATCCTATCAAAAGCTTTGTTGTAATCTATGAAGCAGACATAGAGGTCCTGATTGATATCTAAGCATCTTTGAGTAAGCACATTAAAAGCAAATAATGCTTCTCGTGTACCCACCCCGTTCCGGAAACTGTATGTCACTAATATCCAGCTCCAATTTGGAATGTATTCTAGCGTGTACAATTTTTAAAAGGGTTTTCAAAGTATGTGACATGAGACTGATTGTTCGATAGTCACTGCATTCTTTTGAATTTGCTTTCTTTGGTAAACATATGAATGTTGATGTTAACATTTCTCGGGGGATAGTTCCTGTCGTGTAAATTGTATTAAATAATCTCACCAATAAATCCAAATTTTTGTCATTGACCAGCTTCAACAACTCACCTGGCATTTCATCTGGACCAACAGCTTTATTAGTTTTTATCGACCTTAATGCATAAATGACCTCTGCTTTAGTAATTTCAGGCCCTATATCACCGCTCAGACTGTTTATAGAAGAGTTCTCGTGTCTTTGATCTTCAAATAGTTTTTCTATTATTATTTCCACCTCCATAATTTTTGTTGTGTTTCCATAATAATGTTTCCCTCTTTGTTTAGCAATACGTTTGAGGTTTTTCTCTTTTCTATTCCAGCTAGTTCTTTGACTTTTTTATGCAAGTCGAAGTTGTTGTACTTGTTTTGCCACTTCTCCATTTCTTTGCATTTTCCAGAAAGGTACTCTTCTTTTGCTGCTTATGGCACACAAAAAGATTAATTTTTGTCCGATTTTCCCCAAATTTAGTATGAACATTGACTAAATAAACACGAGACTGATACTTCAATGCTATAATTTTGACGCTCATAAAATTGACACAACGATAGGACACAACTCATTCATAATTTCAATGATGCGAATGATTGAATATCAGTAATAAAATGTTTTATACATGCCTTTGTAATAAGTGTAAAAGAATTTAAATTATTGGATTTCCGTTCAAAACATGGCAATGTTGCATATCCCTTCTTACCAACTAAAGAGGATAAACTCCTCATTGTTACCGCACGGTTGTCACTTCCTAGCTATCAAAGAAAACCTTTAATTTCATTTCAAAAAATTTACTGCAACTTGAATGTGTTTTGGAAAAACGTGGGAAATATCGTATGATAAATATAATCCCGAATTATCTTCAAGTTTTATTAGGAATGAGTATGGGATAACCGCATTAAAAGCCAGAAAATTTCCAAAAAACACAAATGGCATCATTACAAATTTAAAACTGACCAAGTTTTGCAACTGATCAAAACGAATATTAGTTAAACGCGAACCAATTATTTCAATACACTCTTTTATAGCCAGATGAAACAATACATACAAAAAATTATATTGTTAATAGAAAAAAACAAACATTTTTATGCAACAAATAATATAGTAGGTATAGAGGGTATTTTATTTGAATTCTTTGAGACAAGTATCCCGTGAACTAAACACTCGTGAATCGTTACTTAAGAAGCATTCATCAGGAAGCTTTCTTGTTATGTGGGAGGTGCCAAAAATGGGTATAATCTTGTTAAATAAAACTATTCTAACTTTTACCAAGGCAATATCATTCAAGAAAATATGGCCATCGCATTTACATACGGATATCAACATGATTAAATACATATAACCTTAAAGACACTGCTAAGGTCAGAAATAATGATTGAAATATTTCGACGGAAAATTTTCCGCTCTTTCCATCGGAGATGTCAAAAATAGATCATTCCAGTTGAAAAAAAGACAATGACCACAAGGTCAAGGTCACCATCGAATAGTCCCCTTCAAACAACATTTTATGTGTCATCCGCTTAGTTTACAAGATTATCGCCTGAGAAAATTGAAATGATACACCTTAGTTTAATATTTTTAATAGCTTCTTTTTGTTTTAGGAAATATAAAACTTTTGAAATTGTCTCCAGGGTCTCTGAATAAGAAATATGTGGTATGTTCCTATCATTTAAATAATGAAGATTTTATAGATCCAGAAATTAAAAAATTCTTTGATTCTGAGAGTTCTTCAAATACCAATCTTAAATAAAATTGGACAAAATAAACATTTGGTTCGTCTTAAATCGTGTGTCTTGAATTTTTGGAAATTAATTTTTACTTCTTAATTTACGTCCCCAAAATCTCCCTATACCTAGAAATGTTAAACTTCGTTGAACCATTCTACGAGACATTGTACAAAAACCAATTAATACTTGAACCCGACGAACACGAAACACTAAGAATCACAAATCAGGGCTCCGAAAATATGCCCGAAATCTCAATTGGAGAAATTAACTACGCCTTGAAGAGAATGAAATACAACAGAGCACCGGGAGAAGACGGAACAGTAATAGAGTCCATAAAATGTGGGGTCCTGCTCTTATTGAGAAAATTAAAAGATTATTCAATTTATGCCTTGAAAACCAAATTATTCCGGCCTAATGGAAAAACTCTGTTACGATCCTCATGCACAAAAAGGGCGACGAAGCAAGCCTTGAGCACTATAGACCCGTCAGCCTCCTGAGCCACCTATATAAACCTTATACTCATATAATCACTAATAGACTAGAGAATAATCTGAATCTTTACCAGCCTAGAGAACAAGCTTGGTTCCGCTCGGGCTACGGGACAAATGACCAATTGCAATGTATCAAAACACTTATTGAAAAAACTGTAGAATACAACCGACCACTAAATCTTGTCTTTGTCGACTTTCATAAGGCTTTCGATACCGTGGAATTGGTGTCAATTTTAAGAGCATTAAAAGAATGCAGGGTAGACCAAAGATATTCCAACATCATCTACAATATTTATAAAAACGCAACAACAACAATTAACTTACACACCATGACGAAGAAAATAAAAATAAGAAGAGGAATTCGACAGGGGGATACAATATCCCCAAAACTGTTTACGACAGTGCTAGAACATGCGTTTAAAGCTTTGGATTGGGAAGAGAAAGGCATTATTATAGATGGGGAAAGATTGAGTCATCTTAAATTCGCTGACGACATAGTCCTAATATCAAATGATCTACAAGAAGTCAGAGAAATGCTAGAAGAACTACAAAAGGCAACACAAAGAGCAGGTCTGAAGATAAATTATAACAAAACAAAAATAATGACGAATTTAGTACCAAGTGAGCCTATAAAAATAGAAAATGAAATCATCGAAATTACCGAGAAATATAACTAACGTGGTCACGAAGTTCGGATTGGCAGGGACAACCAGACGTGTGAGCTATCCAGATGAATAGCTTTGGGATGGGCTGCTTATGGAAAGCTCAGAGATATATTTAAGACAGATATACCCATAAACTTGAAACAGAAAGCCTTTAACAATGTGTTCTCCCAGTCTTAACATATGGAGCGGAGACACTAACATTGACGAAAACAACTGCTAAGAAACTGCAAATAACGCAACGCAGAATGGAGAGATCCATGCTAGGGGTATCCCTAAGAGATCGGGTCCGAAACGAGGAAGTTAGGAGGAAAACGGGGGTAGATGATGTCATTATGCGCATTTCCAGGTTAAAGTGGAGATGGGCCGGACATGTGGCTAGAATAGGGGACAACAGATGGACGAAAAGTTTTGGAATGGCGACCGAGAGCGGACAAACGCAGTCAGGGACGACCACTGACCGGATGGACAGACGACCTCAAAAGAATAGCAACAAAGTGGATAGCAGTGGTTCAGAATAGAGAAGAATGGAAATCTCTTGAGGAGGCCTATGTTCAGCAGTGGACAGAAATGGACTGATCATGATGATGTATTATTTGGAAATTGTTCTGTAATGTACTGTAACTAATGAAGAAAAAGAACTACAAGTATTGTTAAATGTTCAGGAAAATCCTTATATTGGTAGCCGTCAGTTAGCAGCATTATGTGAAACATCACAATCCACCGCTAATCGTACTACCAAGAAATATAGGTATCATCCATATCACATGGAATTACACCAAGAATTGCATGGACAGGATTTTGAAAGTCGTGTAAACTTTTGTCGTACAATAAATGCGAAGATTCAATTAAATCCAAATTTATTATGCAAGGTAATGTTTAGTGATGAAGCTACTTTTAGAAGTAACGGTGCCGTAAATAGACGCAACATGCATTATTATGCCACAGAAAACCCATTTTGGATTAGAGAGGTGCAACATCAAAACCACTGGTCATTAAATGTTTGGTGTGGTATTCATCATAATCGAATTATTGGACCCCAATTTTTTTAATGAACCACTAAATGGCCATAGTTACCTAAATTTTCTACAACAAGAACTACTCCAACTGCTTCAAAGTCTCGATAGGGATGAGCTCGACAGTATGTGGTTCCAGCACGATGGTGCGCCTCCGCATTACCATCGTGAAGTTCATGCGTTTTTGTACCAACGATATCCGCAAAAATGGATTGGACGTGGGGGTTTCAATGAGTGGCCACTAAGGTCTTGCGACATTACCCCATTAGATTTCTTCCTATGGGGTTATATTAAAAATAAGGTGTATGTTAATCCACCAACAACAGTGGAAGATATGCGAAACAGGATTAGGGATACCTGTAGAACAATAACGCCACTAATTTTGTCCAGGGTCCGAGAAAATCTGCAAAAAAGACTAAATTTGTGCATTGCACAAGTGGGTCGTTTATTCGAACACTTATTAAAAAGAAATAATTAATCTCAGTATTTAATAGGTAATTTTTTTGTTTCAATTTAGTATAAAAGTAAATATGTATTTGCCTTGTCGTTATTGTTGTGTTAATTTTTTCACATTATGTTTAATTAAACTATTGCCGTTGTAATATAACGAATAATGTATTTCATCATATTTAACCACATTCTGTTTGTTTCTGTAGTTTCTTTTTATTATTTTACATGGCTACTATGATAATGAAGACTATTTCTGTAAAAAAGTATGGAAAATAAGAAAAACTGAAATATCTCAAAAACTATTATAAATAGGTATAGGATATATTGAACACAACTTTTAAGGTTTTTATTACTCTATTAGTTACTGGTTTGTTGACCACTTTACGTTTTGGATAATCAACAGTACCAGAAGAATCAAATCTTTGCATTAAGTTTTGAAAAGTATGGGTATTAGGCTGGCGTCGATCAGGATACTTCATTTTGTAAATTCTTGGAGCAAGAAGGCAATTTTTTTGAGCCTCTCCTATTGTATAAATCATATCTATTAACTCATTCTTTGAAAAATTCATTTTACAATATAAGATGAATGCAAAAAAAACCAAACTACACTACATAAAAACCAAAAGAAGCGATTGCGGTTATAAATTTGACACACAGAAAAATGTTCTTTTACATTGTTTTGCCATGGCTGCTAGATAATGAAGACTATTTCTGTAAAAAAGTATGGAAAATAAGAAAAACTGAAATATCTCAAAAACTATTATAAGTAGGTATAGGATATATTGAACAAAACTTTTAGGGTTTTTATTACTCTATTAAATAACATGAAAATATACAGGGTGTACCATTTAAAAAAAATATATTTATTCATTTAAACTTGTTCAAATTTGAGCCGATGTGTTCAACACCCTGTAGCTTTTATTGCAAATATTAGGTAAAAGTTATGTTAACTTGTCCTTGGCCTTGCTAAATTCCAAATTTGAATATATTTGTCACAAAATTGAAAACGTTATTTAGGATTGAATTGATGCTTGAAAATGTGACTTTTTTTCTTTAAACTTAATTATCTCAGAAACTATAAAGTTTTGTTATAGTAAACCCTTAATAAAAAAGATTTAAAATTATAAGCTAAATCGAAAATACGATTCGTATATAGGGTGTTCTATTTAAAAAAATACAACTTTATGCTGTCCTAGTTTTTTGGCTCACCCTGTAGGGTCCTAAATATTTTTAAAATCTGCGTAAAAATAAACTGTATCAAACAATAAATATAGTTTCTTTGTTAATTTCACCGAAAAGGCACAAACCTACTTCATCCAATCGTTGACTCACCCTGTACATACATGTAAATAGAATAAATTAATGTAATCAAATTCAATGTCGCCATTTGGCATCCCCCAAAATATTTTTTATGAAAATTCTTCGTTAAAAAAAATATTCAGCTGCAACTTTTAAAATGTATATTCCTAACTTTTTATTCACAGTGTCAAAAATCATGGAAATAGGGAGACAGGCCATTTTGGTCATCTTAACCATTTTGGAGTAAATTTATTATCATGCTTTCAGAACGATTTAATTATTGATGCCACAATAAACACTGTTTTGTTAAGCAACGTTTCCTGAATTTTTACCATGCGATTTCGCCTTGTATTTCATAAAGACATTAAGAAGACTGAATAATATTGCAGTCGAATAATCCTCGATTTCTTGGTGGTCAACTCGATCCAATTATTTGAACTTAATTTAAATAAATGTATTCGGAGGAGAAATGGAACTGTGTCAGTAGTTTTCGATCACCCTGAGTAAAACGCCGGATTATAATATTGCCGGATTATTAAGGTGGTTGTGACTGGCACGATCGGCTCTGGCCCCGGATCGGGGATGTGCCACACATATCGAACGTAGATTTATTCTGTGATAACTCGATGCGGTTTATATTTGTTTTTCATGATTTTCTATTTTCATTCCCTAAACTCACACACACTTGTCGCATATTTGGTTGCATTTTTCTTTGTTGAATTTCTTTATATAATATTTTCCTTGTATGACAGGTTCATGGACAAAATTGGCGATTATTTTAAATGTCCTCAATGTATTTTTTTATGAGATGAAAATCATGTAAAAAGTTATTATAATATGTTATGAAAATTAAGGAAATTTAACTTAAATGTTATTAGGCTGACAAATAAAAGTCTTTTAATTAAAATAAAAGCATAGTTAGTAACGAGTATTCCCTCCTGGAGCTCTTGCCAACTCTTCGATAGACGTGGGTTGATCCATTTCTAGCCTCATTCATGTACGGATACATGCGAATTTTGGCATCCACAGTTTTCTTAGACATTGCACAAATATATATATATATATATATATATATATATATATATATATATATATATATATATATATATATGAAATAAAATGCGAAACAGTGAATGCAAACTTCGCTCCATCATATCCTTTCTGTGTTAGAGGTTGCACAGTTAGAATAAATTGTAATAAAACACAATTCATCCTATTCCACCACCAACGAGATGGTGGCCTACCTGTACCACCATACCGAGAAGAAAGTCAAACCTTACCCTCCCCGCCACAGTGATACGGCAGAGATACATGTTTCGTCTCTCACTAGACTCATCAGGGTACCGACATGCACCCGGCTGTGCAAAGGACAGATCGGAAGGAAGCATGCAACACTGAACGCGGCTTCGCCGACCTCTCGTCGAATGGCTTATATATGTTTATACGGCTTTCACGGATTCCTCCGTGTGAGATGCATTAGCAGTGGTTATATCCACATTATGCTGTTGTAGTGCTGAAATCACATTCAGCAAACGTACAACTATATGCAACTCCATATGTAAGTGAAATAAAATGCGAAACAGTGAATGCAAACTTCGCTCCATCATATCCTTTCTGTGTTAGAGGTTGCACAGTTAGAATAAATTGTAATAAAACACAATTCATCCTATTCCACCACCAACATACATACGGAGTTGCATATAGTTGTACGTTTGCTGAATGTGATTTCAGCACTACAACAGCATAATCTGGATATAACCACTGCTATTGCATCTCACACGGAGAAATCCGTGAAAGTCGTATAAACATATATAAGCCATCCGACGAGAGGTCGGCGAAGCCGCGTTCAGTGTTGCATGCTTCCTTCCGATCTGTCCTTTGCACAGCCAGGTGCATGTCGGTACCCTGATGAGTCTAGTGAGAGACGAAACATGTATCTCTGCCGTATCACTGTGGCGGGGAGGGTGAGCTTTGACTTTCTTCTCGGTATGGTGGTACAGGTAGGCCACCATCTCGTTGGTGGTGGAATAGGATGAATTGTGTTTTATTACAATTTCTAACTGTGCAACCTCTAACACAGAAAGGATATGATGGAGCGAAGTTTGCATTCACTGTTTCGCATTTTATTTTACTTACATACGGAGTTGCATATAGTTGTACGTTTGCTGAATGTGATTTCAGCACTACAACAGCATAATGTGGATATAACCACTGCTAATGCATCTCACACGGAGGAATCCGTGAAAGCCGTATAAACATATATATATATATATATATATATATATATATATATATATATATATATATATATATATATATATATATATATATATATATATATATATATATATATTAGAACTTTCTTGGTTCCGAAGTTCGCAAGACAAATATAAGCTCCCTTTAGATCATTTATTTGTTAAATGTTATGACGTTTCGGTCATCTGTTGACCTTCGTCAGATATATAATATTCTACAAAAAAAAACGTTACAGTCAAAATTTTCAAACTAAAACTTACCAAAAGATACTGTTTAAAATTTGTACATTTTCTGAGATTTTCACGCTCTCTTTCAAGATAACGAAAAATTTGTTTCTTTAAAATTTTTGCTTGCCGTTCAAAAAGCGATTTTGATATCAGTATGACATCATTAGGCTGAATAAAATTTCATATAAAAATTTATATGATTTTTCGATTATTAGTTTTGATTTAAGTTGAGTTTCCAAGGTCGCAAAAAAGTATGCATTATTTCCATAATCCATATCGAACAACAAATAATTCTTTGATTCTGAGAATCCTGGAAATACCATTTTTGAATAAAATTGTACGAAGCAACTATTTTGTCTCTTATACTAAATCCTATTTTGAATATTAAGTAATTAATTTTAGAAAGAATTTGAGACATAAATGTTTTAGTCCGACATGTTTTATCCCGCATATTGAATTTGAAATTAATTTAAGATCCGTAATATACGTCCCAAGAACCCGTAGTCCGCCATATTGAATTTATATCATACATCTGCACAAAATCGGAAAATTCATAATACAAATTTTGAAAAAATATGAATAACGTTAAATTTTCAACCCAACATATTGAATTTAAATAAAATAAACTCTTCATCTAATCTTAGTTTATACCCTTGAAAACCCTCAGTGCCAATTTTAGACTTCCGGAAATATAAAACTTTTTGACCGTCATATTGCATCTGTCATATTGAATTTTTGAAAAATAATTTAAAATTCGTAATTTACACCCTCAAAAACTTCTTCCTCTATCAATTTTGGACGAAACCAAGAGATGCAAAGTTTGTAGTCCGCTATATTAGATTCTTTAAAAATAATTTAAAATTCCTAATTTACACCCTCAAAAACCCATTATAACAATTTTGGTAGAAATCGAGAGATGCAAAATTTGTAGTCCGCCACACTGAATTTTTTTAAAAATAGTTTTAAATTCGTAATTTACACCCACAAAAACCCCCTATAACAATTTTGGAAGAAATCGAGAGATGTAAAATTTGTAGTCCGCAAAATTGAATTTAAAAAATTTTTTTTTTAATAATTTTAGATTCTTTATGTACGACCCATACCAATTTTGGAGAAAAATTCTCTTTGAATTCGATGCTAAAACATATCATAGCAAATGAGGTTTTAAGCAGTTTTGCTTGCCATATTGGTTCCTCCATCTTGATTATTAAACTCCTCCACCCCTCCCCAGAAAAGAAAGAGGCCATCTTTAGAAACCCTCTTTAAGGTAATTTCAATTCTGAAACAGGTCATGTAACATATTACAATTGATCGTGGAAAGTGGTTTTGCCAAATTATTATATGTACATCATTTCTAGAAACCAATATTTTGGAAATCGTTTAGTTTGTTACATAATTTAAAAAATTATATATGACATTTTATTACGAAAACTTACATAGCAACTGTTGGCTACTGAACATGTTTTGGAACATAAAAACTTCGATAGGTTCTTTTGATAACAAAATATCAAAATTTGGAATTGTATTGTTTCTGTTACTATTTCGATTTAATTAATTTATATTTTTGGTTTCGCTTATCTCTGACATTGAACTATAAATCTTCATGTAAGTATTTGTTGTGGTTTAAAGGTCTAGTGTTAAATTATCGTAAAATTTTTGGTATTATTGATTTATTGGCAATTACTTTAAGTTTACGTGCTCTTTGTACTGTCTATTTACTCAAAAACCGAAAAAAGAATCTATTTTATTATTTTTGATAAAAGCAAATAACTTATGCACTATTTTTACTAAGATACTACATTTCATGCAATGAGCGCGCCAAGTAAATTATGCAACGACGTAAAGTGTTTCAGATTTAAAGACAAATATCTTGCCGTTGAAAAAGACTAATATACGGGGGAGTTATCGGGGTCGCATATAACGAATCTCCCGATTTTGTCTAAAATCAGTATTAAGATATTTTTGTAAGTGTTAATTATGAATTTAAAATATTTTTTGAAAAACTCAATCCAGCAGATTCAATATGGTGTCCTGTGTGTGTGTGTGTAAATTTGACATTTTTCGATTGTCTCCCAACCTGATATAGAGGGTTTTTGAGGGTGTAAATTATGAATTTAAAAGTATTTTTTCAGGATTCAATATGGCGAGTCCAATGTAGCGGACTAAAAATTTTACATTTTTTGATTTTGTTCGAAGGTGGGACTGAATCGTTTTTGAGGATGTAAATAGCGAATATAAGTCTAGAAATTTTAAATTTTCGGATTTCTTCTAAAATTGGTACTACGGGGCTTTGAAGGGTTTAGATTTAGATTAGATTAAGACTTAAAATAATTTTTTTGAAATTCAATATATCGAATGCAATATGGTGGGTTGAAAATTTTATCTTATTTGCATTTTTTCAGATTTGGTATTAAGGGGTTTTCAGGGTCGTGTATTACAAATATGAAGTTAATTTTTTACAACGAATAGGTTGGTAGGATACAATATGAGGGACAGAAAATTTTATATATTCTGATTTTGTCTAAAATTGATTTTGTGGGGTTCTTGAGGCGTATGCAACTCAATATGCAGTATAAAATATATCGAGCTAAGAAATTTACACCTCAGGTTCTTTAAATATCCATATTGGAAGGTTTTGGGGCCTATATTACCAATCTAAAATTAATTTGAAATTTAAGATAGTAGATTTACTATGACAGACCAAATATTTGTTTGACACAATTTTACTGGTATTTGGAGAACTCTAAGAACCAAAGAATTTTTAATGGTTCATTTTAGAGTGATTTACAACTTTGGATAAAATGGATACTTTTATGCCACCTTGGAGTCATTACGAGATACACTAATCTTGATTAGTACTTAGTTCAAATAATTTATGGATATCATAATGAATTCAAAACTAAAAATCACAAAATAAAATTTTTATAAAACCGACTTCTAAAAATGCGCTAAAAAGTGAAAAATAACTATAAATTTTTATATGAAATTGAACTTTTTGAAGTCGGCGCCAAATTATTTGTAAATGAAATAAATAACTACCGATAAATACAAATTATGGTAAGAAAGCAATTACAAATAAAGTATTTTTAATCTGTTTATGCGAATCACATTCTGTCAGGTATTAGTTTGGCGCCGACTTCAAAAATTTCAATTTCATATAAAAATTTATAGTTATTTTTCACTTTTTAGCGCACTTTTAGAAGTCGGTTCAATTTTTTTGCAAAAATTTTATTCAACTTTATAGTGCGTCACTGCTTTTTTAAATGAATCTAAAAGATAATATGGAAAAAAATCCTACAACTTTCGTATTTAAAGTTTTTTTTTCATCTCTTATAATAAAGTATAGGACTAAATATAAAAAAAAAACCTATATATCACTACTTTTATTTAGAATTTGCTTAGATTTTTTCCCGCAAACATACATAGATTGCCCCATTTTAAAGAAGTATGTTTTACCGATTATCTTCAAAATGTGATAGCAATTGTTTTTCTGATGATGACACTTAACTGTAAAAAATATACAAGTGTGATAAAAATATAACGTCGATTCACAAAAAATATAAGTAAACAATAATGCCGGGTTAATTTGACACATGCTCTGTATAGAGATAAACACTTCTTTAAAGTGAAGCAAAAATTGTTTTGATGCGCTCAGGCAGAATTGATTTTTTCTTTTAAAATGTTCCGATACTAAGCATAAAAAAATAGTAATAATTATGGATAACGATAATAATTGAAAAAAAAAAACATCTAAATAAATAAATCTATGACAAAATATGTTGTGATATATATTTGTAAAAATAGAGTTGTTTTGTTTGATATAACCAAATTTAGATGACGGCAGCTTTTATCAGTCTATTACTATTAAAATTAAGTTAGCAATGTTAAATCTAAAATCTTGATCTATTTTAATGTCAGAAAAATAAAAAAATTGTTTACTTTTAAGTAAGAATTTTGAAACTGATTTGATCGATTTGGATCATCAAAACCAATCCGTAGCAGTTGTTTTTTCGTCTTTTTTTTTTGTTATTTTGCAAATTATCTTATTGTTGTATCCAAAATATGTATTTACACATAAACTTTTTTTTTATCACAAAGTATATTGAAACATTGGAGATTAAATTTAAAACAGTTTTTTTTTGTATCTCATAAATTAGCGATTGTAACTTAACGGTAGAAATTTTCATTAAAAGAGGTCACGGCGTCCTATTATATATATATATATATATATATATATATATATATATATATATATATATATATATATATATATATATATTAGATTTTAAAAATCTACCAGTGGCTTATTGTTAGCTACTCAGAGTGTGACAATGTTATCTGCTTGGGAGACTTTCATATTAATATGGTAAATATAAATTCAACCCACTGTTTCCAACTAGAATTTGTCTTTTTAACCGACTTCTAAAAGAAGGAGGTTCTCAATTTGTCGAGTATATATGTTTTTTATGTATGTACACCGATTACTTCGGAACGGCGGCAACGATTTGAATGAAATTTTTTTACGTTATGTTCAGGAAGTTGCTGCGGTGGTTCCATATTTTTTTGGGCGAAAGATGGCGCTGACAATATGGCGGTCAAATAATTAATTTTGTCCGATTTTCTCGAAAAATGGTATGCAAGAATTTTCGAGGTCGTACACAATGAATCTGATATTATTTTAAAAAAATTCAATATGGCGAATCCAATATGGCGGACAAAAAATCAATTTTGTCCGATTTTTTCCAAAATTGGTACGGGGCAGGTTTCGAGGTCACACATAACGATTCTAAAATTATTTAAAAAAAATTCAATATGGCGGACGAAAAAATCGATTTGGTCCGATTTTTTCTAAATATGGGGGAGTTTTTGGGGTGGCACATAACGAACCTGAATTTATTTTAAAAAAATTCAATATGGCGTATCCAATATGGCAGATAAAAAATTAATTTTGCCCGATTTTTTTCAAAATTGATATGGGGGAGTTTTTGAGGTGGCACATAACGACCCTGAAATTATTTTTAAAAATTCATGATGGCGAGTCCAATATAGTGGACTAAAAATTTCACATTTTTCGATTTTGTTCAAAGGTGGGACCGAATCGTTTTTGAGGATGTAAATAGCGAATATAAAATTATTTTAAGAAAATCTAATATATCAGATGCAATAGAACGGTCTGGAAATTTTAATTTCCGGATTTCATCCAAAATTGGTACTAGGGGGCTTTGAAGGGTTTAGATTTAGATTAGATTAAGACTTTAAAATTATTTTTCTGAAATTTAGTATGGCGAATCCAATATGGTAGGTTGAAAATTTTACCTAATTCGCATTTTTTTTAGATTTGGTATTAGAGGGTTTTCGGGGTCGTGTATTACAAATATGAAGTTAATTTTTTACGACTAATAAGTTGATAAGATACAATATGAGGGAACAAAGAGTGAAAACTCGGGGTTAGTTGAGTGTCGAGGACCGTGGTTTGGAATCCACGTTAAACTGTAGGACCCGTCACTAAAAAATCCAACGGGTTGATGTGTCGTTAATTAATACTACCCACTCGCTCACAATATGAGGGACTGGAAGTTCTACATTTTCCGATTTTGTCTAAAATTGATATTGCGGGGTTCTAGGGCGTACACAAACTCAATATGTAGTATAAAATATATCGGGCTAGGAAATTTACGTCTCAAGTTCTTTAAATATCGATACTGGAAGGTTTTAGGGCCTATATTACCAATCTAAAATTAATTTGAAATTTAAGATAATAGATTTACTATGACTAAATATTTGTTGTACGCAATTTCACTGGTATTTGGAGAACTCAACGAATTAAAGAATTTTTAGTGGTTCATTTTAGAGTGATTTACAACTTTGTATAAAATGGATGCTTTTTTACCACCATGGAGTTCAAATAATTTATGGATATCATAATGAATTTAAAACTAAATATCGAAAAATATTTTTATAAAAAATTTGAATCGACTTCTAAAAGTGCGCTAAAACGTGAAAATAACTATAAATTTTTATATGAAATTGAAATTTTTGAAATCGGCGCCAAATTATTAGATTCTGAAAAAAGCGTTGGAAAACTTGAGTTCCCTACTATATGTCGGAAATAAATTTAAATACGTTAACGTGTTATTTTGGACTCAGACGAACTTGAAAAATGGTCATTTTTTGTAAACGAAATCGGATTTCAAAATTATTGTGCAAAAACTATAGATTTGATTCTAACGAATTTTAGCGTGTTATTTTATCATGGCATAAAGTTTTCTTTGCTTTAATATGAAGGTCCTCAGAGAAATTTAAATGGTCGAAAAAAATTGATTAAAAAACTGCTTTTTTACCTTTTTTTATTTATTGCTATTTTGCAATAAGAGAAATGTATTTTGATATTTCTAATCAAACATATCTTATGGCAAATTTAATTATGAAACTTTTTTCTTTTTCAGCTTTCCTTTAAAATGAATACTTTCAAAGTTACACGAGAGAAAAGTTAAAAAAAAGTTTTTTTTTTCGTTAATTTTATATTTTTATTAATAAAAACAATGTTGCCCAAGTTTTTGAAAGTACGCATATCAAAATTATCGTTCTTCAGGTTATTCTGAAGCAAGCGCGGATCCAAGGGGGGGGGCGGTGGGGGCGATCGCCCCCCCCCCCCAAGAGCTTCGAGTTCAGGAAAATATACCCGATTTTACCTCTTATACTATAGTTAATTCAAGGACTAGAGAGAGTAATAAATCATTTTTTACCCTTTTTCCTTCGCAAACTACCTGTGTTTTTTAGTTCGGTGTCTTTAGGAAAATGTGTTAGATATATATTTTTTTCCTAGGAATGGGTTAGAAATTTTATAATCAAAAATACCGGTCTATAATAATGGACTATTTGGGTTGGATAACAATAGACATTTCGAAGTGTTAAAAAGGATTTTAATCCTTGTCATAGGCGTCGGAAAGATATGTATTTTATCACTAAGTATTTATGGCATAGAATATTATTTCGGTAATAAATTTAAAATAAAAAGTTTTTATATTATTATTTTATTTCTTATGATTTCTTAATAATTCACATTCAGTACAAAATACAGATAATTTTGACATATTTAACACAAATCATAACTGTATTTTTATTATTTTTAATTTTGGCATAAAAACCGTTTTAGGCACATTCAGAATAAAACGTAGCCTTATTCTTTCAAAAAATTCGAAGTTACAATTTAAATCCTTACAAAATACTCATTATCAAAAAGAAAAGAAGGTAAACATATATAAAAAATAAATTCGTTCATATAATATTAAAAATTTTTTTTTGGGGGCTATCTCATTTTATTATTGATTATAAACATTTTTAGGAAATTTGACGTTTCAGTTTATTTATTTCTTAAATTAAACACTAAAAAGGGATTCAAATGTAATTAATTTTTATATGTTACAGTTAAAATTAGATCTACTTATTTTTATTTCTATTGTACTGGCATCTTAATTTACTTTCCTTTATTATATGAAATATCCGATAGGCTTAAAAAAATAAAATAAACGTGTTAATTCTACACGCTTAAGAAAAAGACACAAATATAATAATAAAATATTAAAGAAATTACGGCTAATTGGAATTAAACTTATATAAAATTAAAGAATGGGACACACTAAAATAAAAATATATAAAAAAAATATTTAAACAATAAAATACAACAAAAACAAATTGTGTTTACACTGGTAAACATTACGTTTCTAATTCGTAATCAAATTCAGTGAAGCTATCGTCGCTCAATTAATTGAGTTTCCACATTTTGTTTTATTCTTTTATTATATGGATTTTTCCCAATTTTCCGCAGTAACTTTGTTCAAAAAAATCTTTCAAAAGTTCAGTTAAATTACTAATTTTGTACATTGTATTATTTCTAGCAACTCTGCCTTTTACTTGAGAGAGATATTTCCTTCTCCAATGGACAGTTTCCGGATGATCTATAAGAACAGATTTCCTATCTGGTTTTTTCCATCAAAAATTAAGTTCTCTGAGCAATTTTTAGAGCTCAGTTCTTTTAATTTCAGGTAAATCCCGATCTTCATTGATTTTAGTAAGAATTTTGTTGATCGAATGGGGGAGTACGAAACATTCCAGTCGTTTTTTCTCCTTCAGTATGCGGTACATAGTAGATTTTCCTGTCATGTTGGAACACATCTCAACAGAGCTTTTAACATTATTATCTAGATTTTGATATCTTAGGGCATCATAAGCATTCATCGTAATAAGTTTTTCATTGAGGAAAAATGCCTTGGTTTAACGATTTTGGAATAAATATAGAAGTGGAAGCCATATTTTTTCGGTATCTTACTGATCTTAAATAATATATAAAAACAAGCACAAAGATAAATCACTAAGGACACATTGTAAGATGTACTTTTCTCACTGACAGAAATAAAAATGATCTATCAGAAATTTTATTATTGCAGTAAATTTATAAAAGCTTATAATATTTAAATATAATTAGATTTACGGCAGTCCTCCGTTACCTGCGGTACTGGAGCAAGTACGTTGGGGATTTCGGTAACAGGTTTATTACTCTCTCTAGTTCTTGAATAGAGTATTGGAATGTGTATGCTTGCGATCGCCCCTCCCCCCCTCCCAAGAGCTCTGAGTTCAGGAAAATAGAACGGATTCTGCCTTTTATATTAGGAATGTGTATGCTCCTGACACTCCCTCCCCGTTGACAACTTGTTTTTCTTGCGATAGCCGCCCCCACTAGCTTTGAGTTCAGGAAAATAGAGCCGATTCTGCCTCTTATACTAGGAATGTGTATGTTGCTGGCATCCCCTCCTCTCCAAGAGCTTCAAATTCAGAAAAATAGGCACGACCCTGCCATTTACACTAGAAATGGGAATGTCTCCGGTGTCCCCCCTCCCCCCGTCGACAACTTGCTTTCACTTGCCATAATGTACTTTTGTGATGTAACCGCCGCCCCCAAAGAGAGAGACTGGATCCGCCCCTGTTCTGAAGGCTCTTATGAAAAAATCTCCAAGTTCCATTTCACATTCACTTAAAAACAGATAAGCCTTGGTCTAATAGTGTTATGGAAAAATTAGAATTTGCACATAACACGGACGAATGACATAATGGCAATAAAAGACCCTCTATTCCTCTCGCACATGCAGTTGACATGAAGGAAACATACAAAAGTATGTCAGTTACTCTAAATCGAATAAATGTATAAGTGGCAAATATGTGGTGACCTAAAAGTCGTAGGATTATTACTAGGGCTTCAGGGTGGATTTACGAAGTAATGCTGTTTTCTTTGTCTTTAGCACAGTAGAGCAACACATAATCATTACCAAATAAAAGAATGGCTTCCGAGAGATCAATATATTCCAGGCCAAGCTAACGTAAAGAATATACTTCTTGTTGATCTCAAAAAGTGCTGGTACCTCCATTATACTTATATTTCGTTAAAGCATTAGATAAAGAAGGAGATACGTATAAATACCTTAAACAAATTTTTCCTAAACTCTCTTTAGAGAATTTTTTTACGTTTGATGGGATAAATTTAAAACACAGATAAATTCTTGTTACTGTAGCTATAGCTAAGGTAATGGTTTTATAATGATCCTATATTGTTTCTCACGTATTGACCCTATCTGTTTAGTTACGAGTCGCCACTGATTTAGTATAAAAAATAGTATCCTAATTACAAAGGATAAGTTTTCCCAATAAGTCTCTCACACTGTATAAACTAGTGAATGACTTTTTTGTTACAACCATTATATAAAGTGCAGTGTTATATAGGTAACATGCCATCGATTTCCATAGTTTATCAACCCTTCCACGATGAATTCGCAGCTTTTGATACTTTAGAAAACAAAAACTGATGCATGGTGTAAAGGAACGTAACGTAGTTTCTTTCGTAGTAAATTGTGGTGATTCGTGGGGGTTACACATGCGGTTTATTTCAATATCGTGAAAATGGTGCAAAAAATTTATAGTTCTTAACATTTATATCTTCTGTTATAGGTAAATCATCTTTATATTTCATGCATAATCTAATCAGAAATTTATCGTAACTTGTCTAATGTATATGATCAATTGTTTGTCGTCACGCAGATTTACGCATAAGTTTATTTTTAGATATTCTTAAAAGGTATTATTTTTTACAGATTTGATATTATTCAATTTTAATTGATTATATTTGTAGATGTCTAGATTCAAAAGTCTGTTGTGTTCTATACTATGCAGAGTCTCCGGTGATTATACAGAGTGTCTCACGGTGAACATCCATTAAAATATATCGGGAAATAATGCGATTTGAATCGTACAATTTGTATAATCTGGTTTTCGGTGACACTATCTTCAAATGAAGTAACAGCGATCTCGTACGACTTCCGGTTATACTCGAAGTTGTCTGAAACTTACTTAGTTTAAACAGATTATCCTGCATGTTATATTTTTTTTCGTATTTCTTTCTGCATTTCCGATAACTTTTGAGATTAGTGACGAGTCCGTTCCTGATTTCCTTGGTAACGTCAAAGGTTATTAATGGTGTGGATTCGTTAGGCTTTATTGGTTATACAACATGCCAAAATTTCATACTGCCAAAAAATTATAGCCCAAGAGGTAAATCACCATGTATGTCTTTTGTGCTCCATATCTAGGTTAGAGAGCACCTTAGGAAAAAAAAATTATATGAAATACAAGAGGTATTTTGACACCTTCTATATACTACCGAGAGTTTAACTCATATACACATATATATATATATATATATATATATATATATATATATATATATATATATATATCAACAATTTCTGCTTCAATCATTTCTGCTCCGATCGAGATGAAAATTAGTCAAAAAAAAAGCAATTTCTGTCGAAGTCAACTTTACACAGCTATTAATAAAAAAAATCCATATGATGCTAGGGGTGGATCCAGCCTCTCTTTTTGTGGGGGGGGGGGGCGGGGGGCGGTGATATCAGAAAAGTATAGTATGGCAAGCGAAAGCAAGTTGTCGACGGGGGGGGGGGACCAGCAACATTTCCATTTCTAATGTAAAAGTCAGGGTCGGGTCTATTTTTCTGAATTTGAAGCTCTTGGAGAGGGAGAGGCGACCACAAAAAAAAAACAAGTTGCCGACAGGGGGGACGATGCGAGTAGCATACACATTCCTAGTATAAGGGGCAGAATCGAGTCTATTTTCCTGAACTCAAAGCTTGGGGGGAGGGCTATCGCAAGAAAAACGAGTTGTCAATGGAGGGCAGCATTCACATTCCTAATATTAAAGGCAGAATCGGTTCTATTTTCCTGAACTCAAAGCTCTTGGAAAGGAGAGGGGCGATCGCAAGCATACACATTTCTATATTCTATTCAAGAACTAGAGAGAGTAATAAAACTGTTGCCGAAATCCCCAACATACCTGCTCCAGTGCCACAAGTAACTGAGGACTGCCGCAAATGTAATTATATTTAAATATTATAATCATTTATAAATTTACTGCAACAATAAAATTTCTGATAGTTCAATTTAATTTCTGTCATTGAGCAAAGTACACCTTACACTGTGTCCTTAGTGATTTATCTTGTTTGTGCTTGTCTTTATATATTATTTGAGATTAGTGAGATATCCAAAAGATATGGCTTCCACAACATCTATATTTATTCCAAAATCGTTAAACCAGAGCATTTTTTATCAAAGAAAAACTACTATGAATGTTTATGATGCCTTAAGATATCAATGTCTAGATAATAATGTTAAAAGCTCTGTTTAGATGTGTTCCAACGTGACAGGAGTTGGAAAATCTACTATGTACCGAATACTGAAGGAGGAAAAAACTACTGGAATTTTTAGTGCTCCCAAGCCACATTCGATCACAGGCAGACGAAAAACCTCGTTGGAAGAAGAGGTGAAAACTGCAATAAAAAGAGTTGTACATACATTTTATCCCAACCGTCGACAAAATTATAATTAAAATCAATGAAGATCGGGATTTACTTGAAATTAAAAGAACTGAGCTCTGAAAATTGCTCAGAGTAGTTAATGTCCGTTGGAGAAAGAAATATCTCTCTCAAGTAAAAGATAGAGTTGCTAGAAATAACACAACTTACAAAATTCGTAATTTAACTGAAATTTGAAAGATTTTTTTGAATAAAGTTACTGCAGGAAATTGGGAAAAATCCATACAATAAAAGAGTAAAAGAAAATGTAGAAACTCGATCTCATGATCGGTGAGATAGAGAAACCAATTATAATTAATTTGAGCGAAGATAGCTTCAATGACTTCAATGACTTATCAGCGTAAACACAATTATTATTTAAATTTTCTATAACATATAAAAATTAATTACATTTGAATCCCTTTTTAGTGTTTAATTGTAATTCTGCAGATGGTTTGAGAAATAAATAAACTGAAACGTCAAATGTCCTAAAAATGTTTTTAATTAATAATAAAATGACCGATAGCCCCAAAAAAATTTTAATATTATATGGATGAATTTATTTTTTTATATATGTTTAACTTCTTGTATTTTGTAAGTATTTAAATTATATCTTAGAATTTTTTGAGAGAAAAAGGCCACGTTTTAGTCTGAATGTGCCTAAAACCGTTTCTATGCCAAAATTAAAAATACAATTGTGATTTGTGTTAAATATATCAAAATTACCTATATTTTCTAATGTAAGTGAATTATTAAGAAATCATAAAAAATAAAATAATATTATAAAAACTTTTTATTTTAAGTGTATTACCGAAATAATATTCTATGCCATAAATACTTAGGTATAAAATAAACCTCCTTCCGACGCCTATGACAAGGATTAAAATCTTTTTTAACACTTCACACATCCAAATATCTATTGTTATCCAATCCAAATAGTCCATTATTATAGACCGATATTTTTGATTATAAAATTTCCAACCCATTCCTATTAAAAATATATGTGCCTAGAAGATTTTGCCAAAGACATCAGACTAGAGAACACAGGTAGTTTGCGAGGAAGAAAAAGGGTAAAAAATGATTTATTACTCTCTCTAGTTCTTGAATAAACTATAGTATGAGGCAAAATCGGGTCTATTTTCCTGAACTGAAAGCTCTTGGGGGGGAGGGGGGGCGATCGCCCCCGCGTATATATATATATATATATATATATATATATATATATATATATATATATATATATACATGTATGTATATACTGAGGATACATGGAATGCGAGTGTGTTTTATTTTTTATATTCTACAATGTACCAAAAAAACCGAAAGAACACATAAATTTAATTTTATATTTAAGAGGATATTCAATTTTTGAGGTTTATTAACAGGATCGAATACTTAATATTTTTGTTTAAATTAGGCTGGTGTAAATGTGGCTCAAATTTCCTATATCTGTCCTGTCGCTAACAATGTTTTTATCATTTTTAATTTCTATCATTTCCTTTATCTGCAGTTTTTGGTAATTTATATCTTTGTTTTTAATTATGGTACTGTTATAATCGAAGGAATGTTTTTCGTCCTATGTGTTTGTTTAACACTGTTGAGGCGTTTTTCGTATATTTATGGCCATTCAATGTGTTCTTTAATAATTGGCTCGTCATGCCTATATATTTTTTTGGACAATTTGTGCTAGGGATCGAATATTCTATATTTGATTTATTCATGAGAGGAGTATTACTTTTTAAATTAGTAAATAGTGTATTTAATTTATTATGAGACCTGTGGCATACGATAATATCATGCTTTTTTAAAATGTGTTTTATTTTTTCTGACAGCTCACTAGTTTAAGGTAATGCTATGTATTTTTGCTATTTATGTTTTCTGTTTCTTGTTATTAGGTTATTATATTGTATGTTCGTTTATTAATTATTTTGATAGTCTTTTCATTGAAATTATTATTTATTAGTATATTTTTCATTTTTTGCAGTATTCTTGGTCGGAATTCTGGAGACGTTAGAGAAATGACACGATCAAACCGATTATAACACTATTTTTTTGAGTTTCCGAGTGATGACAAAAACAGTTTAGATATTTATCTGACCAAGTTGGTTTGGTGTATCATTCAGTTAAAATTTTGTTTTTTCTGCGTATAAGTGTCATATCTAGAAAATTTATTGTATTATTTTCTGTTTCGGACGTTAATTGTAATTTTTCGTTGAAACTGTTAAATTCTTGGAAAATTTTATTGATTTTATCTTGTGGCACGGCTGCTATGCAATCATTGACAAACCGTTTGAAAAATATTATATTAAAATTTAATTTTTCTAAAACATTTTCCTCTAAATATTCCATAACTAACTGAGCAATGGTAGATGAAATTGGTGATCTCATAGCACATCCATCGAGTTGTTTGTAAAAGATGTTTTCGTACTGAAAGTAATTTGTGTTTAGAACGAGGTCAACAGCATTCATAAAATTGTTTTTTGATAGTGATGCATGTTTCTTTAAACTTTCCCATTTTTCTGCTAAAATAGTATGGACAAGTTGATTTGGTATTTTTGGATACAAAGATATAACATCTAGCGAAATATTTTCGGATGGGTTCATTGTATCAATGAATTTTTTTAAAGGCGAATGGATCTTTAATAAAAAAATCGTTTCTTCCTGTATTATTTAAAATGCAATCCGATAAGAACTTTGATAAACGATAGAATGACGATTGTACATAAGAAACAATAGGTTTCAGTGGTATATCATGTCTGTGTAATTTTGGTAGGCCGTATATTTTTGGTGGAATAGCATTGTGAATAGTTGACCTTTTTGCATCTTTTTCAGTTAGTTCTTCTGCATTGAGTATTTTTTTATGAAGGTATTATTTTTCTTTTGATATAAGTTGATAAATTCATTGATACAGTAAACCTACCCGAAAATTACAGGCTCATTTCGTTAGATTAGTTATATCTTTGTATACAAACATACCAAATCACCTGTCCACACTTTTTTGCAGAAAAATACGTTTGATCTTAGTATAAAGTGCTAATGACTGTATCTATTGAACAAAACCTGGCATTTAATATATATTCACTTTGGTAGGTCTTTTTTCTTTATCTTTATTTTATAAGAATAGAATTAAGGAATGTTATTTTCTCTTTTGTAATCCTGATGAAGGGAATAAAATTTCTCGAAATCTATATATATATATATATATATATATATATATATATATATATATATATATATATATTACTCAAAATATAATTTATTAAAAATTTTACTCTCACCGTAACCGATCTTTTACCACATATTCCTAATACGCTGAAACACATATTTACATAATCACGGGAAGTATAGCATTTCCGTGGATTACATAATTTCCGTGCCGCCTCTCGAACAAGGGTAACGAACTAACAATCACCAATCATGCGCTCACTGCACCATCTACCGGCGGGTTCACGTCGTCGCGTGTACCTTTCCGAAACGGCCGTCGCGACGCTCATTCCGCCGCGAAGCGACGCCCGTGACGCTGACGAGGCCGAGAGAGTTGTGCCGCCGCCGCGTCCGCCCCTTCCCGCTGAGGACGCCGTGGTTCGAGAAGAGAAAATGCTCAGAGTAAGTTTGGATTTTTAACAAAATAATAAGACAACTAGTTTTAAGTTGTGAAAATCAGATAAATATGTTTGGATCATAAATAGATTTTAGAACTAAATATTATTAGGTTTTATTAAAAAAAAAATTAAACAACTAAGCAAGTCAGGGGATCTCGTATTTTTTTCAAAATTTTTAATGAATGTAACTTTTTTAGTCAGTCCGATTTACCAGTATATTTTATTTGATTTGAAATTTTGTTGACCATAAGATTTTCACAAACATATCATGTGTTCTTTATACAGGTAACAGTTTTTATTAAAAATTAACCTCAGGCTCAAATTTAAAAAAATATGGAACATTTCTGAATTTTTTTTTTTAATTTGTGGTTTCTCGACGAGATATGAACAATGGATGATATGTTTTTGTAGTCAAATTATTGTTAAATATGGCAACAAACAAATTGTTGCACGTGCTTTTCAAATTGCAAAAAAATGTTACAGTGGTCAACAATATAGGAATATTAAAAATCAGATTGATTTTTAATGTACCATTAATATTTATGGAGTTATAGCATGAAACAAATTGCGACTATTTGCCGCCAAATTATTAGTTGTACAAGAAAAACACATGTTAACTTTTTTGTTTATTTCATTGGACGAACATTTTTCACATACAAGATTTTTTTGTAACATACATATTTTTGGCTTAAATCTATACAAAATATTTTTTCCATTCTCTGTTTCTTAGACATCGATGGACACTTATTTTTGAAACCCTTATCGGTTACTATTATCACCCTCATCGTCATCATCATTATTACTCTGATCATCACTCTCATCATTAACATAATTATCATCATCATCATCATCATTATTATCTTAATTATAATTATTTTTTCCCTTATTACTTTCACTGTCTTTGAAAGAAATATTACAATGATTCTCGATTGGATAATCGCTTATAATATAATCGTCAAATGTAGTTTATTCTGCATCTCGAAAAATAATAATGCTATCAAGAAATGCTACTATTTGTTTCATGCTACATATCGATAAATATTAATGGTACATTAAAAATAAATCTAATTTTTAATATTCCTATTGATAGTATACTGTTGACCACTGTAACAATTTTTTCGCAATTTGAAAAGCACGTAAGCACGGTAAAGTTATATATAAAAAAGTGCAACAATTTGTTTATTGATATGTTTAACAATAATTTGATTACAAAAACATATCATTCCTTGTTCGAATTTGAAGCGTCCTAGTCACTTTTTTTCCGCGCGCCTCAGCCTGAAAGAACGCCCCCCTCCACTGCTCACTTTCTGATTCTCAACTTTAAACTATTGATATATTGACAATTTTGAAATAATTGAGTTGAAAATTGTTGCATACGATAGTTTAACTATCTCCCTATGAGTTCCTACTTAAATAATCTCGTAATAAAAAAAAATCAAAAGTGGAGTTATATCTAAAGATATCGAAAAAAGTTTTTCTAAATACAATTTTTTGCCTATACGCAAAATTTCAGCTGTATAAGATAATTTAGATTTTTTGCCCATTTTTTTTAAATTTCGCCACATAAAACTTCTTAGTTTTGACAATGCTTCATTCCAGACATATTTTGTTTAAAGTAGTGCCATATTAAATGTGTGTTTTTGTACAAAATCCAAATAGGGCTATTAAAATTTGATCACATGTGATGCAAAACTTATTTGTTTTCGACCCTGTATAAGGTAAATTCATGAAATAACTATTTTTGAAAACGTAGTTTGTGTTTAAAAGTAATACACATTAATATTAAGAAAATAGTTTAATTGAAGAGACACAAATTTTTTAATGAAAAAATCATAATATAAAAAAGAAACGCATTTAAAATTTCTCCTTTTTAATTGATAATAAACTATTTTTGGTATTTGAATATTATATTAAAAACAATTCAAGAACCTAAAATTTTAAATTACATTTCTGTGTGCCTTCCATTGCGTTCAATACAAACAATTGTTCTTCTTGATACATCTTTAATGGAGTTTCTGATACTAAGGGGCCTTATTTCTAAAATACATTTTCGAATCACTGTTTCCAAATGATCAACATTACGGAAAGGTCTTTGTTTGTAAACTAATTAATTTTCTGGAAACTGCACTTAAATAGCAAAATACTATTTTAACTTTTTCAGTAACATAGCCTCATAACAAATTTTAATAATGAAGTTTTAAATTAAATCGTTGAAACTAGATAAACTTTACGTAAAGTTAAATAAAAATTTATTTTCCACCTAATGCAGACTTTACTGACGATATTGTGAACTTGTTTGTTTCAATTCAATTATAATATATATATATATATATATATATATATATATATATATATATATATATATATATATATATATAATTTATTTTTGTATCTTAAACCTTTGTTAATATTTTTCTGGAATTCTTTCTTGGGTATAGGTTTTTTATTTGAAAATCAAAAAACGACAATTTTTCTGACGTTTCGCTCTAACATAGTGAGCTTCTAGTCCGGTCAAAATAGACATTGAAGGTTACATTAATTCGCACCTTGCTAAAAATTGGCATGAATGTTGGGAACCCTATTATACACAATTTGTCAATTATCCACATCAATCCGAAGTGTGGAAAAAAATTTATTCAAGGTCAAATGTTGCAAAAATCGGTTTTTTGAGTTTTCCAGCTAAACGGTAAGTTTTATAATAAAAATAGGTGGGACAAAAATTATTCATCATGCAATTATCTATAAAAATTGTTCATACACTTTTTTTCCTAAGAATCACCATTTCGGAGATACAGCGATGCAAAATGTTGAAAAAGTTGTATTCTTCATTATATGCATGTCAATTACCGTAATATACGTTACAGAACGATAATATAAGTAAAAATATTAATTTTCGTAGCGTATACATACATACTATACAGTTTTAAAAATATAAACTCCAAAAAAAACCCAGTCCCTCATTTTATATGACCGTACGGCCTTGAGCAACATCTGTCTGCTATTCAATTGTCCACGTGGCGACGCTCGTATACCTGCTCCTTTTTGAAGGGCCTCCCTAGATAGAATAGTATTAGTCTCAAGCATTCTTTCGTAGTAAGAACACGTAGTTATTGCTTATATTTTCAAACAAAATTTGTGCAGTTTTGTGTTTGTAATAGAAATGTCGCAGTTGTGCTTTATTTGTAATAAACATTTGACCGAAAGCGAAACAGTTACTGTTGATCGTGGCCTAAAGACATTAATTAATGCAAGTATTGAAAGAGGTGATGAATTTTCGGAATACCTGAAAGACCAGACTTCTGTGACAGTTCATGTGCAGTGTCGAAAAAACTATACTCGGAAGGGTACAATCGCTGCATTGAAAAGAAAACAGGATGAAGAACAAGCTAGTACATCAAAAATAAGTCCACCTCGTACTAGAGCACGCGTAAGTGAACCATTTTTTTGTTTTAAAAAGTGTTGCTTATTTTGTGGCAATGAATTGAATGAAGAGCTAGAAAACAGAAAAGCACTGAAGTATCGGCGTAAAATTTTTCATGTAACAACACTTTCATTCAAAGAAACAATCCTGAATATAGCCCAGACTCGTTCTGATCATGTAGCAAAAGCTGTTATTACTCGAATTGAGTTCGAACATGATTTAGTTCCTGCCGAAGCTAAGTATCATAAAGACTGTCATAATGCCTTCTTGAGACCGACTACGGGGTGTCAAGCCGGTCGTCCTCAATCTGAAAGTACGAATCTTTTAATGGAAGAAATATTTGCACACATCGAAAATAGTGATGATTGTCAATTTTCATTAGACGAATTACAAAATATTTGCAACAATTCGTTAGATAATAGAACCATTAAGTTACGATTAAAGTTGAAGTATGGCGATAAAATTATTATAACAGAAAAGTCAGGAGTATCAACATTAATATGTTTTGTTGATAATCACTATGACATTTTAAATCGAGCTAGCTACGAAAAAAAACAACAAATGAAAAAGAAGAGCGATTTAGAATCGTGAAGGCTGCGGCAGCAATCATTCGAGAAGATATTCAATCTGCAGTTTTTGATAATTCTCATTACCCCCCGCCAGGTCGTATGTTTGAAGATATTAACAGTCAAATTCCAGAGTCACTGACTTATTTTTTGGAGAAAGTTATTTTGAAAAAAAAGCGATTTAATTTACAACATTTGAAATTAGTATGCACAAATATTAGCCATAGTATTATGACTGCTGTTCGACCAAGGTCTTTCAAATCAAAGTTACAATTGGGTCTCTCTATTTTTTTTCATCGGCGATTTGGGTCAAAACGTCTTATACAAATTTTTTCGTCTTTCGGTTTGTGCGCATCTTATAATGATACTATATTGTACGAAGCAGCAGCAGTTTTTCACCGTCCACCTCACATTTTACCACCAGAAACTGGCACATTCATTCAGTATGTTGCAGACAATGCTGATATAAATGTAAATACGCTGGACGGTCATAACACACTTCACATAATGGGTATCATTCAAGTTGTTACTCCAAAAAGTTCAGTTTTACTAGAAGAGCCGATACAACGGATAAAAGAAGCTCCTTCAGCAACATGTACACTACCTCACGGGTGGCGCGGAAACGTGTGCATATTATGAAGAATACAACTTTTTCAACATTTTGCATCGCTGTATCTCCGAAATGGTGATTCTTAGGAAAAAAAGTGTATGAACAATTTTTATAGATAATTGCATGATGAATAATTTTTGTCCCACCTATTTTTATTATAAAACTTACCGTTTAGCTGGAAAACTCAAAAAACCGATTTTTGCAACATTTGACCTTGAATAATTTTTTTCCACACTTCGGATTGATGTGGATAATTGACAAATTGTGTATAATAGGGTTCCCAACATTCATGCCAAGTTTTAGCAAGGTGCGAATTAATGTAACCTTACCCCTATTTTTGATGCTAACTTGACCGGATAATTCTTCAAAGTTATTTTATATTCATGTCGAATCTACAAAATTACAAATTTTCTTTTCAATAAAACATGTATCACAGAAATTATCTTACAGAACTATTACATTTATATTTCTTAATTAAAATTAATAAAACATATTTTACAACAGTTTAAAACTAAAATAAAATGATACAACAGGTTAAAATATTGAACACTATAAAAGAGTACACACCTTGAAAGTAGCTTTGTTCGAATGTTAAAAATAAATTCAATTATTAAAACCTGGTCTGCAATTGATGTGGATATATTACTTTTTATAACAGCAAAAAATAGGAAAAAAGATTATTATTTTTTTAAAAAACGTTCTTTGATTTGCATGAGTTTATACCAAAACGCACCAAGCATCATTACATTATTTCTAATATTTATTATGGAGTCGCTCCAAGTATGTCATATCATATCATATATTGACAGTTGACAATATTAACTAGTTTTTCAAGAATTGTAAAATTTTTAATTCATTAACTGGAAAATGAAAAATATCAATCTCGGTAGGAACTGTATTCATTTCCCTACACATTCGAGAAATAGGACTGTTAATGCCATAATTCGTTCCGTGATATATCACATCAAACAAATTGTGCGCTCTAAAAGCTCTTTGAGGAACCGATAATCCAATATTATTGAGTAGTTCAGGAGAATCAATACAAAAGTTAACAATCTTATAAAGTAGAACGAGGTCAATATATATGCGTCTCTCACACAATGGTAGCAACCTTAAAGCATCGGCAGTATAATCATATACAGACCGCTCCTGCTGCATTTACTGTTTAAAGGCAATGAAACTTAAAAACTTTCTTTGTACTCTTTACACTTTTTCTTTATATGTAAAATAATAAGGTGATCAAACCTGGCACGCATATTCTAAGATTGATCGAACTACAGAGCAGTATATCACTTTAAAACAGTCTACACTATTAAAATCTGTAAGCATTCTCTTCACAAACCCGAGCAACTTCAAACCCCTGTTTACAATATTATCAATATGTGTGTCGAAGCAAAGGGCCTGATCAAATGTAACACCCAGATCCTTCACACATTCAACACGATTAATCATGTTATTATCAAGAAAGTAATCAAAAGTTACCCAATCCCTTTTACGATAAAAACTTGTAATGGAGCATTTATTAACATTAAGGTGCATACAATTTAACTTACACCATTCAGAGAATCGAGCTAGATTCTGCTGAATGCCCTCGCAATCGTTGCTACTCCCGACAACCCGAAATATCTTTAAATCATCTGCATAAAGAAGACATCTACTGAAAGTTATGATGTCGTCAATATCGTTAATAAAGCAGTTAAAAAGATGCGGAGCGAGGTGAGCACCTTGAGGAACACCAGAGGTAACATATATATCGGATGATTCACAGTTATTAATTTTTACTCGCTGTACTCTATCAGACAGGTAACTATTTATCCATTGTAAAAATGATCCAGGGATGCTCAAGCCTTGTAAATAAGAAGTTGATGGTTAACCTTGTCGAAAGTCTTGGAGAAGTCAGTGTATTTACACTTGACACCTCCCCTCCAAAGCCTCCACCAAGTACTGCTCATAAACAAGCAGATTAGTAGTAGTTGATCGACCTGCCATAAAGCCATGCTGTGAAGTCGCTAACACATGCCTAAAAGGAGAACACATCTTTTGGTAAACAATACCTTCAAAAATCTTATTAAATAGTGAAAATTTCGAAATTCCATGATACTTTTCGACGTTAGCTCTGTCTCCATTCTTATGGATTGGCGTAATGTAAATAGTTTTCCATACTTTTGGAAAAACACCCGTTGATAAAGAGATATTAAAAATCTGAACCAACACTGCAGACAAAACACCCTGACAATTCTTAACAAATATGACTGGTATCCCGTCGGGTCCGGTACCCAATTTACTGTTCAAGTGATCTGTTGCATTAAACACGTCCACCGGCTCAACTTGAAGGAAACTAAGGCTTACAATTTTCATGTAAGTAAAAGTACGGGTTTCACAATGTTCATGCGTGTAGACTGTGGAGAAAAAAGCTCTAAAGAGTTCTGCTATAGCGGTTGAGTCTTCCGCCCTAACATTATTATGTAACATACTACTAGGAAGAGAAAATTTCGTATTCTTGGCATTAACATACTTCCCGTAAAACCTACTATCAGACTTTATAGAGTCTTCAAAGCCAAATATATGGTTTTGATAATTATATTTATATGTGCACCTACATAGCTTACTTAACTCTGAAAATAAAATGTATTCAGAATTGGAATTGGAAATTTTATATTGTTTATGGTCTCTCTCTCTCTCTCTCTCTCTCTCTCTCTCTCTATATATATATATATATATATATATATATATATATATATATATATATATATATATATATATATATATATATATATATATATATATATATATATATGTTCCTACCTGTTAATTTTATCCTCGTCTCCGGTGAGTTCAGTTGTTTTAAGAGATCACACCCAGATAATGAATACACAAACAGATTAAAAACACAATTTAAATATTTTATTCAAAAATTAATAAATATGGCACAATTTTCAACAATTTTGGATGAAATTATGAGAACAATACTGTTCATTTTTCTTTTTTGATATATATATATATATATATATATATATATATATATATATATATATATATATATATATATATATATATATATCATTTTTCTTTATTTTGTCTTTTCTTGGGATTAGGTTCTATATTTAATAAAAACACAAAACGATTGACGTTTCGCCCTTTATTCAAGGCATTTTCAAAATTCTTTCCTCCTAAAAATATATAATTAAAATACACCACATAAAAAACATATTTACATTTTCAAAAAACAAACAAGACACTTAAAAACAGTATTCAAAACTTTAAAACTTTTTAATAATATTTAATTTTACTGGTACACACCTTGACATTTTGCTGCTCTGTTACTTACTGTTATTCCATTACTAACTGAGCAATGGTAGATGAAATTGGTGATCCCATAGCACATCCATCGAGTTGTTTGTAAAAGGTATTTTCGTACTAAAAGTAATTTGTATTTAGAACGAAGTCAACAGCATCCATAAAATTATTTTTTGATATATATATATATATATATATATATATATATATATATATATATATATATATATATATATATATTATTCTTAGCCACAATTGCCATAATCAGATTAAACAAATATTTTAATTAATCACCGTATCAAAATTATATTTTTGTTGACGTAATTTCATTTTTTCATTCATTTAGCGCGTGGTTATATAGATTTATCACCAAATATAAACAAACATTAAATCATGTTTATTATTTTTTAATTAATTTAACATAAACTTAATTCTTCATATTTACATAGAGTTCGAGGAGAGAATACAACTAAATTTTAAGGTTATTAGGAATTAGTAAGTTAAAGAATAAATTATTTATTTAGAAAATGACTATGAATGATACGTTAGTAGTTCTATCGAAATAAGGAAATTACGGGGCTCTCTACATAATTGTATTAAAATATTCTTATTTTTACTGAAACATAAAAAAACCATTTCACTTTCAATTTTGGAATTTAATTCCATGGCAGAACAACAAACAATATCAGCGATATCTAATTTTTAATCTGTTTTTTTTTTCTGATGACGTTTTTTAGGGGTCATCTCTAGTTATTCATAAGTTAAATAAAGAATCATTTGCGATACAGTTTTTTTTTTAATTTTAGATATTTTTTAAAATACATTATTTTAATTGCTACACTCACGGATAAAATTATCGAATAATTTTTGTTATTAACATTGTTTGAAAATACTTTTAACTTGGCGCCATAATCGTCATCAAGATACAGGGTGTTAAAGATTTTAAATTGTTTTAATTTTTTTTTAAATAACTTAAAAAAGGTTTAGGCAATGTAACAAATATGCTTTTTTACAGTAACTAATGAACAAGTAATCTGATTCTGATGATTTTTTTTTTTTATTTTCTAGGTATATTTGTTTGGAACTTTTTTTTCTAAAAGCAATAGCTTTCTCTACAACTCAAAAAACTGTTTTCTCACACCTTATTTGTTAAAAATTCTTGCCCAAAAAGATTGAAGCCTAAGAAACCATGAATTACTACCATCATTCTGAACATCCTTCCTCCAGCTGATATCTAGAAACACTAAATGTCATTTCGAGAATAATTCGACTGGCCATTTAACATGTTTTACAGAAATGATGTCAAAAAGTGAAAAAGTCAGTGACGTATATATTTTTTCTCAATAAATAATAATTTGACTAAAATCTGGTTGTAGGACTTGCATTGTCTTTATTTTTATTTATTTTTACGACGTTTTGGTTAGGTTGTATCTCTAATCGTTATCAAGTATAAACTGAATGTTTTGTTTTAAGGCTACGAGCTTATATAGGGACTGTGTCCACTGAAGCGCAAAGTTTCGCTTCACTGTACACACCTCAATGATTTGATGTTACAAAGTAGTGGTTGCCAAAGATTAGGTATGTCAACACTCGGTTTACTGAAGATTCCATTATTGTTTTTAATGTAAGCTGCTTCTATAAATTTTCTTTTTTTCATGTTGGATCTCATATATATTGCCGCAGCCTCAGACCATTTTATATGGTGTTGTTTATCCCAAGCGTGTTCTGCAATACCTGATCTCGACGTTTCCCCTTTTTGTGTATGAGTCTTATGTTCCTTAATTCTAACTTCTAGTGTCGTTTGGTTTCTCCAATGTACATTTCACCACACTCACATGGAACTTTGTAAACACATTCTTTCTTGTCGGTACTTTTTGGTTTTGTTTTTGTTAAATGAGCTCTAAGTGTATTTCCTGATTTAAAGGCTGTTTTTATATTATAACTACTGGCAATTCGTCTTATTTTCTCCGAAGTTCCCTTAATGTACGGAATTGTGAAGAAGAAATGTGTTCAAAACTAGACTTTCAAGTGATACTAATTTATCAGATCGAACCACGTTACCACTGGACGGAGTGATGGATCTTTTGGAGTGTTGCCTGCGTAGTGCTTACTTTCAAGTAAAGGACAGGTTCTATGCTCAGGACGACGGGCTTCCAATGGGTTCTTCACTCTCTCCAGTCATTGCCAATATATATATATATATATATATATATATATATATATATTACAAGAGTAAACCCGAAAGTCTGGTTGAGATTTGTCTTATGGAACGGCAATGATCAAGAACCTAATAATTTCTTGAAACATCTAAATAACATTCGACCTATAATTAAATTTACCATGGAAAAAGAGGTAAATGATCAATTGCCTTTTCTAGATGTCATGGTGAATCGCACACACGAAACTATTAAAACTTCATTATACAGAAAGCCAACACATATTAAACAATATCTTAATCATAGTTCCAATCATTCTGTTGTAACAAAACGGGGAATTATACGCCACCTCTATAATCGCGCCATATCTATATGCAATAGTGCCGATTCATTGGAAAAAGAGGTACCAAGTATTAAATCCAATTTACAACAGAATGAAACTAATTGACGATGTCATAAATAAATTTAGAACAACAACCACTGAACAGCAAGAAACAATTCCATACATTAAGGGAACTTCTGATAAAATAAAACGAATTGCCAGTAGTTATAATATAAAAAACAGCCTTTAAATCAGGAAATACACTTAGAGCTCATTTAACAAAAACACAACCAAAAAGTACCGACAAGAAAGAATGTGTTTACCAAGTTCCATGTGAGTGTGGTGAAATGTATATTGGAGAAACCAAACGACACTAGAAGTTAGAATTAAGGAACATAAGACTCATACATAAAAAGGGGAAACGTCGAGATCAGATATTGTAGAACACGCCTGGGATAAACAACACCATATAAAATGGTCTGAGGCTGCGGCAATATATATGGAACCCAATATGAAAAAAAGAAACATTATAGAAGCAGCTTACATTAAAAACAATAATGGAATCTTCAGTAAACCGAGTGTTGAGATGCCTAATCTTTGACTTTGTAGCATCAAATCATTGAGGTGTGTAGAGTGAAGCGAAACTTTGCGCTTCAGTGGACACAGCCCCTATATAAGCTCGTAGTCTGAAGACAAAACATTCAGTTTATACTTGATAACGATTAGAGATACAACCTAATCGAAACGTCGTAAAAATAAATAAAAATAAAGACAATGCAAGTCCGACAACCACATTTTAGTCAATCTTCAACATTGTCTACAACCTTCAAACAAATAATAATTTGTAAATCTTTAGGTACGCCCCTGGTGTAGTTATAATTTAATGCTATTTCAAAAAAATTCTTCACAAATATATTACGCACACCAAATATTTTTTGCATCGCCTAAACCTTTTTTAAGTTATTTCAAAGAAATGAAAATAATTTTAAATCTTTAATACCATGTATCTTGGTAAGAAACCTCAGCGGATCCATGTACGAGGTGTCTCATTTTCTACACTTTTAAGAGTTATTGCAGGTTTTATCAAAGATAGAGTGTTGCTGTTTTCCCTTTAGTGTAATACTATTTAACGAAATTAAAGATTCCGGTGTCAAATTTGTTATGTCAATCCTATTTCCGTTATGCGTTAATTTACCAAAAAAGTAAAAACTGATTTTTGTAAAGTTTTTTACGTAGAGTTCAGTGGCGTCAGTTTTTTTTCTTAAAAGTTTAGTTTTTCAGATATCAACTAAACTTATGATTTTTTAAATAGGTCACTCTGTATATTATTTTAGATATTGATTAAGTATAATTTGGGCTTTTCAAAAAATGTAATATGTTTATTTTATTTCGAAAAACATTGTCAGAATGTGATATTTTCAATAATTTACTTTATTTGTAACAGTAGGCCATAGCCAATTTATCACTACATAGTATAAAACAAAGTCGCTTTCTCTGTCCCTATGTCCCTTTGTATGCTTAAATCTTTAAAACTACGCACCGGATTTTGATGCGGTTTTTTTTCAATAGATAGAGTGGATTCAAGAGGAAGGTTTATATGTATAATAACATCCATTAAATAGTGGAGTAATACTGTTATTTTTGAGGTTTCTAATGTGATGTCGTTAATTATCATATTTTTTTCCGCTTACATTGCAAACGCAGGCTGAACCCTACGAGATTTATCAAAATAATGTACTAATTATTTGTACACATTGAAAAGGTCTACAGAAAACTCCGCGATGGTATATGTCTATCTCTCATGGATATCCCACAATAACATTTTTTTGTCATTTACTTTTTACGACAAATAATGGCAAATTTTGAAGCGATTTTAACCAATACAGCATTAATCCTTATCCAATTAAATAGCTTAAATACATTGTTGATTTAATATAGATCTATATGGTCCTTTACAGCACAAGATTTAAATGAATATTTTCGAAGATATTACAGATTTAAAATTGCGGGAAGTAGCGCTTGCGGCGGTACTGGCCGACCGGGGCGGCGGCAGCGTGCCTATAAATAGCGCGTCGGAGGCCGATGTAATAATTGTTGTAAAAATAAAATAAATAGTCACAGTTTTTCTGTAGTGTATTTAGTATCAGCATTGCACCCGTGCGAAGCCGGGGCGGGTCGCTAGTTAGAAATAAAAGGCAGATGTCCAAAACTTCACAGTTTTATCAGATTGTTATTATTTAGACAACTTGAATTTAAAGAACATGCGAATAACTTAATAAAAATAATCTCTAATAAAATTAACTATATTCAAAGATGTTCTAATTTTTTGACAAGGTGGACTAAAACAATCCTGTTTAACACTCTGGTATTGCCGCACTTTGTTTATTGCTCCACAATTTTGTTCCTTCTTAATCAAAATGAAAAGGCAAGATTTCAAAAATTGCAAAATAGAGCCATGAGAGTTATACTCTCAGGTACAAGAAGAACATCAATTAAATACATGTTGAGGGAAATGCAATGGTTGTCGGTAGAGGACTTCTTTCACTGTCAAACATTGATCTCTATTTTTAAAATCAGATCGGGTAGTTCTCCTATATATTTACAAAATCATATTTATTATAATAGAAATATACATGCATATGACACTAGATTAAAGGAAGACTTTTATATTTCTCCAGTATTAAAGAGACAAACACAGACCTCTGTATTCTTTAAGGGTCTAAACAGTTTTAATCACAAATATTAAATGTTTAAAATCTCTAAATAAGTTTAAACGATGTCTGAAGCAGTATTTTTTTAATAGGGTTTATCCTTGAGACATGAACTTTCTTTGTTTTTTTAGATTTGTGTCAGTTTAGTTTAGTATGTCATTGTTCTGCAAAGCTTGGCGATGTTTGATTGTTGTTTTTAACTTTAAAATATGAATTTACTTAAGATTTGTGTGTAATTATATTAGTCTATGACTAAATAAAGGATTTATATATATTTATGAAATATTTTTGTTACGTAGGTGCTTTTATTTTACTTTTATTTTTTTTTATACAAAGCAATGAAAGTCCCTAAGAAGTATCTGGATTATATTTCAATAAGTAATGTATTTAAAGCGTTTTCATTAGAATAACTTCTCATATATGGCGTTCGTTTTTGTTCATATTAGATATCCATAAAGAAGGCAACCCTTTCCAGACATATTTGCTCATTTGAAAAGAAATCTAGTTAAATACGGATCTTTTAAGCAACCGCGTCCCAAAACACACGTCAAAGAAGACAGGGAGAGAAAAGAAAGAAATGTGTTATTTTACGCAGCAGCAATAACTTCATCTTCCTGTAAAAAAATAGAGGACGAAGTTGGTGTAGCAAAATCTGATGCTGAAGGATTTTTGAAAAAGTATAAAAACCATGCATTTAAATTTAAAATAGTGCAACATTTACACCTTGGAGATGATGAGCTCCGAGAAACGTTCTGTCAATGGCATTTAGAACAAATCTGCACCAACGAATCTTTTGGCAGATTTGTCATCAGATCTGACTTATGTTATTTTGCAAGTGCAGGAATTTTTAATCATCACAACACATGGCATTGGTCTGCAGAAAATCACTATTTAATTTTCGAAAGAGCTGAACAAGGGCGCTTCGGAGTTGGTGTCTCATGTTTTATTTTAGACCGACGTATAGCCTACAGAATGTATGAAGAGGGTCTCATAGCACGTAGGTATCTAGAAATCCTTGAGGAAATTATTCCAGAATTGCTCGAAAACATTCCATTGACCATTTCGATTCCATTTATCTTCACAAGATGGTGCCCCGAGCCACAACTCTGGGCTGTTAAAGCCATTTCTGGACAATAACTTTCTTCAAAGATGGAGAGGCACCAATAAGTCAGTGAGATGGCCCTCATGATCTCCCGATCTTCTCTTTTCAGAATTTTTTTGTGAATTTTATTGCAAAATCAAGTGTATAAGACACGATTCATAGCGGAACTTCATGATGCCTTCCAAACTCTACATAATAGACCTATGATTCTTTTAAATGCAATTTGAAGAATAACAAAACTGTGCCGATATTGCATTTGAGAACACGGCCGTCATTTTGAAAACCATCTTTAAAAAAACGCTTGGTTGATTTTAGTTTCAGTGTTTCTTTTTGTTTTGTTTTTTACTTTAGTTTTATGATATAATGTTGTTCTTGTTTCTTTATAATCAAATTTCAATATTCTGGTTTTATAATAGCAGTAAAAAATGTAATAATAATTAAGTATTTACAATTACAAATTAACTTTTAAAGTGTCTAATCTTTGGTATAACTATTATTGTCAAAATATTGCATTTATTTCCTATAAATTGGCCGTGGCCTACTGTTACGAATAAAGTAAATTATTGAAAATATCGAATTCTGACCTTGTTTTTCATAATAAAATAAACACATTTTTGAAAAGCCTAAATTATACTTAATTAATTTTGTTTCTATTTGTTCACCGTGTAGTTATTAATTAGTTTTTACTTTTTTGGGTTTCGGTCATATTATTACTTTATAAAAAAATTAACACATGTTTTTTTCTGACGTTTCGGTTTATTTTATTGGTTAAACCATCCTCAGAGAATTACTGTAAATATGAAAAAGAATATGTAAATTTATGCTATATAAACTGAAAATTTTACTTTCTTACCTAATGTTAAAAGGTGGTTCACTTGAAAAACTTACATTTAACTATTTTATTACTTTAATACAATATAATTAAACACTTCTTATTTAATATAAATATAAATATAGAAAACTATTATTTTTTGATGCATTTTTTTTTCACATCTGGTTTGTTGTGCTTTTGACAGAGTACTACCAAAGGGTTTGAAAGTTTCTGGACCATCTGCAATTTTATTGCCCTATTAGATTCGTATATACATTACTCAAGTCATTTGTGTCCGTTCTGAAATTCATTGTACCGGGTGTTCTTTTAATATGGATCATTTCTTTAATTGTTCTTTTTTTGTAATTAATTTCTTTGTCTAAAATCTCCACGCTGTTAAAATCGATGTTGTGCATGTTATCAATTGCATGTTTGGCTAAGGCGGTTTTATTATCGTTATTGTGATGTATAATGCTGTATTTGTGATTTTGTATTCTATTTTTTAAATACTGTTTGGTTTGACCGACATATGTTTGGTTGCAATCTAAGCAATTGATCTTGTAAATGACATTTGTTTGTTCGTCTTTAGGGATATCAGGTTTAAGTTTTGTGTAAAGGTTTTTGAAATTATTAGAAGGTTTTTTAGCTATTTGGATATCATATGGTTTTAGCACTTTTTTAATGGGATTAGTAATTTCTGGTATATACGGCAATGATATGTAATTTTGGGTTGATGGAACATTGCTTTTTGTTGGCTGATTGTTGTTATAGATTTTATCTACTCGGCTTTTTATTATGGGTTCAACAAATTTCTTTGAGTAATTGTTTTTCGCTAAAGTATCTTTAACTTTTTTAAATTTTGCGGTCTAAATTGTGGATGGGAAAATTTGATGGCTCTATCGGTTAGTGCTGTGACCACACTCTTTTTGTATTTTATGGGTGCTACAGAATTGTAATTTAGGTATCTCCCAGACCATACCGGTTTTGTGTACCAGTTTGTTTTTATTTTACCATTGTGATCATATTGAATAGTAATGTCGAGGAAATTAATGGCTTTATTATTTTCTTTTTCTAATGTAAATTGTATTTTATTATGATAACTATTAATTTTATTGAGGGTGTACTGAACTTTGTCTTCCGGTATGCATAATATACAGTCGTCGACGTATCTTTTAAAGAAAAAAGGTTTGTAATTTAGTTGTTTAATTACACTTTCTTCTAGAAGTTCCATAACAAGGTTTGCTATTGTTGCAGATATTGGTGAACCCATGGCAACACCGTAGATTTGTGAAAAGAAAGAATCTTGAAAGCGAAAAAAGGTTTGCGTTAAACATAATTTGGTAGCTTCAATAAAATCATTTTTTGTTAATGGTGTGAAGTTTTTTATTTTTTCCCAATAATTTTCTATGCTTTGAATAGCTAAGTTAATGGGGATATTAGTGTATAGGGATACCACATCAAAAGATACTAATATGTGACCTTAAAAAAAGTTAAAGACACTTTAGCGAAAAACAATTACCCAAAGAAATTTGGTGAGCCCATAATAAAAAGCCGTGTAGATAAAATCTATAACAACAATCAGCCAACAAAAAGCAATGTTCCATCAACCCAAAAATACATATCATTGCCGTATATACCAGAAATTACTAATCCCATTAAAAAAGTGCTAAAACCATATGATATCCAAATAGCTGAAAGACCTTCGAATAATTTCAAAAACCTTTACACAAAACTTAAACCTGATATCCCTAAAGACGAACAAACAAATGTCATTTACAAGATCAATTGCTTAGATTGCAACCAAACATATGTCGGTCAAACCAAACAGTATTTAAAAAATAGAATACAAAATCACAAATACAGCATTATACATCACAATAACGATAATAAAACCGCCTTAGCCAAACATGCAATTGATAACATGCACAACATCGATTTTAACAACGTTGAGATTTTAGACAAAGAAATTAATTACAAAAAAAGAACAATTAAAGAAATGATCCATATTAAAAGAACACCCGGTACAATGAATTTCAGAACGGACACAAATGACCTGAGTAATGTATATACGAATCTAATAGGGCAATAAAATTGCAGATGGTCCAGAAACTTTCAAACCCTTTGGTAGGTAATAATAGTTTTATATATTTATATTTATATTAAATAAGAAGTGTTTAATTATATTGTATTTAAAGTAATAAAATAGTTAAATGTAAGTTTTTCAAGTGAACCACCTTTTAACATTAGGTAAGAAAGTAAAATTTTCAGTTTATATAGCATAAATTTACATATTCCTTTTCATATTTACAGTAATTCTCTGAAGATGGTTTAACCAATAAAATAAACCGAAACGTCAGAAAAAAACATGTGTTAATTTTTTTATAAAGTAATAATATGACCGAAACCCAAAAAAGTAAAAACTTATACTTAATTAATATATATATATATATATATATATATATATATATTATATATATATATATATATATATATATATATATATATGTCATGATGGTAGTAATTTAGCAAGCAGGATATATTTATTTCTTTGATTGACGCTTAATTCATAATGCGTTTATTGTCGTTCATTCGTTTTATAAAAAGAACTCCCTTTTGTAATTTAAAAATTAAAGTGAATTACATAATTTGTAGGGAAATAAATTAGTGATAGCGACTAATATTTGCTTCTTCGTAAGTATAAATATCCCAGGTTTATATAAAATTTGAGTGACGGATAAAAGATCTCATAAGTTGAAGTCCTGTAGAAGGGCAAGAAAGCATTAACGACTCACCTCAACCTACAATTTACAATCTATTTTTGAATTACACTTATAAATATATATAATTACTATTTAATTGGAGCAGAATATAAGTCGATTTGAAAAGCATAATTTTTTCATAATTTCACTGATTTGTTTGGACCTCAAAGCCTCCTCATCCTCATCTTTATTAGAGGCTAGAACAGAAGTATCGTCGGCAATTTTTATTGTAACTCCAGGAAGATGAAGACCATTAATAAACAGTAACACTGTTAAAGATGCTTATACTGACTCCAATATAACATATATATTTTTATCAGTATATTGCGCTGTGGTAAAAACGATTTTACAAGTAAGAGTTAATGTTTCATATTTTCAATGAGTTGCATATTTAATACACTAAAAGCGCTTGACAAATCTTACTTTTATCACAAGCTATGCCGGGTCGATTTACAACCTATTCCATTGTGGAAATCGATTAAAAAATAGTGGCTACGATGATTTTATTTTTTGTTCCATACGGCTGTTCTGCTATAAAAAAGGAACAATTATTTTTTACTGTTCACTCTATTTGTTAACAAAATCGATTTTTTAATTTATATTATCTAAACTTTAGACTCTGACTCGACTTGATGTCTGGGAGGTGTTTTTTTGACACAAATTTTATGACTAGACTATAATCAAATTTTCGATTCTTGGTAAATAAATATGATCTTATTTCTGTTTACGTGATATACAAATTGGACTTTAACTTGTCTGATACATATATATTCCCATATTTATTAAAATATAAAAACATCCGATTCAGTGGAAAAGATTTCTTTTTATTTAAGGAAACGGGGCTTTACCGTAATAACCCCGGCAAGTTGTAAAATTAATCAGTTTATGCGGCTTTCACGGATTCTTCCGTGTGATATGCAATAGCAGTGGATACATCCACATTATGCCGTTGTAGTGCTGAAATCACATTCAGCAAACGTACAACTATATGCAACTCCGTATATAAATGAAGCAAAATGCGAACAGTAAATGCAAACTTCGTTCCATCATACCCTTTCCGTGTTGGAGGTTGCACAATTTGAATAAATTGCTACAAAACACAATTTATCCAATTTAACTACCATCGAGATAATGGCCTACCTGTACCAACATATCGAGAAGAAAGTCAAAATTTACTCTCCTCGCTACAGTGATACGGCAGAAGTACATGTTTCGTCTCTACTAGACTCATCAGGGTACCGACATGCACCTGTTTATGCAAAGGACAGATCGTTCGCATTTTGCTTCAATTATATACGGAGTTGCATATAATTTTACGTTTGCTGAATGTGATTTCAGCACTACAACGGCATAATGTGGATATATCCACTGCTGTTGCATCTCACACGGAGGTATCCGTGAAAGCCGCATAAACATATATACGCCATCCGGCGGGAGGTCGTTTAAGCCAGGTTCAGTGTTGCATACTTTCTTTCGATCTGTCCTTTGCACAAACAGGTGCATGTCGGTACCCTGATAAATCTAATAGAGACGAAACATGTACCTCTGCCGTATCACTGTAGTGGGGAGGGTAAGTTTTGACTTTCTTCTCGATATGGTGGTACAGGTAGGCCATCACCTCGATGGTGGTGGAACAGGATAGATTGTGTTCCTTAGCAATTTGTTCAAACTGTGCAACCTCTAACACGGAAAGGATATGGTTGGAACGAAGTTTGCATTTACTGTTCGCATTTTACTTCATTCATACACGGAGCTGCATATAGTTGTACGTTTGCTGAATGTGATTTCAGCACTACAACGGCATAATGTGGATATATCCACTGCTATTGCATCTCACACGGAGGTATCCGTGAAAGCCGCATAAACATATATACGCCATCCGGCGGGAGATCGTTTAAGCCAGGTTCAGTGTTGCATACTTTCTTCCGATCTGTCCTTTGCACAAACAGGTGCATGTCGGTACCCTGATAAATCTAGTAGAGACGAAACATGTACCTCTGCCGTATCACTGTAGCGGGGAGGGTAAGTTTTGACTTTCTTCTCGATATGGTGGTACAGGTAGGCCATCACCTCGATGGTGGTGGAACAGGATAGATTGTGTTCCTTAGCAATTTGTTCAAACTGTGCAACCTCTAACACGGAAAGGATATGGTTGGAACGAAGTTTGCATTTACTGTTCGCATTTTACTTCATTCATTCACGGAGCTGCATCTAGTTGTACGTTTGCTGAATGTGATTTCAGCACTACAACGGCATAATGTGGATATATCCACAGCTATTGCATCTCACTCGGAGGAATCCGTGAAAGCCGCAAAAACATGTATTCGGCATACGGCGGGAGGTCGGTGAAGTCGTATTCAGTATTTGCATGCTTCCTTCCGATCTGTCCTTTGCACAGCCAGATGCATGTCGGTAACCTGATGAGTCTAGTAGAGGCGAAACATTAGGTTTCAATTATTAAAATAGGTAGATCGAAAAATAATGTTTCAAAAATGCGTGAAACACATTAAGAATAGAGAGAGAAAATGGGTGTGGCTCAAAAAGAGACACAAAAAGGCGGCAAAATTCAATTCTTTCTAAAAATCGAATTTAAAGAGTTTATTCTGATCAAAATTTATGCCCCAAGAGTTCCCATCAACAATTTTTTCTCAGTTTTTAGAGACATCGAATTTCTAACCTACTTTGTGATGTGGTTTAATAATTGTTTGTTCGGGTTTTTAAATGATTTTTTTTCTTCAAGCAACATATATTGAAACTTGCTATAGCTCTAAGAATTATTAATATACCCTGTACGACCCTGGACATGATACTGATACTACACACACTGTAATTACGTGACACAAGTCATGGCCCGAGGATCTTCCAATTAGAACTTTGCCCGTCTGGCTCTTTGGGTGATTCCACTCGGTGCACCCACGCAATAGCGCGTGCAGTTACATATTATTGAGGGCAACATTTTATAACAAGAAATATAATTAAAATTAACTGTTTTTCGGAACCGAAAATATCGTGATAAATTGGGAATTTTCAAGTAAATAATGAATTAAGAACCCAAATATAGAAGAATTTAAAATAATAATCGTAATTTGAATTACTATTGATTATTGCAACGTTTGGATAGCTAAGAATCTCCAGTGATGTTAAGGTAAAATATGGCCAAAACAGGTTCATTCTTAGATGCAATTATTACCTTTAGGCGGGACTCATTTACACTTACATTTACTTAATATTGGTTTTTACACAGTTCTAATATCCATGATTCTAAGTTTTGACAATCTTATTTGATGACAATTCTGTGTCCACATCTTTGCAGAAATATGTCAAGAAAGATGTGGCATCAAAACATACACAGAAAATTTGACAAACAAAATTCTATAACAACGAAAATCATGAACAAAATTATCGAACATTGCTCTCTTTCTTGAGAGCAATTTTAAATGTATTGTAAAAGTTTTATGTCTTTTTGAAAATTACAAAACCCGCCGATTAGACTTGGAAAAAATTGTATTTACAGATGAGATTAAAATTCAACAGAAATTAAATGGACGAAACTACGTCTGTTGAAGAGTTGGCGGAAAATACGTTATTTAATCTCATACAAATTCGTTTTGGAAAGTCATTAGTTGAGAGGGATGCGCCGAACCCACGGAAGTGACTGAACGAATGATTGCTGACTTTAATATCGAAAACATACTGTGAGTCGTGTTTTACCACCATTATCATCATCATCATCGTCATCATTCAGCCATCTGTATCCACTGCTTGATGTACGACTCCTCCAAATTTTCTAATGCTTTCTATCTGATGCTCTGCCTAACCAATTTCTTTCTAGTTTCCTTATGTCATAGCTCTATCGTGTTGCTGGTCTGCCCCTGTTTCTTCTTCTTCCCTAGGTCTCCAGTCTTCTTCTTCTGCTAATGCCTATCCGTTACCGAATGTTGGTGAGCATAATGACTATACAGACTTTATCCACTGCTGCACGAAATAAGCCCACAGTTGATGTATTAAACCATACTCGGAGATTCTTCAGGCATGAGATTCTTCGTCTTCCTACACTCCTTTTGCCTTGTATTTTGCCTTGTAGTATAAGCTGCAAAAGCCGGTACCTTTCAGGATTTCGCATGATGTGGCCCAGGTACTCAAGTTTACGCTTCTTTACTTGATACAAGATTTCTTTTTCTTTTTTCATTCTATGAAGCACCTCTTCGTTGGTAATATGATCTAACCATGAAATCCTCAGAATGCGACGGTATAGCCAAAATTCAAAAGCTTCTAATTTTTTGCATGATGTTTCAGATAGCGTCCATGATTCAACGCCGTATAGGAGGGTCGAAAATACGTAGCATCTCAATGTTCGCATTTTGGTATTTAAGGATAGGTCTCTACTTTTGAATATTTTTGCCATTTTAAGGAATGTAGTGCGGGCCTTTTCAATACGGCATCTTATCTCAACCGAGTGGTCCCATTCTTCATTGATATTTGTTCCCAAGTAGATATATTTGTTAACTCTTTGGATGGGTCTGTTATGTATCAGTAGTTGGCCGTGTATGCGTTTATTTTTAGAAATAATCATGAATTTGGTCTTTTTTGTATTCATCTGCAGTCCGTATCTTTCACTTACTTCTACCACTCTGTCCATCAGTCTTTGGAATCCTCTTAAATCATTTGAGATAATCACCGTATCGTCTGCGTATCTTATGTTATTAATACATTCGCCATTGATAATCACCCCGTCGGAGGTATTTTCCAGGGCTTCTCGAAATATGTATTCTGAATATATGTTGAATATCAATGGCGAAAGTACACATCCCTGTCGAACTCCTCTCTTTATCATAACTTCCTCGGATTCCTCACTTTCTATTCTGACTGAAGAGGTCTGGTTCCAATAAAGATTTGCTATAATTCTTAGGTCTTGTTTTTCTAATCCAGCTGATTCAAGAACTTCCATCATCTTATTATGCTGAACCTTATCAAATTATTTTTGATAATCAATAAAGCACGCGAAAATATCGTGATTAACATCCCGCGCTCTTTGGAACAAGACTTGGATACTAAAAAGTGCCTCCCTAGTACCTAGGGCATTTTCTTCGCAAATCCTATATATTCTTTGATGAATTAATTTCAAGAAAAGTTTAAGAGAGTGACTCATAAGGCTAATCGTACGAAAGTCTTCACAGTTTTTTGCACTTGATTTTTTAGGTAGCGTTATAAATGTACTTTTGAGCCATATTTCAGGTATAATTCCAGTGGAGTATATTTCATTAAATATATCGGTAAGTGGGAGGATTTTCCGATCTGCTTGGGTCTTCGAACAACTGGTTTATGTATTCTTTCCAAATTTTTATTTTCCCTAAGCGATCTACAATGATGTTACCTTTGTTATCCTCAATTTTTCCGCTTACATTGAATTTATACAGATCCGATGTCTCTTTTATTTTCTTGTGCATGTTGAAAGAATCGTGTTTCTTCTCAAGTTCTTCTATTTCTGCACACTGTCTTTCTTTAGATTACATTCGTCCCCTTATCATCATCATCATCATTTAACTTATCCTGCCCACTGCTGAACGAAAGCCACCCTTAATTCCAACCATCTCTTTCAACTTTGTGTCACTTGTATCCAATTTCCAGCCACTCTTTTTATGTCGTCTGTTCACCGACTAGGAGGTCGTCACCTACGTCTATAGGCCTCATGTCTGGGCCTCCATTCCACAAGTCTCATTGTTCACCGTCCATCAGTCATTCTAGCCACATATCCTGTACCAGTTCCATTTAAGATGTAAGATAGATTTCACCGCGTCTCTTACGCCTGTTCGGTTTCTTATGATGTGATTGGGTATTCTATTCCTAAGCGTGACTACCAACATTGATCGTTCCATTTTTCGTTGCATGACACGTATTCTGTTAATGTTCTTTTTTGTCAAAGTAAGTGTCTCAGCTCCATACGTGAGAACAGGCAACACACACTGGTTAAAGACCTTTCTTTTCAAGCATATAAGAAGATTAGATCTCAATATATATCTGAGTCTACCGAATGTCGCCCACGATAAACCTATTCTGCGCTGGATTTCGTGCGTCTGATTATCTCGCCTAATACCGATCTTATGTCCCAAATATTTGTATATATGTACTTGTTCTAGATGTAAGTTATTGATGTTTAAGGGTCTATTAAGCACTAGGTTTGTCATGCATTGTGTCGTTGATAAATTAATTTTCAAACCGACTTTTTCTGAGGCATCGTTTAGCGTATCCAGCATATTTTGTGCTTCCTGTATATTGTTTGTTATTAACACAATATCGTCTGCAAAACAGATATAATTTATCAATTCGCCATTGATGTTGATTCCAGTTTATCTTTTTCAACACACTCTCTAGCAATGCAACAAACAATTTTGGGGAGACTGTGTCACCTTGCCTTACCCCTCGAGCGATGTGGATTTAAGTCTGGTTATACCCGCTACCGTATAGCCAGACTTAAATCCAATACAGCACATCTGAGATCAACTGAAACCCCACATACGAAGAAGAAAAATACAGTTTCAAATACAACAGAAAAGCTTCGGTTTACAACACAATATGAATGGAAGGCAATTTCTTAAGAATACATTCAAACTCTACTTCAAATGTTGAAAAGAATTCATGCCGCTATTAGAGGGATACTGGTTGTTAACTATGCTTTTATTTGAATCAAAAGACTAGAATTTTCTTCAAATGCTTCTGTTTTTCTATAATTTTGTCCATGTCTATATTTCTTTGAGTCAAATTGAGAACATCCTTGGTTTTTTAAAGACAGTTAAAAATAACAATATTACAAATATTAAATGGCAAAGATTTAATAAAAACAAATTAGGAAAAACATAAATAATTTAGCGGTTTAATATTATCTGTTTTATTATAATATTATTACTCACCTTCACAATATGACCTTTTTCCTCCAGTACAAATATTAAATGACGCAAAAAAAAATTCTCCAAATCATATATTTATATAATTCCAAATTATCTATTACGTACAGGCGTAAAAATATCATAAATACCTAATTAAACAAAAACTCAACTTCTAATATTTGACTTTAATTAATATAATTTAGAATATACATTAGTGATCCATTAATTATATTTAATTAGAAAATAGATTAAATTTTGATTTTTGGGACAAACATCGATACCCTAATTAGCCAAATTGTAGAAATTGTTATTGTAATAAAACTTATTTTTTCATTAAATAAGACCAAACAATATTTTTCTAACTTGTAGATGACTATTATTAATTTTGAAATAGGTAAATATCTTTACAGGGTTGTATTAAGCTGTTAAACCAATATATATATATATATATATATATATATATATATATATATATATATATATATATATATATATATATATATATATATAAGCCGCTCGTCCAATCAGAAAGCGAACCAGCTAAACAAAACTCGACATTCATCAGAGGCCACCGTCAGTTCTCAGCGAGTAACGAGACGAACCCTCCTTGAAAATGCCAAATCAGATTTTGGCGAAACGTCGTGAAAAAGATTTTTTGAACGAACGGATTGAAACCCGGAATAACCAAACCATTCATTCCACCGTCCGTGAAAACCTACGATATAACATATATATATATATATGTTTATGCGAACCGTTAATGCATGCAGAAATTATATATATATATATATATATATATATATATATATATATATATATATATATATATATATATATATATATATATATATATATATATATTTATGCGGCTTCCACGGATTCCTCCGTAGAAGATGCAACTCCGTGTAGAAAAATGAAAAGAATTCCACCCCCCAGTCACTCGTGCCATCAGCGTCTCTCCAAGCAGTTCCGTATAGATCACCCTGTCTTTTAACATATTTTTGATCCACCTGCAACAGGTTTCTTCCAGGTTGATGTTCCTTATTGCAGTGATAATTGATTGAAAAGACGTGTTGTTGAACGCCCCTTCTATATCTAGAAATGCTCCTAGAAGCACTTCTCCATTTTCCAGAGTGTTTTCCACCTTGCTAACCAAGTCGTGGAGCCCTGTCTCTGTAGATGCCTGTCCAACAGTTTCTCGAGAGTTTAAGGATAAACGACATTAGACTAATTGGTCTGAATGCCTTTGCTGTGGAATGAACACTACCCTGGTTAACCTCCAAACCTTTGGTACATATCCTACGGCTAGAGTAGCTCTTAATATGCAACAAAGTCTGTTGATCAACAGGTTTGGACCCTGCTGTAGCATTGCTGGATAAATCCCGTCCGGTCCCGATGATTTATATGGTTCAAATGAGTTTATAGCTCATTTTATCTTTTCATAAGTAATTACTTTTTTGCCGTTTGCCAATTGTCCTTGGTGGCTCTCACATCAGTATTTACCTCTGCTCCAGTTATCCAAGTCTCCGGTCATTCCTCTATTATTGTTGACCCTGGGAAATGAGCCCGGAATAACTCGGTCATTGTTTCTTTCCCAGTATAGGTGTGCTCCCCTGTATTTGTTTTTAAAGAGTTTATTGATGATTGCGTATTTTTCGGAGTCTGATTCTGGGGTCGTTTTGATCTCCTCACAGTGCTTCCTCCATGATTCTCTCTTAGCCTTACGCAAGTTTCTGTTTTATTCAGTCAGGGCCATTCTATATTCGTCCCAGTTTCCTGTTATTTTCGCCTTGTTCCATATTTTGCTAACTTCCACTATTTCATTTGTTACTTCAAAAGCTATTTAACGTTTCGCCTGTCATGGCAGGCTTTTTCAAAAACATTTTTTTTATTTACTTTTAAATTAAGTATTGTTTACAAATCTTGAGACTTCATGTTAGAACAATAGCAGTAAGCGATCGAACATGAATTCTCGATAGTCGGTATAATTCTTAGGTCTTATCAAAATCGGTGATGATAAGGTCGAGACCTCCCCTTGTCAGTTATATTTACATAAACTCAATAGGTTTTGGCATCCAAAAACACAATTTTTACAGTTGATCGAAGTGCACCACTACGACCATATTTCTTAAAGTTCTTAAAGTATAACGCCTTACAGGCATGTCTCCTAACTTTTGGAATAATTTATTTTGTAGTTTAGATTTATTATCAGTTCATTCATATCAAATTCTGAAGTAACTCAATAAGATCCTGTTCAAAATTAAAAAAAAAATAAACCTAAAACCCCCCTAAATCCCTAAAATAAGTATTTTATCAGCCGTAATGAACTTTGGAAAATAAATTTGAGATCCGAAAACCCCCTAGTACCAGTTTTGGAAGAATTCTGAAAATGTAGATTATTTAGTCCGCCATATTGAGTTCACCATATTAAATTCTAAGAAAATAATTTTAGATTCTTCAAATACGCCCCTAAAATCCTCAAAATATCAATTTTGGACAAATCAGTCGGGAAAATATCAAATGTTTAGTTCGCCGTATCGGATTTTAAAAAAATTGATTTTAGATTCATAATTTGTAACTCCCTCCTCCCCCCTTCCATTCTTAATTTGGATAAAGCCGGTTAAAAAACCCTGAATTACCAATTTTGAAAGAACAATTTATTCCACCATATTAGTGCCATAGCTTACGACTCCAAAAACCCTGTAACACCAGTGTTGTTCAATTTTTTTTTAATTTTAAATTTCTAATCTACACCCTGAAAAAGAAATGCAATATCAATATTAGACAATATCGGAAGGTAAAAATTACATTCGTAATGCTATTCAGAAAACACTTCCATACCAATTTCGGAGAAAATCGTACATTACTATTTTATACGCCATCTTGGATTTTACTGAATCAATTTCTACCAAAGGGGCTGTCGCAGCAAAACATTCTATTCAAATCTATGTATTATTTACGCAGTAATTGGTGTACTTACATAAAAAAATATACATTGGGATTGAATTGAGACCCCATTTCTTTTTACAAGTCGGTTTATAAATGGTTTCACTTGGCATTAAATACAGACATAATAAAACTGTTTATTCCAAATCATTCGGTAAAAATCATTCGCTTTATTTTTACAATAAATGTAAATAATTTTAATATACACAATTAAAATTTTCGGGTTCAGTTCCTAGATGATTTCTCGATAACACAGCAATTTTTCAGACAGTAATTTTTGCACATTGTTCTCATAATAAATAAAAGTTGTTGTTGCTAAATATCAAGTGATGTCAGATTTCGTTAAATTATCTGACGAATCTTAAAAATAGAACAATGTCACTGTTTTCACCAATATACAGGGGACTTTACAATGACAAACCAATAGAAAATTTTGGGTATCAAGTGGTTTAAATACCATTGGGTATCACTAAATTATGTTTAGTGATACTTTAACTGAAATATCGGAAATTTTCTTTCTAGTTTTTTACACTTTTGTTATTTTGACTATTCAAGGATACTCTCAAAGACCTTGCAATAATTTATATGGCCTGAAATTAGAAATTAAAACCAAAGCATGTTTTCTTTTGTTTACTTGTTATTTAGATCCAACTTTACAAATATTTATTTCATTCTTGTTTCATAACGTAAAAATCACAAATCTTTCTTTTTCTACTTTAAGCGTATCACCTGAAAAAAAAACATAGGCTATCCTATTAAAATCAAACTATATAATAAAATGGTGTAAAATTTTATCTAAAAATAGCGGAAAGTTTTGTTTTCCTAATAATATCGAAAAACACTTAAAACACTATTTAAATTATTTTAATATATTGTAACCAAGGACTAAAATAACTTTTTAATACGCCCTTGTATTACAAATAAGATTTGTATGCGATGAACCATCTTTATTATAATGTTGCGAAAGAACTATTATATCGATGAGTCATATTACTAGATAGTTCTCAATGTTTATGCTAGTATATTTCTTGTTATTTCTAGGAGGTTCTAAAGATATTTAAATAGGGATAGGATATGAGTTTTAAGATAGTTATATAGTAGTATTTGAATAGTAAAAATATTAAGAACTAGTAATTAGTTTAACTGTGATAAAAGTGTTAAGTAGTCAATATAGTATTGGATTTTCGTTGGTGAAAAGTGTTGCGTTTTATTCTGTGAACCCAAAAAGAGACAAAATTGTAATAATATATTTATTATCTGTTTTAATTTTAAATAATGGAACGTTAAGCAGGGCCAGATCGATAAGACCAACATTGACATCTGAGTTATTCATGACGATTCTTGAATCATTTATTTGGCCATACTAAGTTGAATTACGCCCTTTACTACTGTTACAATCAGTCATATTACTTCATATGAAATCAATACATACATTTGTACTTATTCTTCGGTTTATTTTATAGTTTAAACCATCTTTAGAGAATTGAACTGTTAACAGGAACAGGAATTTGTATACATATATGTATGTATATATGTATGTATATATATATATATATATATATATATATATATATATATATATATATATATATAGATATAGATATAGATATAAACAGATATGTAAGTACAAAAACATATATTAATTCCATATGAGGTAATATTATGACCGAAAATCAAAATCGAAAAATCCAATTAATAACTGCACCGTCAAAAAAAAGAAACAAAATTAAATAATAACATGTTTAGAACGGATTGCTAACACTATTATAAGTTATGCTATTACTATATAATATATGTTCCTTTTCCTGAGACGGTTTGGGTTGGAATAACCGAGGTTTCTGGTTTGGACCTGGAAGTGATTGGGTTTCCCAAGAGTCCATGTCGGATAACATCGTCGCCAAATAAGGCTGAATCTGAGCCGTCATATTTTAAAATAACTTCTGTAAGGTCTCATTCAACAATGTGGTCAGGTCGTTGAGCAAGGCTGCTAGAGAGTCTTGGGCCTTGGGTCCTTGCTCTTTCTAGCCTCTGTCTTTTGAAGCATCTTCTCTATAATGCAGAATGTGTTTCTCTACAGTTGGCACATCTTGGAAGGCCTTTTTTCGGTTTTTTGTAATCTGACCAGTGGTGATTTTCACCACAGCTAAACAACTTGGTCTAGCTTTGCAGTTTTAGCACTAGAGACTCTTGACTTTTGTTCGTTGTTTTTTGCTTTAATTTTGTTTATTTGAAGGTTGTAGACAATGTCGAGGATTGAATTTTTTAATTATAGATGTGTTATGTGATGGTCTTAATAGGGTTAAAGTCTTTGTTGTGTAGGTCTCCTTTTATTTCGCTATTTGAGAGAGATTCTAGGATCCCCCTTAAAACGATGTGGCCTTTCCTCTTCCGGAAGGTAGGTGTGATAGTGATTATTTGTGGTGTCCAGGATTTGTCTTGGTAATTTGTAGTCATCTGGGATCTTGGAATATATTTTCATGCTTTGTGGTTCTGTTTTGAGTGCTAAAGGCCGACTTGTTTGTTGTACTTTTGGGGAAAGTGAAGCCTTTGTTGGTCACCGCTTCTTCCTTGTATTATTGGTGTTGCGTGGATTTTTGTACATTATGTTTTTTTCTCATATTTATTTTCCTTTCTCTTCCTTTTTTGTGATTCATCGTTGCTATCTTGAGGGTCCAAATCCATGTCTTGATCTTGGATTTCTGCGTCTTCGTTGACAGTGTTCTCCAGTTGCTAAATGCTATCTCCAATCTGCAATGATGTTTTTATTTTCTCTAGTTTGTTAACAATGTTTGCTAGTTCTATCTTCTGGTCTTGTTATATGGAAGCTGAGATCTGATGTACCAGCTTTTTGAGAACTCTTCTGCTATTTCTTCTAGTGTGTGCTCCTGATCAACGCAGGTTTTCGTTTTTGGTTATTTGAAAGAAATTTCCTATTTTTTTGAAAACATCGAAAAAAATAATAGATCAAGGGAGATAGATTCAAGTAGGAGAAAATTTACGTTAGTAGGGGTTTACGTTCTCTAGTTTAGTCTATCATTTCTGCCCCTTGGTCAATATAATTTGATATGGTTTAGGGTTCAAGCGGTTTTTTGCTTTACAGGGTGTATGTAATGTGTATATGCATGCACCAACGTTGATCTGGTCATTTATCATCCTAAAATAACACAAAAATTTCCTATAATCATGTGCCCGGTCTGGTCGCATTATTGAAACATGGCGATGAAAATTACGTAAAAATATAGGATACATTTAAGAATGGTTTACGAGCATTTTGTAGAAGCATATAGTAAATTATGTTAAGCTAGAAGGTATCTTTTTGACCTAAATAATTTATATTGATATTCTTTTGGAAAAATGTAATACTCCAGTTGTGCATAATTTTCATAGTACAGGGTGTCTCAAAAGAAAGTTCACATTTAAAAAATCGATTTAAAAAAAGTCAGGACTTTATTGAAAAAATGTTTATTACATATTAAAATACATTGGGAATTTATTTTTTAAAAATGATATCGTCCAAATGTAATCCATTGCGCTCACGGCATTCATTTAATCGAGCACTAAAATTGCCCATGACGGCTCGGCAGGTATTCTCCGTGATGTCTGCCATTTCGTTGCGGATATTTTCTTTTAACTGTGCCAGGGAAGTCGGTTTGTTGGTGTAAACTTTTGATTTGACATAACCCCATAGGAAAAAGTCCATAGATGATAAATCAGGACTGCGTGGAGGCCAACTTATGTCACCTTTCTTTGAGATCAATTTGCCAGGAAAAATTTCACGCACTCGTGGCAAAGACATGTTGGACGTGTGTGAAGTTGCTCCGTCTTGCTGGAACCATGTTCTTTGGTTATAGCCAGGAAAATTTTGCAGTTCAGGCACGAAGAAGTCGTCTAACATCTCCACATACCGCTCTGAAGTCACTGTTACTGTGCGTTCCCTTTCATCTTCAAAAAAGTACGGGCCGATAATTCCTCGCGCCGCCATCGCAGCCCATACAGTCACTTTCGGCGAATGTAGAGGTTTCTGATGTTTGTGTTTTGGATTGTTTGCATTCTAATAGCGGCAATTTTGCTTCTTTGCACAAAGCACGGTCCGCTCCCGAGAAACGCTCCATAGCAACTAAATTCCCAAGAGCCAGGCTACCGATTGACATACCCCCCGCGCCGCTCGGAATAGTTGCATTCACGCAATAAGCAAAACAAATGTGTACTTTCTTTTGAGACACCCTGTATTTTAAAAATTCTTTCATCTAAGCAAACGAAATCTTCATCCTGTGTTTTAACAACGAGACCTTTGTGGGCCCATATTTGTAACAACTTCCTATGATTTTTAAAACATACTGTGTGTCCCAAAAAGTGAATATAGTAAACTTTTTCAAAAATTAAAACTGTTTTAAAGTCGATTTATAATATCGTTTTTTTTTAGTGGTTAAAAAACATACTTTTAAAGGTGAGAGAAATTCAAAGATAGCGGTTACTATAGAAATCGGTCTTCTCAAGTTAAAAAAATTAATACACTTTTAAAATGAAGATATTCTGCATATTAGTTACGTCAAAAATTAATTTCTTTTGGACCAATAAACAATTAATACTTGGAAGCTTGCCGACTTAAACAAATGACATGAAGACAACCTGTATCTAACTGATTATCTTCTTCATTGCTGTTTTCATGCATTTTTGTCTTCTGGAAAATTCCAGCGACCCTGAGGATTCCTAGACACGGTGCGGCTCTTTGTTTTTTACCATCTATTGCTTGTTCCTTGCCTGTACGAGTATTAATTATAAAAAGATAGACTGACCCTTTTTTCTCGTATTAATGAGCATCTTTAGCTGATGGTTTATCATTTGTCAAACGTTGTTATTAATGAAATCTTAATCAAATTATGGTTTTTATAATGCAATGTGTCTGGACGAAGTATTCTGACATTTGACCCTTGCATGATAGTACAATGTACAAAAGTGAAGAGTTTATTGTTTTAACAATGCACCGATAAATTTACAGGGTGTCATTAAAATTTCGTTATATTTTTCACCAATATCAAAAAAGGTGGAAGTTCTCAATTCGACGTGGATATACAGGAAATCCCATAATTAACGAGTCATAGAGCAACTGAAGATACTATGCATCAAAATACACCAATTAAATTATAGAAGTTTGATCTAAATGTTACTTGTTAAGCAGTAAAAGTTGATTTTGAAAAATAAGCCTTATTTTAAAAATAGTTCAGTGTATGGTATTATGTTTTTTGTAAAAGAAATAAGAATTTATAAATCATTTTAAGTTTCCCACTGAGGGGCGGTAGTTACGTACACTGAGTTTAAGATATCTAAGCATTTAAGTAGAAACGTTACTTGGCGCTCATCATCTCCGGGGTGTAAATGTTGCACTATTTTAAATTTATATAGATGGTATTTATACTTTTTCAAAATTCCTTCAGCGTCAGATTTTGCTACATCAACTTCTTCCTCTATTTTTCTACAGGATGATGCTGCGTAACATAACACATTTGTTTCTTTTTTCTCCCTATCTTCTTTGACGTATATTTTGGGACGTGGTTGAATAAAAGACCCGTGTTCAACTAGATTTGCTTTTAAATGACCAAATATGTCCGGAAATGGTTGCCTTCTTTCTGGATACCTAACATGAACAAAAACGATCGCCAGATATGAGAAGTTATCCTCATGATAACGCTTTAAATACATTACCTATTGAAATATAATTTAGAAGCTTCTTTCTTGCTTTGTTTGAAAGATACTAACATATCATACTTTTCATAATAATCATAAACGGCTGTTGTAAATGCAAAATAAATAAAAAGTAAAATAAAACGCCTACGTGACAAAAATATTTCATAAATAATAACAATCTGACAAAACGGTGAAGTTTTGGACATCTGCCTTTTGTTTCTTATAAATTGGCCATGGCCTATTGTTACAAATAAAGTGAATTATTGAAAATATCGAATTCTGACCTTGTTTTTCAAAATAAAATAAACACATTATATGTTTTTGAAAAGCCTAAATTAAAGTTAATCAATATCTAAAGTAATATACAGGGTGTCCTATTTAAAAAAATAATATAATACCCCCTAAAAGTGTCGAAAGTGGGACACCCCGTACATAAAAAAGAGCACAGTTTGGAAGTACCAAAAGTTTAATTCAAAAGGATCTTTAACCTGTTTTAGGAAAAATTTAAATTTTTTTATGTTTTTACCACCATATTCAATGGGCCGTGTTCAATTTTAAAAATGTCTCTATGTACAATGAAAGCAAATTCGAATACCTACAATTTAAGCCTGAAAAAAATTTCTTCGGGATTTTTTATCGCCAAAATTAATAAATTAAATTATTTTTTTCGAAGTGGCCTACTTTTAGGCTTAATGTTAGATTCGCCATAATGTCTAATATCTTTAGTTGCTGTATGGCCTATTAGTTATGAGGTATCTTCTATTTTTTTAACCGACTTCTAAAAGAAGGAGGTTCTCAATTCGTCGACTATGTATTTTTTTATGTATGTACACCGATTACTCAGGAAAGGCTTTTCGAATGAAATTTTTTACGTTATGTAAAGGAAGTTGCTGCGGTGGTCCCATATTTTTTTAGATGAAATTGGTGCAGTAAAATTCAAGATGACGCTTACAATATGGCGGCCAAAAAAATTAATTTTGTCCGATTTTCTCCAAAATTGGTATGGAGGAATTTTTGGGGTTATACCCAACGAATCTGAAATTATTTTTCAAAAATTCAAAATGGCGGATCCAATATTGCGGACAAAAAAATTTAATTTAGTCCGATTTTCTCCAAAATTGATATGAGGGAGTTTTCAAGATGCCACATAACGAATCTAATATTATTTTTTAAAAATCAATATGGCGGATCCAATATGGCGAACGAAAAAATCGATTTTGTCCGATTTTCACCAAAATTGGTACGGGGGAATTTACGGGGGCGCATACGACGAATTTAAAATAATTTTTAAAAAATTCAATATGGCGGATCCAATATGGCGGACAAAAAATCAATTTTGTTCGATTTTCTCCAAAATTGGTACAGGGGAGTTTTCGGGGTCGCATATGACGAATCTAAAATAATTTTCTTAAAAATTCAATATAACGGATCCAATATGGTCTACAAAAAAATTATTTTTGTCCGATTTTCTCTAAAATTGGTACGGGGGAGTTTTCGGAGTTGCATATGACGAATCTAAAATAATTTTTAAAAAATTCAATTTGGTAGATCCAATATGGCCGACAAAAAAAATCCTTTTTGTTCGATTTTCTCCAAAATTGGTACGGGGGAGTTTTCGGAGTCGGATATGACGAATCTAAAATAATTTTTAAAAAATTCAATATGGCGGACGAAAAAATCAATTTTGTTCGATTTTCTCCAAAATTGGTATGGGGAAGTTTTCGGGGCCTCACATAAAGAATCAGAAATTATTTTTAAAAAATTCAATATGGAGGATTCAATATGGCGAAAAAAAAAAGTCAATTTTGACCAATTTTAACCAAAATTGGTACGGGCGAGTTTTCGGGGTCACACATGACGAATCTAAAATTATTTTAAAAAAAATTAATATGGCGTATCTAATATGGTGGATAAAAAATTAATTTATTTTCTTTAAATATCGATATTGGAAGGTGTTGGGGTCTATATTACCAATCTAAAATTAATTTGAAATTTAAGATAGTGGATTTTCTATGACAGACTAAATATTCGTTTGACCCAATTTGATTAGTATTTGGAAAACTCTAAGAACTAAAGAATTTTTAGTGGTTCATTTTAGGGTGATTTACAACTTTGGATAAAATTTGTAGTTTTTTGCCACTTTGGAGTCATTGTGAAGTACACTAATTTCGATTAGTTCTTAGTTCAAATAATTTATGAATATCATAATGAATTCTAAAACTAAAAATAGGAAAATAAAATTTTTATAAAAAAATTGAACCGACTTCTAAAAGTGCGCTAAAAATTAAAAAATAACTATAAATTTTTATATGAAATTGAACTTTTTGAAGTCGGCGCCAAATTATTTGTAAATGAAATAAATAACTACTAAGATATACAAATTATGGTAAGAAAGCATTTATAAATAGAATATTTTTAATATGTTTATGTAAATCACATTTTGTCAAGTATTAGTTTGGCGCCGACTTCAAAAAGTTCAATTTCATATAAAAATTTATAGTTATTTTTTACTTTTTAGCGCACTTTTAGAAGTCGGTTCAATTTTTTTTATAAAAAATTTGTTGTTTATTCAAACATAGCTTTTGATAGCAGTAAGGTATTTTATTGTTGTTTTCAATATGTGACACAAGGAGGTATCGTAAAAATACTTTTTAGTTTTGGGAGTTAAGAACTGGAAAAAATTGGTAATTAGCCAATTTTTATACACAAGAATATAAATTTCCTGACATTCCTTAAGGATGGCGCTCGCAAGGCCATTTTAGCTATGCTATCTTCCTTCGGTATCACTCTAGTGTTTAAGAGAACTATTTTGCTTTGTTTTTAACCGACTTCTAAAAGAAGGAGGTACTCAATTCGTCGACTATGTATTTTTTTATGTATGTACACCGATTACTCCGGAACGGCTGCACCGATTTGAATGAAATTTTTTACGTTATATTCAGGAAGTTGCTGCGGTGGTCCCATATTTTTTTTAGATGAAATTGGTGCAGTAAGATCCAAGATGGCGCTTACAATATGGCGGTAAAAAAAAATAGTGTTGTCCCATTTTCTCTAAAATTGGTATGGACAAATTTTCGGGGTTGTACCCAACGAATCTGAAATTATTTTAAAAAATTTAAAAATGGCGGATCCAATATGGCGAACAAAAAAATCTAATTTTGTCCAATTTTCTCCAAAATTGGTACGGGGGAGTTTTCGGGGTCTCACATAACGAATCTGAAATTATTTTAAAAAAATTCAATATGGCGAATCCAATACGGCGGACAAAAAAAACAATTTTGTCCGATTTTCACCAAAATTGGTATGGGAGAGTTCTTGGGGTCACACATGACGAATCTAAAATTATTTTAAAAAAAATCAATATGGCGTATTCAATAGGGTGGATACAAAATTAATTTTGTCAGATTTTTTTCAAAATTGATATGATAGCACATTACGAATTTGATATTATTATTTAAAAAATTAAATATTGCGGATCTAAAATGGAAAATTAAAGATTCTACATCTCTCGATTTTGTCTAAAGTCAGTATTGGGGGATTTTTGTTAGTGTTAATTACGAAATTTAAATATTTTTTGAAAAACTCAATTTGGCGGATTCAAAATTTTACATTTTTCGACTTTCTCCAAAACTGATATAAAGGGTTCTTGAGGGTGTAAATTATGAATTTAATTGTATTTTTTCTGGATTCAATATGGCGAACGTAATATAGCTGAATAAAAATTTTACGTTTTTCGATTTTGTACAAATGTGGAACTGAATCGTTTTTGAGCATGTAAATAGCGAATATAAAATTATTTTAAGTAAATCTAATATGTCAGATGCAATATGACCGTTTAGAAGTTTTAAATTTCTGGATTTCATCTAAAATTGGTACTAGGGGGCTTTGAAGGGTTTAGATTTAGATTAGACTCAGACGTTAAAATTATTTTTTTGAAAGTTAATATGGCAGATCCAATATGGTGGGTTGAAAATTTTACCTTATTCGCATTTTTTCAGATTTGGTATTAGGGGGTTGGAGGTGGTGTATTACGAATATGAAGTTAATTTTTTACAACTATTAGGTTGATAAGATACAATATGAGGGACTAAAAGTTTTACATTTTCCGGTTTCATCTAAAATTGATATTGCGGGATTCTTGGGGCGTATACAAACTCAATAGGCAATATAAAATATATTGGGCTAAGAAATTTACGTCTCAAATTCTTTAGATATCCATATAGGAAAGTTTTGGGGCCTATATTACCAATCTAAAATTATTTTGAAATTTAAGACATTAGATTTACTAGGAGAGACTAAATATTTGTTTGACACAATTTCATTCGTATTTGGAGAATTTTAAGAATCAAAGAATTTTTAGTGGTTCATTTTAGGGTGATTTACAATTATGGATAAAATGGCTACTTTTTTGCCACCTTGGAGTCATTGCGAGGTACACTAATCTCAATTAGCACTTAGTTCAAACAATTTATGAATATCATAATGAATTCAAAACTAAAAATCGAAAAATAAAATTTTTATAAAAAAATTGAACCGACTTCTAAAAGTGCGCTAAAAAGTGAAAAATAACTAGAAATTTTTATATGAAATTGAAATTTTTGAAGTCGGCTCCAAATTATTTCTAAATGAAATAAATAACTACTAATATATACAAATTATGGCAAGAAAGCAATTAAAAATAAAGTATTTTTATCTGTTTATGCGAATCACATTTTATTGGCACCGACTTCAAAAATTTCAATTTCATATAAAAATTTCTGGTTATTTTTTATTTTTAGCGCACTTTTAAAAGTCGGTTCAATTTTTTTATAAAAATTTTATTACTTTGTAGTTTTATAAAGATTTCAAGTTCAACTTGTGGGAGCATGTACAACAATTTTATCAAAAATATTTTATGTAATTTATTATAGATATTATTTTGATTATATTTTTGATTTAAGGTCAAGAGCACTATCTTTATTATTTTTTCTTTGCTTTAAACAAATTTCGTTTGGAAACGCAATTTTTAAGAAATATTTTATTGAGTAGAGATTGTTATTTGTATGGTCAGAAATTCCGTCGTTACATGTACGTTAGAAATTTGAATTAGAGCATTTACAGCCAACATGACTACGAAAATAGTTCGGTTAATACAACAGAAGCAGATGAGTAGTTTTATCTGAATAACAATCTAACAGTATCCCGATTTTAAAACTATTAATCCAGTGGCGCCATATGACAATATCAGACCAATTAACCTTAATTACATGATGTCTGTACCTTGATTATATGGAACAGAATTCAGACAAATATTTTTAATATGATTCTGGGGACTATGATAAAAAAAAAGTGCGGTGATATTTGGAGATATTGATATTTTTATAGTTTTTATAATTATTTTTCATTTTTATAACAATCAATGTGAAAAATTTAGCCAAAAACATGATTGTAAACAAATTTACAACTAAATAAGCACTAAAATTAGATAAAAACAAGAAAACTATTTTTCTGTAGATGCAAAGAGATTTTGTATTGAACTGAAAGACGAATATGCATGGTGATATTCGATCTTCGATGCTTAGGCCTCATTGGGCTTTTTACATCCCATTGTGACTGCAAGTTATTGGAGATCGATAGCCTTTGCGAATCCAAGTAGCCTCGTTACCTGACCTTGCCTTACTGCTTCGGGGGACACTATAGAATTTTCCAAACGTCTTCCTGTCTCAACCCGTGGAGAAGATTGTAAACAGCTTTATCCTTCTCTAGACACCATGAAGTCAGTAGTTCCACTACGACTCACAGTTCTTTCCTTTTCCGGATTAGTCGTACATCGTTTCATTTTTCTCTTATCAACAATAATTGGAACAGGTATAATTTGTTGGGGTCTGTATGGTTAGATCGCGGAACGCATCTTTGTTAAAAGATTTGATTCCTCATTTCCGTGTATACTCTAGTGACTTAGGACCACACAGGAGATTCATTTGCAATCGTCAGATTATCAAGTACAACATTGCACTCGAACAGCAGTCGTGAAGCTACGATATTGGACCTTAGTGACAATATTATATCCCAACTGTCTGAGAATATGTTAATTGTTTTATTATATTGCAGATAAGCACAAATTTCTGCTTGAAAAACCATCGCATGCTGCCCAAGAGAATAAAGCTCTGACTCCTATACTCCTACACAACATCTGAGCTCTCATTCTATCGAGATCCGCCTCTAAACTACCAGGAATTTTGAGCTTAAATCTTACTGAATCAAATAAATCTATGAAAGATTGTTTTAATAAGCTGTAATTAATAGATCTTACCCGATGTCTGTGGGGTCTAATAGAATTCCTTAATTGATACGTGCAAACACCCAAAATACCTGTCTCCTGGTTTATCCCGGTAAAAAAACATAACTGCCAACCAGGCAAAAGATACGGTACTCCAAAAACTCAACAAAATTACCAGGATAATAAACGACTTTCCATTTCGGAATCCCAAAAAATTGGCAAATAAAAATTTAAATGGAAGTATACCGCTGCTTCAGCCGAATCAAACCAGGGAAAACTGAAAATCAAGGCAAAATGGCCGAGTTTGCGCACTAACCGACTTCCGCTGGGCGCGTTCAATTATCACATGTGAAAAAAATGACAGCTTAAAAAGAATGATACTGGGCAACAACAGTCGGTTGAAATACATTTGTTAGTTAAGCCTATTCGTTAATCATTAGAATTTTCCACTCAAAACAAGAATAATAAATCTAATAAGTATCCCAGTAGTTATTTCTAAATTAAAGAAATCATATTAATACATATAAGTACATAAGTACTTTCACAATCTGTACGACAGCATTGCACCTGCAATAACACAGGAAACCCAGGATGAATATGCGGAAAGAAATCAGGCTCCAAAATGGATTATCACAAAAGAAGAAATAAAAACAGTAGCCACCAAATTGAAAAATCGAAAAGCCCCTGGACCAGATGGCATAACAAATGAAATGCTCAAATATGGTGGAATGGCACTACCAGAAGAGTTACATTCCCTCTATAGAAAAATACTCAACGAGGAGAAAACACCAGAACAATGGAGGGAAAGCTTGACCATACCCATATTCAAGAAAGGCAACAAAACTGACCCGAACAACTACAGGGGAATAACACTTCTAAGCTCAACCTCCAAGCTACTAACGAAAATCATAGCAAAAAAAAAAAATAGAATCTAGCGGAATCAGTGAGGAGCAGCAAGGCTTCTGACATAACAGGTCAACAACCGACGCCATATTTATAATTCGCCAAATTACAGAGAAGGCCATCGAATATAACAAAGAGGCATATATGTGTTTTGTCGACCTCACAAAAACCTTCGACAGAATCAGACTTCATGACGTTCTCGAACTACTTAAGGACAGAAACATATGTCATAACATCCTGGAAGTAATTAAAGACTTAAACAGCAGAAATACAACGAAAATTAAAGTAGGCAACAAAACATCGAACCAAATTCCAATATCTACCGACATAAGGCAGGGAGACAGCCTCAGTCCAATTCTATTCAATGTCATTATGGACGAAATTATCAGAGAGGTGAAAGAGGCCGGTAGGGGATATAGAATGAGAAAAGAAGAACTAAAGATAATTTGCTATGCCGATGATGCAGTACTGATATCGGAAGACGAAGACAACCTCCAACGGCTCCTGTACAAGTTTGGAAAGACCGCTGAAAAATTTAACATGACAATCTCCATAGGAAAAACCCAATCTCTCACGATCAGTAAAGAACCAAGAAGATGTAAGCTCGCTGTACACAATCAAAGCATCGAACAGGTCATGTCATTTAAATACCTGGGAGCAAACATCACCAGCAATAGAAACTTAAAAGCAGAAGTTCAAGAACAAACAACCAAAGCTGCCGTAATGTCAGGATACCTACGTGATATTATATGGAGAAATAAACATATGACGTCACAAAGTAAGATCAGAATATATAAGACCTGCATACGACCCATAATGACTTATGCCATCGAAACAAGAGCAGACACATCAGCAACCAACAAGACTACTCCGGACAAATGAGATGAGAACGCTAAGAAGTATCACGGGTCATACATTACGCGACAGACTAAGAAACGATGAAATCAGAAAAAGATGTGAAATGCAGGACGTCGTAAGATGGGGCAGAGGAAGAAGGAGAGCATGGAGGGATCATGTCGACAGGATGACCGACGACCGAATGCCAAAAATTGCAAAAGAAGGAATACCAAACTCCTCAAGGCTTCCTGATCGACCGCCTAAAAGATAGAAAGAGAGCTGGACATCGGTGTCACAGGAACAAGAATAAACGAGATGCATTGACAGTCAATACAGGACAAAGTCCTATACTAAGAATAAGAAGATATTAATACATTAATGTAAATTTCCTGCAACCCAATATACATACAATTCCATTCAAATTTAAATATAAATGGCAGGGAAAAAAACGAGATATATCTTAATAAAAAAAAGTAGCAGTAAGTTCAACATCGAAAAGAAAATACCTAAGCACTGTGTAGTCAAATACCAAAACAAGACAAAATAATGGTCAACTTGAAAAATAAAATTAATTGAAACTGTAGTTTATGAAATGCTTTTCTTCAAAGAATCCGCGTGAAATACTTAAGTAAAATGATTGCTGCGCTGCTCATAACAAAAGTATTTGCAAAAATAAGGTTTAATTAAATGAAAATTGAATCGTGACATTATAATACGCAAAAACTACACTGTTCAATAAAATTTTTGTTGGTTTACTTTTCTCGCCCTTATTTTTATCGATTTTAATAATTGTCAATATTTTTCAACTTAAATGTTGTTTAAACTTTACCATAATATTTGAAATATTATTAAGATTGTAAGAAATATATCATGAAAATTATCTATCGATCACAAGCTTATAATTTTATTTAATCCAAAGGAATCAAGGCACTTTTTGTGCTGTCATTTTGTCCAGTAATATATGTGGAAATTTATGGAAGATTTTGTAAGAACAAGTAGGACTAAGCCAAAGTTAAACGGCTCTGTAAAAGATTTCATTCTGGAGAGAAAAGTAATAAATACTAAAAACGTTATATTCAAAAAATAACTATCATGCAAACATTAAAGTAGTCATAATAAATATGAAAGATGATGATTCAGAATCAGATTATAATAATTAATATTGTTGCAGTAACTAAAGTAAATATTTTGTTGTTAACAGATAAATAAAAGCCCAATATAGGAATTTTTCAAAAAGCTGACGCTAAGTAGATGAATTAGTACGCATTACTTAAAAAAATATAATATGTAGTGGCTATTCCGTAATGTCAAAATTAAACGAAATACTTTTCATATCTAAATGTTATATTTTATTTTTTTCGTACACTTGTTGTTTTGATAAATCAAATTAAATGACAAAATTAGAATTGCTATGATGCAATGTTAAAATTACACCGTTTTATCAAACTTGTCTAACATTACTACAAGAAAAAAATATACCATGTAACGATTATTTAAATGAAAACTCCATAAAACTTAAAGAAATTTAAGATGAGTTATAAACCCAAGTAAAACATTTGAATATCCTTGTGATTTAGTCACGCGATGTCCCTGTTACCTGGCACGTGATGGTTACCAATGGTATAACTTTTATTTTTTGGTCTATTAACATAATAAAGTCTTATTGTATTGAAACACTTTCTAAAGGAAATTTGGTCATACGAACAGCGGAAAGTAACCGATTAGGTGTGGATTAAAAAATCTGAATTGGTGTAGGTCAAATCAAAAAAATTTCGGGTTTTTACGAAAATAAGCATATGATAGTGGTAAAGCGATGATTACCAATCAAAATTTATCCACTTTCACGGTTGCTTCAGGACAATTAAACAGTGCGATTCTCGGGATAATGTTAAATAGTGATCAGAGATGGTCCAAGGAAGTTGAGTCAGTCTTAGCAGAAGAGAGCAGGTTTATGTGCATTGCATTTATTTTAGTTTGTAGAGGAGCACGGAGGAATTGGAACCTACTAAGGAAAATTGTTAATAAAAGTAACATTTGTTTCAATTATCATAATTTTTAATTAGGAACATAAACCTCGTTTATTTGAGTATCAAATAATCACAGTTTAAATTATAATAAATATATACTTGTAGATTTAGATAAAATAAGAGATTTTAATAGAAAGTTGTCCACTGGAACCCGGTAAACGTCAATTTCTTTCCCTTAAAGTTCGAAGGTTTCGATCGTTACGTGCTGAGGGCGTTAGCTATTCTATACCGGATGCTTGATTCCCGAATTGGCCTCTGAGCGTCTTAATCTTAATTTTTATATAAACACAATTAGTAAAACTATTCTATTGCTCTCTATAACTAAAGGAATAAGATAATATAACGTCTGTGAAAAAACCTGAGTGCCCTTTTATTCATAATGCTGGTATTTGAATCATTCTTCCTTGCAATCAGGAAAAACAGTCGCTATATATTAATTTCCTTACACAGATCAAACGTTATATTACAGTATAATGAGTTTATTTGATTATTCTTTTGTTTCCTAATAATGGGAAAATCGTTCAATATTTTAAGACATTTTATAACGGTATTTCATATACCATATGTTAAAAAAAGCTACCCTTATCACGTCGGTTTTATTTACATAACCAGGGTAGGATTACTTAGACAGATTTATAGGCAATTCTAAGAGTATTACGTCTTCATAAATTAACTGACTTTATGTATTTTTTTAAGAAAACATTTAAACGACAAAGATCATAAAAGTTAAGCTCGATAACTGATTTATTTTTCCTTTACACTTTCTTGGATAGTGATAAAAAATATAACTACTCTATTCCCACGAGAAATCTATTCACAGAGTGATTATTTAATTATTCATTTTAACGGAATATAGTTCACATTGAACAGTGTAAAATAATTAATAATAATATTTGTTCCATTACATTTTAGAGAACTTTTTGTGACAAATAAAGAAATCAAATTATTAAACAAAATAAAGAAATAAACATCAGATTATAAAAAAATAAATAAATAGACATTTTAAGGATTTAAACGAAAAGCACAGATATGAGAAGCTCGCTACCAGAACATTCTTCTATCCATGTCTAAACACCCACTCTTACAGTTATGGCGTAATATGTTTACGAAATTGTTCTTTCGTAAGACCATAAAATTTATTTGACATCATGCGAAGATTTTCAACCAGAACCTTTTCTTGCTCAAAAGTGAAAACAGTGTCTTCCCAACTTTAAAGAACATTTGTAACTATCATCATTAGCTTTAGCTAAATTGCATCGCTTCTTCAAGATGCTGTAAGGTATATCAATTTTCTGATGTACTTTGTACACCGAAATGCCTCATCTTCTAAGAGTTGTGATTGCATTTTCTAATGAATCTACTGTCCAAGAAGTTTTTATAGTTATACGATTTTTTTAACGCGGCGTTTGTAACAAAAATAAACACACTTAAACCTAAAAATCTACTAAAAATACATTATAAACTATCACTGGGTAATGGAAACTATAGCTCCCATTACTTGCCAACCACCATATTGAAAAATAACAAAACAAACATTTCATTCGACTTTCGATCACAATTTAATGAATAGCACTTGGGAGAAGACAGATTTAGGATGTAATTAGCATGAACATAATACAATAAGTAGATATCTTCAAGCTTACCTGAAGGCTGACGATCCGTAATTTTCTGTAAGCGTGGAGTGAAAAAGCAACATCCCATGGGACTTTACACGAGGCACTGACGACTCGGGTGCATTAGGGAACTTTTCCGATGATTGACCAACACTCCCGAGTGCCCAAAGGCGCGCAAAAATGCATAGGTTCCGTTCAACCGCCATCGCTCTCATTACCCGACCGCTCACATTACCCCATGCTCCCCTAAGTAGCTTAGTAATGTTTGTTCCTTATTTATTAATTAACTTTAACATAGTTAAAGTTGATCCAGTGAAAGAATTCCTATGCGTCATCAATCTACGAACATATCAAAGAGGGCTTTAAAACATGCTCATCTTAATTTGTCTATAAATAAAAAAAAGGCAGAAAACAAAACAAAATTGTTTTAATCTAAGCCATGCGTCGCATAAAATTTCACATTATGGGTAAAGCAAGGTAGAAAGAGACAACCGATTCAATTGAGTCATTTTGTTGTATGATTACAAATGTTCTTTTGACTCTTCAGTCAAAACATTATTTTATTGAAAGTTATTGTTCAAGTTTTATTTATATTCTATTTCTGAAAAATTTTGGGCCTTTAAGTGCATTTAAAATGGAAGATTATTTCATATAAAAGCTATTAATTATTGTTTTATAATTTATTACTGGTAAGTATGTATTTCAAGCCAACACTTTTCTTACTTTTTTATAAAAAAATTTCATTTTTCCGCGTTTATTTATGTAAATTTGAATTTAAATTGTCTCAGTTTTTAAACTTGAAACCTACCAGTCTGGCCTCTTTTTTAACCGACTTCTAAAAGAAGGAGGTTCTCAATTCGTCGACTATGTATGTTTTTTTTATGTATGTACACCGATTACTCCGGAACGGCTGCACCGATTTGAATGAAATTTTTTACGTTATATTCGGGAAGTTGCTGCGATGGTCCCATATTTTTTTAGATGAAATTGGTGTAGTAAAATCCAAGATGGCGCTTACAATATGGCGACAAAAAAAAATAATTTTGTTTGGTTTTCTCCAAAATTGGTATGGGGGAATTTTTGGGGTCGTATAAAACGAATCTGAAATTATTTTTAGAAAATTCGATATGGCGGATCCAATATGGCGGACAAAAAAATTTAACTTTGATTTTCTCCAAAATTGGTGTGGGGTATATTCGGGGTCGCACATAATAGATTCAAAATATTTTTAAAAAATTCAATATGGCGGATCCAATATGGCGGACAAAAAATCAATTTTGTCCGATTTTCCCCTAAATTGGTACGAGGGAGTTTTCCGGGTCGTACATAACTAATCTAAAATTATTTTTTTAAAATTCAATATGGCGGACGAAAAAATCAATTTTGTCTGATTTTCTTCAAAATTGGTACGGGGGAGTTTCGGGGTCGCACATAACGAACCTGAAATTATTTTTTAAAAATTCAATATGGCGAATTAAAGATTCTACATCTCTCGATTTTGTCTAAAATCAGTAATAGGGTTTTTTTGTTAGTGTTAATTATGAATTTAAAATATTTTTTGAAAAACTCAATCTGGCAGAATCAATATGGTGTCCTAAAAATTTTACATTTTTCGATTTTCTCCCAAATTGATATAGGGGGTTCTTGAGGATGTAAATTATGAATTTAAAAGTATTTTTTCAGGATTCAATATCTCAAATCCAAGATAGCGAACTAAAAATTTTACATTTTGTTCTAAGGAGGGACTGCATCGTTTTTGAGGATATAAATAGCGAATATAAGTCTAGAAATTTTAAATTTCCGGATTTCATCCAAAATTGGTACTAGGGGGCTTTGAAAAGTTTAGATTTAGATTAGATTAAGACTTAGAAAAATTTTTTTGAAATTCAATATAGCGGATGCAATATGGTGGGTTGAAAATTTTACCTTATTCGCATTTTTTTCAGATTTGGTATTAGAGGGTTTTCGGGATCGTATATTACGAATATGAAGTTAATTTTTTACAACTATTAGGTTGATAAGATACAATATGAGGGACAGAAAATTTTACTTATTCCGATTTTGTCTAAAATTGATATTGTGGGGTTCTTGAGGCATATACAAATTCAATATGCAATATAAAATATATCGAGCTAAGAAATTTACATCTCAGGTTCTCTAAACATCGATACTGGAAGGTTTTGGGGCCTATTTTACCAATCTAAAATTAATTTGAAATTTAAGGTAGTTGATTTACTATGACAGACTCAATATTTGTTTGACACAATTTTATTGGTATCTGGAAAACTCTAAGAAGTGGTTCAATTTAGGGTGATTTACAACTTTGGATAAAATGGGTACTTTTTTGCCAACTTGGAGTCATTGCGAGGAACACTAATCTCGATTGGTACTTAATTCAAATAATTTTTGGATATCATAATGAATTCTAAAACTAAAAATAGAAATATAAAATTTTTATAAAAAAATTGAACCGACTTCTAAAAGTGCGCTAAAAAGTGAAAAATAACTATAAATTTTTATATGAAATTGAACTTTTTGAAGTCTGCGCTAAATTATTTGTAAATGAAATAAATACTAATATATACAAATTATGTTAAGAAAGCAATTACAAATAAGTATTTTTAATCTGGTTATGCAAATTACATTTTGTCAAGTATTAATTTGGCGTCGACTTCAAATAGTTCAATTTCATATAAAAATTTATAGTTATTTTTCACTTTTTAGCGCATATTTAGAAGTCGGTTCAATTTTTTTGTAAAAATTTTGTTTTTTTTGCTTTAGCTAAAAAAAACTTCTAAGAATCATTTCCAGCTCAGGACATGTAATTTTGGTCTCGTTTCTAGCCCTCGTGTACTTATTTAAACTTAAAACATAACCTAAGTTGGACAAAAATATTGAAAGTTCAAGCCTGTATGACTTACTTCCGTCAACAAATACCTATTTTTCTTATTTCTGGATTTCTAAACTTTAGTAATAATCTAAATTAGATTAATCCATTGTGCATTATCAATAAACGCTCTTTAAAAATATCATATTTTGAATTATATGTTGTTTTATAGATAGTTCTTTCCTATGAAAAAGTACCAAAATAGAACGACAGTGACGCAAAAGTCCTGGATAATATTGTGTGTTTATATTCATAACACCAGATTAGAAATGCATGTACATATTAGATGCACGTAAATATTGATGTATTCAAGTGTCAATAAAAAGTGCAAGTGTTTATAGCTTTAACTAAGTTCGTAAATGCAAGGTTATTGGTTTTATTTATCCGCTTCTTTATGTGAAACTATAGAAAAAAAATTGGTTAAATATAGAATTTGTAGTATACTTTGTTGATACTTTTTTTCATTAGAGTAAAAACAAATATACAAGGAGGCTTGATAGTGTAGCAGAAACTGATACATGTACCGATAATCGCCCTATATCCATTTGTTGTGTTTTTGAGATATCCTAACCTAAATGTGCGAAAAACATATGTGAGGTTATTTAGAAAGTACACTGAAAGAGATAGCTTGTACTCTGTTTTTGGCTTGCATTCGAGTAGATAAGTGAAACGCAAACTTCAAATTAGCATATCTCAGTGAAAAAAAGTTATCTAGACATTTCAAAATTGATTTTTAAAAGAAAGGACCATACTTTCAGGTGCTCCTACTCGTTATGTGAAAAAAAAATACCTCACGATTTCACATAACCTCAAATATAGCAAAAACAATCTTTTTTGCACTTTTAGGTTAAGATACCTTAAAAATCTAACGTAATGGAGCAATTCTAAAGCCAGATTCGGATTCACCACACCAAAATCCTTCGGGAAAGTATACTACAGTTTCTGTTCCTTCACCCTTGTTGGCCTGTTTTTGTTTAAAGACACACTTCCTGTACTTTCAAAGCGCTCCTGTAACTTTTCAAATGCCTTTCTATCTAGCTATTTTCCCTCTAGATACCTTTCTTGTCTCTAATAGCGAATTTTTGTCGCTGGCGCTCAGAACATAAATCAGCTCTGAGAAAAATTCATTTTGAAGTATTGTGGTACGAAATTGGATGTAGAATCACAAAATCTAGATTTAAGAAAGGAATAACATAATAATGTTGATAACTTCTTAAATTTTTTGTCATGTCTACTGAAAAATATTATATTTAAAAAAAAAAACTTTAATAAATTTCAAAATATACCAACTCTGTTTTTGTTAAAGGACACACTTCTTGTACTTTCAGAACGCTCTTTTAACTTTTTAAATGTCTTTCTATCTAGGTATTTTCCCTCTAGATACCTTTTTTTGTCTCTAATAGCGAATTTTTGTCGCTGGCGCTCAGAACATAAATCAGCTCTGAGAAAAATTCATTTTGAAGTATTTTGGTACGAAATTGGAAGTAGAATCACAAAATCTTGATTTAAGAAAGGAATAACATAATAATGTTGATAACTTCTTAAATTTTTTGTCATGTTTACTGAAAAATATTACATTCTTTTTTTTATACTTTCATACATTTCAAAACATACCAACTCTGTTTTTGTTAAAGGACACACTTCCTGTACTTTCAGAACGCTCTTTTAACTTTTTAAATGTCTTTCTATCTAGCTATTTTCCCTCTAGATACCTTTTTTGTCTCTAATAGCGAATTTTTGTCGCTGGCACTGAGAACATAAACCAGCTCTGAGAAAAATTCATTTTGAAGTATTTTGGTACGAAATTGGAAGTAGAATTACAAAATCTTAATTTAAGAAAGGAATACCATAATAATGTTGATAACTTCTTAAATTTTTTGTCATGTCTACTGAAAAATATTACATTTTTTTAAAAAAACTTTAATAAATTTCAAAATATACCAACTCTGTTTTTGTTAAAGGACACACTTCCTGTACTTTCAGAACGCTCTTTTAACTTTTTAAATGTCTTTCTATCTAGCTATTTTCCCTCTAGATACCTTTTTGTCTCTAATAGCGAATTTTTGTCGCTGGTGCTCAGAACATAAATCAGCTCTGAGAAAAATTCATTTTGAAGTATTGTGGTACGAAATTGAAAGTAGAATCACAAAATCTTGATTTAAGAAAGGAATAACATAATAATGTTGATAACTTCTTAAATTTTTTGTCATGTTTACTGAAAAATATTACATTCTTTTTTTTATACTTTCATACATTTCAAAACATACCAACTCTGTTTTTGTTAAAGGACACACTTCCTGTACTTTCAGAACGCTCTTTTAACTTTTTAAATGTCTTTCTATCTAGTTATTTTCCCTCTAGATACTTTTTTTGTCTCTAATAGCGAATTTTTGTCGCTGGCACTGAGAACATAAACCAGCTCTGAGAAAAATTCATTTTGAAGTATTTTGGTACGAAATTGGAAGTAGAATTACAAAATCTTAATTTAAGAAAGGAATACCATAATAATGTTGATAACTTCTTAAATTTTTTGTCATGTCTACTGAAAAATATTACATTTTTTTAAAAAAACTTTAATAAATTTCAAAATATACCAACTCTGTTTTTGTTAAAGGACACACTTCCTGTACTTTCAGAACGCTCTTTTAACTTTTTAAATGTCTTTCTGTCTAGCTGTTTTCCCTCTAGATACCTTTTTTGTCTCTAATAGCGAATTTTTGTCGCTGGCGCTCAGAACATAAATCAGCTCTGAGAAAAATTCATTTTGAACTATTATGGTACGAAATTGGAAGTAGAATCACAAAATCTTGATTTAAGAAAGGAATAACATAATAATGTTGATAACTTCTTAAATTTTTTGTCATAGCTACTGAAAAATATTACATTTTTTTTTAAACTTTAATAAATTTCAAAATATACCAACTCTGTTTTTGTTAAAGGATACACTTCCTGTACTTTCAGAACGCTCTTTTAACTTCTTAAATGTCTTTCTATCTAGCTATTTTCCCTCTAGATACCTTTTTGTCTCTAATAGCGAATTTTTGTCGCTGGCGCTCAGAACATAAATCAGCTCTGAGAAAAATTCATTTTGAAGTATTTTGGTACGAAATTGGAAGTAGAATCACAAAATCTTGATTTAAGAAAGGAATAACATAATAATGTTGATAACTTCTTAAATTTTTTGTCATGTTTACTGAAAAATATTACATTCTTTTTTTTAAACTGTCATAAATTTCAAAACATACCAACTCTGTTTTTGTTAAAGGACACACTTCCTGTACTTTCAGAACGCTCTTTTAACTTTTTAAATGTCTTTCTATCTAGCTATTTTCCCTCTAGATACCTTTTTTGTCTCTAATAGCGAATTTTTGTCGCTGGCGCTCAGAACATAAATCAGCTCTGAGAAAAATTCATTTTGAAGTATTTTGGTACGAAATTGAAAGTAGAATCACAAAATCTTGATTTAAAAAAGGAATAACATAATAATTTTGATAACTTCTTAAATTTTTTGTCATAGCTACTGAAAAATATTACATTTTTTTTTAAACTTTAATAAATTTCAAAATATACCAACTCTAGTCAAAACAGGTAAAGGAGTGCCGTAATAAAAATGAAAGGTAATGAAAATATATGTATAATAATCTGTGGCTATCAGAAGCAAGTCTGAAAGGTCTATCACAAGCCTTGTACATTCTTAAACCCAATAAAATAAATTATAACTATTCTTTACCTATTTTAAATATTTTCAATTTTCAAATTATCTATATAGATATAGATGTGTTCCTACCTGTAAATTGTTCCTTCTCAGGTGAATTCAGTTGTTTATCAGATATCAATCAGATAATCGATACCACAGAATGATTAAAACACAAAATATAAATTTTATTTAACAATATAAACAAATGGCACAATATTATTAATAAATATTAGATGAAATTAAATGGTCAATACTTTTATCTTTCAACCAACACAATTTCTAATCAATATTACTTATTATTTACTTTTATCTACCATGCATTGTCTTTTAACAACCCGTATCACAAATTGGCAACGTTTTAGTTTCGTAATCGTCTACTGGATGGCTATAGTGCAGTTTATACGGAAAGCGTTGTTTATTTCTTAAAAATGATGTTATTTTAAACAAATTATCGTGTGCTGTGTTGCGATTCAAGTAGTTAATATCGTTTCACACCTAATATTGATGATGATAAATATTATTATTATTCTAACAGGTTGGTACAGCAAACTATTATTTATTAATATAATTATTTTTATTTTAAGAAAAGTTAGGTTATTATTGGATGCTAGTTTTCAATGTCTACGAAAAATTAAAAGCTCTCTACTGCTTAATCCAATATAAATACCTTGTTATGTTTCCTTTTACTTGGTTCCAATATATTATAAAACACAATTCCAGTTTTTTTTTTATTTATTTTCTTCTTTGAAATACTTCCAAATCTCCAAAAAATATTTTTTGTTGTCGTTTCCTATAAAGTAAGGACTTGACAAATATTTTTCAAAGTCTCGTTCAGCTATGTTCTTCTAAGTTCAATTCAAATTAATTTTTCTTATATTCTTCTTATCACAATTTTCTCGTATTTGTTGTTGCATAAGAGTTGAACAATTATTTTATAGGACAAATTTATTAACTTTTACTCTTTACTTTAGTTAAATTTGTAAATTCTTTTTTTTTTAACAACAAAAAAACACATAACCACTTTTAAACACAAAATATTTTACTTTCGATTTTTTGTGACGTAGGAAAACTTCTGTTTCTTTCTTTTACACAACTGAAAATTTGAGGTTATGTAAATTTTTAGGAGCTCGAGAAACGCAGTGCTTTCAGCAAACTGATAAATTCAACTCTCTCAACTCCACGGCCAAAACATAAGCAATTTCTGCAATATGATTGGTCAGATTTTTGACACCTGGCTACTTGATAAATCTTAATACCTTGAAAAATTGGATTTTTTGAAGGCTTTTAATTTTACCCATTTTGACTGGAATTTTTATGTTTTTTTTTTTAATATATTGACCTAAATCTGATCATTGAGCTTGAAATAAATAAACTTTAGAGTTTTATCGACATTTTGATATATATTGAAGCCACTTTGGCATATTATTTGTATATTAAAATTGATAAAAATTAACACTTTGCACATTGAAATTTATGATAATTTTACTCAAATTTTGTTCAAAAAAACTCTAAAATGTTTATTGTTGCTTTTGATATTATTATCCTATTATTTAGCATAATTTTCTTAACATATTAGTACCAAAATTGCTTAAAATAAACTTAAATCTACCTTATAAACTAATTAAATCTATACTACATTTTATAGTTTTATATACAATATGGTTTTAATTTCTACATAATTTGTTTAATAATTCTTAAAACTAAAACATTCTTCTTATATTTCGTACATTAATGTTTGTTTATCACTATTCACGGTGTTTTTGTCTTAATTTTGCACTAATTTTTCCACTATACGCACTTTTATGTCTTATGAGTGATTGTTTTATTGGGACCAACGACGATGTCTAACACTTTATAATTAGTTTTTTTAAAAGCATCCACACTCTTTTTATTCATTCAAAAATATATATATTTTTTTTGTATTAACACTTCCTCTAACTAGTTCAATACTTTTTACATCCTTTTTAATTAACTGTAGTTTTTATAGAAAGAAATATGTCATATTTTAGAAGAATTTACCAATTCTCAATTAATTTATTTAGTCAAGACTTTTGGAATTTATTGTCTGACTATATCTATTTATATACACTACATATTAAACAATACATCTTAAACTATTCTTAAATTTAATTTTATCCTATTCTAAACCAAATTTACTGGCATATTAACCTTTAAAATACTTCATTTAACCCTTCTGTGTCTGATTTCTTTTCTTTATATCTCAAATGAAACTGACTCTTGGCGCTTATTTATACAATATTTTCACGGATTCCTCCGTGTGAGATGCAATAGCAGTGGATATATCCACATTATGCCGTTGTAGTGCTGAAATCACATTCAGCAAACGTACAACTATATGCAGCTCCGTGTATAGAATGAAGTAAAATGCGAACAGTAAATGTAAACTTCTCTCCATCTTATCCTTTCTGTGTTAGAGGTTGCATAGTTAGAATAAATTGTTATAAAACGCAATTCATCCTATTCCACCACCATCGAGATGATGGCCTACCTGTACCACCATACCGAGAAAAAAGTTAAAAGTTACCCTCCCCGCCACAGTGATACGGCAGAGATACATGTTTCGTCTCTACTAGACTCATCAGGGTACCGACATGCACCTGGCTGTGCAAAGGACAGATCGGAAGGAAGCGTGCAAATACAGAACGCGGCTTCGCCGACCTCCCGCCGGATGGCGTATATATGTTTATGTGGCTTTCACGGATTCCTCCGTGTGAGATGCAATAGCAGTGGATATATCCACATTATGCCGTTGTAGTGCTGAAATCACAAATCACAAAGACATATATATATATATATATATATATATATATATATATATATATATATATATATATATATGTCTATCAAAATCATTTCAAGGTCAGCCTTGTTTTTTCAAACAAAGATGAAAAGCAGGAAAAATTCCCCGTCCAACATTATAAATATGTCACATGCTGTCTTCACATCTCGAGGTCATTTGAAGGTCAAACTCTCTCGTCTGACTGAAAAACGCAAAAAAGTTTAGAAACCAAAGAGTTTAATGAGTTTTTTTTATGTTGAAAGGGTTTAACGTTTATGACCTTGAAATTGACCTTCGACTTGTAGCCCTAAATCTGTAGATAATCTACAGCTTTTGGGTCTGCACAATTAAGCAATATTTGCTTCCTCTGTTGTTTACATTTTTATTCGGAATGTGAGTTGTTTTTCCTCTAAATAAATTTTAGATTTTTTTTAAGTTCCATTAACACTTCACGCATTTTTTGATAACTGCCTCGTGCTCCAGTAAAGCCTACAAAATACATTTTTATCTATTATTTAGTTAGATAGTATTTTTGTAATATATAATAAATTTTCCATCAATTACACTAATTAGTTACAAAGATTTTTCGGTAATTATTCAAACAGTAGCGTTTTATTATGTGATTAAAATTTGGGAATTTTTAAAATACCACAGAAATATATCTTATCCATATGCTCTGGTTTCTTAGAATAAAAACAGTTCATTTAAAAAGTTTTGGAAAGGATGTGAGCGTGTAAATGCTAGCAATTTGTATCTACAATACATTTACGTAGATTCCGGTAATGTTTGGGCTGGTGTTTATTGAAAGCTTCCAAATATATGCAATTCATTGATTTGCGGATATAGTGCCGCTACTGAAACTTGTTGTTATTATGAAATTATAAACAGATCCAGTCATAAGTGGGTCCAAAGTTGAATTTAATTCTTAGAATTTTATGCATAATAAATAAAACTAATGTGTCTATTAATGAGCATTATCTATATTGTAATATATATGCATTGTAAGTAAGTTCAACAACTGATAAAGAATTTTTTTTGCAGCCTCCAGTAAAAAAAGTTGATCAAGCTAAAATGGAAAGAAGGAGACCACCGGTTTATAGGCCAAAGTCCAGAACTGATGTAAGAATATTATATTATTTATAAGTAGCGACAGTGGCGCAACGCCGCTATGCCATAAATACTTGTCAAGTCATCAATATACAGATGATTCGACAAATTTTAGGGTATGATTTTACTTAATAAAATATAGAAAAATTTCATATGAACATAGCAAATGCTTCAATAGGGAGTTGAAGATGGTGTTATAAAAGTGGTTTTTATTTAATTTATTAGAATTTTTAAAAAATAGCAACTAGTGGCGCAGGCGCGGATCCAAGGGGGGGGGGCGGTGGAGGCGACCGCCCCCCCCCCCCAAAGAACTTTGAGTTCAGGAAAATATACCCGATTTTGCCTCTTATACTATAGTTTATTCAAGAACTAGAGAGAGTAATGAATTATTTTTTACCCTTGTTTTCTTCGCAAACTACCTGTATTCTTTAGTCCGGTGTCTTTGGCAAAATCTGTTAGACACACATATTTTTCATAGGAATGGATTAGAAATTTTATAATCAAAAATACCGGTCTATAATAATGGACTATTTGGGTTGGATAACAATAGATATTTGGAAATGTGAAGTGGTAAAAAGGATTTTAATCCTTGTCATAGGCGTAGGAAGAAGGTTTATTTTATCTCTAGGTATTTATGGCATATAATATTTTTTCGGCAATAAACTTAAAATAAAAAGTTTTTATAATATTATTTCATTTCTTATGATTTCTTAATAATTCACATACATTACAAAATGTAGATAATTTTGACATATTTAACATAAATCACAACTGTATTTTTATTATTTTTAATTTTGTCATAGAAACCATTTTAGGCAAATTCAGACTAAAACATAGCCTTATTCTCTGAAAAAAGTTATAATTTAAATACTTACAAAAGACCCATTGTCAAAAATAGAAAAAGTTAAACATATATAAAAAAATAAATTCTTCCATATAACATTAAAATATTTTTGGGGCTATCGATCATTTTATTATTAATTAAAAAGATTTTTAGGACATTTGACGTTTCATTTTATTTATTTCTTAAACCATCTGCAAAATTACAATTAAACACCAAAAAGGGATTCAAATGTAATTAGTTTTTATATGTTACAGTTAAAATTAGACCTACTTATTTTTATTTCTATTGTACTGATATCTTAATTTAAGTGACTTTATTATATGGAAATCCTATTGCCTCAAAAAAATAAAATAAACGTGTTAATTTTAACACGCTTAATAAAAAAAACACATATACAATAATAAAATAATAAAAAACTTACGGCTAATTGGCATTAAATATATATAAAATTAAAGAGTGGGATACACTAAAATAAAAATATATAAAAAAATATAAACAACATTAAACAATAAAATACAACAAAAACAAAAATTTAAATAATAAATTGTGTTTACACTGTTAAACCTTACGTATCTAATTCCTAATCAGTCATTGAAGCTATCTTCGCTCAAATTAATTATAATTGGTTCTTCTGTCTCACCGATCATGAGATCGAGTTTCCACATTTTGTTTTATTCTTTTATTATATGGATTTTCCCAATTTTCTGCAGTAGCTATATTCAAAAAAATCTTTCAAAAGTTCAGTTAAATTACTAATTTTGTAAGGTGTGTTATTTCTAGCAACTCTTACAACCTTTTACTTAAGAGATATTTCCTTCTCCAACGGACAGTTTCCGGACAATCTATAAGAACAGATTTTCTATCTGGTTTTTCCCAGCAAAAATTAAGTTTTCTGAGCAATTTCCAGAGTTCAGTTCTTTTAATTTCTGGTAAATCGCGATCTTCATTAATTTTAGTTAGAATTTTGTTGATAGGTTGGGATCTGCTTCTCATAATAAAATGTATATGTAAAACTCCTTTTATTGTAGTTTTCAGCTCTTCTTCCAACGATGTTTTTCGTCTGCCTGTTACGGTGGCTTGGGAGTACTAACAATTCCAATCATTTTTTTCTCCTTCAGTATTCGGTACATAGTAGATTTTGCAACTCCAGTCATGTTGGAACACATCTCAACAGAGCTTTTAACATTATTATTTATTAAGGCATCATAAACATTCATCGTAATAAGTTTTTCGTTGTGGAAAAAATACCCTGGTTTAACGATTTTAGAATAAATATAGATGTGGATGCCATATCTTCTGGGTATCTCACTAATCTCAAATAATATATAAAAACAAGCGCAAATAAGATAAATCACTAAGAACACCCTCTAAGGTGTACTTTGCTCATTGACAGAAATTAAATTCAACTATCAGAAATTTTATTGTTGCAGTAAATTTATAAAAGCTTATAATATTTAAATATAATTAGATATACGGCAGTCCTCAGTAACCTGTAGCAGGTACGTTGGAGGTTTCGGTAACAGTTTTATTATTCTCTCTAGTTCTTGAATAGAGTATAGGAATGTGTATGTTTGTGATCGCCCTCCCCCCTCCCAAGAGCTTTGAGTTCAGGAAAATAGAACCCATTCTGCCTTTTATATTAGGAATGTGTATGCTGCTGGCACCACTCCCCCGTTGACAACTTGTTTTTCTTGCGATAGCCCCCCTAAGAGCTTTGAGTTCAGGAAAATAGACCCGATTCTGCGTCTTATACTAGGAATGTGTATGCTGCTGGCATTCCCCCACTGTCGGCAACTTGTTTTTTCTTGTTATCGCCCCCCCCCCCGTCTCCAAGAGCTTTAAATTCAGAAAAATAGACCCGACCCTTCCTTTTACAATGAATGTTGCTGCTGTCTCCCCTCCCCGTCGACCACTTGTTTCCGCTTACCATACTATACTTTTGTGATATCACCCCCCCCCCCCCCAAAGAGAGGGGCTGAATCCGCCCCTGTAGTTCTCTAGGTATAAGGTCGTATAGTCGAGATAAACAGACTTGTCAAGGTCACAAAACACGGCCCAACAGCATGTCTGTTGCATGGAATCTTTTACGTCACTCAAAGCTAATTTTTTGCGCTGATTTTAAATATATTATCAGTTTTTTTTATCAGTTTTATTTTCTGAATTATAAGGAAGAGTATTTTTTTTAGAAAAAATACTCTCACCGTACAAAAATATTTTATAAAAAAAAACTAGAAACTCTTGAATTTTCTTTTATATGATTTTCTATGGTTTTTGAATGACAATCTTCTTCTTTAGGTGCCGTCTTCGTTCCGAAGGTTGGCGATCATCAGAGCTATACGTATTTTCGAGACTGCTGACCTAAACAGCTGGTTATTGCAGCAATTATACCATTCTCTTAGATTTTTTAACCAAGAGTTTCGTCTTCTTCCTACAGATCTCTTTCCCATAATTTTTCCCTGCATAATAGTTCTCAGTAGTTGATATCTTTCTCCTCTCGTAACGTGTCCCAGGTATTGTAATTTTCGTTTTTTAATTGTAAGTATGACCTCCTTTTCTTTATTCATTCTCCTCAGTACTTCAGCGTTTGTGATTTTCTCCATCCATGATATTCTTAGCATTCTGCGGTACATCCACAATTCAAAGGCTTCCAACTTGTTAATATCGATCTTTTTAAGCGTCCATGCCTCCATTCCATAAAATAAAACTGACAGTACGTAACATCTTGCCAGACGAACCTTTAATTCAAGACTCAGGTCTCTGCCACAGAACACTCTTCATTTTCGTGAATACGGCTCTTGCTTTCTCTATCCGGATTTTGATTTCTTTAGAGCTATCGTTGTTTTCATTGATGACGGTGCCTAAATAGTTGTATTTTCTGACGTGTTCTATATTTTGACCCTGTATGCGTATATCTGGGACATTTTGGGTTGATTTGGATATTAACATGCATTTTGTTTTTCTTATGTTTAGTGACAGTCCATATTCTTCACTGACTGTTGCTACTCTATTGACTAAGGTCTGGAGATCCTCGAGTGTTTCTGCGATAAGTACTGTGTCATCGGCGTATCTGAGGTTGTTTATTAAAATTCCATTTATTTTAATACCAACGAATTAGTCAATAAGTGCTCTATTCATTATGTCCTCAGAGTAAAGATTGAACAAGGTCGGTGAAAGTATACACCCTTGTCTCACTCCTCTTTTTATTTCGACTTCTTCAGTCGTCTCATGCTCCACTCGCACTACTGCTTTCTGATTGTAATAAATATTCGATATAATTCTGATGTCTCTTTTATCGAGGTTCTTTTCCGTCAATAGACTGATAAGGTGATCATGTCTCACTTTGTCAAAGGCCTTATTGTAGTCTATGAAGCACATATATACATCCTGATTTATGTCAAGGCATCTTTGAGACATGACATTCAGTGTAAATAACGCTTCTCTCGTTCCGAGTCCATTTCGAAATCCAAATTGGGTATCGCTAATATCTATTTCCAGTTTTTTATGTATTCTAGTGTTTATAACTTTTAGAAATGTTTTCAGTATGTGATTCATCAGCCTTATTGTGCGATAGTCGGTGCATTGTTTTGCTTTTCCCTTTTTTGGAATAGTTATAAATGTGGATAAAAGCCATTCCTGTGGTATTATTCCTATTTTGTAGCTCCACCAATGCATAAATCGACTCTTCCTCTATGAGCTTGAGGACTTCCATCGGTAGTTCGTCTGGACCCGGAGCCTTTCCATCCCTCATTCTTCTTAGTGCATACATTACTTCCTCTTTGGTAATATCTGGGCCTTCATCCTCTTGTATGCTGTTTAGATTAGGTTCATGTCTTTCATCTGTAAAAAGTTCATTAACATAGTTCTTCCATACCTCCAATTTTTCTTTCAGTTCTGTTATTATTGTTCCGTTTGTGTTATATAATGTGTTGGGTTGTTTGCGTTTTTGTGTGCCCGCAAGTTCTTTCACTTTTTTATGTATATTAAAAATGTCATGTTTCGTCTGTAGATGCTCTATTTCCTCACATTTCCTTTTATAGAAATTTTCTTTGGCTATTCTGATTTCAGTTTTGATGACTTTTTGTATTTGTTTATAGCTTTGTTCACACTTGCCTTTGAGAGTTCTTCGATCATCCATTAGCTGAAGGATCTTATCAGTCATCCATTCTTGCTTTTGTTTTGATTTTTGTTTAGTCAGAATAGTCCTTGCGGGTGTCATCAACGCCGTTTTCAAGCCCAGCCATTTGTCATCTGTGCTCTCTATGTTTTGATATTCGCCATTTGCGCACAGTATATTTAGATTGTTGTTAATGTTTATTTGTAACTCCCGTTTGATTTCTGGGTTACATAGGCGACTCACATCTATTTGATTGGTTTTTCTTTTGTGCAATAGTCGTTTTAATTTAATGTACACTTGTGCTATTAAAGGATTATGGTCTGAATAGACATCTGCGCCTGGGTAAGCCTTAACAGATTTTACCGAGTTTCTGTATCGTTCGTTTATCAATATGAAGTCTATTTGATTTCTAACTGTTCTCTGATTATCATCTTGTGGCGATTTCCATGTGTAGAGTCTTCTCTTTGGCAGCTCAAAGAATGTATTGGTGACCACCATATTATTCTCCTGACAGAACTGGAGCAGTCTATCGCCTCGCTCATTCCTTGTACCAAGTCCATATTCACCTACATGTTTGCCACTTTTCCCTTTGCCGATGCAATAACCGACCATTATATGCACATTCCAGCGACCCTGGAATCATTCCTCCGTAGTCAATATATCTTGGTAGAATTGTTCACCCCGTTCTTTACTCATATCACCGAGATTTTCTGGAAAATTATCTAAATGGCTTTGAAGAAAGTGTACTTTGATGCTCATGTTACATCCAAGTTGCTGAAAGTAGGACATCTCTTCAACGCGCTCAACATAATCATCACTCTTTCTATTACCTAAGGAGGTAAATCTTGTAGAAGGTGGAAACACGCAATTTTCTGAATTTTTCGATGATTTTTTACATACCTCCTATTTTTGGGTCGTAAAACATGAATATGTGTCAATTTTTGCCGATCTCGCATTGTTTTTCCGAAAAAAAAAATTCATATCCACTCATATAACTTCTATTTTTCGATGACTACCTTTAAATTTTAGGCATTTATAGTAAAATACAGAATCACTACACAATAGTTGATCATCAATGACCGCAGAAAAATACGAATTTTCCATAAAACTTGATGGATGGACAACTTGATAGTTTAAATGCAATTAATTGTGGTCATTTCAGTATTGTTGTGTAAAATGTGGATAAACGTGCAGAATCGGGATGCCAAACACACAGATCGTTCGGCAAGCTATGTTGATCTAAAAACGAAAATCATAACTAAACTAACCTGCACTAACCTGGAGAATTTTCCGATTTTTCGATGATTTACTACTTCCTGCGTTCGGGTCGTAGAACACGAATATCTTGTTTTTCTTTGCCGATCTTGCGTGGTTTTTCCATCGAATCTAGATAAGTTCAGTTCAGGTTAGTTTCAGGCCTATCAATTTTCCAATAATTCTTGGCATTTGCCAAGAATAATTAACTGTGCCAGTAATACTATAATGCCAGGGATTTGCCAGGAATAGGTGTCTTGTACTCAGAAATTGATGAAATATTAAGGCGAAATGTACATACAATTGATAGCAAGTGTATGAAAATCGATAAGATGCCCCATTTTTAAAATTAAATCTCTCTACTATCTCTTTTTGCTTCTCACATGTAGTTATTTTTTTCTATATTTTATGGTTTTGCAGTCTAATATTTAAAGGATGGACAATCTTATTATCATCTCTCTTTCTCTAATATTCAATTTAATTGAGCAATATCAGTTTTTTCTTATCTCACGCATTTTGCCAGGAATAAATATAAAACTTGCAAGTATTTTTCTGTGGAACATTTGACAGCACTGGTTAGTTTAGTTATGATTTTCGTTTTTAGATCAACGTAGCTTGCTGAACGCTCTATTTATGTCTAGCATCCCGATTCTGCACGTTTACCCACATTTTACGCAACAATACTGGAATGACCACAATTAATTGCATTTGAAATATCAAGTTTTCCGTCCTAATGGAATTTAAAATCCACGTCAACGTGGCAACGTCGCATCACGTGGTTGGATTTAAATCGTGTGCAACCAACCATGCATGCCTGCCTAGAAATAGTATAAAACGACAGGACAACGTTCTATGGAAAATTCGTATTTTTCCGCGGTTATTTATGTAAATTTTGTTTAAAAAATGATTAAATATTGTGTAGTGTTTGTGTATTTTACTGTAAATGCCAAAAATTTAAAGGTAGTGGAAAATACAAGTTATATAAGTGAAAATAATTTTTTTTTCGAAGAAAAACGCGATACCGGCGGAAATTGACAACATATTCTTGTTCTACGACCCACAAATAGAAGGTACGTAAAAAATCATCGAAAAACTTGTAAAATTGTGTTTCCACTTTCTCCAAAAATTACCCCTAAAAAATTTCGAACTGCGGAAATTCGGATCATTCAACTATTTGCGAATTTATGGGCTGTCAAATATGCCTGCTTTGAGCGTTTAAGAACTCAGATTCGGAAACTTCATTGAAATATGCTTAAAACATTCGCTGTCATTATTTAGTGCCTTAACATATTATTTCATCAGACCGATTGTAATATGCAGAGGTGGCAATATGATACGACAAGAGATGGGTTTATAACATTACAGCTACCTGGAACTAGTGCTTCCCTAGAAGGCCATTCTTTTCTTGTCCAATGTTCAGATTTATATAACTCTGCTATCCCATAAACATATAAAACAATGGGATTTGGTATAGCCTCCTTGTTGTCCCAAAAGGAAATTAACTATCTTAAGATCAACCCAAATTACCCATTTATGTTCGTTATACTTCATCTTATTCAAGACTAATGCTATTGTAGGGTATACTTCCTTAACTTTGGTTGAATGTGCGATCGGTAAAGAGTCTAGTTTATTTCTGTTATGCTATAGTACACATTTCAAACTGCGTGTTGGTCAGTCGATAAATAAACTCCACTCGTTTTCTACAAGCCCGTGGCAGTCATCAAACTAGATATATCAGTACAAAACACAAAATGATCCTCTTCAGCGAAAAAAATCTTTTTTCGGAGTGCGGTAATAGGAAACTATATTTTTAAAAGTTATATACACAGCCTTGTTTCATAATAATTTAAGTTTTAAAGACTTTTATTTTTTCACCCACCGGTGCCTACAACAGGTTTTATACATGTCCATGTTTTTAATGTCCTATTGCAATTGCAACTGCTACTTTTTTAATTCTCTAGCCGCCACTAGTGCCTAGTACTTAAAGGACTCAAGTCAAGACATTTCGGAGATACAATTTACTTACCAAATCCGATAGGCAAGTTCAGTCAGCGAGACAGCCATGATGGGGTATAAAGGGCGCCACAAGACTCAGGTATCGATGATCACCACCTTTTCTCATTCTTTCATGTGTGGTAATTTTTGAGGAAAATTTTTTATTTCATTCTTTTTTTGAAGAATGTCCCAAAAATACAACAGGAACTTTGTTTAAACTTCACAGTCCGGAATTTTACGAATCCGGAGGTACATCTTAAATTGTAATTACTTTGCGCATATTTAGTTGACCGTCAGTAACATCGACTAAGAATAACATTAACAAATTAAATAAAAACCATTTTTAAGGGCCTTAAATTCTTTGTGCAAGCTATATAGACACATGTTCACATGAACTTTTTCATATATTTTTCCTAAAACGCTATATCCATTTAAAAGTACAATCCTATATTTAAATAAATGATAAAAATAATGCTATTGAAAATATACGTGTTAACAATGGGGCCAAGTCTTGTAACTGTTCGGTCATAAAAATTAGTAACATCCCCTGTCTCTATATCTTAAGTTAAATAATATTAAGTAACTTGACTAAAATGTGGTTGTCCGACTTGCATTGTTTTTATTTTTGTTTATTTTTACGACATTTCGTTTAGGTTGTATCTCTAATCATTATCAAGTATAAACTGAATGTTTTGTCTTAATGCTATAAGCTTATATAGGGACTGTGTCTATTGAAGCGAAAAGTTTCGCTTTATTGTGCACACCTCAATGATTTAAGGTTACAAAGTAGTGGTTGCCAAAGAAGGTATCTCAACACTGGGTTTACTGAAGATTCCATTATTATTTTTAATGTAAGCTACTTCTATAAATTATCTTTTTTTCCTGTTGGGTTCCATACGTATTGCCGTAGCTTCAGGCCATTTTATATGGTGTTGTTTATCCCAGACGTGTTCTGCAATATCTGATCTCGACGTTTCCCTTCTTTGTGTATGAGTTTTAAGTTCCTTAATTCTAACTTCTAGGGGTCACTCGGTTTCTCCAGTATTCATTTCACCACACTCACATGGAACTTTGTAAACACATTCTTTCTTATTGGTAGTTTTTGGTTTTGTTTTTGATAAATGAGCTCTAAGTGTATTTCCTGATTTAAAAGCTGTTTTGATATTATAATTGCTAGCAATTCGTCTTATTTTCTCCGAGGTTCCCTTAATGTATGGAGTTGTGAAGAAGAAATGTGCTTCTTGCTGTCCAGTGCTAAAGTTATTTATAACATCGTCAATTAATTTTAAACGATAACTATTCTGTTGCAAATATGATTTAATGTTTGCTACCTCTTTTTCCAATGAATCGGCATTATTGCATATAGATATAGCGCGGTTATAGAGGTTGCGTATAATTCCCCGTTTTGTTACAACAGAATGATTAGAATTATGATTAAGATATTGTCCAGTATATGTTGGCTTCCTGTACAATAAGTTTCAATAGTTTCATTTGAACAGTTCACCATGACATCTAGGAAGGGCAATCACGTCTTTTTCCATGGTAAACTTAATTGTAGGTCGGATAGTGTTTAGACGTTCCAAGAAATCATTAAGTTTTTGATCATTACCCTTCCATGATGATGAAGGTATCATCGACATATGTCAACCAGACTTTCGGCTTCATAGTTGATGTGTCTGTGGCATGAGTTTCGAACCATTCTATATATAGATATATGGATGATCGGAGTTTTTCACGAAGAAATCGGCCAGTTCGACTCTTGGTTGCATGATACTTGCTAAATATTTTAACCCAGAATAACCAAACCACATATATGTATTGGCGACAATAGGAGAGAGTGAAGACCCTATCGGAAGGCCGTTGTCCTGAGCGTAGAATTTGTCTTTTACTTGAAAGTAAGCACTACGTAGGCAACACTTCAAAATGTCCATCACTCTGTCCAGTGGTAATGTGGTTCAATCTGATAAAGTAGTATCATTTGAAAGTCTAGGTTAATGCTACTAATAATGTTCACGAAAAGAGTGGAATTTTTAACATATGTGTTCGTCTTACCTTCTAAAGGTTGTATGATTTTTAAAAGAAACTTTGCCAGTGCGCTTGTTGGTGATCCTCTGGGGTTGGTTATTGGTCTCAATGGTATGTTCGTTTTATGAATTTTCGGTAGTCCTTAAAGCTGTGGTGGCTTACTATATTGTGTGAAAGCCGATCATAGGTTGTCAGGTATATAGTCTTGGTATTTCCTTAGTGTTCTGTAGATTTTTGACTCAATAGTGGGATCACGAGCTAGTATTCTATATTTTCCTTTTTCCAGGATATCTCCGACTTTTTCGTCGTATGTCACGATGTCCATGATCACCGTTACATTTCCCTTGTCCGCTGATAGAATCTTTATGGATTCATCCTTACGAAGTTCTTTTAAGGCTGATGCATCTAACTTGAAAATATTTTGAACTGAAATTTTCTTGTATTCCAAGGTTGAAAAAATAAACATAAATAAAGACAGTGCAAGTCCGACAACCATATTTTGGTCAATCTTCAACCTTGTGTACAACCTTCAAACAAACATTCAGTAACTTGTCAGTTACATAGGACAAGAATGTGACAGCTATTATATTGAAAAACGCAGATACTTTTTACAGTAATATTAATTATAACCTAATAGCCTTTACTTTATGTGCCGTATATATATATATATATATATATATATATATATATATATATATATATATATATATATATATATATATATATATATATATATAATTGGATATTCTTAAAAAATAGTGGATTTTATTCAAAAATTAACTGGAAATTTCTCGTTTGCTATCATTCATATTTATTTAAATATTACAATATAACAAATATTATCATTTTTAATTGTCTTAAATACCATTATCTTTGAAGTACTATTGTTAAGTAAAATTTAGTTAAGCGACAAGTTATTTGTTAATTTCTTTAAATGGTTTTAGACAATGGCGAAATTTAACTGATCCAGTATTATTTTAACAAGTGCAATGCGATAATTAAGGGCATTCATACCTTTCGCTCTTATCACTAACCTAATTTATCTTTCAAACAGGTTGACAATAAAGAATTTAAATTGAGGAATGCAACAATAAGTCAATCAAGCCTTGAACCTCAAAAATAAGAGAGTAAAAAAATCGCTTTATTTTCAAAAATGAAAAATGTTATTTATTTTCTTCTTATCGATTCCTTAAGCAATATCGTAAACAAAACAAAAATGAAACCTAAATCTTTTTACTGAATATGCGTGATACTTTCTAGTGCAATATATTTTCAGTCCATGGCAGTAACTTCTGGAGTAGTAGGTAAAGTTTAAGCTTCTCCAATACAAAATCTCCTATGCTGATACCCATTGGTGATAGTCAGTTATTGAAAAAATACAGCACTTAAGCTTAATCCCTTTTAAAACGTTCATTGGAGACATCAGTTAAATCTTTAGCTACCAGTACCATCATTACTAATGAATATGCCCACGGATTTCTGAGTCAGTACCAACTCTTGCCTAGCCATTTTCATCGCCCATTTCAATCTCCTCGTAACTACTTTTGCGGGAAAGAAGGTTTTTTAGGAGAATGAAGGTTGAGTTATTAAACGAATTTGTTACTGGCTTGAGAATACCGCAAGGTCGCGTTTTTGGAGGCTTAATAAGACATGGATAAGTTTTTTGTAAGCAGACGACACAACTTTGTTGGATTCTGATCCATATGATTTATTATAAAGTTACGATTGGTTTAAAGCATATATTATTGTGGCGTAAAGCCAAAAAACTTATGCCTAATCAATTAAAAACGATGGTTTGTATATACTCTTTCCTTTTCTCTGCCTGAAAGAATATATATATATATATAAGAAACTATTTAAATACGGTAGATAGATTTCTTTATTTATTACTGAAATTTTGGTTTTTAAAAAATTTCTCACTACTCCGGTCATTCATAGATACCGTTCGCCTGGCGTTATTTTTCAATTTGACATCGAGGTCGGTAGGTGGCAGGTTGCAATATCCTACCGACGTACCTTGGAATTTATATTTCATATATCAGTCATTGCCGAAAATGTACGTTTTTCCCAAGGAAAAATTGAGAAAAAACAATTGGAAATTGTTTTTCTAATATTCCTAAATATGACGAACCCCTTTTCAAGAGGATTTATGCATATCCGGTGACAAAATTCGACTTCAAAATTTGCGTCAGAATGTCATACATCATTGGTAACATCACCTGATTTTGGGGCGCATCGACGTGGAACGTACAAATACCTCAGGATTTTGCGGAAAAAAGCAGCAGCTGATTCAGTACGAAGCAAGATTGCACTGAAGAGTGAAGTAGTCAGAAGACTTCCTGAGCCAACCTCGAAGGACGGCTGGTTTAAAGCAACTTTTCAGATCGCAAATAGAGTTCTTGGGCTCTAAAAGACTGTTTTCACGGTTAAATTCGAAAATCCATCGTTTTTATTGACCAAAACTCTGAATTTGTCAGGATTTTACCACTTTCCCTCTTCAAAAAACCATCTGGAAAGAAGACAGTCTCTTTTCTCTTTCAGATCACCAACGATCTTTCTGACGGCAGCATAGACCTTCTAGATCTTTTAGAAGAAACCTTAAACCTACGAAAAAAATCTGGTTAGGCGCGCGCGTCAGGAAAGTTCTTCTATACCACCCCTATCCGTTCGTGAAATTGCCTGTCGTTCTCTTAGTAGACTATCACTTGTACCCCGATAGCTGAAATGTAGGTTGACATCAGGATCGGTTTAAAATAGTGTCTCTGGGAGTACCTGCTTACGAATTCCTATGTAAATTTCCAGGAATAAAAAGGGACCCCATTTTCACTTGTGTTACCTGAAGGAGGTTGCGATGGAACGGGATCTGGCAACTAAACATCGCGAATTCTTATACCACAACTTGAGTTTTCCAATACTCAACCAAATAACATAATTTTTTTTTTCAGTCAGAAGAAAAAGAAGAAAAAAACAAGTCAATTTTCGCGGAAATTAAAAGATAAAGACATTCTTAATTAGATAGAAAAACTTACGTTACATTACGCTCGTTAAGATTCATCAATTTTACTTGCGGCTTTCCATTTAACTGTTTTTCGGGATTATCTAATTTTTAAACTTTTTTTACGGAAAGCAATCTATTACCCATACTTTTTTCGAACTTGCGCCCAGGGCCCCTATCCTCGTAAGTGTGATGTGAAAGGTGAGGTAAATGGCGATGGGAATGGCGATGTGAACTTTTTGACAGTAAAAGCCGTATTCTTAAAAAGCCAATGTTGCCAAATATGAACGTGCTAAAACCCCAGAATTTCAAAAAATAAAATTGATGACAGATTGAATTGAGCTGTCAGACAGAAAATGTTCGTAGTATATTTTGTTGCCATTTTAGGCAAAAAGTAGTTTTGGTACTTTAAATTAATCGTCAAAAGTAAAAAAAAAATACTGCTGTTGTTATTTTTGTGAAGTTATTGATTGTCATTACAATATTTGTACTTTGCCTGGATTAAATTTATCTTAAATTGACACTCTAGAACTGTTAAACAAAAATGCATACAAAGAGCCAAGTACTTGAAGATTCTAATATATAAAGAAAAAGGGGTTATCAAAAAAAGCAGCAATCATATATACAAAGTAATATACTGACAGTAATTGCAGAAAGTCAGCACTGATAAACTTTGAAACGGTGGAAATTACCACTCTACGTAGTATGATTAAGAGCCATCATCCCTATGCACTGTGGAAACTATCCTATCAGTTATTTATTGTATGAATTCACAAAGTGTCCAGCCTCTTACTGCAAGATGTTCTCTCCTGACAAGTAAATTTGAAAGAAAACCTGAAACTTCAATGAAGATAGTGAAACTGTTTATGACCAGGGACCGAAACCAAAGGCATGACAGAATACGTCTATTAAAGATACTGGCGGATCTCACATTCAACTTTTAATATATATATTTTTTTATTTTATTAAGATTTGTAGAGGCTTGAAGATAAAATGTACCATAAATAAGGTTTTTATGCTGAAGGACATTCGTTGGTCTGTAGGTTTTATATTTATATGTCTCGATAAATTATAATCATAATATTTATTTAATTGTAGTGTCGTACAGTGTTTAATACAATCTAATTAAGTTAAGTGCTGTAGTTAACATAATTTAAATATAAAATTTGTTACTTATATAAATAAAAGTTTCAGATAGCTTACAAATTGTGATTTCTCAAATTTATTATAAGTCGCGCCATGAAAAGAATTATGTTTGATTTAACTGTTTAAAACTAAGATACTCAGCTGTTATAGACACAAGTATTTATGTTAAATCCATAAGCAGAACTGGCCCTAGAATTTTTTTTTAAATAGCACACTCATACAATTGAGTTATGAACAGAATCTCCTGTAATAATTTTATATGTCTATAATCTCAAATTTACTTAATATTTGTGAGACATATTCAACTTTCTAAGGATATTTTATTAAAAAGTTTGAAAATATTAAAAATATCTGGGTACCACCTAATTAACGTTTCAACTCTTTATTCAAAAAATAAAATGTCTTAAAGAAACGGTTCGTCAACATATTATTTTTTTTAATGACCAAAAATAAAATAAAACTTTTTAATACTATTTAATTTTTGAAATTCGTGCGTTCAGTGTGTCATTTAGCGGCTGACATTTCATTTGCGCATGTTTCACCGTTCGCTTGCCTTTCACTGGGCGAACGAGGATATGAGCGATGAACATTTCAAGAATATGCGTTCGCCAACTTTTCACCGTTCACTTCACGTTCTCCAGTACGAGAATAGGGCCCCAGTTCCCCATGCATTTTTTGCGATACGCTTGACAAATTTAACTCGCTTTACGGAAAAATATCCAAATTGCGTGAAAACTCCGGACTTGTAAATATTCACGGATTTTAGCGAAATAGAAATAAATTACGACTGGCGATGATACGAAAGCGTTAAATCCACGTTAGTTAATTTTTTGGTAAGAAAAAATGAACAAAGTTTTTTTAAAAAGTTAGGTTCTTTGTGGTTTAAATAAATAAATTGGCTACATATATATAAAAAACAATTTAAATACGGCAGATAGATTTCTTTACTTCTTACTGAAATTTTGATTTTTAAAAAATGTCTCACTACTCCGTTAAAATCATAGATGTCGTTCGACTCGTGATATTTTCAGCCTGACATCGAGGTCGGTAGGTGGCAGGTTGCAATACAGGAATCATGTGTTTTCGCTAATTTTTTAGGTGACAGGCGGATGGATTGGTTTGAAAAATTGATGTTTATAAGAAACTTAATAGAGATTTTGGTTCTTAAATCGTTTGAATGATTAACTAGGTTTGGCTGAGTGAGTGTGTTCTTTTTTCTTCTTCTAAAGATAAACATGAGTGTAATCTAACTTGACCTAACAGGCATTACCTAAGCTTAATTTTCAAAAAAAAAATCGTTTCCGTAGTTCTTCATCATCCTTTATTTTAGTAGAGTAAGTTAATATTTAAATGATCGATTTTTATTTCAGTCTAGTACTGCCAGTGGTAGCCGAGCGGAGGGTAGTCGTCTGCGTGGCGATGGCGGCGGCGGCAGCAGCGAAGAAGATGTTTCACGACAACAGCAGGACCTGAGACAACGACTGCAAGATGAAGCCAGCCTTTACAGGCGCCGCCTTGAAACGTACCGGCAGGCCCAGCAAAACCAAGCCGCCTTGGTCAGCCGACTACAAGCCAAGGTAAGAAAATAGAGAATGTTCAAACATATTTAATAAAAAAATGCAAATAATTAAGCGTGACTGTTTACTAAATAAGGTAGTGAAAAGAAGAAAATTTTAAATACGTACTAATAATAATTTTTAATTACTTTTAGGTATTACAGTACAAACAAAGATGTGCTGATCTGGAGGCTCAAATGGAAGAATACTCCGATCAGCCGTCGTCGCTTAAAATGTATCATTCTTTACCGACCACTGCCACAGTGCCATCTTCAGTTCCATCCAGTTCAGCTTTGGAGCAAGCACAGCAACATTTGAGGGAAAAACGGGAAGAACGTATAACGGATCTTGATACTGCTCTTCAAAGACTGCTGGAAGAACGTAAAAAGTAAATTGACCTTTAAACACATATTTCATATTTTTTCAATCAAGAATATTCTCTTATACAGGGTAGCCTGACCTATACCTGCGAAATATATAATATAATTATATGAATATAATATATAAATACAACAATGACACAAGCACATTAAAAATATTATTCTCACAAATAACTGTCTAAAACTTAAAATTCAACATTTAAAACAATAATCAAAAACTAAAACAATAATTATTTAAAAGGTTCTCTTAAGTCACTTTTACGTACCTTGAGATTCCTTCAAAACCATTGCTATTATCAACAGACTACCAAGGACTTGCATTTTATATTCGAGGACATGACGAACAGAAAATGAAAGGAATTTGTTTTTGCTTTTAAGGAGATATTAACATTTCTGATGTTATTCAGGGAATATACTGCGTCTAAATTACGTTGTTGTAGATTTGATTAAAGTTGTCTATGTCAGTTATGTGTGTGTTTCGTTTTTGATGGCTATCATTTCCTGTATTTTTAATTTCTGATAATTTTTGTCCCTACCGACTATTTTGGTATCTTCGAAGTTAAAAGAGTGCTTTTCATTTTTTTCATGTTTTGGTCAACGCTGTATTAGCGTTTTTTGATATTTTTGTCCATTTAGCCGATTTCTTAATAATTGACTTTTCATTCCTATATATTTTTTTAGGCAGTTTGCATAGTTGCTGTTTTGCTTTTCAATTTTGTAAAGATTGAGTTTAGTTGTAACTCTTATGGCATGCAACAATATTGTGTTTATTTTTTAAATGTATTTTAATTTTTTTAAAAGATCTGTTGTATAAGGTAATGCTATGTATTGTTTTTGTATTTCCTGTTGTGAATTTTCCTTGTTTCAGTAGATGTCTCTTTATGCGGATGATTTAAAGATATTTCGGGTTATCGGGAGTAGCAATGACTGCGAGGGCATTCAGCAGGATCTAACTCGATTCTCTGAATGGTGTAAATTAAATTTCATACATCTCAATATTAATAAATGCTCCATTATAAGTTTTTATCGTAAAAGGGATTGGATAACTTCATTACTTTCTTGATAAAAACACGATTAATCGTGTTGAATGTGTGAAGGATCTGGGTGTTACATTTGATAGGGCCCTTCGCCTCGACACACATATTGATAATATTGTGAACAAAAGTTTGAAGTTGCTCGGGTTTGTGAAGAGAATGCTTACAGATGTTAATAGTGTAGACTGTTTTAAAGTGATATACTTGCTCTATAGTTCGATCAATTTTAGAATATGCGTCCCATGTTTGGTCACCTCATTATTTTGCATACATAGAAAAAGTAGAAAGAGTACAAAGAAAGTTTTTAAGTATCATTGCCTTTAAACAGGCAATGCAGCAGGAGTGGTCTGTATATGATGATACTGCCGATGCTTTGAGGTTGCTACCATTGTGTGTGAGACGCATATATCTTGACCTCGTTCTACTTTATTAGATTGTTAACTATTGTATTGATTCTCCTGAACTACTCAATAATATTGGATTATCGGTTCCTCAAAGAGCTTTTAAAGCGCACGATTTATTTAAGGTGATATATCACCGAACGAATTATGACATTAACAGTCCTATTTCTAGAATGTGTAGTGAAATGAATTCAGTTCCTACCAAGATTGATATTTTCCACCTGCCAGTTAATGTATTTAAATTAAAAATATTGCAATTCTTGAAAAACTAGTTAATATTGTCAATACTTGTCTTTTGAAGCACTTTAACGCATTCTTAGATTTGTAAGTTTCTTAATTCTGATTCTTTTTAAATAGTATTTGTATTTTTTATTTTTGAAATGGATTGTATTTATTTGATCCGTTAATATACTATTATTATTATTAGGGTATTATAGTGTTTATATGTTCTTTTTTTAATAATTTCTTCGATATCTTTACTATTAAAATTGTTTTGTGCAGGCGTTTCTTTAACTTTTCTTTGAGTCCAGGGTTTGAAGGTAGGGGACGTTAATAAAATAGCTCTGTCAACCAAGCTAACGATTACAGTTCTTCTTTGCTTTTTTGAATGGTTTGAAAAGGTGTTAAGATATCTTTCCGACCAGGTTGGCTTGGTATACAACTGCTTGCATATTAGAGTTATATCTAGGAAGTTTATTTTCCCGTCTACCTGAGATTCTGACGTACATTTTAATTTGGTATGGAAATTATTAAATTGTTGAACAACGTAATTAATTCTGTCATGAGGAATTGCCATTAAACAATCGTCACCAAACGTTTAAAGAAAATCAAATGTAAATTTAGATTTTGAATAGCTTTTTCCTCCAAATATTCCGTAACTAGCTGGGAGATCGAAAATGAAATAGGTGAACTATTGCATAATCATCAACTTGTCTGTAAAATTGGTTGTCATACTGAAAGTAGTTTGTTGATAATGTCAAATTTACGGCTTCTATAAAACTATTCTTGGACAAAATTGTGTAGTTTTTTAGTTCCTCAGATTTTTCAGATAATATAATTTTAACCAGATCGTTTGAAATATTTGTGTATAAAGATACTACGTCCAGGGAGACAAGTTTGTAATTTTGTGGGACACTTACCATATCTATGAATCTTTTGAAATAAAAGGAATCTTTAATATAAATGTTATTTTTCCCTGTAATGTTTGAGATACAGCCTGATAGATATTTTAACAATTTATAAAAAGGTGATTTTATGCAGGAAATAATGGGTCTTAATGGAACGTTTGGTTGATGTAATTTAGGTAATCCGTATATTGTTGGAGAAATAACATTACGGATTGAGAGATTTTTCCCTTCAGCGCCACTAATATCTTTTTTTGTTTATAATTTCTTGACGAATTCATTATTTTTCTTTTGGTTTATGTTTGTTGGATTGCCATTTATTTTCTTGTATGTTGTTTGGTCATCCAAATCCAATATCAACGGTTCAAGAAAATCATTACATATGTATATATATATATATATATATATATATATATATATATATATATATATATATATATATATATATATATATATATATATATATATATATATATACGCACATACATATAGAATATTTGATTTTAGGTCTGAAAAATTAATGCAGCTCAATAAAGTTTTAAGAGAACAATTAGAAGAATCGCACAATACAAATGAAACGCTCACTGCCGATTTACAAAAACTAACAAACGACTTTGAATCTCTCAGAGAAGAAATGCTTATAAAAGAAGACGAATGGAAAGATGAAGAACAAGCATTTAATGATTATTATAGGTAAGTAAGGTATTTTAACATATAGCTGGACCCAAAGTTAGTGCTGAGCAATGTCTGTAAACATTAAAAAATTTTGTGGGTAACAAGAACATAAATTCTTCAATAATGTTGATTGTAACAATTATTTTTTGACAGTACCGAGCATAATAGACTACTTAACCTATGGAGAGACGTCGTGTCTGTCAAACGACACTTCATGGATGTTCAATCGACTACAGAACGAGACCTTAACAAACTAAAATCTGAGGTGTCGGATATGGGCAGAGAAATGCTGATGGCCTGTTCGAGAATGGACACAAATACCTTTGCCGAAAGCATTATTGGTGTAAGTAAAATAGACATTATTGTTAGGTTTTGTGTTTATTAATGTTGCTATAGATGCTCATATAAGTAGGTCGTACTTGAGGAATGATGTGGTATAAAATCCAGTTCAAGAATGTTACAGATGTCGTTTTCCATGACATTTGCTCTTGCATATGCTGATTTTTGAATATCCAGACGCGAATATACCAAAAAGAGAATTGTCTAAAAAATTTACGGCATTTGGACGATACGAATGAATTAAAAAGTAAATCATGATTTATCAAATGACCCAGGAGTATATGGCATTGATTCACTTCCATAATTCCGTGAATGTTTGTCACAACGTGTCCAAAATATATCTGCATAAGTGCACAACACGGTTGCGGCCACGAATGCGTAGTTCTTTAACATCTCTGGACATGATCATTTGTAATTATGGTCGATTATACACAACAATTTTTTAAATAGTACTTTTTAAGAGCATTTGGGAATAACCAACGAAATTTAGACCACAAGCCTTGTTGAGTACAGAATTGTAGTTGTAGTAGTAGTCATTACTTACTACTACCACCACCTTATTGATTTTATGTAGTTCGGATCTTCTCACGTATAAAAATACATGGATAATAAGTTTATTGAAATATTTTAAAGATGGCAGCGTAACTGTCGAGATAAAGTAACGAGATATGTTAAAGTAATCAAGAGGTAGAATAGTAAATAAATATAGTGGCATTTGAGACTAAAGGTTATAAAACCAATATGAATAAAAGATAATTAGCTTTACCAAAACTTTGTCATGTATTAAAAATTTAGCTAGCGCAGACTATAGATTTATAGAAGCATTTTCAAGTAATGTAATATCCGTGGTAGCCATCTATCAATCAATAATATAATTGATTTGTAAACTTTTAAGTTAGCATTGGTTTTAGTGGTATGCAACCATTACCACAATATGCAAACTAACACAAATGTTCTAAAATCTCCATACAAGTAATGCTTTATTCTGTGAATTTGTTACAAGTTATTAAATATTAATAAATAAATAAAATATAAAAAATGTTTTAGATCTGAAAGTGCATTTTTAATAAAGTTGCCTTTTCTCCTTCAGACTGTTACAAGACAGTTATACAGCTTGTTTCCTAGAACTTCCATTCTGATTCTCTCTTCAAACACGTTTCTGCTAACTTGTAGTCCCATTAGAGGGGCGAAACCCGAGTGAAATTTATTGGAGACAACTGCCTATCTAAAATTCCCTTTCCGCAATGTAACGGCAAGATGTTACATCTAAAAAATAATGGATATTGTAGGCCATCATTGTTCTTTATCTTTTAAAATACAATTTTAATCCTAACAATAGTATATAAATTTTATTTTTAATATTGAGGTTTTATCCTAAATGTAATCTTTCTAAAATTTTTAATTTGTCTCTAAAAAAAATAAGAAATTAAGGATTTTACAAATACGTAGTTTTCGAATTTTTATTTTGGTAAAAAAAATTTAAAAACGGAATCTTAATATCTCAAAAACCTAAAACTTATTTATGAAAATGCTCGTTGACAATTTTTTCCAAGTAAAAATAGAAAAAGTCTGTTCGAAACACTTTCGCGAACGTTAATGCTGACTATTTCCAAACAAATTATGCACCTTTGCCATTTTATCAACAAAAGAGTCATCTTCTTTATTTCATGATTATCGTTATATCTATCTCCCAAAAATGCAATCAAAAACTGAGCTTCATATTATTCATTCCCTTCGGCCACAAAGGAACTGGTCAAAATATCATACTTCAAGATTAATATACATATATATATATATATATATATATATATATATATATATATATATATATATATATATATATATATATATATATATATACATACATACACATGTATTTATGTATTTTCGTAACTTTGTTTTCGCAGGCCAAAGACAAACATATAAGGACCAAAGAATCTGCAAATTTAGAAATAGAAATCGAGACCCTTAAAACCGAAAAAATTAAGATGGAAACTGACCTACAGTTGAAGGACGATCGGATACAACAACTTTTACATGACATTCAAACATTAGTAAGTATAATTTTAAGTTTTTTTAGTAGAAAAAGAGTCAACACAATGTTAGATAGTTATTAAGTAGTTATTTGTGTACCACAAATTTAAGTTTTTAATTTAAAAACAGAGAGATTTGATTACTTTTTGGTACATCTATGGCTCTAGGATAAGCTAACAAATAACACTGATAAAATAAAATCAGATTTGTAACCTGTCAGGTGAAGAATGGAAGGTTGGCTAGAAGAGATGAAATCCTAGCAGAAATACTTATAAATCCATTTGAAATCCTCTTTGATAGATGCTTAAAACCAGAAGACAGAACAATGGGTGAATGCACTTGTGATCCTAATCCATAAGGAAGGCGATACCGAGGATCTCGAGACTTGCAGACCTTTTTTTTTTCATGCCGCCATTTAATGGAAGTTGGATGGAGAATTTCTACATTCGTGATATGCGCGTTATACGATGATATCGCCATCTCTCAAATGCTTCTAATTTATCAGTTTCGGCATTTTTAAGTGTCCAAGCCCCAGTCCTTGTAGTAGAGTGGAGAACACCTAGCTTGAAACATTTTTATAGGTTTGTACCTCTACTAGAAGGGGATTTTTCATTGTAAGAAAAGCAATGATTCAAATGTCTCTCCGTGATTTAATATCTTTGATCTAAAAATAATTTTAACTTGATTCTTAAATATTTTAGATTGACTGTAATTCACGAACATGCTTGGAAAAATAAGTGAAGACAGAATGCAAAGCCTCAAGATCTTTTTGTTACAATCGTCAAATTTTAATTGGCTCAGCTTAAGCTGATGTACAGGGAAAGGCAACCCTAAGAAAGACAAAAAACTTTCGGTTGTAACCAAAAACAATGCTGAAAATGTGAAGCAAAAACTACACTATCGATGGAGAATAAATATATTGGCTTATTGTCTCAAATTTATAAGCTATTCTCCAGAATTATAAAGGTAGGATTGAGGCGGGAATACAGCACCATTAACGATGAAAACATAGCTATAAAATACAAGAAAATACAACATATATTTCAGACAGGCTTTCGATATCCTTGAATCACGTTCAACTGAACAAGCGCTTAAGAAACCAAGGATCTACCATCGCTGCACCAATCTGATTAGCATTTATAACAGATTCATCTTTCAAATTCAACTACACGAGAGATCTAACAAAATACTATAAAATAGAGAGTCAGGCAAGGTGTGCTGTCACCAAAATTATATGCTCTAGTGCTGCCAAGAGAATGAATGGTGGTGAGAGACCGAATTAGCTTATGTTTGCTGACGGCGTAGTTCTAATCCTTAATTAAAAGAAGAATAAGAAGTCTAGTAGAAGATATCTATCAAGCAGTCTTCTGCATTGGAACACATTTCCAGAAAAACTTTATGTCAATAGAAAATAATGACTACAGTTTTGCTATGCTCTCTTTACTGTTCATATATTAATTAGTATTTGTATGTTTTTACTAACAGGATGCGTGTACTATGTAAAAGATCACAAGTTTCAAAACTTTTCCGCTATAGTCTAATTTTAACAAAAAATTTTAAATATTTTGTTTTGTAGATAATATTTTCATACATTTCTGTGATATGCTTTTATTTTAAGTTTGGTTTCCGGTTAACTTAACATTATTTGTGCAAGTTATAATTACTTCAATTTGGGACAAGTAAATCGATATATTAATCCTAATACTCAATTTTTAGATTTAAAATTTAGTAATAGTCAGGGTATATGTATTTCCCTGACATCTTGTTGACCACATCTCAGCATCACGCGGTATACATTGCCTCAGTTCTGCATTTCAGTAATTATGTTAATTCAAAAAACCGTAATTTTCTATTATGACTTTACCAGGTCATGATTATTCCATGGCACTGACTGGGACACTTTGCTCAACAGTGATGACCTCAATTTTAATGTCACCCTTTATATATTGTTTTATATGATGCTCTAAATATGTTTGTTCATATTAGATGGTTTAAATTCACAAGTTTTCCTGTCTGGTTTTCAGGCGAGCTTCATATCTTAGAAATGAACAAAAAACTTTCACACTATCTATACGAGGAAAGTGATTCGAAGCGCTATTATAATAAATTCTCAATTCTTCAAGCGAATTGCTATCCTAATTATTTAAATCGAATTGAAGAAGTTGTTAGCAATAACCCAAATCTATTTTGGAAAAATTGTCACTTGTTCATTTATTTCCAGCACTTATCCTGGGTTTACGTTTTCTGGGAATCAATAAGCGTTGCCCTAATTTCTGCTTGATAAGATGTTGAACATTTCTTCAGTTGATTAATCATTGTGTGATGTATTTGTTAGCATTATGGTCCTAAAGATATCTGATTCCATCTGTTTTTTTTTAAACTGTATATACTCTTCGAGGGGATCCTTGCACTCTATCTTTCAACTTTCCTTAAAATCGGGTTAATTTCCTGTTTACTGGAAAACAAGTTTTTTAACCCCACTTTTAAATGTGCTAATAGGCAAGACATTTGTAATTATAGAAGTATTTTTGTACAATCGGTGATTCCTAAACTGTTTGATAAATTGATTTCTGACCAGATTACCTGGAAATGTAAGGTCATCATGGGGAAACAGCATGGTTTTGTTGGGGGTAGATTCACGATGAACAACCTGCTTTGTTATGAACAGTATTTGTTGGATGGCTTCGAAGGGAAGTTAAGGGTAAACAGTATCTATACTGATTTCTCAAAGGCGTTTGACAGAGTAAATCACGGATTTTTTTGCATTATTTATGGATTTTAGGCTTTGGTTTTTCACTTCTAAAATGGATATCTGGTTTCTTGTCTGTTCGTAGCCAATAGGTAGTTTGCTGATGATCGCAAGCTTTTTAGGTCTGAAACATGAGGAATTTAATAGAGATGAGAGAATATTTTGAACTGCAAGATTCAAGAATCAGTTTCTGAGGTTGGTGGCTTGGGTGTATTATTTGATATTCAGCTTTGTTTTAGAAACCATTAATAAAATTGTTCAGAGGGACTTTAAAAGATTGATATTTATTGGTATATATGATAACGATGTTACTACTGATTCATATAGAATACTTTACTGTTCTTTGATCCGCCGGGGTTTTAACTATGCCTCTGTGATTTGACCGTAGGTTTATCAATGTCACGTTAAGTTGATCGAGAGTATTCAACGTAAGTTCTTGTGTACATTAGCTTCCAAGAGAAACATAAATATTTATAACAATGTTGATTACTGGACTAATTATGATATTATAATGACATCGTTTGGTCTGAAATTGTTGACGGAGGAAGATATTGGGATATTTAAATTTTTAAATGGAATTGTTAACAACTCGTGTTTATTATAATGTATTAATGTTAAAACGGTTTATAGAAACAGGAATAGTTACATGCTTATAGTGCCAAGGCATCGGACTAATTATGGCTATAACTATCCCTCTTTCACGCATGGTTCTCTCGCTCAATGACTTTGATTTGGATCCCTTCAGAATGAGTTTGCCTGTTTTTAGAGAATGTCTAATTGCTGCACATCGTGCAGATTAGCTTTGCTTTGGTTAATATATATATATATATATATATATATATATATATATATATATATATATATATATATATATATATATATATATATATGCTTTTATGTATATTCTTTTCTCTCCTTTCATCTTTGTGACATTTTATTATTTATATTATTGCATCGATCTTTCTTATCTTTATTTATATTATCGTGTTTTTTTATCGTAAACTATTATAAAATTGTAAAATAAATTTATTGATGTATTTTATAGGAAGAAAGATGCGCAGAATCGGATCAAAATGTATCGCAAGTGATAAAGATGCAGGAAGAAGCGGAAATACTTGAAGGAGCGCTAAGAGATATCGCACAAGCCCTAATCCAGGATGCCGAAACTAAGGAAGCAGAAATTTTACAAGCTACTCACCTCCATCTTAGCGCTTCAACTCCAATACCTCAAAAGTAAGATTATCCCATCAGTACATTTTTGCCTTAACTGTTATTACTAAAGTGTACTTAAAAAAAACATTTTTAACATAACACATATTGTCACTAATATCTGCTACTAAAATTAACAACTTACTAACCAAACATTTTGTACAGATCACCAAGAAGGTCAGGGCGTGGCATGGCTGCCCCTGCAGCATTCGCTGAGAGCACTATTTCGGCTGTACAGGCAGCACTACATAAATATCAATCCTACATTCATGAACTACAGGTAAACTACTACACCAAGAATGTATTTTGTAGTAGTTTGTTGAGTTTAGTACAGTTAGCACTTCTAGAATTTATAAATCACAGGTAGATTTCATAAATGGTGAAAGTGAATGTTTTCAAGTAACATAGGTTCTGGAATACTTTCAAGTTAGTACGTAAATGACGGAATACTGAAGTTGCCTCAATCTAAATTATTTTCATTTAAAAATTGGAAAAAGCTCTTTAGAGGACGTTATTCTTCATATGATAACCAATTGAGTCAAGATATTGATGCCTCTGTTGCTGTCTACAGGACATAAAGTCGTTGCAGAGCAGATGGTGCAAGTACATTGAAGTTATGGAAGATTCTGTTGAAAAATAAAATTATCAAAAAAGTATTTTGTTGCGTGGTCTGGGAAACAATTTTTCTAATGCCTCTCGTATAACATATATTAGAGTATCCTCGAGAACTGCTGGGGTGCCTTTTTTTTATTCTTATGAAATTGTTTTATATCAGGTTTAATGGTTTATAAGTGAATACGTAAACTAGGTACAGCATTCACAAAATGTAATGGAAAAACATCGAGATTTTTAAAACTTATGAATAGTCTTCACTTAATTTTTCCATGAAAGTACCAGAGAAAATTCCTTTAAGTTTTTACTTTAATTGGTTATTTGAGATACGTCAATAATTCTTTCATAAATGTCAGCATTTTTTTTTCTACTTGGAAGGGATTTGGAACTGACAAATTGAAATTTCAATATCATTTGGGAATGGAAAATCCTTTTATCGTCGCATAGCTACATTTTGAAGATGCGCCAAAATATGTCGATTTTGCAATGTCAGTTTTCATGAAAAAGAGAAATAAGTCAGAAAAGTAAGAAATTTCTATTTTCATGACAGTGGAATAATTTTAACCCGAAGACAAAAGATATTTCATTTATGTAAATTTTAATTCCATAACTGTTTTATTATTAAGGGGACTATGCGGTGTAATTTCAGCAGGTATAAAATTATCGGTGGGGGTGAAAATTGGGGAATATATTCCTAAAATCATACTAAATTATACAGTGTGGCCGAAAAAATTAAAAAAAAAATAAAGTTATAGAATTTTTATTTTTAGACCTATTTGAAATTTTGGAAAATCCATGCGAAAAGTTGTTCAAAATCATACCTAGAGACTAAAAAAAAATTTCGTCAAAAAAAAAATTAAAATTTGCGAAAGGTAACTTAAACGTAAAGTTTGAAAATTTCATTAATCGATACTACAGAAAAAAACAATAAATATTTTATTTATTTTTTCAATCCGACGCTTAGTTTTCTAAACAGTTTTTTACAAATTTTTGGTCTATAATTCAGTTGAACTGATCGAAAACTAGCCAATTTTGAATAATTTTAAAAACATCTATAAATCGTATTTTTTGGCATAGAATTTAGAATTATATAAAATTGACCCGTTTTTAATCGACTTTATATAATTTGGTATGATTTTAAGATTACATTCTCGGATTTTCACCCCCTCACGGATTAGTTTACAACTAGGCTGAAGTTACACCGGGTTATCCCCTTAATATAATTATTAGTCTTAACACCAAGCACTCTAGAGCGGGAAACACTGATGTAGGTTATAGTATAGTAGAGCAGCAAAGTGATTTGATTCTTTGAATATATATATATATATATATATATATATATATATATATATATATATATATATATATATATATATATATATATATAAAATAAATAAATAAGTTATTGTCCGTGTAATATAAAAATAAAAATAAAATAAAATCTTGGCTTAGCGGACGTGAAAGGTGTCAATCTGCATTATTCTCGTGTTAAAAAGTGCGGAGCAATCTAAAGTATGGAAAGACTCCGGGTCCGACAGATGGCGACAGCGCTGTTTCGTCCTAATATGAGACTCGTCAGGCTACCGCAGTCGGTACAAACCATCATCTTGCGTCTGCATCCTATAAAGCTGAGTTTAAAATTAAAAACAGCAAATAGGACGACAAAGGCGACATTTCGATGGTTCACTCGATAACACAAGAACCACACAGATTGACAAAAATTGTAAAAATCGCCATGTGGTGGCGCGACGGTGAATTAAAACAAAATCTATACAATCGAGTACACGAAACGCGCTGCTCAAAGGATAGGGGTCGCATTATTAGGTACAAGGCAACCAGGCTTGCTGCTATATTGGCAACGAAAGCCACGTGTCGCACCAAACGATCCTCCTATGAGAGCACCGTTTAGTGTGTTTAAAGCCAAACAAGTAAAAAATAAATAAATGACGAGTCCCATATTAGGACGAAACAGCGCTGTCGCCATCTGTCGGACCCGGAGTCTTTCCATACTCCGCACTTTTTAACACGAGAATAATGCAGATTGACACATTTCACGTCCGCTAAGCCAAGATTATATTTTATTTTTGTTTATATATATATATATATATATATATATATATATATATATATATATATATATATATATATATATATATATATATATATATATATATATATATATATACATACAGGGTGTCCGGTAAGTACCTCTAATATTTTGAGAGCATAGAAGGGAGGTGCCCCTTAACGGAGATACAGAACCCTAAAGGGGTACCCAGCGATTTACCTTATCGGCTCTAAGTTTTGAATCGACATGTATAATTTAATGAAATTTTTACAGTATATGTTTTAGATTATCAGGACTCTGGAACGAACTTGCAGCCACTCTCGTTGAGCCTAATTTTTGACAGGTGTCATTCTAGAGAGTGATTTTTTAAATACTTTGGTCATTTGTTTTCAAAAAAGGGACTCTTAATTTATTTCGATTAAACTGGCGGTTTTCGAGATAAATCGGTTTTTATGCGATAAACTCAAAAGTTACTAATGCTAAAAACAAAGAGGTAAAAATAAAATACGTAGGGTGTGCTGATATGCTTTAATTTTGGGGAACCACTGTCTAACTCTTTGAAGGCAAGAAAATGTTTTGCGAAAGATTTCTAGCTCAGACATTGCCAAGTCCAGAAACCTTTTAAAGGGTTAAATGTTATTTTGGGCTCCACGTACTTTGATACATTTTCTTATTCTTCTAATATTTTCCCGCTGCACTGCAAATAATATTCCGGCAATATTACGGATATCCTTAGAATGCTGTGCTATTTTTGCTAGTAGTTCTTCTATAGTATTTACTGGTGTTGAATAAACTAGTTCTTTTCAATGTCCTCAGAAGTAAAAGTTTAAGGGATTTAGGTCTAGAGACCTTGGTGGTCATAAACTTCGACCTATACAGTGAGGGCCAAAAACGTTAGTTAAGTGTTGACGGACTATATGGTTAAAATGAGGTGGAACACCATCATGCATGTACCACATTTGTATTTTTCTATCAAGAAGTACGTCTTCCAATAAATTATATAAATTTTGCTGCAAAAATGGTAAATAAATCTCATCGTTGAGTCTTCCTTCCAAAACAAATGGATCTATAAGATTATTTCCGATGATGTCATCCCACACATTTATAATAAACCTTTGTTGGTCTTTGTTTTGAATTATAGCGTGCGAGTTTTCATCAGCCCAAAAATTTAAATTGTGTTGGTTTATTATGCCATCTCTTGTAAAACCTCATTAGTATTCAAAATAAGGTTAGAACAATTTAGATTTAGGTTATGTTGCTGTATAAACCAGTTGGAGTATTGAAGTCTTGCGGGATAATCATCCGGAGACATAGCGTGTACTTTTTTAACGTAGTATGGGTGAAGTAACTGTTCTGTTAGAGTTTCATGTTCAATCCATTTTGTAACATTATTTTGTGTCATGAGCTTTCTCATGTCGTTTGAAGGGTTGTCAGCAATATCTTGCAAAATTTGTTCCTCTATGTGAGGGTCTCGTGCTCTCCTTGGAGGGGGGGGGCCTCTCCGCCACGTCGCGGCAATCTCTAATAATTATTTTCTAATCATCTTTAACACCGTTTCCCTTAGGCTTCGATCAATTCTTTGAAAAGTTTTTGGACTTGGCAATGTTCGAGTTCGAAATCTTTCAGCATAAAGTCTTCTTGCTTTCGAAGAATTTGACAGTGCTTCATCATAAAGTAAATGCATACTCTGTGTAAAAATATTTTTCCATTTTTTTAAATTATCTTAAACTGAAGGCGGTTTTGACAAGTTCCGTCAAGTCATTATGTAGGTATTAACAATTGTTTTTAGCTTTTGAGTGTTTCGCATAAAAATCAATTTATCTGGGAAACCGCCAGTTTTATCGAAATAAATTAAGAGTACCTTTTTTTTTTGAAGAAAAATAATATCCTTTATTTGCCAACAAAATTATGATCACATAACAAAGCAACGTCAGAGAGAGAGAAATGTTTAACATTAAGAATTGTAAATATATCGATCTAACTACAGTTAATATAAAAACTAATCGACATTTCGATAGGAACTTTACACAAAGAAAAACAAAAGGAGAACAAGACAGATACAAGATAATTTAAAAAAGTAGTAATAAGAGAGTCAGTTTAAACTGAACAAAGTTTTACAGTTTGTAAAATAAGATATTCCAATTTAAAAGTAATAAACTTATTACACACAAAACAAATGCATGAGAAAAAACCCACTAAACAAAAAATATTAAGTTAAAAATATTGACATTACAAAAACTATTCATTAAAATTGAAAGAGTAGAAACACCTATTCGACAGCCATTCATTTACGCGACTCTTAAAGCAATTAATCGACTCGGTAAGCCGGATTTCTCCTGGTAACATCCTTACGGCTTTAATCGCCATATAGTATGGTCCTCTCTAATAGAAGGTGGAGTTATGTAAAGGTACCCTTAGGTAATTCGCCCCTCTGGTAGTCATAACCATGTTTCTCTCATAAAGCTGTCTATTTAGCGGAAATAATTCCGTATTCCTTCTGACAAACATGACTAAAGATTTAAAGTATAATGAGGGAGCAGTAAGCAAATTAAAATGAGTAAAAAATGGTCGACATGAAGCTCTTGGATGTAGGTGGAAGATACATTTTATTATGCGTTTTTGAATTTTAAATATATTAATAGCCTTTCTTGATGATCTCCAAAAGGAACTACCATAAGAGATAAGAGATTGTATTTGCCCAAGGTAGAAAAGCCTAACAGTCTCTGCAGTGATGACGTCACGAAGTCTTCGGACTACACCACGCAAACTGCTAAGCTTAGCCCCAAGAGCTGAGATATGATGTTCCCAGTTTAAAGAGCGGTCCAAGTGAACACCCAAGAACTTAACCTGTTCCAAAGTAGGTATAGATCTACCCCCAAGCCACACAAGCAGTGACTCAGACCTTGTTGCATGCATTGAAAAAATAATGAGGCCAGTTTTATCTACGTTTAGAGTGAGACCGTTATCAGAACGCCACTGCTGCATTTTCAATGCAGAGTTTGTGCACTTTCGAGACAGTCCCGCCACAGAAGTGTCCGCCAGAATCACTGATGTGTCATCAGCAAACTGGCAAACGCTATCCGCGGTCAATCCATCCCCCAGATTGTTTACATATATTAAGAATAATATGGGTCCCAGAATGGAGCCTGAGGTACCCCTTGCAATAATTTAGTTTTATCTGAAAAGTAATGATGACTATTTTTAGCAAAACAGACTATTTGCTGCCTATCCGATAAGTAGGATTGCAGCAACACCTCTGACCCCATAGGCACCAAGCTTTGTAAAAAACAAGTTATGGTCCACAGTGTCAAAGGCCTTAGACAAATCAAAATATAGGCCTGCCACTTTATCATGACCAAAGTATTTAGGAAATCAGTTTTCAGCTCTGTAAAATGACATCTGTTAAAAATGAGGCCCAACGAGTGTGACTTCAAGTCCGTTCCTGACTTCTCTGATGATCTAAAACATCTACTGTAGTATGGTTTAATGAATTTTTATGGCCTCTATAAAAGATTAAAATTTCATTATAGTATACAGGTCGCTTCAAAATTTAGAGTCGGTAAGGTAAATCGCTGGGTACCCTTTTAGGGCTCTATATCTCCGTTAAGGGACACTTAGAATTTTTTTTTCTATGGCAAAGTAGAGTTATTTTGACTTTCCCTGTATGCTCCCGAGAAATTAGGAGATACTTGCCGGATATCCTGTTTTTAAATATGATATCATCCATATATATCATTCTAATATTTTTTATAAATTAGCGCTTCTAGAAATTAGTTATATATGCATGAACTACAGATTAACTACTATACAAAAGTTGTGTTTTGTAATAGGCAGGTTTAGCACAGCTAACATATTCATACCGAGTGGAGGTTGTAATGCTTTTTGATTGAAATACTGTTACTACTTTTAAAATATATAAATAGCAGGAAACTTACTAACGCAGTTATAGCAGTTTTTGTTTATCTTAACACTATAAATGCTTAGAATATTTTACACAGCTAATAAATTGCACTTGTAGAATTTGGTATTCAAATAATAACGTTAGGTATTTTAGTTCAACTCACCAGTTGAAAACACAAAATTAATTTATAACCAGGAAAAAAAAGTGTTTAAAACATTTTTACTACTTTCAGGTCAAGCTCCAGGCAAATAAGGAGCAACTGTTGTTAGTTCGCAAACAATTCGAAAACTCCGAAGATACTGTGGCAGCCTTAGAAAAGAGAACTAAGGAACTGGTGACACAGCTTGACACTTGTCGCACGCAATGTTCACAGCTTGCGCAAGAAAGAGATAGTCTACACAAGACAATCGACGCTCTAAAGTCGGATAAAGCACAACTTGAGCGTAACAGGATTGATTTGAATTCTATGCTGGATTCGCTTCATCAGGATTACGAGAAACTATCGAAATCGAATAATAAGATGCAAAAGGAGTTGGATACCTTCCATCAGGAGAAATTGTTTTTGCAGAGTGAAGTTGATAGGCTCAATCAAGAGGCTGATTTAAGAGAAATTACTTTGAGAGGCGAAGAGGATAGGTATGGTGAAAAGATCTTATTGTTTAACGATATCTAGGTAACAGTAAAAATTAGAATATATATAGTCATTTTTTTTATCTACAATAGAAATTAACACAGTACCACGACGAAAACGGTAAACTAAAGGTTCAAATTTTAGCGGCCGAATCAAAATATAAAACTTTTTAGTAAATTAGAGGGTTATAGGATATATTATATTTTAGATGTAGTCGAATGAGAGAAGAATTACTCACCGTCAGAGAAGAACTTAATAAAATGTATTTGGCGAACGATCTGTTGGAGCAGCAAAAATTGGAAGCCGAAAATATGATCTCTAATTTAGAAAAAGTCAAGATGGACTACGAGCTTCAGCTCGACAAACTTCTTGGCGAAAGTTCAAACGTTCAAGATTCTTTGGTTAAGAAAGATACAATAACTAATCAACTTGAAATGGACAAGAAGAGATTACAAGAAGATATAAAACGAGTAAGATATTAATTTAAATTGGAAATAAATGTTCCAGAATTTCATTGACGTTAACTTAAAATTTCGTATTTATATACAAGGTGTCACATCCATGTTCCATTGATGTGGAAAAACTATAAAATGAGGACGTAAGTCTGGAATAAATTCATTATTTAAAAAATTTGTGCTGTAATCAACTTTGATTTTTTTAAATAGCGATCCCCAATTTTTTTGTAAACTTTAGACCGCCAAATTCTGCAAACTAAAAAATTTTGAACATTTTTTCTCTTACATGTCCTTACATACCTAAATATAACTGTTTCCGATTTGTTGACAGTTAAAACTCGAAAGAAAGTAGTAACAACAACTAACGTATCATTTTATTAAATATTGAAAATGCCTCCAGGTGGTTAATTGACAGTAACCTAAGCTATTTATAAATTTACTTACTTAGCCGTATTTCTTCAATAATCGGATTCTTTTATGTCAATTGGCTTAGTTTGTAAAACTTTACCAATAAGGTAACCCCACAAAAAGAAGTCAAGAGAGTTTAAGTCTGGAGATCTTAGTGGCCATTCACTCACTGTCGATTGTGAAATTGACAGAAGACTAGGATATTTTTCTTGAAATAACTGACACACTTCTTCTTGGGTTCTTGCCCTATCGTCATATCCAATCATTGTGTTTATTTATTTATTTACACTGCCTTACAGTACCAGAGTCCCTATTATTAGGCAGGAAAAAGAACAGAGTTACATAAATCCTAAAGTTATATACATAATACAGACAGTATAATAAGTATAACATACTTAACTATAAATCAATCATAGATAATTGTAAATTAACGATTTGACAACAGAATAGTTGCATGTTTGAAGGTTATATACAATGATGTTTCTTGCGAAGTAGTAGATATCTGTTGGACTTCCATTGTCTTTAGTTTCGCCTAGTAGTTATCTCTAGCCGTTTTCAAGTGAAACTAAATAAATCCCTTAGCTATATAATTATTTATACTAAAAGTAAATGCAGTAGAGTGTGACTGAGATGGGTGCAGTCATTCCTGCTATGGCAAAATCCCATTTTTATGCTACATTTAGTTTTTGTTTACAATTGGTAAGAAGTGGTTTCTACACTTCTCTTATATCTTAAGATGGTTTACTAAAACATGTCGTGTTCTGATGTATAACCGTGTCTTCTTTGAATATTCGTTTTCTCCAATGTTGTTCTCGTTGTAGTATTTTAGCTTCAGACCATTTTATGTGGTGTCCATGAGTCCAGGCATGGTTGGCGGCACCAGATTTTTCTGTTTCTCCTCGAGATGTACATTTTTGGTGTTTTTTGATCCTTACGTCAAGAGGTCTCTTTGTTTCGCCAATGTAGGAATTGCCACATTCACATGGTATCTGATATATACAGTTCTTCATATCTCTTTGAATTGTTGGTTTGACCCTAGTCAGCCGACTTCTCAGAGAGTTATTTGAATTGAAAACAACGTTGATTTTATATATTTTTCCTATCCTTCTAACTTTTTCTGAAATACCTTTAACATAGGGGATGTTCAATACTGGTTTTCGTTCTTCATTCGTTGTCGATATTGTCCCATTTCTGCATTATTCAAGAAACTTATCCACTAGATATACTGGGAATCCGTTGGCTGTCAGATCATTTTTAATGTAATTTATCTCTTTCATCAAGTTCTCGTTGGAGTTGCAGAGAGTTAATGCTCTATCTACGAGATTTCTTATAATTCCTTGTTTGGTGTTGTTGGAGTGATTAGATAAATAATTAAGGTATTGTCCTGTGTGCGTGGCTTTTCTGTAAACCGAAGTTCGAATTTGTCTGCCATTTGTTTCAACCAAGACATCTAAGAATGGTAATTTATTTTCTACTTCTTTCTTCATGGCGAGTTTAATAGTTAGGCTGATATTGTTGAGATGAAAAAGGAAGTTTCGAAGTTCTTCGTCGTTTCCACTCCAAACAATAAAAGTATATTATAAGTATTATACGCCTGCCCACGTGTGATGTCATTAATAAAAACGTTAAAAAACAAGGGACCCAAAACAGATCCTTGAGGGACACCCGCCGTTACTACAAAATTACTAAATCTATGACCACGGTATTCAACATAGTAAGAGCGGTTTAATAGGTAACTTTCAAAAAATCTAATAAGATTGCCATTAAAACCAGAGTCCCACAATTTGGAAAGTAAAACACCGTGATCAAGTGGATCAAACGCTTTGGAAAAATTTGTGTAAACCACATCGACCTGAGTGCCAGAGTCAATACGCTCTGAGACATACTGCGCAATAGTTCATATTGACACGGTGATATTTGTTCCTGAAGAACTAGCTCAAATAAATACCTTTACAAAATTGTACATTATCGCTATGGGGTGATAATTTTCGACCCTGGTTCTATTATCCTTTTCAAAAACCGTATAGATTTTTGATTCCTTCCATAGATCAGGAAAAATACATTTCTGAATGTATAAATTAAAAATTGTAGACGTCTCAGCAAAGGCCCAAGCACAATCCCTTACGACAAACGAAGGAATGGATCAGGACCCGCTGTGAATTTGGTCTTCAATTTTTTACAGGCTTTCTCAACGTCTTTAGGCATGATTTTATATAATGAGATAGGGTAAGAATTGCGACCATGACTAGAAGTAAGTACTTAAGGAATAGAAATAATAGAGGACTCTGAATAATTTCGCAAATGAATATATGATGTCAGTGGAATTAGTTGTTTCCTGATCTTGATAAGACATAGCAGATAGCAGAGTACCATTAAACTTCCTAAGATTGATGTTGGATCAGAACGATTGGGGGTTCTTTTTAAATTTCGCTTCAACATCAGAAGAATTTCTCTTCTATCTGTCTCAGTAAGTTTAAATTTCAGTTAAAATTAATTCATAGTTATTAAATCAGTTATGCTGGTAAATAATTATTGTATTTCACTTCGAGTTTTGGCTATCGATAAATTGAAAATAGATATATTTAGATATAAGACATGTAATAGAAATTTCCGAATTTTGCAGGGAGTCTAAAAATTGGGGGTCACTATTTAACAAATTAAATTTGAGTATAACACAGCTTCTTTCGAGTCACCCTGTAAAAATTAATATATTGGAAAAAATTGGTATAAAAAAAATTTATTCGAACAACTTTTCAAAAAACCCTGCGTTTTTTAAATAATAAATTCATTGCGTCGTCATTCTATGTTGTGTCACATATAAAGTTCACATCATATGGGAACTATTTTTATTAATTGTGAATAGGCTGTGATATTTCAAGCCCAAAATTGCAGGAAGAAACAAATTTATTGTGAAAAATATGTACCGGAACTATAAATGATGTAAAAAAAAATAACTGCAACAAGCAAGAAATTTCATTTAAAAATGCAAAATTTTTGCTGTTTATTATCGAAATAAAATAACGTCAGTTAATTTAAAAAAAAGTCATATTTATAATTTTTATATAGTCTTCCTTCATGAGCAATTAATGAAAGTTGACTGTGATATATCTGGTAATTGTACTTCTCAGCAATATTTAGATATAAAATCTAACTAATACTTATTCCAGCTAGAAGATGAAAAAGTCGCACTTCAAGTACAATGCAATGATCACCAAAACGACATTCAGTCCTTGAGAAAAGAACTGTTACAAGCAGAACAGCAAAAGTTGGATTTTGAATCTGATAAAGTATCTCTGTCCGAAAAATGTAAATTTTTGGAAATTGAAAAAGGAAAGGTAAGACAATCTATTACCATAAGATGGCAAAACTTCATATGAGCAATTTTCAAGTATGCTATCTTTAAGTAGTTCGTCAGCTAACTGAGTTTCTATATATTTTGTTGATTTAATTTTCCGAAAGACTGTAAAATTTTAGATACCTGGCCCATCTCATAGTAGAGATAATCAATATAAAAAATGCAACATTTAACAGCAGCTTCATGGCAAGTGTAACACAATCATACGTAACTTAAAAACTTTTTTATATATTTTTCTAAAAAACGATGTATAACATTACAAGACATGATATACTACAAGATGGGGATGCTTAGCCATGGCGTTAATTTACAGTGGTGATATAAACATCGTTATCTAATAATATTTTGAGCAGTCGTCTCGTTAAATTCGAACTAGAACAGAGAAGCTTCAACGCTATAACGCGATTTTTCTTATGATGTGTTACCGGTTTTTACGCATTACATGGAAGATATACGAACATCTTGCGGGACAACATTATTTATACCCAATTCTTTCGCGTGAAAGTGTGTAGTGAAATGTTCAGGGGAGAAATAGGAGACATATCAATCGTATCATATGAAAGAGCATGAATCACTTGTGACATTTTTTGCTACGATTACATCCGATGAACTAGCTTAAATATTACAGTCTATTTCTTCTCTTTATAATGAATATAATATTCATATTATATATTCAAGATCTTCGAGATACCCGGAACATGAAGTTAGTAAAAATTCATTTCAAAACAAAATGCACCATGTTTTAAACTGAAAAATTGCTAATTTGATTTAATTTCGGATTCTAGACGGCACTTTACAGATTCATTTTACCTTAAAATAGAATTCATTGAAAATCACAACTGTTCGATTGCTAAGCTGTCCTTAGATGCATACAGATGATGTCTATGACTTTTTATTCGCTCTCTTTTAATCTTAAGCTTCTTAATTCGTTTTATTTCCAGATTGAAATGGAATTGAATCAAGTTACTAGAGAAAGGAATGATCTCAGTAACCAGTTGACAGTAATGGGTAGAAAAAGAGATTGTCTCAATGAGGAGCTCATGAGGTGCCGACAAAAACTGGAACAAGCCAATGAAACAAACGCTAGAATCAATAGAACGTTGGAGGAATTAGTCAAAGAGTGTGAGGAAAAACAGGTACATATTTTTGATGTTATCTTATATTTTTAAGCAAGTAGTAAAAACTTTCCTTTTTGCACAATTTTCTTGGGTTTAAGTGCAACAATAAAGAAAAAAGTTGTGGCTAGCAGCCCGACGCGTCACTTCGTTCAATGGTTTAAATATAGTGTAAAGAATTGCATTGACTATACAGCTCATAATTCACCAAGAAATACAGGCATAAATATTTCCAAAGAAGTGTAAAATAGTTCTTTTTTTAGGATTTCATTTTAAATTTTAACTACTTTTCTGTCCAAACCTCCTTCTTCTTTTGCTTCTTTCTTTAATTTAAGCATAAAATGTCTGTTTTTTCTTCGTCTCCTTCGCCTATTCGGGCTTTAAATTGTCGATCGAGGTCGCCCTACATTTCTGCGACCTAAGGGTTTACATTATCCACTTCACACAGTTCTCTGATGTTCACGCTTCGTTCTCTATTCATTAGCGTTTTTCCAGCTATCTTCCGTAGTACCTTCATTTCCGTTTTTTCTATCATCTGCTGACTCAGGTCGTGTTTCTGCAGTGTATGCCTTTGTTGCCCTAATCGTGGTCTTATAAATTCTGGCCTTCGTTTCCACTCTGATATGTTATGGTGATATTTAGGAATGCTGCTATTCTAGCTGCTTTGTCAATTTGTTCCCAAACTTCTGCTTCGACATCTCCATAGCCGGATATTTCTATTCCCAGATACTTAAAATTCATCTCCTGTCTCCCGGTGACTTTGAGGTGATCATGCATTTTGTCTTGGAAGCAGATATGATCATATTAAGAGATTTTGCTGTTCGGTTAAATGTTTGTAGTACTCTTTGTAGGTCGTCTTCATTTTCTGCCACCAGTACAGCGTTATCGGCGTAACATAGGATCTTAATCTCGCGGTGACCCAGTCAGTATCATCTCAATTTACGTACTCTCATTACTATCTGATACATGATAACATTAAAGAGAAGCGGGCTTAAGGAGCGCCCTGTCTAATTCTTCTACCAACTGAAATCGGATCTATAAGTTCTCCGTTAATCCTGGCTTGCATTTGGTTGTCAGAATATATATTTTCGATAGTTTTAATTAGGTTGTGTGGAATTTGTCTATCATAGCGAAGATGTAATATATCTCTAAGATGGATGCAGTTGAAGGCTTTTTTCAAGTCTATAAAACATATATATGCCGGCTTGTTGTATTCGATTGATTTCTCCCTTATTTGTCTTAACACAAAAACCGTATCGGTGCATGACCTACATGATCTAAACCCATGTGGTTTATCTGATAGAGTAATTATGCTATTAATTTTATTTGTTATAATCTTCGTTGTTAGTTTTAGGGTTGTATTAAGCAAATTTATTCCGCTGTAGTTCGTTGGCAGTTTTTTGCCGCCCTTTTTAAACATAAAGACTGCAGTACTGGTTCGCCACTTTCAGGGATTTTATGATGGAAAAGAATTTTACGGATTAGAATTGTTAGTTGTGTTGTAAGGCTCTGCCCAGCTGCTTTATTGATGGGTCTCATAGTGACACAATGTTTATTTTTTCTGTTTTCGTTATTGGTTTTATGTCTTTTTGCCATGTTATTTTAATTTTTCCTAGTTGCATACTGCAGTCGCTACCTACGTTAGCCGATTTTAATATTGTGATGTCGAGAAACTAACTGGCGTGTGTACTTCTATTGGTGGCTATGTAATCTGTTGTTGATGTGAAACCTCTGGTGTTTGAAAAGGTTAATTTATACTGATATTTGTGGTTGAAGAAAGTATTGTTGATTCGCAATGCATTGAGTGAGCAAAGATTGATCATCATCTGTCTATTATCATTGAGTACATTTCCATTAAACCTTTGTTTAACCCCTAAACCTAAACTTGATAATTTTTTTGCTGTTTATTTTTCGAAATCAATATGGCTGTTATAAACGTTAAGAATTTACTTTTAAATGCTAAATCTTGTAAATTTCTGTAATTTAAATGGTTTTTATTTGGTGAAATTTACTGTAAATTGATTTTTAACTTTTTAAGAAGCCAGAAAAATTTCGATTTATTATTTAAAACTATTAAAATATTTTTAGAAATCGGTACCTGCAAGTTCTAGTTTAGAAAGCTATGTTACTACTGTTTAATATAAGAAGAGTTGTGTGTAAATGTACATTAAATAGTTGCTACGCATATTGTAATATATATATAACATCGTTTAATAGTATTACTTGGGACCAAATATTATGGGGACTCTGGACGCCTCCTAAAAATAAAAAAATTGGTAGATTAGTGATCGTTTTTTTTTTTTTTTTATTAATTTTGATTATATTAAGTTTTTTTTTCGTATTTTTAGTGTACGATAGACGCTATGGATAAAGAAATTCAGCGAGTTCAAGAATTGCTTGCTGCAGTAAGATCGGAAAAAGAAGCGCTGGAAGCCGTATTGTTCGATACACAGACAAACTTGGAGGCTTCGGATGATAAAAAGATGCAGCTGGAAAAAGAGGTTCAAGATCTCCTTGTTAAGCAGGAACAACTTAAATCGCAGGTACATATAATTTAAATAAAAGTTATTTCCAGCAGTTTGAAACTCCATGTTTTAATTAGACAATTTTGACAAGTTTAATGTCAAAATGATGCAAAGTTTTATAAAGAGGTATTTACCATTATAGTTATATAACTTACCTGCATTTTGAAATGTAGTAAAAAAAAATTATATGTTTTGAAATATACAACTTTTAAATTTGTATTGAACTAAAAGTAAATTAAATATTAAAGATTAAATTTTTCATACGTGAACATGTCAAAACTATTAATTTTTAATTAATTTTATTACAAAATGTGTTCAAAATTTTGACTAGCATTAAAAAAAACCTAATATACCAACTTGGTGAATTAGATAAAACATAAAAAATTAGAAATGTTATATACGTTCTAATTGGTCAAAACGGCTGCAACGTTAAATGAAGTGTCGTCCCCAACGGTGGTGCTAACAACTAAGGCATATGGCTAATGCGCTAAGGAAAATATTATTTATTTTTTTGATAAATAGTATTAATATTTTGACGTTTTTACTTTTTAAATTTATTAACTCAAATAAATACAACAAAAGTTTGAAACGTCAAAACGTTAATATATCGATTGAAAAAAATTACATTTATTGGATTTTTATTATCTAATATTTATAAATAAATGAACACATTTTAGACAAGTACATATAAAAATAACCTTTCAAAAAGCAAACCCAAACTTACATTTGTTATTTTACATATAACGTAGACCGGACACTGAGCCATATATAGTGAACGTTGCATTCAGGTACGGGTCTTAATCAGGTACATGTCACTTATCATGTGTAGGTCTTATTCAGGTACAGGTTATTATCTTGTTGATGTTATCATCAGACTACGCATAATATAGGTCAGCCATTGAAATGAGATTAAAAAAAATATATACAAAAAATGAGAGCATCCACAAATCAGATACAAAAATTTGATTTCTACAGACCTCCGGTAAATTAGTGGAGTAAGTTCTTACATTATAGACCTTTACAGAAAGAAATTACAGTTTCAAGAAAAGAGCTATTACAAATCCAGACATGCTAAAAAAAATTAAATCTTAAAGTAATATGGAAGAATATATATTAAGTTAATGCATTAATGAATTACAAAGAAAAGTTTTGGAAAGGCAAAAATGATAATTCAAATACCAGTTGATTTACATATTAAAATGTTAAATTATTGTTACATAACTGGACTAAACTAAACTGATAAAGTAAATACACCTACAACAAATAAAAAATAAAGTTATTTATGTAGTACATAGGTAAAAACATGCAAAAGCTAGTTTTTGTCGCTCTATTAACTAATATACATTATTGGATATTTTAGTCCTGATGACAACTCGCCAGAACTCGACCAATATTTTTATGGTTCTATATTTAATAACTTATTACATGTTAACATGTATGCAGTGCTTTATTTTGAAAGCTAAATTGTCAAATCTCCTTTCCAACAATAAATAGATTAACTTTTAGACTCCTGAGTAAATATCTACTTAAAAATTAATCTTCTTCCTTCAGCAGCCCTTTTCCACTCCATTTTGTCTTTAGCTATCTGGTGCCAATGTTTGCATTGTCTCCATTGTAGTATGCGTTTCGTCCATCTCTCATCCGCTTCCTATCTAGCAACGTGTCCTACCCAAGTCCATTTTAAAGTTGCCACACGTTCTATTACATCCTCTACCTTGGTTCGTAAACGTATTTCCTCATTTCGAATGTAGTCTCTAAGAGTTACTCCCAGCATAATTCGTTCTATTGCTCGTTGGGAGTTCGAAGCTTATTAGCTGTCTTCACTATTAGTGTTGCTGTTTCTAGCTCATACGTCTTTACAAGGAGAATGCATGTGTTAAAAACTTTGGTCTTAAGATTGATTGCTATGTCAGAACTCTTTAGGATGTAGCTCAGTCTTTCGGTGGCTGTCCATATCATTCTAATCCTCCAACTCAATTTGGTTTCTTAATTCTCTTTACCCACTTTTATTTCATGACTAGGTAGACATATTCTGTTACTTTCTCAATTTTATTGTCTCTGACGTTAATTGGTGTTTCATCTGTAATCAAGGCTTTTGTTTTTGTTAGATTCATAGTCAACCCAAACTTTTGCATATACGTATTTAAAAATGTCTCGGTATCTGGAATCTATTCTAGCATTGTTCATAGCCTGAAATATGGCCTAAGGCCATAGTTTTACAATGTTATAATTAAGTTCTGTTATGTTAAAAATATTGCTGAAATTATTTTATCGGAAAAATAGTACCCATAAAATATGATCCCTCCCTTGTTTAAGAAACTTGAAATGCAAATATGCATAAATAAATTTGAATAATAAATGCCTACCTAAACGCAATTAATGGACGCCATTAGTATTCAACAGTATTTCTCACTATCTACACAAATAAATAATAATTTACAGAAGAAAGTTAGTAAAATTCTCTCTAACTATAACAAACCAACGCGGCACAATTTGACAATCTGCCACGTGATTCAATAAATGGACAGACGTTTCGAATTCGTCCATTTAAATTTCACTTGAATTTTCTGATTGGTCAGATGTGAGATAGATGGCAGCAATGACCGTTGCGATAATTTCAAAATTACCTAGACCTGGTGTATTATTTTAAATAATGCACATTTAGTTTATCAAACTTTCTTGTACCACCCTGTTCATGTAACGAAAATATTCTTCATATATGCTTTTATAGGCCATTCCCTCTGTATGGGAGGGGAAATTTCTATTCGAAGTTGCTTATTTTCCAGAAAAGTTATTCTAAAAAAAAGTACTTTGGTTTTCTTTGCCTCAAGGAGGGGTGGGGGGTTTTTGCATCCATTTCCCTCTCCCTAGATCCGTACCTGTAGCGTGTAGATTCAGTTAAGTTGACTAAAAGAGAAAATAATACCAACTGAATTTTATACTTTTTTGCAGGTAACCAAGTTAAGCAAAGACTTGGAACGATCGGAAAAACGCTGCTCCGACATCAAGACCAGTATGTCACAGCAATCGGGCAACAAAGAAATCGAATTCAAACAAACCGTGGATAAACTAAGACAACAAAATGAAGAAAACGTTAAAAAACTGACCGAAGAACGAGAAAAAATTCGAATATCGTTAGAGAAAAGAATGCAACAATCGCTCCAGCAAATGGGCGGTGAAAAAAATGCGGAAATACAACAACTTATGGACAGAATTGAAGCGTTGCAGAATCATATCGATAATTTGTGCCAACAGCATGAAGAACTAATGCTGAGAGCTGAAAATGATAAACAGCAAGCTCTTCTTATTGGTAAGTGCATGATTCGTCTTAAAATTTAAATTGATTGTAAATAGATTGTTTTTTAACTTGATGTATCTTTTAATCAGGTTACTGATTATAAATAATAAAATAAATAAAAGAAAATTTTACACTGTTAAATTCATTACTACATATCCCTCAAAAGATTTTTATTTGCAAAAATTTTATTTCTGGTATTGTTTGTAATTGTTATGATTAATAACACTACGCAACAAATTTTAGTTTATTTGTTGTTTCTTATATGAAAAGTGCATTTTTTTTTGTTAATTTTGGGGCGTTTAACACAAAAATGACAATAAAATTAATAACAGTCTCAATTTTCAAAAACAAGTTTTTTTAATTTTATTTTTAACAAAATAATAAATACACATACTTTTATACTTGCAGAGACACTAAATATCCTGTCTCTTTGCCTTTCTTTTGTGATTTGTTTCTGGAACATTTCTAACAAGAGTCTAACATTAGTCGGCAAGCATGGAAGTTTCCACTTTCCCTGGTACCATTGTTGATAAATCCTGATGGAAGCGTTCGCCGTGCTCATCATTTACAGCTCCGCAGTTGTCAGGAAAAAAATACCGATGTGAGTGTAGGAAATGGAGCTTTAGAGACATAGTGCAACCCATTTTTTGATATGATGACAGCATATTTTCAACAAGAGTAAAGTAATTGTCACCTTTTTTTTGTTCCAAGGAAATTAGTGACCACGAGGTGAAAGTTATTTCAAGCATTTTCTTCAATATCTGACAAAGTGCTATCAAAATGTTTGTCTTTCAGAATATTTCAAATCTGTGGCCCAACAAAAATACCTTCGTTAATTTATGCTTTACTTGGCCTTGGGAATTTCTGATGCAGGTACTGAAAACCTGGTCCATCTGTATTCAGTGCATTAACACAATTTTTCATTAGGCTCATTTTGACATGCAGTGGTGACCAGGCGCGGATCCAAGGGAGGGGGGCGGTGGGGGCAATCACCCCCTCCCCCCCCCCCAAGACCTTTGAGTTTAGGAAAATGGACCCGATTTTTCCCCTTATACTATAGTTTATTCAAGAACTAGAGAGAGTAATAAATCATTTTTTACCCTTTTTCTCTTCGCAATCTACCGGTGTTTTTAGCAAAATTTGTTAGACACATATATTTTTCATAGGAATGGGTTAGAAATTTTATAATCAAAAATACCGGTCTATAATAATAGACTAAAACGTAGGATTATTCTCTCAAAAAATTCTAAGTTATAATTTAAATACTTACAAAATATCCATTGTCAAAAATACAAAAAGCTAAACATACATAAAAAAATAAATTCGTCCATATAATAATAAAATATTTTTGGGGCTATCGGTCATTTTATTATTAATTAAAAACATTTTTAGGGTATTTGACGTTTCAGTTAATTTATTTCTTAAACCATCTGCAGAATTACAATTAAACACTAAAAAGGGATTCAAATGTAATTACTTTTTTTTATGTTGTAATTAAAATTAGACCTACTTATTATTATTTCTATTGTACTGATATCTTAATTTAATTTACTTTTATATATGGAAATACGATAGCCCAAAAAAAATAAGATAAACATGTTAATTCTACACGCTTAAGAAAAAGACATAAACACAATAATAAAATAATAAAAAACTTAGAATTAAATATATATATAAAATTAAAGAGTGGGACACACTAAAATAAAAATATATAAAAAAATAAAAAAAAACATATAAACAACATTAAACAATAAAATACAACAAAAACAAAAATTTAAATAATAAATTGTGTTTACACTAGTAAACATTGCGTATCTAATTCAATCAAATCAAAGTCAGTGAAACTATCTTCGCTAAAATTAATTATAATTAGTTCCTCTATCTCACCGATTATGAGATCGAGTTCTCACATTTTGTTTTATTCTTTTATTATATAGATTTTTCCCAATTTTCCGCAGTAACTTTATTCAAAAAAATCTTCCAAAAGTTTAGTTAAATTACTAATTTTATTAATTGTGTTATTTCTAGCAACTCTACCTTTTACTTGAGAGAGATATTTACGTCTCCAACGGACAAGTTTCCGGACGATTTATAACAACAAATTTTCTATCTGGTTTTTCCCAGCAAAAATTAAGTTCTCTGAGCAATTTCCAGAGGTCAGTTCTTTTAAATTCAGGTAAATCGAGATCATCAATGATTTTAGTTAGAATTTTGTAGATGGTTGGGATCTGCTTCTCATAATAAAATGTATATACAACCCCTTTAATTGCGGTTTTCATCTCTCCTTCCAACGAGGTTTTTCGTTTGTCTGTGATCGAATGTGGCTTGGGATTATTAACAATTCCAGTCGTTTTTTCTCCTTCAGTATTCGGTACATAGTAGATTTTCCAACTCCTGTTATGTTGGAACATATCTCAACAGAGCTTTTAACATTATTATTTAGATATTGATATCTTAAGGCATCATAAACATTCATCGTAATAAGTTTTTCGTTGAGGAAAAAATGCTGCTCTGGTTTAACGATTTTGGAATAAATATAGAGGTGAAAGCCATGTCTTTTGAGTATCTCACTAATCTCAAATAATATATAAAAACAAGCGCAAACAAGATAAATCACTAAGAAAAAACGAAGTTGTTCTTTGCTCACTGACAGAAATTAAATTAAACTACCTGCGGCACTGGAGCAGGTACGTTAGAGGTTTCGGTAACAGTTTTATTACTCTCTCTAGTTCTTGAATAGAGTATAGGAGTCTTCCGATCGCCCCCCCCCCCTCCCAAAAGCTTTGAGTTCAGGAAAATAGAACCGATTCTGCCTTTTATATTAGGAATGAGTATGCTGTTTGCAACCCCCCCCCCCCCCCCCCCGTTGACAACTTGTTTTTCTTGCCATACTGTACTTTTGTGATATCACCGCCCCCCCTCCCCCAAAGAGAGGCTGGATCCGCCCCTGGTGGTGACAAGATAATCTTTTTGCGGTCTACCAATGGCATATGTTATTCATTCTTTTCACCTGACTCTAATGATTATCGAACGTAATGAAGTGCCTTTGCCCGATTGTCCCATTTACACAAAAAAACAACAAAACTTGGTGTAGCCATTGGTGCTCCTCGTATTTTATACTTGTCAATAGGTACTTCATATTGTTGTATGATTCTTTCATGTGAACTGCATATCCAACAGAAATTGACGGTAAAATATTTCCCATACGCAATAGCCCTGCTTTTGAACTCAATGTTGAATGGTCTATAAACAATCTCCATTCTTCTGGCTTGTAGTTTATATTTTAAGACGCCAATAAACCACTAATGTTATTGCAGAAAACCAAGTTATTTTCTACGTTAAAAAATAATACTAGACCTTTATGGCTTTTACGATAAACACATACTGAAACATCGTTTTCTAATAAGTTCCACTGCTGCAATTGTGATCCTAGTAACTCTGCTTTACTTTTTTTGAAGTTCTAAGGCTCTCACAGGATCGTTTAATTCTGATTGGGTTATTTTGTGGGGTTGGCAGCATAACGTGCTGGGTGTGAAATTAGGATATATTGATATTGATGAAGAAGATATTTCTTGAGAAATCGTTGTATCGTTATTATTTGATTCGTAAGTGAATGTTTCTGAGGGTTCTGGACTAGGAAGTTCGCCACTATGAGGCACAGGTCTCGTGATAGCATATTTGGATAGTTGATAACCGACTTTTTCTTCTTGAATATACCTGTGCCTTGCGGAACACGAAGTATGATGCAGAAATAGCAATCATTAACATGATTTGAAAGCTCTCTCCAGATAATTTGGATAGCAAACCGCATAGATCGTTTTTTACTATTGAACCACTTTCTCAGACTTAAAGCGCATGTATTACAGTAGATATGTGGCGCCCATTTGTCTTGATCCTCAATATTGCAACTGAAATAAAGCTGATGCCTTTTTTTTCAATGAGGTAATAGACCGCTTATGAGACGCAAAAATTACCTCACCACAAACATAACAGAAGTGATCTGTATTGTTTACACACTTTCTAGACATCTTACAATCTCAACTATTCGATTCGACTCACTAACTTCGACCGACTAACTCCCTTTTTTTTTGCGGAAGGGAAATCTTGCATAGATACCCGCACGAAGTGTATGGGTAGTCCCAGATTCTTACCGGCTGAAACCCCCCCTGGACTGAGGGTCCCCACGATCATCTTCTGTTTCCTATAGTAAAGCTATAGTCTACAGAAGTGCACTGTAAGTGTTCCATTGGTTTCCGGGCCTTGGCCTTATAAACCTCCGGTCATCACTCTTTGGTGTTTCCGCTCCAGGAGCCGGTGCTTCTATTGCTTGACTAATCCCTCCGCTTTGTAGCTGCTTATATACCCAAATACGGCTTCTATAATTTTAGAGAAGATTCAAGAATTTTATATTCAATTCCATAATATTCGTAATTTGGCATTTGTCATTTGTTGTGTATACAGGGGCTGTTCAGTAGAAAGCAGACATGAAAATAGAAATACATGGGGTTATATGGCTATCTCCCTTATTTTAAGCCCTGGGGGGTTGGGACTTCGTATATGGGGGTCATCTGAAGATCTCCTATGCGGCGTTGCCAAGTTGTAAAAAATCTTCTTAACTAGGGAAAAGTAGATTTGGCAACGTCGCATTCATCTATTGTTACAACAATACACCACCTGAATTCTTACGGTTACATTGTTAATCTATAGAGAGGCATGACATCATGTATCTCTAAAACTTGAACTAATATTAAAAAGATAAATTTAGTTTCGGTTTTAGCATACCAAGAATGGTAAGATTAGTCGATTTAATTTTAGATACATTTTAGATGTTGTCCAGTGTAATTATATTACTTAAATCATTTACGGATCGTTTATCGTTCATTACATTGTCGATAAGCTAGATTTCTCGTGTCACAACTGGATTTTGCATCAACATAAGGAACTGCATTATAACGTAAGGATATAAATATATACAGCAGAAAAAATATACGTATGGTTTGCTTAACCGCTGCGTTAGAGTGAGAAGGCGTTAATTCTGAAAACTTTAGTCCTCTACATCCTTATAGGTAGGCTTATAACGCGACTAGACTGTAGTTTAGTTAAAACACCAATTTCATATACCACGTCATTTTTTATTGAAATTAACACAACTGTCTTAATTTTATTTTTCAATTTTGAACTTGTCACATATCTGTCAGTTACAGCGAGTGTACCGCGCAGTATTTCCAGGGTCGTAGACAAGTACCCATTTAAACCGAAATTATTATAAACTACATTAAAGTGAGAGATAAAAAATGCTTTGTATGCCATATTGTATATCAATATGTAATATTGGATCCCAAACATAAAATTTTAAGAAAATAATCTTAAAATTGTATTATTCGCCTCCGAGAACCTACCAAAAACAATTTTGGGTGAAATGGTCAAAATTTAAAATATTCAGTGTGTCATATTATATCAACCATATTTAATTTCAAGAAAACTGTAGGTTCGTAATCTACCAAAAAAACACCTAATACCAACTTTAAAAAAAAAATTGGCATGTGTAAAATTTTTAGCTCTCTATATTTCGTCCGCCATATTTAATTTAAAAAAATCAAATTTTTGATTTACACCTACAAAAACTACTCAGTACCAAATTTGTAAAAAAATTTAGTGCGCCAAATTGCATTTTTCAAAAATAATATCAAATTCGTAATTTACGCCCTTTAAATCCTGCGGGACCACCGTGCCGACACAGAGCCTAAATCTGATAACTCCCTTAAAAAGGGAGTAAAAATATCACTAGTACCATTTAATACATACACGTTTAAAGTCACCTTGCACGCATAGCATTTTTATCATTAAACACCCTAAAATAATATTTTAGTTAAATAAAAAAAAAATTACGCAAAAATATAAAATTACATAATGTATGGGAAAAAGTTATAATTATCCTAAAAAGTTGAAAATTTTGAGAGGCCATTTCTCATCTACCATTAATGGTACAAACTTGGACTGGGGATTATTTTATCGAGGGTGATGTCAGTTTTGTTTTGAAGGGGGCAATGTCTATACCTAAATTTACTTACAAAAAAGTTGTGGGATCGAATTTGAAAAAAAGAAGCAAAAATTTTGCTAACATCGAGAAAAGTAGCAGAGTTTAAAACTCTATATCTCGATTACTTTTCATCGTACAGACTTCTGCAAGAGCTCATTGTAACGGGTGTAACGTCAGCTTTTTTTTATGAATCAATGCCTATACCTAACTTCACTTGGAAAAAAGTTACAGAAAAAAAAATATAAAAATTATCAACTCCACGCATATCATCCCTTATTTAAAAGGGTAAAACTGCATTTCATTCACCTATTTTAATTTTAAAAATTATGAAATTAAACGGAATTATTTTAAAATAGTGTTTTTATGAAAAACAAAATGACTAAAGTTGACACGTTTTAGAAATTTCGAGAAAAAATAATAAAAGGGGATGAGTAATCGCAGATGTTTTCAATTAATTCAAAAATAAATGCGAAGCAAAATTGGAAAAGAATTAGGTACAGGATAGTAATTTATAAAATACAAACAAAGAATATTGAAAAATTGATCTCAATATTTTAATACAGGGTGAGTCAACGATTGGATGAAGTAGGTTTGTGCCTTTTCGGTGAAATTTACAAACTGTAAAAAAGTATGGAAAATAAGAAAAACTGAAATATCTCAAAAACTATTATAAATAGGTATAGGATATATTGAACAAAACTTTTAGGGTTTTTATTACTCTATTAAATAACATGAAAATATACAGGGTGTTACATTTAAAAAAAAAGATATTTATTCATTTAAACTTGTTCAAATTTGAGCCGATGTGTTCAACACCCTGTAGCTTTTATTGCAAATATTAGGTAAAAATTATGTTAACTTGTCCTTGGCCTTGCTAAATTCCAAATTTGAATATATTTGTCACAAAATTGAAAACGTTATTTAGGATTGAATTGATGCTTGAAAATGAGACTTTTTTTCTTTAAACTTAATTATCTCAGAAACTATAAAGTTTTGTTATAGTAAACCCTTAATAAAAAAGATTTAAAATTATAAGCTAAATCGAAAATACGATTCGTATATAGGGTGTTCTATTTAAAAAAATACAACTTTATGCTGTCCTAGTTTTTTGGCTCACCCTGTAGAGTCCTAAATATTTTTAAAATCTGCGTAAAAATAAACTGTATCAAACAATAAATATAGTTTCTTTGTAAATTTCATCGAGAAGGCACAAACCTACTTCATCCAATCGTTGACTCACCCTGTATAATAAGCTTTTAGATGAAAAGACCAGGCGCTCATTCAAAAAAAAATCGAAAAAAAAAACGTTGACAACTGCTACGGGAACCTAGTAAAATGTTTATCCTGCCCGCACTTAACTAATTTTTACCACATAAAAATGAATTATTTTTTCCAGTGTATACATTAACTGTTTTTAGATAATTATAATTTAAAAATAATAAAATTTTAATAAGTAAACAATCGTAATAGTTATGTGACGGTGGCGCTTCTAATTTAAATTCAGTCACATTAACATATTTTCAAACTTTAAACCTTTTTAAACCGGTAAGTCGCAATAAGTTATTACTTTTGGTAAATTATAATTTAATAAATTCTAAATTAAACGAGTCTCAAGGAGAGATGCTCTTTTGTCCGGTGACATACAGAAAGAACACCGGCAAAAATTTAAAAGTAAACAAAACTACATTTTGAAATAAAACCGATGCGGTGATTTCATTTATTAAAATAGAAATAAACGAATGATATCATCATTTGATATTAGGCAAATGAGTTGTTTCTAAAATTATTCCCGTGAAATTAAAACATTTTTCCATGGGAGCCTTTTAAATTTGCATTGTTTTTCGCTTCTTCGATTACCGGCAAAATAAAATTCGAGAGGTCATCGTGGGTCATGCACATTCCGAAATCTTTTTTACCATTCCGTAGGTAATTTTCATCGGAAGTGATTCGGAAACAATCTGGTGAACTTGAACTCTTTAAATTTCATTATTTTCGTAGTTTATTGCCCCACGTCCGAAGAGTGATTATACGCGGTGATGTAATGGTGCGTACGAAGTGTTACAGTTATTTTTAAATTACAAGTCGGCGTGGCATTGTAAGTAAATAGTATATATTTATATGTTTTGTTTGTTTAAGATTATATTGTTTTGACATTTGATGGACTTTGTTAATAATAAATATAAAAGGTGCGAGAGTGTGCAAAAAAAATTGTTGTAAAAATTTTATGTTTTAGGTAATTTTTAAGTTGCTTTATTTATCTCGATTTTAAAAAATACGTAACATTTTAGTTGATTACAAGATATTAACTTGAATAAATAATTCCATCATAGGTACAGTGACTTGTAAAAACTAGAGTCTAAACATAGAATTCCTAATTATTCGTGCAAACAATTATCACGCTTGAAAATTGATAACAAATACAAATTAATTGTTTTGCAAATATTTGTATACAATTGAGTTTATTACATTTGTGCTCTGAATCAAACTTGGATTTGAGAAAACTGTGTTTTTATAAAAATAGATAATTTTCATCAATCTTGATATAGGTATTGTGTCCGTGAAGCGTTATTTATTACTAGGTATTCTAATATAAAATTATGGGAATCTAAAAAACACTGAAATAAATAATACCTGGTTCTATAATAAAAAACTAATTCTTGTAACTTTTTTTATTCTTCGACGATAAACAAAACCGACTAAATGCGGATCGACCACGCATTACATTAAGGTTCTGTAGCAATTGTTTTTTTTTGTCCTATTCCTGTATTATCTTATTGTTTTATTGGAAATAATAATTTCTCACATTTTTGGTTACCGGAAAGCTTTTTGAGACATCGGAGATTATTTTTAAACTTTTTTTTTTGATCTCATAAATTAGTAGACATAACTTAATTGTACTAATTTTCGTTGAAAGTATTTACTGAGTACTATTGTGTAGTACCTCCCCCTCCCCACACACACATTGCAAGCTACTTTTTAGGTTGAATATTTTATGAATGATGTAATGAAATAAAAAATATCATTTGATATTATAAACCAAGATTAGAATCGGAGAACAACAATTTTTTCCCTTTTGTCGACATTTCGCTGTATTTTTAAGCATTTTTAAGGCTTGGGAAATCATTTTTCCTGAGTTAAAGTTAAAATCACATACAAAAACATAGATACAACACTTTTCCACAATAACTTTAAGCAGACAATAACACATAAATTTTTATATTTGATTTTAATTTTAATTTAAGAGAATTGTTTTCCCGAGCCTTGAAAATGCTTTAAAATGAAGTGAAACATAGGCAAAGGGAAAAAAATTGTTTTCTTTGATGATCCAAATTCAACTAATCTTGGACTATTACTGTGGTTCACAAGCTTCTTGTAGGAGCCTTATTTGATATAGTTAAAAGCTAGAGTACCACCCGGACAATGCCGAGGTGGTTTCTACAAAAAAGAGGAAAATGGGGATACTTCCCACAATTACATTGGTAGGAAGGACTCTTTAACTTAAGGGGACAGTTAAATACCTGGGAGTAATTCTGGATTCACGACTGAGCTGTAATGATAATATTGAGGCTCGAACCAAGAAAGCCATATGTGCTTTCTGGGCTGGTAAACGAGCTTTTGGGTGCACATGGGGGCTGATATCTAAAGTTCTGTTGTGGGATATAAACTATAGTGATCCACCCCAACAAAGCTCAAACACAGTCTTCAACTTGACAACGTTCAAAGAATGGCTTATATGGGAATATTGAGTGCGATGAGGACTGCCCTCACTAGGGCTTTTGAAGTCCTGGTAAACCTGCCTCCTATTCCTATTTTTTAGTGTTGGCAGCTACAGTAGTTTTTGGCATAATTTCTGAAAGACTGATGCCAGGCCTTTAAAAAAGGTGCTCTTTATTTACATCGCTAAACCCAACGGTTTAGACGTAAATCACCCTTAAAAATTAAGTGGTAAATTTACTTTTCTCATTTCATTACCACCAGCTACCAGGTAAATAGCTATCAAAGTATACTAGAGCTGTCAGTTTAACATCAAATAAATTCGCTTTTTAAACTATTATTGGGAATGAAGTGCGGCTCTGTCAGGCTAGTTCATGGAGGATACTAAGAGAAGAACAACTCTACCCGTTTCATTCAAAAAAGGTGCAGGCTCTTTATGACGATGATCGGCCGAGACGGTTGGAAATGTGCAATCAGATCCTAGCTAAGTATGAACACGATAATCGATTAATTGGCGTCATATTATTCACTGACGAAGCTGGTTTCACTCGTGATGGCATAACAAATCTACACAACATCCACACATATGCTTACGAGAACCCAAACAATGTGGTAGAAACGAAACATCAGCGTAGATTTTCACTAAATGTGTGGGCAGGGATAATAGGAGATTACCTTATTGGTCCTCATTTCTTTGATGGCCCATTAACTGGTGACGTATACTTAGATTTTATCCAAAATCGTCTCCCATTGTATCTGGAAGATGTGCCATTGGAAGTAAGGGCCAACATGTGGATCCTCCAAGACGGAGCTCCGCCCCACTTTAGTATACGTGTCCGACAGTATTTGAATGCAACGTATCCTGAGCGATGGATAGGACGAAGTGGACCATTGGCATGGGCAGCGAGGTCACCAGACCTTAATCCTATGGATTTTTTCTTTTGGGGTCATTTGAAACAATTGGTGTACGATATTCCAGTAATCAATGTCGAGGATCTTCGCTTCAGGATAATTGAAAAGTGCCAAATTATTAAAGAAACACCAGAAATTTTTCATCGAGTTAGGCGACATTTTTTGAAGAGTGTTAGGAAATGTATAGAAGAAAATGGGGGACATTTTGAGAATCTTTTTTAGTTTGTTTAGTACTGTTTCATTAATTTTTATCAATTAAATGTATATCGCAATAATCCATAATATGAATATTTACTGATTAGCCATTATTAGTTATTTTAAGATTATAAATTAAATAGTTTAAAAAGCGAATTTATTTGATGTTAAACTGACAGCTCTAGTATACTTTGATAGCTATTTACCTGGTAGCTGGTGGTAATGAAATGAGAAAAGTAAATTTACCACTTAATTTTTAAGGGTGATTTACGTCTAAACCGTTGGGTTTAGCGATGTAAATAAAAAGCACCTTTTTTAAAGGCCTGGCATCAGTCTTTCAGAAATTATGCCAAAAACTACTGTAGCTGTCAACACTAAAAAATTATGACAAAAAAACAATTTTCAATGTAGGTAAAGTGCCCTCTAGCGGCAAACAATCAATGTGAATTGTTACTAAAATGATGAAGCGCAGAAGACTTAGCCTATCTTTCAAATATTAGTCAAATCGGTTTTCCTGTAAGCGAGTAATTCAAAAAACAAAAAATAAAAACTTGAACTTGGACGGCTTGTAACTCGAAAACGAATGACATTTTGAAAAAAAATTATATGAAGCTTTACCCTTATTTTGTCAAGTAGAATCACCCCCTTAAGTTTCGTGATCGATTTTTGAATCACCCTGTATATATATATATATATATATATATATATATATATATATATATATATATATATATATATATATATATATATATAATCATTTTTCTTTTATTTTGTCTTTTCTTGGGTTTAGGTTCTATATTTAATAAGTACATAAAATTTATTGACGTTTCGCCCTTTATTCAAGGCATTTTCAAAATTTTTTTTGCCTCCTAAAAATTAAATTAACATCACATAAAAAACATATTTAACATTTTCGAAAACAAACAAGACACTTAAACAATAGTCAACACTTTAAAATTTCTTAAAAATACTTAATTTTACCGGTACGCACCTTGATATTTTGCTGTTTTGTTTCTGAATAAAATTTAAATTTTACATCGTTTACTGAGGATACATGGAATGCGAATGTGTTTTATTTTTTTAATATTTTTTATATTTTACAACGCATAAAAAAACAAATAAGGTATATGTTTGGTTTCATGTTTAAGAGGATATTCCATTTTTGATTCTTATTTAACTGGATCGAATACTTAATGTTTAAATTAGGTTTGCGTAAATGTGGCTCAAATTTCCCATATTTGTTCTGTCGTTAACAGTGTTTTTATCTTTTTTAATTTCAATCATTTCTTTTATCTGTAATTTTTGGTAATTCATATCTTTGTTTTTTATAATGGTACTGTTATAATCTAAAGTGTATTTTTCGTCCTGTGTGTGTGTTTGTTTAACGCTGTTGAGGCGTTTTTTGTATATTTATGGTCATTTAATCTGTTCTTCAGTAATTGGCTCGTCATGCCTATGTATTTTTTGGGACAATTTGTGCAAGGGATCGAATATATTATATTTGATTTATTCATTAGAGGAGTTTTACTTTTTAAATTTGTGAACAATGTATTTAATTTATTATGTGACCTGTGGCATACGATGATATCATGCTTTTTTAAAATGTATTTTATTTTTTCTGACAGCTCACTAGTGTACGGTAATGCCACATATTTTTGTTGTTTATGTTCTATGTTTTTTGTTTTTACGTTATTATAAAACTTATATGTTCGTTTATCAATTATTTTGGTGATAGTCTTTTCGTTGAAATTATTATTTATTAGTGTCTCTTTTACTTTTTGCAGTATTTTTGGTCGGAATTCTGGAGAAGTTAGGTAGATAGCACGATCAGTGTTTTTATAAAAATAGATAATTTTCATCAATCTTGATATAGGTATTGTGTCCGTGAAGCGGTATTTATTACTAGTTATTCTAATAAAAAATTAAGGGAATCTAAAAAAAACACTGAAATAAATAAATACCTGTTCCTATAGAAAAAAAAATTCTTGTACCTTTTTTTATTCTTCAACGATAAACAAAACCGACCAAATGCGGATCGACCACGCATTACATTAAGGTTCTGTAGCAGTTGTTTTTTTGTCCTATTCCTGTATTATCTTATCGTTTTATTGAAAATAATAATTTTGGAGATTATTTTTAAAGTTTTTTTGTCTCATAAATTAGTAGACATAACTTAATCGTATTAATTTCCGTTGAAAGCACCTTCCTAGGTTGATATTTTATGAATGATGTAATGAAATAAAAAATATCATTTGATATTATAAACCAAGATTAGAATCGGAGAAAAACAATTTTTCCTTTTGCCGGCGTTTCGCTTTATTTTAAAGCATTTTTAAGGCTTGGAAATTATTTTTCCTGAGTTAAAGTTAAAATAAAACACGATAACATAGATATAACAGTTTTTTATATATGTAATTCTCCTTTCAGACAGAGAATTACATATAAAACAAACTATTTAAATACGGCAGATGGATTTCTTTATTTTTTATTGAAATTTTGATTTTTTAAAAATATAAATACAAACACTTTTCCACGATAACATTAAGCAGCCGATAACACATATGAATTTTTGTATTTTATTTTAATTTTAATTTAAGAGAATTGTTTTCCCAGCCTTTGAAAATGCTTTAAAATGAAGCGAAACATCGGCAAAGGGAAAAAATTGTTTTCTCTGATTCATGATCCAGATCAGAACTAATCTTGGATGAATAATTATTACTGTGGGTGACATACTTCTTGTAAGAACCTTATTTGATATAGTTAGAAGCTTTAGTGAAAACTTCAAATTCAGTGATGCTAAATATTTTCTGCAAATTCGTTTCACGTCTATCTTTGAGTTAATTGAAAGCACATGTTTGGAAAATTCCATCGTAATAGATGTGAAAATGAAAACAAGACTGTGACATAAGGAAATGTGATTTTATAAAAGTTCCTGGTAGCTACGAAATTTGATCCAATAATAATCTGGGAATACATCCGTTCATTTGTTCGGTTTCTTGTGGTAACAGGCAGGAATTTCGCTAAAATCTCATTTGGCATCTTTAGTTCTTGCTGGTTGAAGATCAACTGAGGGAGTTTAGACCAGATTCTCACTATAGGGCTGCTCTCGATACGCTCTCGGTCTGGTAAAATATTCTTACAGGAGAAACAATGAACCTATTCACACTATCGGTTTCGCGGAGGTTTCGATATCGTAAACTCTTTTTCATTTAAAAAAAAAATATATCGAATCGAGATCGTATCAAGAGCGGCAATATAGTGAGAATCAAGCCTTAATATACAGCGTCGTTTGTACGAGGTCTTAGAATGTATCTATTGGTTGGCGTTGGCTTCGTCTCCTTTTCGAAAACCGACATTCTTTTGTTGGTTAAGCTTTTGTATATTTTATGCAAGTGCTGAATGTGATTTTGGACACTCGTTTATTTTCCGGATCGATCCTCTCATGTAGGTTTATTAGGGATGAACTGGTTGTTTTGTGTAGTTTGTAGGCTGTAAATATGTCTGTACTTTGCGTAGCTAAGTTGTTAGGAAAAAATAAATAACTTCGAACCATTAACAAAAAATCATTTTATTGAAGCCATCAAATTATGTTGAACGCAAACCTTTTTTCGCTCTCAAAATTCCCTCTGTCCACACATTTACGGTGTTGCCATGGATTCACTAATTTCTGCAATAACAGTAAACCTCGTTATGGAACTTCTAGAAGAAAATATATAAAAGATACGTCGATGACTGTATATTAGGCATACCTGAAGACATAATTCAGTACAGTAAATTTAATATTTATCGTAACAAAATACGATTTAAATTAGAAAAAAAAATAATAATGCCATTAATTTCCTAGACATTATTATTCATTAGGATCAAAATGGTACAAAAAAAAAGAAACTGGTACACAAAACCAGTATGGTCAGAGAGATACCTAAATTAAAATTCTGCAGCGCCTAAAATATAATAATAAAAAGAGCGTTGTTACAGCACTAACTGATAGAACTATTAAGTTTTCCCTTTTACAATTTACACCCCAAAATATAAGATAGTTTAAGACACTTTAGTAAAAAATAATTATCCAAAAAAAAAAAAATATTCAATTCATAATAAAAACCGAGTAGAAAAATTCTATAACAACAATAAACCAATAAAAAGCAACGTTTCATCGTCCCAAAAATATTTATCCTTGCCTTATATACCAGAAATTACTAAAACCATATTATATTCAGGTAATTGAAGAACCATCTAATAATTTCAAAAGCCTTTATACAAAACTTAAACCCGATGTCCCTAGAGACGAACAAACATCATTTACAAGATCAACTGTTTAGATTGTAACTATACATATGCAGGCCCGGATCCAAGAGCTTTGAGTTCAGGAAAATAGACCCAATTCTGCCTCATATACTAGGAATGTGTTTGCTGTTGGCATCCCCCCTTTTTTTTGCTCTTGCGATAGCCCCTCTCAAGAGCTTTGAGTTCAGAAAAATAGATCCTATTCTGCCTTTTATACTTGGAATGTGTATGCTTCTAGCATCCCCCCCCCCCGCCGACAACTTGTTTTTTCTTGCGATCGCCGCCCCCCCCCCCCCAAAAAAAAAAAAGTCCAGGAAAATAGACACGATTCTGCCTCTTATACTAGAAATATATATGCTGCTGGCATTTCCCCTCCGTCAACAACTTGTTTTTTCTTGCAATCGCCCCCCCCCCTCAAGAGCTTAGAATTCAGAAAAATAGACCCCATCCTGCTTCTTACACTAGAAATGGGAATGTTGGCATCTGGCTGGCATCTCTCCCCCTGTCGACAACTTGCGATACTGTACTTTTGTGATATCACCACCCCGCCCCTCAAAGAGAGAGGCTGGATCCGCCCCTGTACATATGTCCATCAAGCAAAACACTATTTAAAAAACAGAATACAAAAGTACAAATATAGTATTAGACGTCACAATAATGATAACAAAACTGACTTGGCTAAACATGCAATGATTCTAACAACGTTGACATTTTAGACACAGAAAATAATTACAATATTTTTTTTAAAGGATTAAGAAAATAATCCACGTTAACAGAACACCATATACCACAAAATTCAGGACGAACACAAATAACTTGAGTAATGTGTATAACAATTTAATAGGGTAATAAAATTGCAGATGTTCCAGAAACTATGTCTTTACTAGTATACTTTCGAACACCCAACATAAATAATACACCAGTGTGTCTTTAAAATAAAATATTTAAATGTAATTTAAGTATGTCCACTAATTAACTTTAGGGAAGAAAATAATTCTCTGAAGATGATTTAAATAATAAAACAAATCGAAACGTAAGAACCAAAACATGTATTAATTTCATATGAAGTAATATTAAAACCGAAACCCAAAAAAGAAAAACGTAATGCGTAACTACACGGTTAACAAAAAGAAACGAATTTATCCATTTTGTTTGAGAGCTTTTTTATGTATTGAAGTTTTTTTCCTTGGTTGTCATTTAGGCGAAGGGATCTTGAGATCAGGGTAATGGCAACACCCTGGAAGGGTAATGGCAACACCCTGTATCTGTGAAAAGTGGTGATGGAAATCATTATTAAGGTATCAGTCTGTGTGGGCAGGTATGTTGTAGTGTCCTTCTATTGTCTTTGTTACTAGGACATTCAAGAACGGGAGCTGATTGTTTGTTTGAAGATCCAGAGTGCATTGTATCTCCGAATATATAGAGTTAAGGAAATCCAGGAACCAATCGAATTTGGGGTTTAAAGTGAGCTTTTTGAAGAGCTTTGGTGTTGAAATAGTTCATGAAAATATTTCTGTCTGTATATCTGCTTATGGAATCAGAAATAGACACATTGAGGTAATGTCTGCTGACATCCATAATGTGAGCTGTGAAGTCTTCTTTCTGGGCGATCAGGTCCAATGCTTCAATTTTCGATATGCTTGGGCACATGGATTTTATGTTAAAGCTTGCTATGATGTCATCTTTTTCAAATTTTACGGAGTGTAGAATAGTTATAAATTGACTTTTTCACCTAAGATACGACCTCCTCAACACGTCGTTGGATGAGGGTACCTAGACATTTTTCTAGTTTTTGTTGTTTCTATACTAACACGGCACCTGAGCCCAAACTGATAACACGAACTGTTCTCGAAAAGGGGAAGAAGCCAACATCAACGCCAACAAATAGATAGGCACTATGACTGCGTATCTGAACCTTAAAAATGAACTTTTTGTAAAATGTTTTCTCAAATTACTAATTCAACTAGTTCATCTTCATGACCTTCAATATTAACAGACGTTCCAAATCCTTTTATACTTTACAATTAATCTCCATTTCCTTTCCTTTTTTAGCACATCACGATCAAAAAGCTCTCCACGACAAATTGGAAACTACTCGTCGCGAATTGGAAGACGAACGAGAAAATCTCGAAAGATTAAAACGAGACGCAAACAGCCGCTTCGATCAGGATCGTGTCCACATCAACCAACTTAAGGATGGATTAAACAAACTTAAAGTTAGTATTTTAAATAAGTATCCTGGTAGCACCCTAAGTGAAATTCTACCGCGAGTTCAGGCAGATAATTAATTGGTTATTTGAATCTGATGTGACAGAAGTGGGCGATGGCAAGCCCTGCTTCTGATTGTGCAATTCTGATGCTATTCTGCAACACTCGACAGAGCATGACAAAAATCTTTCGCAATTCTGCTGCACTTTTATTGCAACTTAGATTGCATCTCAGAATATCTGTAATTCTGACATAAGTCTCCCTTGCACTGCTCTTGCGCGGCAGACTGTGCTACCAGGGCACCTCTTATGCACAACTAGCAATCTGAACTTGCTTCACTAAAAGCATCACTGCACTTTCCTTCATAGCAGAATAATGTGTAGCTTAAAATTTTTTTTGTAGGCTAAACTAGAAGAAGCCAAGACAAGAAACGAAGAAGAAAAAATAACTCTGCAGCAAAAAATTGAAGAAACACGCATCGAAAGGGACAACGCGCAAAATGAGGTGGAGAATCTAAAGGTGCAGTTACATTTGTGTGAAGATAAAGGTGAAAGTATAAGTAACTTGTTGCACGAAACTACAAGAAAGCTTAAGGAAGGTAAGTTTTAATAAACATCATTTATATTGTTGATTTAGAGCTGCATTAACAGACGAACATATTTGTTCTATGATCTTTTTGGTTATTAAAAAATCCATAAAATATCTTGGTGTGAATTAAGTTTTAAACGATTATGAAATAATATAAATAAAGACTGAATAACTGAAAAGCCGGAATATTAAATAATATACTATTTTATTTTTCATTTTTAGCTGAAAATAATTCGGAATGTTTGAGAAAAGAATTAACTGATATTCGGAGATTATACGCAGATAGCAATTTTGAAAAGGAGAAGTACCACAATACAAATAAGGAACTAAGAGATCATGTCAAGAGGATCGAAAGTGAAAAACGAGAGCAGGGAAGGCAGATAGAGGATGCTTATCAGAAAATTACAAGTAAGTGAATATAATTTTTATTGAAATTAAAAATAAAATAGTGATATCAAAAAAAATGTAGTCCAAACGACATTTTGAAAATAATAATTGAAATTAGGTATAGTCAAAATACCGAATATACTTAGAAAATACAAATTTTATTAGTGACTAACCTGAGTGATTCTGGTTTATGTAACTTTTAACAGTTGTTATCACTTTGGTATAAATTTCAAGACCGTACTTTATATTTCTTTAATAATCTGAATAAAATAAGTCCACATAAGATGCATAAAAAATTAAAATATAGAAAAAGCATGTATTTATTTATACTCAAAATTATTAACGCGTTCAAAACATTTCAATTAAATAGTAATCTCGGCGAATTTGGGCTAGTATGGTAAACAATAACCATTTGGTGATCTAGGGAAATTTGGAACTCCCTATATTGTATATTCAATGTCATTATTGTCACGTTATTTGTCAGTCATATATATAAATATATATATATATATATATATATATATATATATATATATATATATATATATATATATATATATAGAGCAAAACATTTTAGAAAATTCTACAATTTTTTCACATAATCCAAGCATGTAGGTACATACCCTATTAGACTTGGGCACTTTGAGATGAGAATGAGATCAGTATTTATTATTTAGGTTAAATGAATTACTCTCAGGATGTACGTCGAAAAATTGATTAAAGAAAAAGATATTTGCGTATATTTCAGTTATAATCGGCCCACCCCTTCAGGTCTTATGTTCAAAGTTGAAACCTCCTCAAAGGGTCACTTTGCCAGTTAGAAAGCAGCCTTCAACATCAATACAGGAATTAAAACCTTGTAATTATGAAGACAAACGTTACTTAAAGACCCTTAGTTCTTAAAAAATTTAATATAATAAAATGAGGTTATGCCAAAGCCAGATCAGGACATAAAATAGATAGCCTGCGCGTCGTTTCTGCCAGTCGTTCTCACAGCGCGGAAGAGAAAGAAGATTGAGCGCCGTTTTCTTCTTTTCTAAAGGGGAAAGCTCAGAACCACGTGACACCCAAGCGTGGTGGTGCTTCTAGTATTTACCTGCACTTTTGAATCTTTACACCTGATCAGAAGTTTTTAAGTTAGTTCACTGGTTAACCGAGTTTCTATATATTTTCTTGAAATTTCGCAAATACATTGTTAATATAGTTTTCCGTTAAGGCTGCAAAATCTTAACATCCTGCTGATCTTATAATTAAGATAATCAATATTAACATGGGCAATACAGGAAGAGTCATAGTAAGCGTGACATAATCATACATAACTTTAAAACGTCTCTATATATTTTTCTACAAAAAAAATATGTTGTATAACATTACAAGGCATAGTATACTACAAGGTGGGGACGCTCATTCATGTCGTTAATTCAGTTGTAATATAAACTTCGTTATCTAATAATATTTCAAGCGATCATCTAATGGAACTCATGTCCTTCTATCGGTGTTAATGATTTTTTCCTTTCGACATTTGATATCAGTCACATTTAGATGACTTAAGAAGCAACTTGTGCTTTTGTTTGTAGTTGTTAATTTAGGGTCAGTTTTAATATGGAATGCAGAAACGAACATTTTCGGCATATTTTACTGTTTTATTTCCGTCAAGGAAAGAAAGCTGCTGAAGCTCACAAAGAAACATGTGTAGTTTATGGTGTTGATTGCATAACAGAACGCATGTGTCAGAATTGGTTTAACAAATTCCGTTCTGGAGATTCTTCATTTAAGGATGACCGGCGTTCTAGTCGACTTACTGAAATTACTGATGACCAAATCAAAGCCATAATTGAAGAGAATCCTGATATAGCTTTTTAAGAGATTGCAGAGAAGTTAAATGTATCGCATATAACGAATGAAAATCACTTTGCCATATGCATTTCATACACAATGACACTGATCCTTTTTTGAAAAGAATTATCACTGGTGACGAAAAATGGGTCATTTACAGTAACATCATTCGAAAATGGTCATGATCCAAGCGTGATAAATCAGGACAAACCACACCTAAAGCTAAATTGCATTTAAAAAAGGTCGCGCTGTCAATTTGGAAAGACTACAAGTGTTGTGTATTTTAAGTTGCTTCCAAAAGGCCGGACGATCGATTCAAATGTGTACTGTCACCAACTAATAAAACTTAACGAATAAATCAAAGAAAAATCGTAAAGGAACTGTGTTCCCTCATGATAATGTAAAGTTTCACTCATTTTTAGTAACTCGTGAGAAATTACTGTACACTGGTTGGGAAATGAATGCGGCATTCCCCAAACAGCCCTGACCTAGCACCATCTGTTTCGAAGTTTGTAAAATTCTTTGAATGGTAAAACTACAACAAATGATGATGACCTTAAATCGCACTTGGTTCATTTTTTTGCTGATAAGGACCAAGATTTCTATGAAAAATGCAGCTGCAAGAAAGATGGCAAAAAGTCAAGTTTATTTTTTATATAAAAAGAATTAGTTTTATTTCACACTACAAAACCTAAAGTACTTTCTTGCCGACCCGAGACAATGTAGAACCGGCAACGCTATTACGCGAAGTAGGCCCGCGCAAGTCTTTTTTTTTCTATTGATGGTGACCCTGTCATCAGTTAAAGCTGTCATTAATAATGTATTACCAGTGTTTACATAGTACATATAGGTTTGCGGAACTACGACATACGGTATTAAATAAAGATAAAATAAACTTGGTAGATGATTTATTACCTATCGGGTCAACGTGGTATAAGCAGTGTTGCCGAATCATCACACCATTAATCATACGCGGTTCGCTCGTATGAGAGTATACAGCAATGTCAAGTAGGGGATGTGTCTTAGGAAAGAGTATCGCGTATGATGAACTACCTTAAGGTACTCGAACGTTTAAAAATCCGTGAACAGATTTCTTTAGTCTAGTGTCAATTTTGCCACTAAAGTGCTGATTGTACATTGCGGCGTTGCCGCCATGGAATTTGTTGATTTTAACCGATTGTGAATTAAAAACTCAAGATTTGAGGATAAAATCAACAATAACGAATAAAACGATTGGTTACTAAAAAAAATTATATTAAGAAAAATACATATTTCACTTAATCACGTAAGAAAAAGCTATAAAACGCTAATCACACCCACACTATGCAGAAATCATAAAAAGGCTAATTTAAAACAATGAAATCCATAAAAAATTCTTATCAGAGGCTCTAATATTCCTTTAGGTTTATAAAACTAATATACATACAAGTTTAATCACATTTGATGCGAACATTAGGTACCTGATATTTATATTATACAGTCAAGTCGCGTTATAAGACCGCCACGTTCGATTTATACTAAGGACTTTTCCCCAAACACAGGCACTGACAAAAATAAGTTACATTCCCTCTTTATGCTTCCGAAATGAAAATACGAATTTTATGGAGCTGGTTTATAACACGAAGTTACAAATTTGAACCGGAGGGAAAATAGGTGGATTTATAATGCGAGTTGACTGATACATACACATAAAAATCAACAATAAAAGTCCGCTAAAAGTACAGAGCGGATTGAAAACATAAACTACAATAATATATCACAATAATACAAGGAGCACCTAAAACTTTTCAAAACGATTAAAATGTAACGTATGTTATTATAGAAGGTGGCTCCACAAAAATATTACATTAAAATCTAACAATAAATGCAACGTTTGGTAAGATATTTTTAAAGTTACATTTTACAGATATATTTTTAATCAAAATTAAGGGATCATATCTAACTGTTACTTTCAAAAAATCGATTTTTTTTTACAGTTGCTTGAATTATTGAGTCAGTTAAGAAGTTATTTGCGGTTGTTACACATAGAGAGCGTTGTAATTGTTTTGAGGAACTTCTGTCAGTGTTATGGTTTTTCCCTTTTGACATTTGATATCAGTTAAGTTTAGGGTCAATTTTGACATAGAGTGCAGAAATTGCTATTTTCGGTATATTTTACTTTTTTATTTCGGTAAAGGAAAGAAAGCTGCTGAGGCTTACAAAGAGATATTTAAAGTTTATAGTGTTGATTGCATAACAGGACGTACGTGTCAGAATTGGTTTAAAAAATACCGTTGTGGAGATTTTTCATTTTAAATTGCCCAACGTTCTGGTCGACCTACTAAAATTGATGATGACCAAATCAAAGCCATAGTTGAAGAAAATCGTCATATAAATGTTCGAAATTGCAGAGACGTTACATGTATCGTACACAAGAATTGAAACTCACATAAAATGTCTTGGATTCCCTAAGAAGCTCGATATTTGGGCTCCGTATGAATTTAAAAAGATTTACTTAACACAACGAATCAACATTGACTCTTTTTTGAAAAGAATCATCACTGGTAATGAAAAATAGGTCATCCAGAGCAACATCATTCAAAAATGATCATACTTTAAACATGATAAACAATCATTAACCACATCTAAAGATGAATTGCATCCAAATAAGGTCATATTGTCGATTTAGTGGGACTATAAAGGTGTTGTGTATTTTGAGCTGCTTCTAAGGGGCCGAACGATCAATTCAGATGTTTACTGTCAACAACTAATAAAACTGGAAGAAGCAATTAAAGAAAACGGGCCAGAAATTGCAAGTCGCAAAGGAATTGTGTTCTATGATAATAATAAAAGTCTTACTCAACTTTAAACTCGTGGGAAATTATTAGAACTTGGTTGGGAAGCGATGTTGCATCTCCCATACAGCCCCGACTTGGCACCATCTGATTACGACTTCGAAGTTTGCAAAACTCTTCGATTGATAAAACTTTCACAAAGATGATGATCTTAAATCGCACTTGGCTGAGTTTTTTGCTGATAAGGATCAAAATGTCTATGAGCGAGGGATTATGAAGCTACAAGAAAGATGGCAAAAGTTCATTGAACAAAATGGAAAATATATAATTGATTAGAGTTTATCTTTTGTATAAAAAAGTTTTATTTCGCACTACAAAACCGAAATTACTTTCTTGCCGACCTGATACAATATCTCGACAATATATTCTGAAAATTTGGAGTGTATCTTCTGGCAGTAGCCTGTAAAACAAAAAACATCCCTTATAGCTTTAATTGCATATCGTAGTTCTCAACCGGTGACCGCGATTTCTCAAAAAGTATTTAATCGATTTCATTTTAATTTTATAAACGTGTGCTATTGTTGATCAATTTTTTAAAAATTGTTCCCACAGCGTTTTTAATTAATAAATAATGAGTTATCTTTTCATCAAAAAACATCAAAAAAACTATCGAAAAACTGAACGTTCAACGACAAGAAAACTTAATATTTTGAAGAAATATTCTTCGTTTTTTTTTAAATTTCGTATGAACTTGTAATCGTGATTACCGCAAAGTACGATTGCAAAAACCTCTGGACAGTTTTCAATGAACAAATTTCAATGCATTAATAAAAGCATATTCAATAAAATACAACAAAAATATCTAGTATTTAATAATTGCGATTTATTTAATTCCATACTACATTTTAATTGTTTTTTGCACGATTGTTTTTAAAATGTTATGTTTACATTACATACCAGTGCCGAGATATGTAACTTTTTTAAAAAGCAAAACATTTAAATAGCATATAAACCAACACAAATTTATCAAGAACAAGAGAGAGATATAGAACAACAAATAATTTGGAGGATATAAATTAAGGTAGTTCATTGGATGTAATAGTATCACGTGCGATGCACTGCTCTTTCTTGATTTAATACCGTATGTGGTAGACCACCATAGCGTACATACTCGTATGTAATTTGCAAAATCTGGTAAGACATTTTTAATGATCGTAGATACTTAATCCCAACTGATAACCACCACCACCACACACCAGTAAAAATGTAATTTGCAAACGTCTACTTTGCGTTATAGTGTTACCGCTTTTTCATTCTAGTATGAGTTCCCCACAATGACTGCTCGAAATATTATTACATAACGAAGTTTATGTGACAACTGTGAATTAACCACATGGCTAGGCACGCCCATCTTGTAGTATATTATGTCTTATAATGTAAAATATCATAAATTCATTTTTTAGACAAATATATAAAGAATTTTTAATTATGTACGATTATGTCATATTAACTATGGCTCTTCCCATATAGCACATGTTAAATGTTGTATTTTATATATTGATTATCTCGACTATGAGATGGGCAAGGTGTTTGAAATTTCGCTGTCTTACGGAAAATTATTTAAACAATGAATACCAAAACTTTCAAGAAAATATATAGAAATTAGTTTGATCGATAAACTAGCTGAAACTTCTAGAAAAGAATTAAAAAACCTTATTTTAATTTAATTAAAGAAATAACAAGCTCCAACTGATCAATTCATGTATTACCATATAACCAACATTTCGATGAAAATAAAAGTTTAAAACTGAACTTAGTTGAATCTTCAAAAAAAAATGTATATAATATTATTGATTAAAATGATTCTGTAATTCCCCATCAACATTATAACGTTAACACTAAAATCATCAAGATTATTAGGGAAGTGATAGTATATTCGCTGTGTAAAATTATAAATCAATGTATAGACGAACACATTTTTCCAGAATGTCTCGAGCTGTCATAAGTAGTGTCTATTTTTAAAAAGGGTGACCGTGAGAGTGTATAATTATAGACAGGTATCAGTAGTCCCTATACTTAGGAAAATCTTTGAGTCGTGCTTGACCCATTGTCTAGAATCTAATAAACTGTTTAACTATTGTCAATTTAGCTTCCAAACTGACGTTTCTACATCAACATCCATTAATGCCCTAACGAGTTTTATGCAGGACTATTTTGAGGATAGGAAGTGAGGCCAGGTACTGTACAAGGTACTGTACTGATCCCAAGTTTATTTTTGTTATATAACAACAACATATCCCATATCTCCCGAATGGTAAGGTGGTGCTATTTGCAGATGATACTACTGTATTTGAGAGGGTTTTTGCAATATAAAGATGTGTGAGAGCTTGGGTCTTAGAGATTGTTGCAGAACATCATTTATTTCTTTAAAAATACTAACTGTGCCATACATGGATATATGTGGTGTAGTCTGTTATAAATAAGAAGGAACTCTGAAAAGTACCTCGAACTGCAAGGGCCAGAGATGGACAGAATAATTTTGGTATAAAATTCTTTAATATCCTCCTTGATCGGATAAGGTCCCTTCCATTTTCATAGCTTAAACATGCTCTCTCTGAGTCCTTACGATTAATGGCTTTTTACAGTTTCGATGAATATTTGTATAGCAAATTTAAGGACACCCAAAGCCATGTGTTTTATTTTATTATAGCGACTATTTTAAGTTTATACTTTTGCAATTATTAAGGTTATTTTTTATTTAGACATTGCCATGAATAAAGATCGATTGATCGTATTAAATTCTATAACCCTTAGAGGAGTAAATCCTGTTCATTCTCCGAAGAAGCCAGTCAATTAAAAAAACTGACCAAATGAAATTAACTAAAAACTAGATATGATTCCTTAAAACAATTTTAATATTTTATTTGCTTTGGTAAGATTTAGGTAATACCAGTAAGTTACAAACTAACGTTAATAATAATCATTTTATCTTGAATCATGATTTAAAATTAATTATTCTACATTCACATTTCTCTCAAACGTGTGATAATAATATGTTTATCACACTAACTTATCAAAACAATCTTACAAGACATCAATGGTCCCGCATGTATTTAAAAGCAAAAAAATTAACAATCAAATACTAATAAAAATATAGTATAAAAAAGCATTAATAACACCATATTGTGTATGCAAAGAACAGCCAAAATTTCAGAAATAAATGGATTAATATATTAAAATAAGGCAGTTTTAGTTTAATTTTGAGGTTCATTTAGTACAAAAAGATATTTCGAGTATATTCTATACAGTTTTTGAACCAGTATCAAAGAAGTAATAGATATCTGTTGGACTTCCATTGTCTTTATTTTTTGTTGAATATCACGACGTTTCGGCAAGTAGTTATCTCTAGCCGTTTTCAAGTGAAACAGTTTCACTTGAAAACGGCTAGAGATAACTACTAGCTGAAACGTTCAAATATTCAACAAAAAAATAAAGACAATGGAAGTCCAACAGATATCTACTACTTCGCAAGAAACATTGTTGTCTATGACCTTCAAACAAACATCAAAGAAGTAGTTGGATCTAGTTAACTACTTCCTGGCTATATCAAAAAAATATCTAATATTTAAATAATTGCTTTTGGTCTTGTAAAATTACTTTTGATGTTATGCTGTTTCGTTCTATTATTTATACACAATTAAAATTTACTGATACTCTTTGTCCCAATCCTCTTCTGCCAAATTCATTTGTCTGGTATGTTCTAAATGAATTGGAACCTGTTTGGAAATTATTGTTTTATTTATATTGTACTCTTGGTCCAGCAAAGAGTATACGGATTCCTTATACGGACAGTTGAGCATGTGAGTAGTTAGGGTTGCTGTATTCGGATAGCGGTGCAATGCGTTGTACGGACATGTGAGCCAATTTGGGTAGTTCCTCATGCATCTGACGATGTGGCGTTGCAGACTATCTTGGGTCATAATATGTAGAGGATTGAACGGGCACTTCACCAACTCAGATGCCATATTTTCCTGGAATAAAACGAACACTATTCAGAAACGGCATCTAAATCTTAAAAATAAAAATTTCTAATAGCACTGTTTTGCATCGAGATCCTACGAAACTACGAAAAGTTGCAGAGAGGAACAAAATGTTTTAAAATGCAGAACAGTGTAGTCTATTATAAGATCTATTTTAAATGATTAAAAGTTCATAAAATAAAGTATCATGGCTTCAAGGTCATGAATAAATTTTCGAGATGGCACTAGTTTGTTCTTGGATACCATTTATATTTTAAATCAATACATATAGATGTGTGTGACTGGTTTGAACACTAAAAAACCATTATGCTTCAAATTATTTCTTCGGTAGCGATGGAAAATTGGGTTTAACCATAATGTAGTTTTCGTAAGAAACGATAAGACTAATAAAGAAAGAAAACTTTCACGGCTTTGGTGAAATTGAAAATCATGGTTCTTGGGTTTAGACCGTGTAAAATTGGAATTATTATCCGACGTTTCGCCTACGATTGCACGAAGCATATTCAAGGATCTTTACTCCACGAGATTAGAACACTGGATGACTATCGAGGAGCAACAGCCCGGTATTTATACCCGACTGGTGCTCAACGAACCGTGATCCAGCGGTACAATCGATTTCCACCCGAGATGTAGACTGTAACCTGCATCTCTATTACCATTTTTTCGATATTTACAAACTTCGATTGATATTCTAATTTTACGTTCAAAGAAGCCAGACACCGATACTAACATCTTAGTGTTTTTTTTTTTTACATTAAAAGTGTGACCTGAGCAATGCTGGTTTTCAGCTACTGCAGATTGTACAATTTGTTTCTTTTTTATATATCTTTCATGTTACTTAAGCCTAATGCATATAGACCGTCCTGTGCCACCTACATACACTTTACCACAAGAGCAAGGTATCTTGTAAACCCCTTCTATTTGAAATGGAGTTGCTTCCTTTGCAGACTTCAAACGTAGTCCAACTTTCTTACATGTATTGAAAAATGTCCGAATATTTGATTTTCGGAGCAATCTGGCAATCTTGTCGGTGATTCCGTGTACGTAAGGTAAGACAACACTATCGATAGGAGGTACATTTAGGACATTTTGATGAGTGGGTGGATGTTTATATTTATTAATAGAACGTCTTATATCTTCAACGTAATATCCGTTGCCTTTCAGAGCATTACTAAGTTTTCTCTTTCTGATTTCAGTGATTGTTCGTCACATATTGAAAGTGCTCTATGTACCAAAGAGTTCATGACGGACTCATTTCTTTGTTGTAACAGTTGTTGGGATATCAGTTTCCTTAATGAAGTGCTCTATTTGGTACCGTGACAGAAAAATACGATTACTTAGAAACTATTAAGTTGCAAAAACCTTCTGCGACATGTTAGGAGTCTGCCATATCCCTGCCCGCTAGTAATAATTCAATGAGATGACGACTTGCGAAGATGAATGTGTTATTATGTTAAAGGCTATAATAAAAAACGAATTTAATTGTTTTATTGATGGTTTTTCTTATCAGTCCAAGTCATAAATAAAAATTAATAACACCTCGCCTAAATTAACTGCCTATTAACCACAACCATATTCAGCCACAAAATTGTCATTCTAGCTGAAATACACTATATCATACCGTTCAATATCGAAACGAATGGTTGAATGAATGAAAAAGGGGTGGTGATACTAGATCATCGATGCCTAGGCCTCTATTGGACCCTTTACATCCCACCATATCTGCAGGTCATTCGAATCCAAGCAGCCTCGTGAGTTGAACTTGCCTAACTGCTTCCGGTAACAAAATTGTATCTCCGAAATATCTTTGTCTCAGTCCGTTAAATGCTGGTTACTCCCTAAGGACATGGTCAACAGTTTCATCCTCCTCCAAACACTATGAGCACGTCGGGTCTTCTTCGACACCGATTCTATGAAGATGGCTCCTGAGCTGACAATGTCCTGTCAACAATCCTACCACAATTCGCAGCTCTTTCCTTCCCAAAGAGAGAAGCTCCTTAGTACGCCGTGCGCTAGGCCCAGTTTATATGTTCCTTAGCACACCTTATTCCAGGAGAGCTCCCCTCCACGATTCAATAGATTTGCTTTCCAGCAATGATTTTAATTCCCTTTTGCTAATAGCAATTGGGGCGGGTAGAATTGGTTGGGGTCCATACGATTTAGTTGCCAAACCCAACTTTGCCAAACGGTCTGCTTCCTCATTTCCACACGTTCCTTGTCATACCATTCAGTACATCCTTGCACTCAGACACCAGTCGCGAAGTTTCTATACTGGACTTCAGTGCCACTATCGTAGCCTTACTATCTGAGCATATATTTATTACCCTATTCCTGTCTATATTCCTCTCACAGAGATGGGCATACTGCAGAATAGCTTAAATTAGCGCTGTGAAGATTGTCGCACATTGTCCGACAGGGTACTACTCTTTGACTCCTGTGCTCCTACCGAATACTCCGGTTCCAGCTCTTTCATCTTGTCGAGATCTATCAATATACCACCAGGATCACTCAATATTCCCATAACTTTGCCAAGTTAAAGGCTGTGTTTGCGCTTTGTTGTACTACGCCACTATACAATAGCGGCGTACATTATCATGGGGCGGATCATCATAGTTTGTATCCAAAATAGCACTTTAGGTGTCAGTCCCCATGTGCACCCAAAGGCCCGATTACAAGCCCAGAAAGCACATACGGCTTTATTGGTTCGAGCCTCAATATGATCATTCGAGCTCAATCATGAGTCCAGAATTACTCCCAGGGATTTAACTGTCCCTTTAAATTGAAGAGTCCTGTATCTTCGCAACAAGAATGACAAAGCCCGTGTTAGGAGGTTTAGCGTTGAACGCCAGTTTGACGGTCTTTGGTATCAAAGCCACGACTCTCGAGATAGTCTGTCTGCTATTACTGGTTGTCAAGAATCTTAAGCCGGAAAAGAATTGGTCATTTTTACATTGTAGAGCGCGACGCGATAATATAAAGTACTAGTTGTAATATGTCCCCCCTAACATGTATCGTACCGTGGTACGTTTGAAACTGTTCCAATTTAATTAATACAATTTTTCTCAAATTAATAACGTTACCCAAATAACATGCCGTCACTATTTAGAAAATTAAATCTGAAACAAATTTAATATACTGTCACCCTTTAAGCGGCATGACACAGATACTAGTATGAGAGAAATATTACACTAGTGGCTAATAATGACTTACTGAACCTTGTTCAGATAAAAATGCAATAAAAATCATTTCTTAACAAAAAAGATATAATATGGCGAATTTAGCACACTGTGAATTACATAACATTAGTTATTGGACAACTTTACGAAATAGGAATACTCGTCTATATCGAGAACGTTTTATGACATAGATTTTAAAATTTACAAAACAGTTTCTGTTCTTTGTATCACTTTATTAAATCCTCATTACGTACAAATTATTTAAACATATATACTAGGGTGGACTGATAAGTCACGGGTTTGATGATGAAAACGTTTTTTTTTGTTTTGTTTTATTTTTCAACATAATCTCCAGAAAGGCTAATACATACCACGTTAGCTTACGCTAGAGCACATTCGGCAGTCGTTGCAATGGCTAAAATTAACGAATTCAAGTTCGAATTTTTTGCTCATCCGCCTTATTCGTGAGATTTAGAGCCCAGCGACTATCACCAGTTTCCTAACCTCAAAAAATAGGTTGCTAGACAAGGATTCCAGTGCAATGAGGCAGTTATTAGTGCTATAAATAGCTATTTTAAGGAGCTCGACGTTTGGCATTATAACATGATATACCATAATTAAATTAGAACACCGATAGGAAAAATTATTAGCCTAATAAAGAACGAAAGTTTTTGCGGCTTCGGTCAAGTTTAAAATCCTGGCTCTTGGGTCTATACCATGTCAAATTGGCCGACGATTGCACGAGGCGTCTTCAGGGATCTTTACTCCGCGAGATTAGAACACTGAATGACTATCGAGGAGCAACAGCCAGGTATTTATACTAGCTACTGCAGATTGTACAATTTATTCCTTTTTTTATATACATCTTTCATGTTCCTTAAGCCTAGTGGATATAGACCGTTCTGTTTCACCTATATACACTTTACCACAAGAGCAAGGTATGTTGTAAACGTTGCGTCCTTTGGAGACTTCCAACATTGTTCAACTTTCTTACATGTGTTGAAAATTGTCCGAATGTTTGATTTTCGGAGCAACCTGGCAATCCTGTCGGTGGTTCCGTGTATGTAAGGTAAGACAACATTGTCCATAGGTGGTACATTTATGGCATTTTGTTGAGAAGTTGGGTTTTTATATTTATTAATAGAACGTCTTATCTCTTTAGCGTAATATCCGGTGCCTCTCAGAGCATTAGTCACTTTTTCTGTTTCTGATTTCAGTGATTGTTCGTCACGTATTGAAAATGCTCTATGTACCAAAGAATTTATGACGGATTGTTTTTGAGAAGGACGACGTTGCATTGAGATATCGATTTGTATGTGTTGGTTTTCTATACACAGAATGTCCTAATTTGCTATTCTCTTTCCTTTGTACTAGTACATCAAGAAAGGGAAGGGTACCATTTGATTCAGTTTCCATAGTGAATTTTATGCTAGGGTGTCTGATGTCCGATTTCCACTTATTTTACTTTTCAAGGAACTTTCTACGAGCAGACTTCGGGCGCAGTCATGGGATCTTCGTTATCATTTGTGGTAGCTAACATCTTCATGGAAGCTTTCGAAGAAAACGCCTTGTCTTCTGCTCCTTTAAAACCTAAATTTTGGTGCAGATATGTAAATGATTCGTTCGTAGATTGGCCGCATGGCGCAGATAACCTCCATAATTTCCTGGAAATATCTAAATCAACAACTAACCTAAATTGAAAAAAGTAACTTTGTCCTTTTTATAAGCTAACATCGGAGATTTACTAGAATATCATACAGGTATATTTCGGAGATTTGCCTAGATGTTTTACATAAAAGGGCTTTGTGATTACTCAATATTGAAATAAATCTTTCTTTAACCTGTTCACATACAGCAGAGGCAAAAGCGAATATTGTCGTTCCGTTAGGCAACCTTTAAAACAGGTTTTTATGCAAGTGGGCAACTTTCTAAAATAATCTGTGTGTATTTTCATAAAAAAAGTCCATCGCGTGTTTTTTTGAGCTTCAAATTCGGTAGAACCCAATCGTATTTCGGTAGATCGGGTAATTGAAGTGAAAATCCATAGACTTGGTAACACTGTTCCGTTCTCGTATTGTGTTAATAATATGAAAGCAACTTGAAACCAAACAAATAATCAGAGAAATGGAAGAAAATCGGAAGAACAACAAAGCAAGACAATTATTTAGAGAAGTCTCTAGTATAAAAGCAGGGTACCAAGCAAGAACAGGAAACTTCCTTGAAAAAGACAGCTAATGACAAGGAAATCTTAAAAACCTGGAAGGAATACTACAACTGCTAAACGGTGAAGCTAGCACGAATACATCAAATATAGAGGTACATACAGCTGAAATAGAAGACTATTGCCCGACATATGAAGAAGTAACCCAAGCAATAAAAAAACTTAAAAATAATAAAGCCCCAGGCAGCGATGGTATACCCGCAGAGTGTCTGAAGCACGGAGGGGAAGCACTATACAGATCTATATACAAGCTAATTCAAGGTATTTGGCAGGAAGAAACAATGTCAGACGAATGGAAAGAAGGTGTTATCGTACCAATTTACAAAAAAGGTAACAAAAAGCAATGTAACAACTACCGAGGAATAACGCTCCTTAATACTACCTACAAAATCCTTGCAAACATTCTGTTAGAAAGAACCAAATCGTACACAGAAGAAATCATTGGAGAGTATCAATGCGGATTCAGACCCGGCCGATCTACTGTTGACCAAATATTCACTATAAAACAAATAATGGAAAAATGCTGGGAGTTCGATCGAGAGCTTCATCAGATGTTCATAGACTTTAAACAGGCTTTCGATAGACTATGCCGGATGAGACTGTGGACAGCGATGCAAGAACTTGGCTTTCCTAAAAAACTAGTCAACTTGATACGGATGAGTATGGAAGGACTACGATGTAAGGTAAGAGTTGGGCAACAGTACTCGGAGACATTTGAGATTAACAATGGACTGAAGCAGGGAGATGCACTCTCACCACAACTCTTCAACGTAGCTTTAGAATACATAATCAGAAATGCAAGAATTGATACACCGACTTCCATATTCCATCGAGAAGGACCAAACTTACTGCTGGCATTTGCAGACGATGTAGATCTAATAGAAAACACAAGAATAAAAATGAAGGAAACTTTTATCAGGTTCGAGAAGGAAGCAGAGAAGATGGGGCTACAAATAAATGAAAACAAAACTAAATATATGTACACGAGCCGCAATATTCGAAACAGAGACAGAATTGGACAGAACATCACCATCGACGACTACAACTTTGAGCGCGTCAGAGAATTTAAGTATCTTGGAACAACAATAACTGAAGATAATAACGGATCACAAGAAATAAACAATAGGATCCAACCTGGGAACAGATGTAGCTACGCCCTTCGAGACCTGATAAAATCGAAACAACTAACAAGACGAACAAAGATAAATCTATATAAAACAGTAAGACCAGTAGTGATGTACGGCAGTGAAACTTGGACAATAACAAAGACAAACGAAGAGCGACTGCGAGTTTGGAAGAGAAAAATCCTAAGGAAAATCTTTGGCCCGTTACTGGATGGGGCAACGGGACAATATAGAATAAGAACAATCAAAGAGTTAGAAGAGTATACGCAGAGGCCAACATAGTTAAAGAAATAAAGTCTAGAAGACTCCAGTGGACAGGCCACCTCATAAGACACTCTAACGAAAGAATAGTGAGACTGGTGTGGGAAGAAACCCCAACTGGAAAAAGACCACTTGGACGACCCCGGCTCCGGTGGCGGGATAATATAGCAGGAGACCTTAAAGCTATGGATGTAGAGAACTGGATGGAGCTAGCAAAGGACAGATACGAATGGAGGCATATTGTCAAGTCGGCTAAAACCCACACGGGGTTGTAACGCCACGGAGTAGTAGTAACTTGAAACCAAATATTTACGAAGCACCGCTTTTAAATATTCACAGGAGGTGTTAGTTTAACCGATTAATTTAGTACATTTTAATAATCGTTAAAAATTTATTAGGTAGCTTAAAATAGCACTTCAAGATTGCTTTCTGGCTGTCTAAACAAACACTTAAAAAATTAATTAACCTATGTCATTAAACTAATAATAAATTTTATCGGCAATCCCGAAAATGTGCTGTTATTGATTGCGTCATTAAGGAATAATTTAGAACAAGTTTAAAAGTAATAATATTAATTACGCGTCTTAAAAAATCACAAATACAACAATGTTATTTATTTACCTTATGTATTTGAACATTTATGATGTGCGGTGACTGCACATGTTATATAGTTCACACGCCTTAAAAAGTAAACAATTATCTAATCGTTACCATTTGCAAACATAGAGAACTTGTTCTAGAAAAATATACACATTGGCACTTGAATCGCTAATGGTCTATCATTCGATGATAGTCGATTACTGCTCGTTATCGTGTAATTTTATACGAAACGTAAATATTTTTCTTGAAAATCGCGTATAATTTCTCAGAATTTTCAAATATCAGCGGGAAATTCTACTTTTTGAAGACGTTAGATTTGTTTCCTTTTATTGATACGGAATGGTAGGTAGATTCAATTTACAAAATATTTAAACAAAAAAAGTCCCTATTTTTTATTGATCGTTTTACGTTATCTTGATACTATCTGTTATGTGTTGTATTCCGATAATGCAGCATGTTTTAGAATTACAATTAGTTCCATTAAAACCTGTTGCTGGGTATTTGAATATCATACTTGTTTGGACCTGTTTACTTGGTACGTCAGTTACTTGATATTCGTAAAGTCTCTCAAATTCATAATGAGAGCGAAATATTATAAAAGCTTCGCAACAGTTTTTTTGTGTAGACACGAAAAATGCCCAAAAATCTCTTAAACTGCAGCTGCAAAATATATGAAGAAGTCTGGATCTTTCGCACAGAAATGGATGAAAAGGTATGATCGAGAAAAAATGACGATGATCTTCCAGATCGTGGTTTAACGTGTGACTACAAAAAAAATCCTGATAAGGTAATTATTCAAGTGTTCCAAAATTTCCTATATAGGTCCGCTGATAAACAACTTTTCGAATAGTGGAATAAAGTTCTTTTAATATAAGTGTGGGGCAGCATACCACTGTATTTCAGGCAGAAATTTACGCTATCGATGTCCATCTTCGGGAGAATTTAAGGAGAAGTTACGGGGGCAGGACTGTTCTCATTTTGTTTGACAGTTAAGCGGCGCTGAAGGCTCTAGTATGGTATCAGACAACATCAAAACAGGTCTGGGACTGTCCTCAAACCTTATCGCTCTGGCAAAACACAACAGGGTCACTCCTGCATGGGTACCAGGGCACAAGGGCGTCCCAGGTAATGAAAAAGCGGACCACCTTGCAAGAAAAAGGTCTGCTACTCCATTTATTAGACCAGGGCTGGTATTTAGAATTACAAAGGCTGCTATTCATGGGTGGCTGTCTTAGTGGATAAATCAACAACACCAGACCCACTGGAACCACACTGCGGGCCATAGGCACAGCAATATATCCGTCAAACTAAGCCGTAAAATTCGGCGTCTAAGCAGACAAGAAATTAAGCTACCTTACAGTACTTATAACAGGCTATTGCAGCTTGAGAAAAACATCTACATATAATGGGCATCTTCAATGAAGAACCATTATGTATACCCTGGATGGGGACGAGTGCGAAGCTTTGGTCTACTGAAGACACCTTCAGGGATTCCGGAAGGTTATACTCAGAGGATAAACTAGTGAGCAGGAGCTGCTAAACCAGAACAACCAACTTGTTCACCTAGAACTGACATAGCAGACAACACAATAAGTTTGAAGGCTGTCATGTAATCAATCAATCAAGTTGATTTTTATAATTAACCTGAACTTCCATGATAGTGTCAACATGTAGTATTGGTGCCATTACTTCGTTCAACTTTTTTAAGACTTATTCTACATGGTCGTAGTCACAGAGTTATCGTTAATAAACATATTTCAGATAATATTGGGACATCCTCAAAGGTACTTCAGGGTTCTGTGCTGGGGTCCTTATTATTCTTAATATATACGACGGTGATCTGAAAAATTTCCGATCTAACAAAGAAACAGGACATTTTTTCTTTAAATTTATTTTTATTTTTCAACATAGTCTCCTTGTAAGTCTATACATTTCTTCCAGCGATGATCCTATCTCTTTAATCCGTCCAAATAGTAGTTGGTGTCTTTGTCTGCAAAATACTTGTTCACGAAGGTGATGACCTCTTCATTTGACAAAAATTTCTGTCTTCGGAGCACAACCTTTGGCCTAGGAAACAGAAAAAAGTCGCTTGAAGCCAGATCTGGCGAGTAAGAAGGGCGGACAAGTAGTTCAAACCGCAATTCGTGGATTTCGCCATAGCAACCGCTGAGGTGTCAGGTCTTGGTGAAATAAAATTTTGTTCTTCTGCAAATATGACCGTTTTTCAGCAATTTTTACTTTCAGCTTGTCAAGTAATGATGTGTAGTATGCTTCTTTAATAATTACTCGATTACTATCCCAGAAAACAGCCGCAGAAATAGTCTTTGCTTTTTTGGGAGCCGATTCTTCTTTCCCAGTCCACTGTTTTGACTGTGTTATTGTTTCTGGAATCTAATGGTGTATCCAAGTTTCATCTACAGTAATTAATCGGTGTCAAAACTTTGATTTATTGCACCTAAACTGCGCCAACAGAGCTTTGCAAATGTTCATCCCATGTTTTTGGTCCAGAGCGCGAGCAATCGCGGTACCCAAAGCGCGATCAGCTTTCTCATGCCTAAATTTTCATTCAGTATGTGAAAAACAAGTGCTTTAGATATGTTCATAGCCTCTGTTATCTCTCTAACCTTAATTCGACTGTACACAGCGTCCAACTCGTCCTTAATTTGCGGACGCGTATTGCCTTTTAAAAACAAATATCGAACGATACTCGATTTTGTCCATTTTCACAAAAAGACTCGCATCGACTCACTAAAACGACTGCCAAAAAACAACTACTCGTGTGAAATCGTTTGACGGAGTAAGTGACTAGCTTAAAATTTAAGCTGTTGTCAACAAGAAAAATTTGGGAACATTTGTACACCCATTGCTTCTTACGGGACTGCATCCTTATTTTCGGATCAAGTTGAATTTTAGGTCTAGTCTTCATAATGTTGTCATTGGATCGACTTGTTTCTTGAATATAACCCCATTTTTTAAAAAATCATTTTTGTATAATGATGTTAAACTTTTTAAATTAAATACTAAAAAAAATTATGTCTACTACCAAGGATACGTAATATGTGCTCTACAAAATAAAAAATAAATGGTGAAAATTGGTAAGTCTGGAAAAAATTATGCCTGGACATACACAAACATTCGAAAAACTTCCTTTTTTATGTTAATTAATCAATAATTTTGAATAAAGTTAAATTCACTTTAAAAAAGTAACAAGCGTGGTATAAATCTACCCAAACGACCTAGATCGTATATCAGCGAAATCATCAAAATATATTCATATGCTCGTTCCCTCACAGAAAAAAAAACTGCAAACCACTGTGTAGTAATCTGCCCAATAACAGCTTTTAGTGGTGCTTTGGAAGGCACGTAAAGTTGGTGGTCTAACATATCTGTACACAACATAGCCGACACGCAACACAGATATGTGCGAGAGGTTGCTTACGCTCTGTAAAGAGCATGACGCTTGAAGCATACTTTAAAAAATTGCATTAAGAAGTAAAAAATTAATAACTGTATCTGAACATACCAAGAAAAGACCTCCCAACTCAAAATAAAACGTCCCCAGATATTCCCTTAAGGACTCCCATTAATTATTCGACGGACATAGATACAGGCGCTACTATAAGCATATCATTATCTCCAGCTGTTGCGAATTTATTCATGGTTTATTTTGAAACCAAAATTCTTCAAGAAGCCCACTTTAAATCTAAACTCAGGTGTCGCTACGTAGACGACGTATTTGTAATATATGTATGACATTATTACAAACTATATCAAGTGCTTCCTTGATTGCCTCAATAACACGTGCAAAATAGTATATCGAAGTTCAATCCACATCTCCTTGCCCTCATTGCCGATTCACACCACCACGTCTCAGAAATACAGCCAATACCTTAATCTCAAGATCCTTTCATCTAACGGACAACCAGGGAAAAGAGGAAGAACTAACACTGGAAAACTTCCGATATTAGATGGCTACATCCCACGCCCTATCAATAAAACAATAAAACTAACAAAAATCCACTCAGAATAAATTATCTACAGACAGACAAATCAAACATACAACAGGCAAAATCGGCAAATTACCCCGAAAATACAGCACTTCTACAGCTTACAAAACGTATTAAACAGTAAATTAATTTTTAAGAAACCCGACGATAAAATTGACTTAGAAAATCAAAGAATATATAAGATCGTATACCACACTTGCAGCAAAATACATGGATCAAACCAACAGAGAATATCGATAAAGCTAAAAGAACTCAAACCATAAATACAAGAAAAAATAGATATCAGTTCCAACGTTAGCTCGAGATAGGACACAAAATTGACAATTGACAGACAACAATAGAGAATATTACAAGGCAAGATTAATTGGGAAATCGATTGGAAATGAAGAACGGTGTTCTGAACAAGAGAGATGATATGCTCATCCTTCCTTCACTTGATACCACCTGGAAAAATCCTCCTCAAGCGAAACTATATCGACACGCCGTCGGATCCCAAACTGACATCCATCAGTGGCTCTCAAAAAGAAAACTAGAAGGACCGTATATAATCTCGTTTTTTTTTAATCATGTAAAAATAGAAGCCATTAAAATAATTTACTGTGAGCATTTAAATTAAAATTTAATCAATTAAATTTATAGGTTTGGAAGAAATAAAAGTTTCTTTGGAAAATGAAAGATCCCGTTTCCAAAACCAAGTCAGAGACTTAGAAAACTTACAACTACAGACTGAGCACAAAGCGCAAAGTATCCAAGAGGAACTGCAAAGAGCACAAGCTGCCGGTAATCAACAGGCACAGGAAGAAAAAGAACTTCAAGCAAGGCTTCTTAATGAAGTTGAGGAACGTGAAAGGGCTCACCAAGAAGTACACCAGTTAAGAAAACAGGTAACGATAATTAAAATTGATTATACTTTAAAATCTGATCTGAGACGGACCTTTCCGGAATGAAATTTTTTACACTGTATTATATCGCCGAGATATACCATATATAGAGTGTTTTAAAATGTGTTGAATATATAGCCAGGTATTTGCGCACGCTGTCAGCAACAGGCATGAAAAGATTATATCCAAATTGGCTTAACCTAACAGAAGCCTAACAATTTTATTACTTCTAGATGTCAGAACTTGAAAGAAATCTAGAACAAACCAGGCAAGAACTTGGTAGGACTAGATGTCATTCAGGACAGTTGGAAGAACAGTGGCATGCCCGCGAACAAGATCTACTGATCCATCTGGAAGACAGCAGAGTTAAAGAAAAGAGACTCGAAGATCAAAAGCACAATTTGGAAGTTTGTTTAGTAGATGCCACGCAGCAAATTCAGGAGCTCAAGGTAAATGTTTTAGTTGTATATATAATTCCACTGTTGACATTAAAAACGTGTTGAATAAATCTGTGTTATAAAATGTGTTAATCTCGTTCTGCATAGAATAACAAACAAGACCAGATTTTGTCAAATTATTAATTCAAGCTTGTTTTGTTTTCTGTTGTTGTTTTTTGTTAATGTTACTTATAGGCTAAACTGGGAGGGGCTGAAGGTAGAGTACGGGCACTAGAAACCCACCTAGCTCAACTTGAAACATCCAAACGAGATATCGAACAAAAATTATTTAGTGTTGTATCTACATTAAGGAGAATCGCTGGAATTCAACTAGATGGATCAGTCTCTATGCCTTATAGGTTATTAAGTCCATCTAGGCGATGGAGTCCTGCAAGAGGTAATAATATAACTGCTTTTTTAAACAGATTAAAAAAATCATTATTTATTTTTAAGATTTGTATTTTATATTCACCATTTTTTGTACGCTTTCTTATTTAGCTCATGATGAAAAGGATGGAGCCGTTGATGTTGATCCTGAGATTGTTAGGAAAGGAGTGAGAAATTTGATGCAGCAAGTAGCTCAAATAGAAAGAGAAAGGGTAACAAAAATTGTTATTTATTAATGTTACCAACTGTAAAAACATTCTATTGTAACGTGGTTTTATCTCTTGTACAACTTTTTTGAAATTCAGTGCAAAAACACTAAGAAAAACTTATTTTTTAATGATAAGTATTTATTTTATAGGATGATTATAAAACTCAAATATCGACTGTCCGAAAACAACTTCAAGAGGCGCACGATAACCAGAGTAAGGGTGATCACAAACTAACCAAAGTTCTGCAAAGTTTGCGAACGTTGCAAGAGGAAAAAGGAAGCTTGGAATCGAAGTTAGGACAGAAGAATATGGAACTGCAATCTCAGACTGACGCTCTGCATAAAAAGACTGAAGAAGCAAAGCAAATGAGGGAAAAAGTGGTGTCACTAGAGCTATCTTTAAGTGGAGAAAGTGATCAGAAGTTGCAATATGAGGTAAGTTTAAATTTCAATGTTTAAGATGGTCATAATCATAATCAATTTTCTTTAAAATACCCTTGTTATATATAATCCTGCGAAAATATTTAAAGCAACTTATTTTCCAGTGTGGCTCTCTCCTGAATTAAAATATCTTATGGTACAGAAGATATATAAACAACATAATGTACTTGGGACTCGTGTATTGAGGCATGATAATAATTCAAGATCAGTAACATATCCTTGTATTATTCTGGAAAACTCAACAGCTGTTGGTGGCAATGACATTGTTAGTCTCTCTGCTACATTTTTCTTTCACATCTGTTGAGCAAATCTTTAATTATATCAATAAACACTCTGTTCAATGCGAACTTTCCTCACGATTTTGAAAATCTACTTCCCTAACACCAATATATAAGTCAGATAACTGAGAATGTGTAACAAAATACAGGGATATATCGGTTCAGTCGGTAATACCAAAGTTTTTTTTATTGGTTTCAGATCAGTTCAATTGACTTTGTAAAAGTATTGTGGTAAATGAACAGCATGATTTTTATTTAGGGAAGATCCACTGTTAATAATCTGCTTGTTTATGTCGGATGCCTTTGAGAGGAGTATGCAGGTCAACGCAGTATATATGGCGTTCGACAACTTCTCGTTTACAAATTTCAGGCCATGAGGTGACTAGATGGATTAGGAGTTTCTATCGGATTGTACCCAATTTGTTCATATGAGCAATTACATCTCCAATGGGGTTCATATGTTCTCTGAGATATCACAGGGATCTCATTGTAGTCCCGCCTGTTTATTTATATATGAAATTGGTGGTGTAATTGCTCTATCTCTTATTTGTCAATGACTTGAAAATGTATAGAAGCATAAAACTTCCCAGTGATAGGGAAGCTCTCAGTCTTGGAGAATTAAAATCTCTGAGGGGGAGCATAGGAGATTGTCTGATACACTTTTCTCGTGTCACGCTTGCCTTGTACTTTTAGAATTGTTCAATTTTAAAACCTGCTGTAGAATTTGTCATATATTTATTCCAAAAATTAATCTAAAAAATGTTTATAGGATAAGATAGAAAAACTTAAAGTAGCATTAAACAGATCTGAAGCAGAAAAACGGAATCTACAGGAAGAATTAGCTCGAACAGAAAGCAGATCTACAAAATTAGAACTGCAAAGAATGTCTGCTGAAGGAGATCTGCAAAGGTTACAAATGATGCTTCAAGAAAAGGATGGAACAATTCAGGTTAGACTATCTTTTTTGCTATATTTATGATTAATAAAAAATACATTTTATAATTTTAGAAACTTCAAGAAAAATGCGACCAACAAAGTAGATCAGTGGCTAGCCTCGAAGAAAGATGTGTTTCTCTAAAATCAACAATAGATCAGTTGAACTGTTCATTGGAAAAAGCTTCAACCAGTGAAAGCGAATTAAAGGCTGAGGTTCAAAGACTTCAAAGAAGTTTAATGGAAACCACATCGTCTCAACAAACTGAATCTGAAAGACTTAAACAGGTAATTTAATTCAACAACGTTACACACCTATATGTTTATTAATCTTTTTCTAAAATTTATTAACAAAGAGTGCATTTTACAGCATAATTATTGTAGTCTTGTATTAATGCTTTATAACTGATGTCATCAACACCAACAATACATTGGTTATTATAGTAACTGGCATTAAGATAATATTTCTGAATTTGTTAACATATTTAGATCTGTGGTACCTAAATTGAAATAAAGTTTTTTAAAAAAATTGAACCGACTTGTAAAAAAGATCTAAAAGGCGAGAAATAATAAGATTTTTTCTACGAAATTGAAATTTTTGAAGTCGGCGCCAAATTATTACCTGACAAAATATGAATCACATAAAAAGATTGAGAAATACTTTATTTTAATTGCTTTCTTACCGTGGCTTGTAAATATCTACTGTAAATAATTATTCGTTTCATTTAGTAATAATTTGGCGTCCATTTCAAATATTTCAATATCATATAAAAATTTATATTGTTATTTTTTACTTTTTAGCTTTATTTGAGAAGCCTGCTCAATTTTTTATAAAAATTTTATTTTTCGATTTTTAGTTTTGAAATCATTATGATATCCATAAATTACACACGTCTGAAAAGTCCCCAAACTAATTTTCTACACTCGAAAGTGTGGAGAGCGACAGAAAGTTCACAATTTTAATATAAAAACAAATGGCATAACCTATTTTACTTTATTTTTAGATGCAAAAGGCTTTGGCTAATTGTGAAAATGAGAGAAGAGTTCTGAGTGAAAGATTGGAAAGTGCTCAGAACAACGCTGCCGAGATGCGACGAAATAACCAAATATTACAGGACCAAGTGACAAGACTGAATAACGAATTAGCGAACAATGAAGTACAAAAATCAGCATTAGAATCTCAACTTAGGTATAACATTATTAAGATCACTCAGTGTTACCAACTATCATAAAATTTTCCCCTAAACCCAAATTAACACTCCCTTAAATTTTACTTAAAATCAGCAAAAGGCATTATATTTTTTAATATATACTATCGGAATAGGGATGGATATTTCAAGTTTACATAATCGATTCAATTTTTCTTAGAAAAAGAAAGCCAAATTTTATACCCTTGTGAAATTTCCTTTAGGGTTTAGGGCAAAATTTCCCACGAAAACATATCCTTCATAAATCGGTTCCAAAAATTCTTGTATTTATTGTGACAATAAAATTATAGGAAATTTCTGAAAACAAATCTTTCACATTATAAACGTGATAATCTAGTGTCGTAATTTTATTACAATCGTATTAAACCCAGAAAAGCTCATTTTTGACAAAATCAAAACAAATAATTCTTTAGGTTAGCTCAATGGCCTCAAGATACTCAAATGGGATCTCATCAAGAAGAGGAATTAAGAATGCAATTGCATTCAATACAGAAAGAAAGAAACGAATTAAGGGGGAAAATAGATTCAATGAACAATAAGGTAATAAATAATTATAGCAACTATCTGATAAAAACATTTAATGCACTCAAAGTTAATATACACATATACTAATACCATATGTATTCTGTCAATCTAATAAAAATTTATATTACATATACAAATATTTTAGCTACGACAATTAGAGGCAGAAAATAGGAACCTTGAACGTTTAGCTTCAAAATCATCTGCAAGAAGTAAAGCATATGATCGTTCAGAAAAGATGTATGATCGCTCAGAAAAAACGTTTGATCGTTCAGATAAATCATACGATCGTCCAGATAAATCGTATGATCGACCCGAAAAATACGAAACCGATTCCGCAGTTACTGAAATCGAAAAGTACGAGCTAGAAAATCGCGAGTTGAGATTAAGAATATCAAGACTTGAAACAGGTAAATACTGTTTTAATTCGTTTATATTCATTTGTAGCTGCTAAAAGTGAGGGTTTTCGTTTAATATTTTAAGTAAAAAATTTTAAATTTTCATTTGTAGAGCTTGCCGAAAAAGAAGCAGAACTTGCCAGATTAAGAACGCAGCGGCCAACTTTGGATGCCAAATTTGACAGAGCGGAGATCGAGCGATACAGAGCGGCGCAGTTACAAGCAGAACGCCTTTTGGAAGCGAGAGAACAAAGTCACAGACAACAAGTCTCCCGTTTAGAAAGTCAGGTATGTAATATTTGACATTATTATAAATATATGCATTTTTTTTAACTCACCTCAAGTAATGTGAATGTTTAAAAATTCTTTCTGTATTTCTAAAAATAAGGGTACTTTTGCCCTACCTTGTATACTGTAGAATTTCTGAACTTTTTTCATATAGTGGAACATTTTTTGCTCGTCACTATATATTATGTTTATATTTCTAGGTAAAGCTTTTACGAGAGCAGCTAAACGAGGAAATAAAGCGACGTCAACAGTATGTACTCAGGAGCACTAAAGCTGGAAGAGAAATGCAACAATTACGACAAGCACTAGGCGATTCTTTGCGAACAGTTTCACAGGATCCTTCACTTGATGCATTGCTTTTGGAGCATGAAGCCAGAAAATTAGGCAAGTTATTTTTACTTTCAGTTTCAATTTAACTTATAGTATATATTCCATGTTTCTCTCCAGAAACAGATTTTTATTGCATAACGTGTTCACAGATCAATGTCGTGTCAACTGATCTCAATTTCTACAAACCTGGAATAAGTTTTTGTATCCATCGGCTTCTCTAGAGGTCAGTGTATTTTTGACTGCATTTATCTATCTCCAAACTCTTCTCCAGCTAAGTATCAATCGTTCAGTGAATCTATTGACTCAGTAACCAATGTTTTTCCTGAAGCTGAGCTCTGTATAGCTGCAGACTTTAACATTCCCAGGGCAGCATGGATGATTGATGATATGTGTTCAGGAGCAGTTCCGCGAGACGACAGTTACACTCAACCTGTAGTCATTGAGAATATAAGAATTGAATGGGACATTTATACACTTAATCTTTTTCAACTTTATAGTAATCCCAATTTTAATAGTGTTATTGTATTAAATCTAGTGTTTAGTCACAAAAGACTTGTCATTAACTCAGGTGATTCTTTAAGGCGAACAGATGATAATCATCCTCCTTTGTGTTTTGATTTTAGAACGCCCAAAAGGTTTTTCGAAGCCAGTAAACAAGCCAGTGAATTTTACTACGACTTTAAATCAGTTGACTATTCCTATCTTAGGGATCACTTATCTTCTTATTGCTGAGATAGTATTATTTCAAATCGGTGTTGATGATATGATTAATTACTTCTAGCATATTGTACAGCGCACTAAAAATTGTTGTTCCTATCAAGAAAGTAGCAAGTGGGAAATCTCTAAGTTGGTTTATTCGTGACCTGACTAATCTTACCATCCAGAAAAAGACTGCACATAAAAAATATAAAATTAGTAAATTTCATCAACATTATCAAACATTCTCCATTTTGCTTGCACAGTATAATGTTCTCTTGAGACAATACTACAATGATTACATCGAAAATATCGAGTCTTCTCTTCATAATGACGTTAAATATTTTTGGACCTTTATCAACTGAAAATGTAGGATTAACAATATACCAAATATCATCTTAGATAACATCGCAGTTGTATGGGTCCTGGGGCTGCCGATGCGTTTGCCTGTTACTTTGGTTCTGTCTTATCATTTAAACAGTCCTCAATTTGAGGAAGAAATTTTCACCAATCATCATAATGTTTCCTCTTATTCAATTCTAATTTCTGATATAAAGATATCGCTCAAAGGAGCGGTTAAGATCTTATTTAAAATTGTTCTTTTATACTTGCTAGGCCACTACATATAAACTTTAATGCATTCTTAGAGCATGGTTACGTTCCAAATTTTTGGAAGGCCTGTTATGTTGTGCCTCTACACAAGTCTGGTGGCAAAGCGAACGTAGCAAATTATAAACCTACTAGTATTGTAAGTGCGCCACCAAAAGTCTTTGAAAAACTAGTAACTAATTATCTAACGTCTGTATTGTCATATGAAGTCATTGGTGAACAGTCTGGGTTTTATGGGCGAAGAAATACTGAACTTGGATCTAGAGCTCTTATTTACTGAGCATATATTGCCATATACACTCCTTAAGATGTCTCTATTGCTCACTGGTAAGGTATTCATTTGAGTTCACTTCCTCTGTATGGAACCCATATTACCAACTTACAAACAGAGTGGCAGGTGTCCAAAGAAAGTTTATGTATTCCGTTCACTATAAATTTTATAATAATGAATTTTATTATGATTTAATGTGTAATTTGACAAGCCTGCCACAAGTCTGTGTTAGAAGAATCCATCGTAACCTACGCCTTTTTCACAAAATAATCACCTGCCTTGTTGACGGTCTTGCTTGGCTTGCCAAACTTTTGACATTCCATATCATGAAACTAATTACGGAGTGAACTCTCATCTCTAGCCACTCTTATCCTGAACTTAAGGTTTTTTTTTTTTTTTTTAATAGCTATTATATATAAACATTTAGATATTAATTGACTATCCTGTTCTCTGTAAAATACCTTATTACAATGTGTTTGGTCATGTTTAGTTATAGTTACTTGTAGATATTCAGTTCCTTTATAGCTGTATTTTAATTTAGTTTATGGTATTAGTATTTGTGATTTTGTAAATGGACTTTGTCCACAAATAAATGAAATAACATTTACAAACATTTCATTTTGTTTGACAATTTAAATTTAAACTGCTCACTTTTTTCAGATAATACACTCTCTACCACAGCCAGTTTGCCTCCAGCTCTAGGTTTACCATCTACATCAACATACAGACGATCAGTGACACCGCAACCTAAGTAATGTAGGGATCAAATATTTCATTATCTGTATTGTGATTTTTAGGTTGTCATAGTACTTAGTAACAGTTAGTTTAGAGGATTAATTATCAAAAACGTTAATATTTCGTTGTGATTAATTTTAACAATATGATTTAACGGTATTAAATAAGTTTTAATATATAAAATAACTTACTTATTAGACAGTGAAATGGTTTTGTGAAAAAGTACTTATTTACGTTACTTTTTTTTACAGAGTTATTTATTTTTTGTTATGCAGAAATTTTAACTAATTTTAATATACCTTTAAGGCGAAAAAAGCGTGAGTTGTCGGCAAGTCCCTAATACCTTTGGATATATTTACACAAAAAATAAAATTTATTAAAACAATTACATTACATGAAATCAAGTTCCTTCCAACTACACATTATTCTAGCCTTACCCCTTATTATTAATTTTAATAAAATTAATTTATTTTTTACCAAAGAATGTTCATTAGCGTAGTTCTAGTTAGAAAATTACAAGGCGATTATTAGATTACTCTACTTTAAATGCTCAGTTACCGAGTAATAAGTACAAATTTGGAAATTAATAATCTTATTAGGTAGATTGAAGTAAGTTCAGTTCAATTTTTTGTCACCTCTCACTACATTATTTAAAAGTTCACCTAATTCCATAGGAACAGACACATATAATTTTATCAGCATCTTACAATTGCATGTGAAACAGACAGTATAGGGTGTATTAAGAATAACTAATGTAAAATGTTTGTTGTTTGAATGCTAATTTTAAGGATCATTTTGGCTAAAATACATTTCCACTTAAAATTTTTATGTGCATATTCTAATATTCACCCTTCCGTTCAGTAAACAGATCCTATTCATTAAAAACCAAATTGTTTAAAATTCAATACACCCTGCATTATTAAACTAAAATTATACTCATCAGGAATCTAATATAGTTTTAAGAATATATACTAAATACATCTTGCCAATTGTGGTATTGTTAAACTATAGGTTTTGTATGTTATTAACCAGGCTAATCAAGTGTACTTAATTACAGTATAATCTCCGTCCATTTTGTAAGTTTGTGAAAGATGCTTTATTATATTGTGACACTTGCTAAATTGTTTGTTTTATTTTATCCCACTAAATAGCACACACAAATTGAATTGAAATATATTAATAGGGATTAAAAACAACCTTTAGAGTCAAAAAAAAAAATAGATGTCGATGCAGTTTGATTTTTACTAGAAGGTAAAGTTGCATCTAATAGGACCAAATAAAAAAGTTTCCATAATTCCTTTTTCGTGTCTTGAAAATTTTATACTTGTAAACAAAGGTTTCAATAGTCCCAATTCACTTCTAAGACTAGTAAGAAATAATTAAAATTTGGAGTATGTTTTTAAAATTAAATAAATGTTGTGGGCAAATTTGTAGTAATTAATTTGCTTCATACATTATTACGTATGGAAGTGAAAGTTGGATCCTATGAGAATTTATGAGAAAAGTAAAAGGAATAGTTAGAAGAGACAGAATAAAAATCAAACATTAGAGAAACTAGAAGTTACAGAAATAGGGAAACAAATAGAGAAAAAGCAGCTAATATTAGTAAAGCAAATATGACAGGTAAAGACACAGAGAGTGAAAAGAAGACCAAGGAATTATTTTTAACAGAGATGAATGAAGTTTTGGTCAAACATCTGCAACTTTCTACAAGAAACAGCAAAGCAATATGCTATAACATATTTTATTATATTTATATATATATATATATATATATATATATATATATATATATATATATATATATATATATATATATATATATATATATATAGATATGCTTTATTGTTTATCCGGGAGTTCATCCGTTCGTCATTGTTTCCTGTTGAAGGATCTTGCAGACGTTTCGCCAAGGTCGCATTTTCAATGCTTACTGATCGAAGTTTGGAAAGTGAATTGAGGTTCCTTAGATTGCGCAGGCTTTTTATACTTTTCGTGATCTTAGGTTGTACCGAAGATTGTTCGGTGGTGACTCCTCCTTCGTGCCGACGTTGCCGGTTGTACTTGTTTTACCGATGTTGATGTGGTGTTTTCTGTTCGTTTGATGATGGATTTCTATGTGACTGGCAAATTTAGTGCGTCGTATCTTTTGTTTAGTTCGCCACTTTTTTCGATTTCTATTGCTTCGCGAACAAGTCTTGTTCTGAGGTTACTAACATTGGATATTTCTTTGCATGACTCAAAATCAACTTTATGTCCTGTTTGGATGTGGTGTTGAAATAGTGCTGACGTGGTTTGTTTGTTCTTAGTAGATAGCTTGTGTCCTTCAAGTCTAGCTGATATTCTGTCCTATATATGATTTGTGGCAGGACCCGCAGGATATACTGTAGCCCCTGGATTCTCTAACTTAATTTTGTCCTTGGGGTTTTTAAGTGTCGATCTTATGGTTTGATGAGGTTTGTAAGCTGTTTGGATATTGTTTCTTCTTAGAATCCGTCCTATTCTATCTGTGACTCCTTTTAAGTATGGCAGTGTGGTTTTTGCGGTGTTGTCGGTGGGCTCCTATGTTTCGCGTGGTTTTTTGTGTTGTTTTATAGCCTTTTTAATTGTGTGTGATTTGTACCCGTTTTGTCGCAAAGCATTTGTGATTTTCTCCATTTCCTGTTGTTTATTTGCGGCGTCGGTTAGGTTGATTGACCTGGATATCAATGTGTTCGCCTCAGCTTGTATTTGGGATGGGTGATGGTGGGACTCAGCATTTAGATATCTATCTGTGTGGGTTGGCTTTCCGTAGACTGTGTGTTCGAGACGTCCCTGGGCTGTTTTGTGATGCAATTGCATTCTAACTATATCCTTTCCGTGTTAGAGGTTGCACAGTTTGAACAAATTGCCAAGGAACACAATTTATCCTATTCCACCACCATCAAGATGATGGTACAGATAGTACCACCATATCAAGAAGAAAGTCAAAACTTATCCTCCCTACCACAGGGATACGGCAGTGGTACATGTTTTGTCTCTACTAGACTCATCAGGGTACCGACATGCACCTGGCATGCAAATACTGAACGCGGCTCCGCCGACCTCCCGCCGGATGGCGTATATATGTTTATGTGGTTTTCACGGATTCCTCCGTGTGAGATGCAATAGCAGTGGATATATCCACATTATGCCGTTGTAGTGCTGAAATCACATTCAGCATATATTTCCTTTGGTTAAAATTAGTTTTACATGTGTATTTAAATTAAAAAAATGAAACTACATTATTGACCGAGATGGATAAAGTTTATGTGATGAAAATATTTTACATCTAGCAACATCACAACGAATATTTGGCGTTTTGAATATTAGGTTACAAAACTTTTGTTTTTCGTTGAAAATATAAGTTGTCCTTAATTTGCCAAAATTTGTGCAAAAGGGGTTTATATATTACATAAAATGTATTTTAACTAGTACTATTCCAAATAAATATGAAAGTTTGGTGTTTTCTCCAGAAATAAAAGTGACCTTGTGAAGTATAGTGTGGCATTTTTTAATTTCCAGAAAACTGAAGAAAAATTGTTTAAAACAAGACTCTAATTATGTTCTATAACCTCGAAATATGAAATATGCAATGACATTTTTTCAAAAAAAAAAAAACGTTTTTCTAGATTTTACTTAATTGAAATAATTACCACTGGTATTCTTCTTTTCTATAATACTAGAGGTGATAATGAAATAGTCTGTAAACAAAAACTAAATTCATGATATAAAATAAACTACAAAGGCAATCTATACATGCATCTGCACTAGTACCTTGAAATTATTAAATAAATAAATACTTTTTAAAGAAAATGTGCATGGTGTCTTGTTGTTTATGAATTAGCAAGGTATTACTAGGTATTTAGGAATGCAGCTCTGAATTTGCAGTCTTAATAGACAACATCCAGGGTTTGTAGTCCAGTGTCAATGAGTATATTTTGAAAAACCATTCGAAACCGTTCCTACTTCTTTTAGAAAGTGTTAAGGAAATAAATCTGCTAATTTGTGAAGGTTTCAAGGTATAATAGGTATAATAAAAGCTATTAGAAAACTTACTCGTCAGACTGGTTTGATTTCTTAAATTCTTAGGTTATGAATACAGAACAAGAAAGTTAGGTTAGGAAACCATTTTGTTTTGAAAGGGTTCGTCCAGATTACCAAAGCGTTTCTTACTACGTTTTTACACTCATCGCTCACTTTTGACAAGGAAATTTTGCAAAAATATGTGCTGTTAAAAAATGTTTACAAAAAAATATATAATTACAAGCCTTATAGGTACTCGATTTTTCCCTCAGACGCAATCTATATCTTATTTTGGAAATTTTTTTGCCATTGCAGAAAAATAGGGTGTTCATGGAGGAACAACGTATAAAATTTGACATAAATGTTTAAACTACAGTACAGATTTAAATAGGAGTTATTTAAATGTCGAAACACTAATTTAGATACGCAGTGTTAAAAAAAAGGATATTTAATGCAGCGTAAAAACAAAGCTTCGATCTTCAAAATTTCTTAAGCCGGTTGCACAGGATGCCAGTAGCCGAGCCGATCCAGTAAGCCAGGCCAGTATTGTTTCCGTGTGCAAGTTAGTATTAGCATAGTGGACAACACAACTATCTCAACCCAGTTATCGAGACAGGATGGCTATTCCAAAATTTGTTGCTCGTTGCTTTGTTTACAGTTTTTGTGTTAGATAGATAAATAGATTGATAGATAGATAGATAGATATTTGTGTCACAATTATTACAATTTTACACACGTCAAAATAAACATATAAAAATAAAAATTCCTACAAGATACAATCACACTGACAACCTTATGAGTTAAAAGATGCATCAAACTGGTGGTTTTCAATAAACAACAAAATATTAATTCCCTATCACATCAATATATTTCAACAAAACACTAAGTCTGCATTAATAAAATCGTCAAGTGAATAAAAGCTATTTTGCATCAGTATATTTTTAACTTTGCTTTTAAACAGATCAAATGATAGGCTCTTTAGATGCTAAGGAAGCTTGTTTAAAATCGAGGAGCATAATAATTGACAGAATATAGACTTTTAGTTAGACGTACAAAGTCAGGTGCCATGAGTGAAGCATGCCTTGTATTGTAATGGTGAATGTCACTATGCAGTGCAAATTGTTCCCGTCTTTCATGGATCCATAATAAACATTTAAATATATATACTGATGGCAATGTCAAAATGTTTAGATTCTTGAAGTGGTTTTTGACGTCTGCGAGAAAGCGCAGTCCCATAATAATTCTAATGGCCTTCCGTTGCAGACTGAAGAGTTTGCCAGAATGCGGTGAATGTCCCCAGATAAGAATTCCATATGATAGATGGGTGTGAATGAGGCTGAAGTAAGTGCTCATACATGTTTCATGATTTGCAACTCGCACCAGATTTCTCAAAAGAAACAAATTCTTTGAAACTTTATTTGACACAATCTGAACGTTTTCATTCCATAACAACTTTTGATCCATATGTAATCCCAAGAATTTAACAGTCTGCCGATCACCAATCAGCTGTTTTTGAGTAAATATGACATTTTTAGTTTTATTAGCATTGAGACACAACTGATTGACATCAAACCAAAGCGAGGTTGAAAATGGCACCGCATAAATTAAATTCAGAAGAAACTATTAAGTTTCATTCTCAATAATTTCTTCAACCTTTTTCGTTAAGAGTCTTAAATAGATTCTGCGTTTTCGATTCATCTCGATGACAGTAATAAATAAACTGGCTCTAGTGTAAACAATCACCGGCTTAGTGTACTAGCCTGGCTTAGATAGATAAGATAGATAGATAGATAGATAAGTCTTTATTTATTCCAATAAGTATTACTTACAAAAAAAAAACCCATAAGGGCATGGAACAATGTCAAAAAAATATCATTACTGTAATAAACATCACAATAAAAATTATAATTCATTCTTAGGTGTAGATAAAATAAATGAAAAAGAAAAAACCTCAACAATAATCATACAGGTTTAAATATCTTTCTTGAATAATTCTATCAAGTTAGTGTAGTAAAAATAAAACAATTAAAACTTAAGATATTATAAATGAGACAAAAATTAAATAACAAGTACACTTACATACATTTAAAATTTAATAATACAGTCAATAACTAAAATTCTAATTCGAGACAATACTGCCTTTATCACATTCATAAAACTCTTCCAATGTATAGAAGGCTTTTTTACATAAAAAGATTTTCAGGACACACTTTAATCTATTTCTCGGTAGTAAATGTACATTTTCAGGCAAAGAATTAAAAACTTTTATTATAGAAAACTCGACATTTTTCTGCAAAAAACTAAAGTTATATTTATCAGAAACCAGATTTGTTTTATTTCTAGTAATGTAGTTATGCTTAATAGATGCACCCTCAAAAAGATCCCTGTTATCAACAATCAACATCACCGAGTCCAAAATGTACATACCTATAACCGTCAAAATATTGTTACTAATAAACACAGTCCTGCAACTGTCTTGTTGTTTCATTGCAAAAATACATCGTAAACATCTTTTTTGCAGAATCAAAATTCTATTAACATCACAGGAATTGCCCCAAAACATCAAACCATATCTGAGTCTGGACTGTACAAATGCATGGTAAGCTGACAGAGCTGCATCGATTCCAACTCTCTCTGAAATAATTCTTAATGAGAAACAATACTGAGATATTCTAGTGGCAACTCTCTCGATGTGCGCCCCCCAGTCCAACCTTCTATCGACGTTTAGTCCCAAAACAACAGCGCTCTCAACTGATGTTATTGTTGTATCCTCAAACGTTACTGTAAATTGATTATTCAATCTGTTACCAAACATAATGCACTGTGTCTTGGAAACATTTAGCGACAGGCTGTTGGACCGAAAGTACCCATCGAGAGTGTCCATCACAGATTGAACCTTCATCGATAGCAACTCCGCCGTGCTTTCACTGAATATAAGCGACGTATCATCAGCATATAGTACAGTCTGCTCTCCAGAGATTTCGGGTAAATCATTTGTGTAAAGAATATACAAAAGAGGTCCAAGTATTGATCCTTGAGGGACGCCCCTCTTCATTTTAATCCTCTGAGACACTATAGCCCTACCATGGAGATCAGACTCCACAACACACTGAGTCCTGTCCGTCAAATACGATCTTACCAATTGCAGCGCGTTACCCCTTATACCATACATTTCTAGTTTCAATAATAATGTTTTATGATCCACAGCATCAAAGGCTTTAGAGAGATCTAGGCACATGGCCAATGTTTGCTTTTTTTTATTTAGAGAATCTATAATTTGTATAAGTGTTTGGTACAAAGCTCTGACTGTGGATTTCCCTTTTCTGGCATTGTGTGCAACCTTTTTTGTTCCAGGATTGTGATATGAAAAAGTTTACCACTCTCAACTATTTACGAGTGGGACTCGTGTGAAATTTTAGAACATTGAAGTTCTTTAAAAAAAACTTTTGTGTGAAAATAATAAATAATTTTATGGGTTATGCACCGCAACTGCTACTTATCATATTCATAACAAAATATATCTAATCTTTTTTTTAAAAAATGGTTTGTCAAATAAGTTTGACATAATGGCTCGACATCATCTGAAGGCGCTATACAACCCAGAACAAGAAAATCTTACATTATCTGAACTATGCAAGAAAGTTAGCCTTACAATAACAGATCCAATAACGTTTGAAATAAAAAAAAGTATTTTCTTTTGAGTAATTATCACTTTCAGTTCTATCACTTGAAGTGATCATGATCACTTCGACCCAATGACAAGTAAATGCATATTCAAAAGAACATGAAGTTATCAGTTTCACTTTGTTCACTTTGATCAGTGATAATTTACTCAAAAGAATACAGCCAAAGTCGATGAACTGATCCCTAGAACAAGAATGTTAGAACAGACCTAAAAGGTCGAAAAATCTTCACTGACAAGTGACAAGTGCCGTTGTGGCAACATTGGCCGGTTTGCATTTACGGCATTTTACGGTAGCCATGTTCTGGTTCCGTGAATGAGAAAATTAATTTTTAATTTTTAATAGTAAAATGTTTTAAGACAAAAAGTTTAAATTGCTATTTAATTATTGTAGTGAAATTATGTTATAAATTATAATGGAAACGTCTTGCATATTCCAAGAATAATTTTCATTAACAATTTTACAATGTTTACAAAATGTCAATACTTCATCAGGAGAGTCGTTGAACCCTTTAATAATTAAAAAATATTAAATTCTTCACATTGTTGAATAAAAGAAACCCATGAGTATATTTGGAAGTGAATATTTTGGAGCTATTTTATGGGTAATGAAACTGTTAGCATTATGGAAACTGAATCTGTAAAGTCAGAAAACAGTTCAAGATCAAGGCGATCTCGAAGTCACAGGGATAGAAATAACTTCAGACAACACTCACATCGAAGCACAAGGTAAATAATAATAAATAAAATATCATTATTTATAATAAAATTATGAACAAAATGTGTTTTCTGGTTAATAAATGATATCTACCTACTTTTATATTGCCTACAAGAAAGTGATATTTTTCTGAAAGAACAGATAAGCATAATTAGGTAACATAAATCTAGATAAATTAGAACACTTTCAGCCGGATTCACTAACATGGTTTAAATTTAAAATCGCCTTAAATTGACAACAGAGGGCTAAAACTGACAAGAGCAACAATAAGTCAAACAAGTTTTAAACCCTAAAAATACAAGAATAAAAAAATCATTTTGTTTTACTACTGAACTGGCAAACATGTGGAACTTTATTTATTTTCAGGACACAACTATTTCTCTTATATATTACTAGGTTTTATCACTGGATTTTTATCCTTAATATCCCTAAATAAGCGTTTATTTGTTGACATATTTAATATTAATTATGACAATATCGTAAGGAAAAAAAAATGACCAATTATAACATTTAAATTTCATGGTTTCTTAGTGAATGTGGCTGTTAAATATTAGCATACTGGCCTGAATAGACTTTAAATCCAGGCTCCTTTTTAAAAAGTTATTGTCCCTACCATAATAAATAGACATTATATTTTAAATTTAGTTAGGTAGAGTACGAGACTCAGCTGTGTTATATATAGGTAACTAAAGTAAAAAAATAAGAAAAAATTTCTTATTGTAATGTCACTCTAAGAGGTCAAAATCTCAATTTTCTGTTTTTCAAGAGATTTAATGGTGAAATTAGCTTGTAACTGAAATATACCACCTACAGTACAAAATAATATGCATTTTGCAAAATTGGATTTCAATAACCCAATCTCCCATGAAAATGAGACACTTTGTATAATTTTTGATTCTATTGGCATACCCTTGTAGCTTTAAAAGAATATTTGTTATTACCGTGATTCAATTTTGCATATCTGAATTCCCAAAATCCTAATTTTTCTTACATATTTTCCCTCTTGATCTGTTCTTTCGGTAGAATATAAATATTTTTCGGGTTGGCTGTCTCAGATGGAAAAACTAATGAGAGGTCAGTTTTGGATTAAGGGGGCATTTCATTATATCAACTTCAAAAAATTGATATATTTGAAATAAATTTTTTAACTTTCTAATGTGATAAATATTTCCAACTATTTCTATCAGGAGATGTTTCTAATGTTGGTTCCGTTATGATATAATATTTAGTAGTTTGTATTATAAGTATATTTAAAAATGTAAAAAGCAGGAAGGCCTCGGTCGTTAGACTTTTGGGCCACTGTACCTAATAAAGTTTATTTTATTATTTTTAAAAAGTACAAACATTCAATTTTCTCCAATTTTTAACCACATATTCTAGACATGTATGGCTATGTCTCATGGTAAAACTAAGGCACAAGTTTCTTATTTACTAGATTTCTCAGCATGAAATACAGAAAAAAGGCCTCAATTTTGCAACGTTTTATTCAAACATTGGGTATTTGTTATTTTTGAATGAAAATTCAGAATTTTTGTACTGGCAATAGCCACAAGCATATTAATTATGAAACTATTTCGTTTGAGATGAACCAACAGGGTTTTTTATAAATGATGACTTATATATATATTTCATGAAAAACTTTAAATATAATTTAACTTTAATAACGATGATGATGGTTATTTCAAGGTCAGGACAATTTCTTTTTAAGACCCCCATTGAAAACTACAGAAAATTGACATTCAGCAGTATAATTAATATACCTGTAGCTTTTTGTCTCATTTAAAGGTCATTTGAAGGTGAAATAATCACCAACGGCCAAAGAAGACAGAGATGACTTGGAAACTAAAGGTTCTAGGGAAACATTTTTAGTGCAAAAGTTTCGGGGCTACCCTGCAATGACCTTGAGCGCGACCCTAAGTTTGACCTTGAGCGCGACTTTAGGTTTGACCTTGAGCGCGACCTTAAGTTTGATCTTTACAGCACATTCAGCTTGATCTGCGATTGGCCTTGAAGATTATTTCAAGGTCAGGTTTTTTTTTTATAATAGGTTTACAAAATTAGATTGCTGAACATAAAATTTTCCTTAGTTTCCATTTCTGTAATAAATAATTGTGCTTCTCATTTAAAAAAGACAAACTACCTTAAGGTCTTTGAGAGATAACCAGGGAAAAATTCTACAACTTTTGTTTTAAAAGTTTTTCATAAAAACTCAATAGTGCAAATTATTTAAAGGTTTCAATATTTATTACATGCTAGATATATAAAATGTAATCTTTGTGTCTAAACTTTTTTTTTTGTAATGGCATTTATCATAGGGATTCCTTCATAATAATAAAAAAGAGCATTTAATTTTCTTTTTAATTTTGGTGTAAATATTATTTTCATAAGCATTAAATTATATTATCTTTAAAAGAAGATTTCTAATATTTAAAAATATTCTATTTTTCTTGGCTTTTATCAGCTGCGAGTCTTGAGGAACCACAAATTGTAGCAGGGAAAATACAATTTTGAGACATGGTGCAAAAAATATTAGCTCACAATAAACGCATCCAAGATTGCTAATACAATTTTTTATAAAAACAAAAAGTTTACGATTTTAATGTAACTCTTGAAGAGAAAAATCTGTAAGTTAACTTCCTGAGTTGATTTTTGGACGATGTTTGGTGTTGGTTAAGTCCCATAAAATATGTCGCCAAGGTGCTCAGAATATTTATACATACATTCGAAATTTCACTCTTTTTGATAAAAAATAACATCAATATGTGCTAATATGTCCACACTCAAAATATCCCTCTCTGTTTTGGTGTCAGTTTGCTCATTGGGAGAGAGTGCTTATGTTACAGAAACGTTTGCTTAGACCTATTTTCTAGTTAGATCATACAGTGAGTTGCGTTAATTTTTTTTTTTTTTTGTAAAAATTGCCCCCTGACTTTCCCTTCTATAGTAGTATTATAAGCTGCAGTATTTGGAAGGAATCCTATTATTTTTTCCTCTAATTCTTGTAAACACAATAAAAAGTATAATATCTTAATTGACATACATTAACTTCAATCTTTAAGAGAGGGAATACATACTTATGTAGTACTATATTTAACAAATTACCCAGTAATATTAAAAAGTGGCCGACAATGCAGTCTCAGAATTTATTTTTTTTTTGCATTAAGAAAAAAGAGGGTATTTGTATTTTAGTTATTGTTGTGGTCGAGGATTGAATGTTTACATTCTTTGGTCTTATTTAATTTTTGACCAGTTTATGTATCATGTCTTAAAACAGCTACAGTAATACCAATATATAAGGGTGAAGATCGGAGTCAACCGACAAACTTTCGCCCAATATCTCTCCTGCCCACTCTTTCTAAAATAACTGAAAAACTGGTTAAAGGAGGAATAACAAATTTTCTTAGCCAACATAACATTCTGTCTGAATGTCAGTTTGGTTTTCAGACTTCCAAGAACACTACGGACGCAGTTTTTCTTTTTTAGAGAAACTCTACATCAGTTTGAATGAGGGCGATGTCGCGGCTGCGGTCTTTTGTGACTTCGCAAAGGCGTTCGATTGTGTGAATCACGAAGTACTTTTGAGTAAGCTCGAATTGTATGGTATTAGAGGAGTGGCATTAAATTGGTTTGCTTCCTATCTTTCGAATAGGTGGCAAATGGTTAAGTACGATGGAGAATTTCCCAGTGTCTCTTCTCTGGGTTGTGGCGTCCCACAAGGTTCTGCTCTTGGGCCCCTGCTCTTTCTTTTATATATAAATGACCTGACCAAAATTGATATCTGAGGAACATTTACATTATTTGCAGATGACGCAACAATTTTATGGCGTGGAAAGAATGACTGTAATTTGAAACATATTATCAAGTGTGACTTGATTAGAGTGAATGAATGGTGTGCTGCAAATTGTTTAAGTTTTAATTTTACTAAAACCAACGTGTTAAGTTTCCAATTTACCTGTGATAGTTTAACTTTGAATAATCATTTTATAGGGAATAAGCTAGTGACTAGATTTTTAGGTATACTTATTGACGATAAGTTGAAATTTACTGACCACATAATGGCATTAAATAAGTTGGCCGCCGGGTGTTATGCGGTACGAACAGTGTCAAGGGAATTAGATTCAAATGTGGCTAGAACAATGTATTTTTCGTTGATTGAATCTCATTTGAGATATGGAATTGCATTTTGGGGATTCTGTAGTGGGCAGTTATTAAATTCGATCCTTGTGTTACAAAAGCGAGCAGTGCGTTATTTATTTAATCTAAAAATGAAGGAGCATTGTAGGCCCTTATTTATTCAAGGCAAAATATTAAGTGATAGGCATTTTCATTTTAAAAATAGTGGGACTGATTCATAAAAAATATAAAAATTATTCAACTCCAAACCCATATAATACACGTAATAATGGTCTGCCATTGCCCATTCCCAGGACTACTCTCACTAAACAATCTCTTATTTTTGAGGGAATTAAAATATATAACAAAATTCCTCTGAAGTATAGAAATATTATCGACGATAAATTGTTTAGGAAAAAACTTAAGGGCTTTCTTGCGACACGACCGTATTATTCACTGGAAGAATATTTTGCTGACCATTTTTAACAAGGTGTGTTTGTGCTTTCAAAATGCGTGTAATGGTGTAATTTTATGGCTATTTTTGTCTTGTTTTATTTTATTTTATTTGACTGTAAACTTTTAAATTAATTTAGTAGACATTTATTTTATTTTAGGTACCTATTTTGTTAATTATGGACTTTTGTTTATTTATACTGTTTATTTTGATTACTGACTTTAATCACGTGTTTATTGTTATCATTGATCTAAGTTTTTTTTAGTTTTTTATTGTCACACTTTCTTGTGTTGAATATGTTTTTGTTTATATTTATTTTTAACTTTTTGTTCTGCATAGTGCTTTGCTAACAAGATTGATTTCTTTACAACAATAAAGCTTATTATTATTATATTATTACTATAGAGCCGATCTCGATACGCTCTCGGTCCGGTAAACTATTCGTACAGAAGAAACAATGAACCTATTCACATTATCGGTTTTGCGGAGATTTCGATATCGTAAACTCTTTTTCATTTAAAAATATTTTATCAAACCGAGAGCGGCACTATAGTGAGAATCCAGCCTTATTGTTGCATTCTCTGTTCATTATTTTGTTACCAAAAATGACCGTGAACGGTTTTTTTTTCAGCTTTAAAATGAGGGCATTTGAGCACTTTATACAATAAAGCATTTTTTGATTTGATTTAAAAATAACCAATCTCATTCCTTGTGTAAAGACGTTTTATTTCATTAAAATATACTTGGAAAGCTATTTGCTATTTTAAACTATTAAATTTTTTACTGCACTACATTGTATTACTTTATTGACATATTAAATCTGATGTAATATTTGCTCTTTTAATAATGATTGATTGATTGATATAGCCACATTTTATCATGTATTTTATTAATACTTACTAAAATTAACAAAACTATCTAAAATGCGTCGTTTTATTCCAGAAGCAATAAATCCCGAAGGAACGACGACATGGCGCCTTTTCAAACAGCAGTAACCATGACACCTGACAATCGAGATGGAAGTGAAGTTATAGAAGTCCAAATTTTGCCTCAAGACGACAATTGGGGAGAAAATACCACTGCCATAACAGGAAACACTTCGGAGCAGTCTCAATCGACAGAGGATGTAAGCAATTGGCCAGGTGAACCTGACACTGGCATCGGTTTTGTATGTCAGCGTTATGTGGGTGCTGTTATTATGTATGTTTTATCAACAGTAGCATTTTTAAGTCCTGTCGCAATGGTTGTATTTCCAAAGTTAGGTTTTTTCCCTGCTTTATCTAATAGATTAGGATTAGCTGATGGAGATAGATTACTTGCTTGCGGCGCAGAATGCAAAGGTCAGCTGGTGTCTTTAGCATTTAAAATGGCTATCCTCTCTATTGGAGCTTGGGCCGTTTTTTTGAGAAAGCCACACGCTACTTTACCCAGATTTTTCTTATTTCGAGCAGGCGTGTTAGTGTTTGTCTTAGTTTGTAATTTTGCCTATTGGTTGTTTTATATTGTCCAAGTAACTGAAACTGCCAGAGCTGCTACAACACCCGAGGAGACCGTAGATTATAAAGCATTAGTGGCATATGCCTCTAGTCTTACAGATACATTACTTTTTATTCATTATTTAGCGGTTGTCTTAGTTGAAATAAGGCATTTACAGCCTTTGTATTATATTAAAATCGTACGAAGTCCCGATGGGGCTAGTAAGGCCTATGGAATTGGTCAGCTCAGTATTCAAAGGGCCGCCGTTTGGGTCTTAGAAAAATATTACACAGAGTTTCCTATTTACAATCCTTACCTCGAACGCGTTCCTGTTTCGAAATCACGTAAGACTTCTACTAGTTTTAAATTTTACGAAGTAGATGGAGTAAATAATACTCAAATTCAGCAATCTCAGTCACGGGCAATGCTTGCTGCACACGCGCGGAGACGGGATTCCAGTCATAACGAGAGATTTTACGAAGAGCACGAATACGAACGTAGAGTTAAGAAACGTAGAGCAAGACTGATCACTGCCGCCGAAGAGGCTTTCACGCACATCAAACGATTACACAATGATCAAGTGCCTGCAATTCCCATGGATCCCCATGAAGCTGCCCAAGCTATTTTTCCATCGATGGCGAGGGCGTTACAAAAGTATTTACGTATCACTCGGCAACAGCCCAGGCATACAGTGGATTCGATTTTAACCCACTTAGCTACTTGTCTCAGTAATGATTTAACTCCTAAAGCGTTTTTGGAACCCTTTTTAATTAGCGAGCCGGTTTTACAAAATGACAAAGAGCAAAAAGAAGTGCAAACTTGGGCTCTTATATGCGAGGAATTGTTGACAAGGCCCATTGCTGATGGCACTCTGTTTCAGTTAAGACAGAATGATGTTTCGTTGTTGTGCGAGATCAAAAAACTGCCTCATTTTAATATTACGGAGGAGGTTGTTGACCCGAAAAGCAATAAATTTGTTTTAAGGTTAAATTCTGAGACATCTGTATGACCCCTGTATACATCCCTGGATCGACTGATTTAGTTTTACATATCATTTACTAAACTTTTTTAATGTCTAGTATTTAATTTGTGTATTTAATATTTATGTAAAGAGTGAGATAATAATTATTTAAGACTAAAACGTATTAACTATGTATTTTAAATTATTATTTTTACATATAATTTTATAATTTGAAATCATTTTACTGGAAGCTTTAATCATACATTTTTCTGTAAGTTAAAACAAAGCTTGTAATAAAGCTGGGTCTAAATGGAGGAATTAAGTTCTAATCTATCATAAGATAGTTTTGAAGCCTTTAAATTAGAAAGTTTAAAAATCTGTATATAGACATTTCTATTTAATTTTATTTTGATTTTCTAATGTATTTAAACTAGTTTTTACCTTTTTTTTCAGTAAAATTAAAGTGAAATGTTGTTTTTTACAAGTTTCAAACAATTATCCTTGGATTAAATATTCTTATAAAGATACCGCTGTTCTGCAATTTGAATTTTTTTTCTCGTGCTGAAATTTTTTAGGTTTTTCATGTTTTTTGTAATGTATTGAATTCAAATATGAGCTCGGTTTTTTACCTTTCATCCATATGTTTCTAGAGAAGAAAAAAATAATATAAATATGAGAAACCCAAACCGTAAGCAATCTAGTGAATTTTTAAAGATTAAAAAAAGAACAAAATCACGTTTTTTTCCAAAATATATTTCATTTTGTATTAAAAAAAGAGTATAATACAGTCAAATAAATTATTTTGTTGACTTCCTTCGCTTGAATTTCACGTTTGAGGATCCAACAGTAGTCAACTAACATGTTTGGGGTCCATTTTCCACTATGCCGCTTCTCTATTTGAACAATTTGCTGGTGAAATCATTCGCCGTGTTCATCTGAAACTGCACCAAAATTGTCAGAGAAGAATTCGAAATAAGAGTGAAGAAAATGCAGCTTAAGTGACATGTCGCAATTTAACGTCTTGTAAGATTGGATCAGTTCTTCAACTAGATCTTTGTAGTCTTCCTACTATTGTTACCTAGGAAGTTACTACATACATTTTTGAAGGCACTTTTCTCGAAAGTGTAGTTTCAAAATTTTTGTCTTTAAAAAGTTCTCGTATTTGCTGCCCAACGAACATTCCTTATTTAAGCTTTGCCTCACTTATATACGCGAATTTCCTTCTCAAATAAAGCATTTTCTTCTCTATTTAAAGCTTTAACAAATTTTTTGTAAGTCCTTTTATGTGCAGAGGAGGTAAATAAATTTTCAGTCGCTCAATTAAGGGTTCATTAAGGACATTTTTCAGACCGAGCACAATGTTTTTACATAACGGCCATTTTTTAACAACATAATATTGGTTTCTGGCTCTACTGTCTCATTCGCATAAAAAACAATATTTGGTGATGCCACTTTGCAGTCCTGTAAGTAGTGCATTAACTTTTAGATCCGCACAGATATTCAATTTATGATCTTCGTATTTTATGCTTTGAAGTAATATACGCATATTCTCGTACATTTCTTTCATATTTACAGCATAACCCACGGGAACAGATGATTGTTCATTTCCATTAAATAATAAAACTGCCTTTAGACTTGTCTTTGAAAGGATAATAACAGTTGCCACTCGGTAGGTTTATTAGAAAGGCTAAGTTCGCTGATTAAACCCGAAATATCATAATAATAATAATAATAGTATATTAACGGATCAAATAAATACAATCCATTTTAAAAATAAAAAATACAAACACTATTTAAAACAGTCACAATTAAAAAACTTACAAATTTAAACATGCATTAAAGTGCTTCAAAAGACAAGTATTGACAATATTAACTAGTTTTTCAAGAATTGTAAAATTTTTAATTTAAAGACATTAATTGACAAATGAAAAATACCAATCTCCGTAGGAACTGAATTAATTTCCCTACACATACGAGAAATAGGACTGTTAATGCCATTATTCGTTCGGTGATATATCACATCAAACAAATTGTGCGCTCTAAAAGCTCTTTGAGGAACCGATAATCCAATATTATTGAGTAGTTCAGGAGAATCAATAGATATCAAAGCAAGAATTCAAACACTGAGAAAACTTATTTAATATTATATCAACATTATTTTGTATCATTAATGAGACCCAGTCAAAATTTGCCAAGAAAAAGTTCATTTCCAAATAATTTTAGTGTTTAAAATCATTATAGTAATATTCAAAATTAAGTTCATCCAATTTTGTCGGTAGCGGAATTTCTAAATATAGAGCTGGATGATAAACATCACAACGCGTAATGGGTTCTGTAGAAATGACAACTTTAATATCTGAACTACTGCTGAACACCAAATCTAATATGTTGCCCGAAACATTCGGAAATGAATTCAGTTGGTACATATTTAAATATGCTGACAAATCTGATAAAAGTTCTGATTGTTTATTTAAGTTTCCCATGGGAATCGCTCCAAATTCATTATTACTCCATAACAAACCTGGCAAGTTAAAATCACCACACATTAAAAAATTATCACACTTGTACTCCTCCAAAAGACAGTTCACAGATGAACAGTACTCCTCGTACACTTCTACTTGTGATAGTGGAGGAATATATACACAACCCAAAATTAATTTATCCCGATTTATGGGTGACCATAACAAAAACCTGTTCGACACTTCTGTTTGGTGATTTGAGCTGGTAAGATGAGAGATTTCTTACGGCAATCATAACTCCACTTACACTGGTATCCTTTGAACGGTCACATCGGTATATATTATAGTCAAAGAGTTTTAATTCACTATTGTTAATATCATTCTTTAACTATGTCTCAGTAAAGAAGAAAATATTGTATTCATCAGTGACTGCTGAGGACATCGAGTACAATGTCTTATTATTTACACTTTTTACATTCATTCAAAATCATTTAGTTCATCCGATTCCGAGTCCATTTCGTATTTTTCTGGAGACTTAGGGACAGGTATGTTAGAAGTGTCCTGAGATACAGGTCTCATGGCTGAGGGAATGTTGGGATATTCAATTTTATGTTTGTTTTTACTAAAAAATCTCAGACTTTTTATTAAGCAAAAGTAGCAATCATCAACATGATTCTGAGGTTCCCGCCAAATCATTGGCATTCCAAAGTTCATAGATTTGTGAGTACCCAGTAGCCATCCTGTTAAAGTTTTTGAGCAAGTGTGGTAGCAAATTTTGGAATCGGTAACTTTGCACCTCGTAAGCTTTTCTTACAAGTGGGCTCAAAACCTTTCGTTCAGTTTTCAGTGTCACCTCACATATATAATAGAAACTCTTCAGTTTGTTCACACAGGATCACGACGACCTCGTTTATCTACTGACCCTCCGACGACCGGCCGGCTGCTTATATACCCTTTTGGTACATCGGAAGTTTTCTAGAAACATCGGGTATCGAGAGTACTAGAAAATCGACCCCTCTTTTCTATACAAGGATCCTTCGATAAGTAACTGACCGTTCGACAACTATGGAGTATGGTGAAATTTGGAATTACGTGAGTTTTAATGGGTATATTCGTTATTTTAAGCTCTAGAGGGTTGAGACGTTATAGATGGGTGTCATTCCTAGACTCCCCAATGCGGTGTTGCTAGATTGTGCACAATTTCTCTTAAACTGAGAAAACGTAGTTTTGACAATGTTGCACCTCGGTATGCTATAACAACTTATATATCTCATAGCTACATCCTTATACCTACTTTGCAATCAGTCAAAAAATGTCGTTGATATTCTCTAGATTTGGCTACGTGATAAGATAATTTATAGGTCAGGGTAAGGGTTACATAGGTAGAAATTGTGGAAATAATACATTAGTTAGGTAGAAAGAATTTTCATGCAGAACAGTGTACTTATCTTAAATAATTTGCACAACACAAAATAAGCTTTCGCATGATTTAACTCATGTTCCCACTGTATTTTTCCATTTTTGATATATATATATATATATATATATATATATATATATATATATATATATATATATATGAATAGTTTGGTTATTCCGGGTTTCAATCCGTTCGTTCAAAAAATCGTTTTCACGACGTTTCGCCAAAATCTCATTTGGCATTTTCAAGTGCGGTTCGTCTCGTTACTCGCTACTCAGCGAGTAACGAGACGAACCGCACTTGAAAATGCCAAATGAGATTTTGGCGAAACGTCGTGAAAACGATTTTTTGAACGAACGGATTGAAACCCGGAATAACCAAACTATTCATTCTACCATCCGTGAAAATCTACGATATAACATATATATATATATATATATATATATATATATATATATATATATATATATATATATATATATATATATATATATATATTATATCCCAGGAATTATACTACTCTGGGATCTTTGCCGCTTTTATCTATTTATTTTACAAAATATTTAATCTAAGATACTATCATTTAACTTCCTAGAAGACAAACTACTTAGTGGCGTTCTCAAAGTTTACCTTTTATTTTTAAAATTAAAATAATCATTGCGTGCGTGGGTATACGTGACTATTTTTATATATCACCTAATAAACTCAACTCAGAGGCTATAACTTAGATAAATGGCTTTTGATAGGCTCATCTTAAATGGGCCAATGAAATCGGCTATATTACAATTAACAAAAAACAAATGGCAATTTTAAGAACCTTTAGGCTTTATTTTTTCACACCTATTTATCGATTTTAAAAGATTGAAGAAACGTGGCACATACAAGTGACAATTAAATCGGGTATTCAAATAATGTTTTCAAATCGATAACTAACTGTGGAAAAATCTAGTCTTAGTCTACTAAAAGACTTTCGTACAACATATCAAGGGTGCTATCATAGATAAAAAGCCATTATAAAAGTATAAGAAGGTTTAATGTGGGGTTTTTAATGCAAGGTGTTATGTAAATTTTAATTATGAGTTCAATTGTGTAGGTTTTATGGTTACATAATTTCTTTTATGGTATTTTAGCTTTCCCTGCTTAATATCCGCGCTAAAATACTCAGTTTAAAAATGTACTTAAAGTACTCACAGTATTTTAGATATCTTAAATATTCCAAAATTGTTAAAATAACATTGATTGGAATGTATCTTAATACATTTAAGTATTGGAAAGTACTGATGATTTAAATGTACTAAAAGTACTAAAAGAATTGCGAATACTTTTAAAAATACTTACACATAATTACTCGTATTGGAAATGTTTTATTGCAAAATTGTACTAAAACCGAAAAACATGACGTACTGAGAGTACTATAATAATATTGCAAATAAATATAGAACTACAAATACTTAGTACCAGTTACTTTAAGTGCATTTGTTGATTGTATGGCTCTTAATGTTTGTATTTTTTACTGGATATAAACAATTTTTATACATACATATTGGATATTGTGGATAAGGTACACAATCTAAACGAAAAGACGATAGCGAAAAGCGATAATATATATACTGCCCATATCACCTTCAATTTTCTATTGATTGATTCTCAAAAATGAAAATAAATAAAACGTATTTGTGGCTTCGTCAACTATACTGGAAATTTGGTTATGTTTCACTAATATGACCAGCAACAATAAAGCAAAAAAGTGATGAATTGTTGTTCATTATATCTCAAAACAATATATATACATATATATATATATATATATATATATATATATATATATATATATATATATATATATATATATATATATATATAATCGAAGGTTTTCGGGCATCTCGTATATGTGCCGAGTCCCTCTCAGGACTGTAAGGCAGCTGACGTTTCGGTGAAATCTCATTCACCATTTTCAAAGTTCACTATATGGCGTCTACGAGCGAAGTTCGCTATATATATATATATATATATATATATATATATATATATATATATATATATATATATATATATATATATATATATATATATATGTTCTCATGTTTGGTAATAAATGTGTACAAAAAAATTCTAACACATACAGTTTTCTGAGTTTATATATTAAAATACAAAAAAACTTAATTTAATAGTGGACATATGTAAATATTTAGAAGACATATTATTAAAAAATACTTTTTTTCTTCCACATAATACAGACTTTTAGACATAAAAGTCATGTTTTTTATTACTTTGGTATTTTGAAAAACGTATGTTCTTATTAAAGTTAACATTTTTAACAAGTTCAAAACATTTAAACTTTTTTTAATATCGGACGCGATACAAAATATTACACAAGAACAAGAAAAAGTATATATAGACGCCTAAAAACCGATTTGGCTCATCACAACTTTTTTAATGCAAAAAACTGCATCAAAAGCCCTAATCCATTTCGTCTTTTGCGGCGGGTAGGTGATAGCTGCATAAATATGTTTCAAGAAATAAGTATTAATTTGATATATTTTTAATATATAGTTTTGATAGATTGACATTGAGTAACGTAACGTATTTGAAACACATTCGATAAAAAAAAACTATTTTTTTAATTGAGAATTTTTTTACATGTTTTTTCGTTGAAAATGTACTATAAAATAAAATAAATATATTTACTCCGCGAAGCCACAGAATATGTTTTACCGTCTTGGCCAAAGATAAAAAATAACAATAATAATGTGCCCGAGCCAATACAAGAATATAATGATCTAAATTTTTAGGCACCTCTGGATTATTGCTAGTGTAAAATATTTTATATTCGTATTTCAAATATCATAGTCATAATTATTAATTAAAAATGTAATAACGCCAATATGGCATCCAGTAACATCGATGCCTTGTAAAAAAATGTGCCTCAACTTACATTTAGATGTATTGTAAATTAGTAAGATGAAATTCACCTTTTAAGAGACACTTTATATTTTATAAAATTGTATGTGCGAAAGCGTACTCAATCAATTATTCCGTACTGTTGTATTCTAGAAGTATGTTTCAGGAGGTAATATTTAAAAAATGTTTTTTGTTAATGTAAATGCTATTGTTATATCGATTTTTAGACTATATTCAAAAGATGTCGACAATGTTACCCACTTTATTTCCTTTAAAAATAAACTGATAAAAATTAGTTCCTTGAATAAAATGAAAATAATTAAAATTATTAAAAAAAATACTTACAAAATGACGCTTTTCTAATTTTATGATGTCAGTTTTGAGTTTAACAGATTGTCTTCTATTTTTCAAATCCGGACCTGGAATTTTAATTTCTTATTTTGAGGATATTTTATTTAATTTTAAAATTAAACACCTAATTAAGTGTTGATTCATAGATCTTTGTGTTGATGCAATCTCATGTTGAAAAGTCCACGGGTGTTAGATCAGGCTAATGTACAGGTCATGGCTAAGAGAATTAACAGATTTTCGATTATTGATGTAATTTTTTATTTTGTTCGACGATTTTTAAATTTTTTAATGTATTTGTTAATCATTATTCTGAAATTATAGATATAAGAAAACGAAATGGAAATATTTTCGGCCAAAACGTCTAAAAATGGGGTTAAATGGTATATTATTCTATTTGGTATGAGAAATTCTTTCAAAACAAGAAATAAAAACCTTAGCTTGGTCTTTAAATATACATATATATATATATATATATATATATATATATATATATATATATATAAAAGTTGACCTGTCAAACCCAAATATGCTACGTCATGTGAGAATCAGAAAAGCATTATTTTGTAAGTAAAAAAATAAATGATTTTTTTTGTTATATCTTACAATCTAATAGCACAATAGTGTGCAAAATTTATATATATATATATATATATATATATATATATATATATATATATATATATATATATATATATATATACAGGGTGTCCAAGATAAGGATCCTAACCATGGGGATCTCGGAAACAGTTGGAGATACGAGGTCGGTTAAATTAGAGAAAAGTTGCGCAATTTAGTGCTAAATTAAACGCAATTTAAAAATTTTAAAAATTCAAAATACTTCCGGAGATTTCCGGAAAAAACCGAATTTTGGCAAAATCGTTTTTAATTTTTGTAGGCTTTATTTAAAGAGATATCAAAAAATAAAAGGTAGATTCTTCTTGCCACTTTTTATTTTTTATAATTTGGTCTAAACAAAATTTAAATCCGACGTTTCGTTTCTGAGATACCATCATGAACTTTCATTTTTTATATGGAACAAAAAAAAGTATCCCATGTATTTGATAGCATTTTTTATTACAAATTGAACGGTGTATCACACTTGCATATCAAGTGTGTAGTTCATTGGCTTTTATAAAACTGATATACCTTTCTCTCTCGCTCTCATGGAGCTGTTATGGAAAGTACTTGAACTACGTATTCGATATGCAAGGGTGATACATCGTTGAATTTGTAATAAAAAATGCTATCAAATACATGGGATACTTTTTTTTGTTCCATATAAAAAATGAAAGTTCATGATGGTATCTCAGAAACGAAACGTCGGATTTAAATTTTGTTTAGACCATATTATAAAAAATAAAAAGTGGCAATGAGAATCTACCTTTTATTTTCTGATATCTCTTTAAATAAAGCCTGCAAAAATTAAAAACGATTTTGCCAAATTTCGTTTTTTTCCGGAAATCTCCGGAAGTGTTTGAAATTTTCAAATTTTTTTAACTGCGTTTAATTTAGCACTAAATTGCGCAACTTTTCTCTAATTTAACCGACCTCGTATCTCCAACTGTTTCCGAGATCCCCATGCTTAGGATCCTTATCTTGGACACCCTGTATATATACACACACATACATACAAAAACATTTTTAAATATTTCTACTTCCTTTTAGTATTAAAGGATCTGGTTAACATTTTTTTTTGTATTTATAATTTTAACAAACACAATGTGATATTTGTCGTACTTAGTTTTATATTTTTTTTATGCTCAATGTTATTTTCCTACATCGTATTTCTTTTTTACTTACTCACTACCTTAGGTATATTGCACAAATAAGATATTTTGTAGAGAAATGATCATAGGAATCTCAACTTTTTATAAATTGTAATACTCGTCATTTAGTACAATAATTTTAAACGATTATAATAATAAAATTGTATCGTACAAAGGAGTGTAAACGTATAAATTTGTTGAACTTTTATCCATATTTTTTCTGGAAAATTGTATGTACTCTTTACGGTAGGTGTAGTTAAAGGAAAATATGTAGATATTAATTTGTATTGAGAGGATTAGTCACTACTGAGAAATACTTTTGTAGATTATTTTCTTTACTTGCAGAAGTTTGAGGTGCAGTTCCTAATAAAAGTCGCCATCAAGAGATGTGGACCTTTTAGCTTTTTCATTTCGAACTCACGAAATTACACACGTGGCTCAACAAAATATTTTTGGAGCTTTTTAGATGGAAGATCCAGAATCACAGAGACCACGATCAAACTGATCTGGCATTTGAGGAACCGGGATTAAAGAGACCGACAAAGATAGTCTGAGATATCCAGAGTCCACAAAACTTTTGTCTGAGTGATGCAAAGCACCAGGAATTTGTATCTAGGATTTAGCTAGATTATATATTTTGAGCAACTTCTAGATTTTAGTTTTCTGTGGTACAAGGTTTTTTTTTTTAAATAAAAATGATCTCGTGTCAAAGCAGAGTTAATTATACGTATAGGTTCTCCTATAACGAATTTTCAGTTTCCAAGATTAAGGTGCGTATAAACATGCAACAGAACAACTTAACACCGTCGCGTAACGTGTCGTGTTACGTGACGAAGATACGGTGTGATTAAATTGGAGTTCAATCAAAACATGATTGCGCAAAACATTATTCCGTGTCACCGGTTTTGCATTATTCTAAGTAAGATTGACATTGCGGGTGGTCGGTCCAGACATGCAAAGTTCTGATGCAACATGACTGGGTAACATTTCTTTGACGCGACAATTAAAGACCGAAAACCCATGGGAATCTGTAATTTTACATTGTTGGGAATGGCGTTAAGACGGGATACACGACGGTGCTGGATTACTGTGTTCTATTGCATCTCTATTACCCACCTTTAGTCGGGATCTTATCCCAAAGACGGCTAGCAAATAATGACCAAAAACGCTAGTGCATTTTTTTTTATGCCTTTATTTCCATTCAGGAAGCGTTTTAATTTTAATAAACATTATTGGTTACAAGGATGGTCAGGAAAACGTAGAAAGTTAAGGGACGAGAGGCACGTGCCCCCCTTATTGTGTTACACTATAAAAGGTATTTTTTGTTAATGATTAATCCTTCATAGTAAATATTGAAAAAACTGGTTGTAACTTTTGTGCAATTAATGCAATTTTCTGAAAGAATGAGTAGTACTGTATAAGAATAGTATTTTCGAATAAGTAACGATACACAATTTGTAACTTTTTATAAAAAAGTTTTAATGATGTAAATTTTGTATATTTATTTAAATATTCTTAATAGAAATAAAATTGATGTATAAAAATTTGTTGTGTTTTCTTTTTAGTTTTGCTTCATTTTGGGGACAGATATATTTTAACGGTGGTTGTTCTGTTTCATAAGAAAGTTAATATCTGTGATGTTGTAAGCTAGATATAAGGCAATATGCATTTTAATCTAATATTAAAAAATCTTTAAAATAATTTGTAATTTTATGTCCAGCTATCGAGGCTTAGACATTGTTAAACAGCACGTTCACAAGTCCATCTAGCTATTGACAACAGGGTGCAAATGAATGCTATTTTTATGGATGCAAAAAAAGCTTTCGAGAAAATCGAATATTTTACCAACCCAAGGCGACATTTATAGGAAACAACGGTCTACATAAAATCTAAATTCGGATCTATACCGGAGTAGTGAAAAGCTTAAAAACTCATCTAATTCACGAACTTATTTTTTGAAAAATCAGTTGAAATGTTAATTAGGTGGTACCCTGTTATTTTTAGTATTTTCTAATTTTTAATCAAAATATCCTTAAAAATTTGAATGTATCTCGCAAATGTCTAGTAAATTTGAGATTACAGACATACAAAATTATTACACGAAATTCTGTTCATATCTCAATAGTATGAGCGTGCTATTTAAAAATATTTTTCTACGGCTGATTTTGAATTTTACATCAATACAGGGTCTATACCAAAAGTAGTAAGACTGATTTTCTGTAGCGCACACGGAGCTGTGTACGTGGGCTTGGCTGGCTGGGCGAGGTGGAAGGGGACACAGCAACAGAGAAACACCAGCTGCAGGCAGGCCTATGCAATCTTGATTGAAATAATCGCAGCTGTCAATAGTGTCAATACTGTCATCCACCGGAATATCTGACCAATCAGAAAATTCAAGTACAATTTTAATTGTCAATTTATTTAACCAATCACGTCGTTGCATTCTAGCTCAAAGATGGCAACCCTTTTTTCCTACTTCGCGAAGCCGTGTTTGTTATGTCCAAGGAAATTGGAAGGGATAGGAAAACTACAAAAATAGGCTAATGCGTAAAAAAGTGTTCCACCATGCAGAAAATAAATGTCATAAATTAACATCGACTGGCTATGTGGAGCAAGCGCAAAAAGAAATTTCGTGGTAAATTTGTTGCATGAAGTTAGCCATGTGAGAACGGGAAACCAGGGCTGGGTTTGCGACACGATCGGCGCTAGTGTGTAGTTTTTATAATTTTTTTCATTTCATTTTTTTTTATCAGAAATTAATTATTTTAAAGTTTAGAACGTACATGGAAAACACTTTACACTTAATAATAACATAAAAGAGGAGTAACATATAGTTAATCCCTATGGCCAGATCCTTTTTAACATTGTTGATAAGATAAGATTTTATTTAGAATTATGTTTAAATTTCTTTTAAGGTAATGTTTATTTCATTAGTCGTTTTATAACCTGAACTTTAAATTGTAATTTTTCAATATAACAACATAAATAGAGGTTTCTCAAATCCAGTCCTGTCCCTTGACCTACTGCGCAAGTGCAGCATAGCATCATTGAGGGGAGTACAGAGTTACATGAGGAACCAAATTTAGTTTAGGGTATTCTCTTTCCTTTTACCCCTTCCAACTTCCTTGGTTATGTCGTAGTTGGGAAAGTTTTATTGTATTTTTTCTGGAATTTATCTGTGTTGCGATAAGAAAATATGGTAGAAACTACTAATAAGGTATTTTAATTATGTTTTGGTAAGTATGAATCATTTATTTTGTGTATTCGTAGTGCACAGTGTTTGCATATGAAATTTCTTAAACATGGTGATAATATTTTATGGTGTATAATTTTTTTTCAGAATAAATGAGTCAAATAATATTGTTATATTTTAACACAACATAATTTTAATATAGTAGTGGCAATTTTAAGTTAGTTACTTACTACACCAATAACATTGAATAGGAGAGTTGAAACTCTAGGCTCAGTATTAAAAAAATTGCAAAATTGTTTATAAAGTATAATAGTTTATTTTATATAAAATCATAAAGGTATTAATTTAGATACTGTGAGATTTTAGTGGATGGGGTTATGCCTAATAAAGTATGAGTAGTAATATTTATAAGAGCTATCGCATTTATAAAATAAATATATTATTTTTTATTATATTATAGAATTAAAAAACGTAATAATTAAAAGGGGTATGTGGCACTTTCACCACTACGCTATATAATTAATTTAGCTTAATTTTTTATTTGTTTTTGGTATTTATATATTGACTTCCCAAATAGCACACTTCAGTCCACTGGATATCCATCGTTTATCCAAAGCTGGACATACTGGGTATCCATGGGATGTCCAGAATTTGTTCACCAACATCCTATGGATATCCACTGGACTATACGATTGTCCCACTCATGGATGTCTTTTTGGATTATATATATTGTCCAAGTACGGATCATTTTTGGATATTAAAAGGACTAATTTTGGATGTCCATATATTGTACATTCTTGACCCGATTGTGGACATATTATCCGATGGTATTGTGCTTTTTGGATAAATAGGTCATAATCTATTGTTCCCTCTTCTCGACGTTCCGCTAACGTGAATGGTAGATATTTTCACAATTTGCTTAGGGTCCGAGAGCTTACAGTACCTAATTAATCTGTACTTCTGAAGACACAGACCACTCATGTCATCAAAACGTCGATAACAAGTAACCATAGATGGCCCTATTAGTCCCAAAAATTAAACAGATATAAATTACATTAGCGAACCAGGTAACAGGAACTGGATCCACATATTACATTTATTGATTACAATTGTCAAGTTTTTAATACAATACTATATAAGATTATAAAATTTTATAATTAGTCGAAATGCAAGTGCTATAAAATATAGCTTCAATCGATTTAAATTGTTCAAGCTGTAGAAGGATCGCTATGAATAAGTTATCTGGTTCCATAGTAATAGGTACAATTTCAATTGGGTAATAGAAAATATACCAATTATTTAAATAAAGACTTTTTATTGTTACAATGATTATTTTTTTCTAGATTTATTTCTGTCGTTTATTCTCTTCAGCCATTGTCTAATCTCGTCTTTGGCTGTTTTTTATCGGCCCCCCATTCTTCTACCGCAGCTGAAAATTAATAAGGTTTAACGTCAAATGATGCAGTATTTTATGGTTTTGTAGGAATTTAAATCTCTCTCTCTCTCTCTCTCTCTCTATATATATATATATATATATATATATATATATATATATATATATATATATATATATATATATAAATATATATATATAAAACCAAATGCATCGTTATTGCTTAGAGTGCTTGAACCAACAGACCAGAAAAAAAATTTTAACACACTTTTTGTCTGGGTATTATCAGAATAAGAAGATCTAGAGTTCAACGTGTGAAATCTGACACCCAATTTGTTCTTATTATTTACGAGTATGACAAATAAAACAGAGAGATTTTCTTCATCAAATTTTTATATTTAAGTGGTAACTTACCTACAAATAGTGAACATAAGTTCTTTAAAGGGCACTTTACTGTTCCATCATATGTATAATTCTTGGAAAGGCTATCTGTCATTGTTACAATAAAATATCTTTTAATAAGTTAATAGGTATAATTTCCTCCAATTTTCGCTAATTGTAAAACCTAAAATTATATTACTTTATTGAGATAATTAAACGTTAATTCCACATATGCTAACCTAGGAAGATTTTTGACTTTAAGAATCAAAGTAAAAAAATATATATAAAATAATCGTGTAAATTAAGTATTTTTTTATCAATAGACTCATACAAATAAAGAAGCATTACTTGAATAAGTTTCAGCTTTTATTTCAGGAGAAGTATAATAAACTTACTGCATCTTTAAAGTTTAAATTGTCCTGAAGATCTTATGTGACTTGAGGCAGCTGATTATTTTCTTAAGTAAAAGGATAGTTGAATTTCTGCAGAAAATTCTTTGTAGATACTTGTTGTTTTTTCCCTATTTAAGATTACCTGAATATCCTCTCTAATTTGGTACAAATTGGCTTTCACATAGGAATTTTATTTGGACCAATCGGTGGAAAATTCATCTAAAAAATAATTAAAATAAATTAATTTATAAGTCCAAACCTAGAGTCGAACCGTCAAAACTTTATTATATATTTTTTAACAATTATACTGCACAAAAATACACATCAATATAAACTTTTACTAGCGTTTAATCCAAAATAGTCATAAAAAAATTAATATAATTATTCAAATTTGCTATAGCTTTTATTCCATTATAAATTTTGAAAACATTTATTAATGCCAGCAATCTTATTAGACTGATTACTCAATAATGACTTTGTCAGAGAGAATTTTCTCTAAAATTTACAATTTTATTATTACACAAATTTACAACTCTATCTGTGCTCCATTTTAATCAACAAGATACAAAATTCATTGGCCTATCAAAATATTTGCACTTATTTGTAGTAATTTCCATTTAAATAAGTGATTGTATGAAAAAGTATAGCTACAAAAGCTATATTTTAACATACGTGTTGTGATACTGAATATTTTGTTCACTTTCAAATTTATGCGAGTTTCATACTAAATTATCAGCTTTTCGTCGGGCATGTCTGTAGTTTCGTTCGGTAATTTTTGTTATAATTAAAAAAAAAAATATGCTTACCTTTAACGGTGGCATCTTCTTCAAATAAAAAGCACACTTGATTTTAGCTCAACTAAAACTCCAAAGGTCTTTTTTAGCTCGACGCCAACACAATAATGGGCACAAAATATCTGAAGGGATATTTGTGATCATGGCGGGCCGGCGGATTAAGAATGACAATTCTACAGGCCGATATTATAGTATTCGATTTTACCGACAACCCGAAATTTAATAATTGGACGTCTGATGGACTTACATTGGACATCCAGATATGGACGTCCGTATAGATTACAGGTCATCACATCTAATGGACATCCATAAACGGTCCATGGACATACAGGACATTATATGTACTTATTCTGGATATCCAATGGAAGTCTTGTGCTATCTGGGTTTTGCACCCGATTTGTGATATTTATTCATTTTGTTAACGTATAAGATGATTCAGCCCAATTTTTCTTTTGTTTCATGTTAAATATTGACTGAAGTTCACCATGATCTAAGGACCTGCACCTGAATAAGTCCTCCAGCTAATGAAGATCTTTACTTGTACGTTGATTGCGACATCAACTATGACTTTACATTTGTGCGGGGCCAAAGAATTCAACTTCCTTTTTGTTTTTAAAAATATTATATTTTTTCTATATAGTTATTTAAAATATATTTTATATTATTATTATTTATGTTGTTATATAGAAAAATATTTTTCCTAAAGGCAACTAGAAATTATTATTATATTTTTAAACAACTTTTTTTTATTTTGCTAGATACATATGCTTTTAAATGTGGAGATTTGAAACAATTAGAGCAAAGTTGTGAAAATTAGTTGCTTTGCTCTGGCTTGTTTGAGTTTCTGTATTTAGGATCAACAGTGAATATAATATGTGTATAAAGCCGTACACCTTATATAATTATTCTGTTTTTTCTCTTTAATATGAAATAATATTTCCCTTAAAATTTATATTTTCGTTTTCTGTTATTATTTATGAATAACCTAAAAAGCTTATATTAATTATATATATTTGTTGTTTTTTTTTGGGAAAAATGATTTTTTGTTTAATGTATATTTTTGAAAATATTGTTTAATTTTGTTGTACGATTGTAAATGCGAACATTTGAAGAATTTAGGGCAAAGTTGGGAAATACTTGGCTTTGCTCTGACTACATTTATGACTCGACACTTCATATGATGTGATTTTTTTAATGAAAGGATTTCAATTTTCCATTTTTTGCAAGATAGCAAGGCATTAACATTTATTATTTCTTGTAAGTTATTAAGAAAACCTAATATGTTATTTTTTGCTTTATGTTTTTACCAAAACTAGATTTAAATTATTATTTCTTTGTTCACATACTAACATCCAATAAAGAATATTTTGTATTTGTATATAGACATATTTTGTATATGTAACCAAATATACTTGTTGAAATTTTTAGAACCCTCCTTCCGATTTGTTTCGGATGAATATTTTTTTGTTTTTTTTTTCTGTTCAACATATCACATTTTCTCAATAAATTTTATAAAACATACACTAACCTTTACAAAAATATGATGGTATGATAATCTTTACACTTTCAAACTATCAATTTCAACAATTTAAATAGTTTTAATATTAGGATGGTTTTGATTTTCTTAATATAACGAATCAAAAATATATGAAATCAAAAACAATTCCAGAGAGAGTTTGTTAAAATGTACATAGCAAAAATATTTTGTTTATAATAATTGAAATGTTAATTTTGGCAACTTTTGACCAATTCATCAGGACTGTTATTTATAAATATTCAGAAAATATAAATCTAATAAAAAACTATTTTGTGTTATTTTCCTGAATATGTAATTTTTTATGTGGTATATTAATATTTTGACGTTTTATGATTTTGTTGTATTTATTTCTGTTAACAAACTTTTTTAATACGACAAAAATAAAAAACGTAAAATATTAATATCCCATAATAAATAAATAATAATTTCTCTCGTGCGCATTAGTTATAGCACCACCGTTGGGGCCGACACCATCGATTTTTACGTCACAGCCGTTTTGGCCAATTAGCACGTATATAACGTTTCTTATGTTTCGTGTTTTGTGCCTGCAGGTCTTGGTTGAGTAAGGACACCGGTTATGGTGAAGCGTGTTTTTTTGTCGTTGTCGATGCTCAAAATGAGTCAAAATCTCGAGCAGCAATATTTGATAAAGTTTTGTGTGAATCTCAGAGTGAGTCCACACGATAAGAAAAACTTCGGCGGCAGCGTAGCGTAATAAGACATATATCAAATTTCAAGCATTGTGATTTGTTAGATTTAAAAAAAGACAAAGACCGAAGATTTCCCGCCTAAATCCGCTTTTTCCAAGGTCATTACGCCAAATGATGTTGAACTTTTCAGCGGACTGCTTTAAAAATGGCGGAAACTGTTTATTTTCAATATTTTGTATGAAAACATAACCTATGTTTTTTTTAAACTTTGCTGTTTTATTTATATACTTTATTTAGCGAGTTTTGAAAGAATGGATATTTATGAACTATGTTAAATTATTTTAATTTATTAAAAATGCTTGTTACCGAAGATCATTACTGCTTGGTCCTAAAAAAAAAAGATTTTTGTTAATTTTTTTATTACTTATATAACAATTGCAATAACACAGGTGTTCGTTATATAAATTAAAGCTTATGAAATAAAGGTCATTATATTATACAATTTCTATTCGACGACAATCTGTGATATCGAGACGCTAATTCACAGACATGCCCTTAGCTATGGTTACCAGATCAAATAATGAGATTCCCTGACAATATCCCTAATGTTTGAATGTTGTATATTAAGGCAGTGAGATTTTCAAAATTTTTGCAATCAAAGTATCAAATGCCAATATCGAGTGGGAGCGTAGTGGACTAAGGAGAGACATAGACTGTCTATATTGTTATAAGCTTTGCCTTTCGCTGCCACCAATGTTATAACTTTGCTAGTTCTGCTTTTAGTTTATCACTGGTTTCGACGAATTCAAATAAATCTTCTAATATTACTTTTTTAATATTTTATTATAATGTTCACTAAATCATGAGGTAACAACAGTTTTTGTTCTTACTTACTAATTTAATGTTACTATTGTTTTTTGATTTTAGTTCCTATCGTCTCAATGTTCATTTATAGTTACATTCTATTCTGTATCTAAATTATATATTTTACAGTGATAGGCGTACTAACAAATATAACTTATAACTATTTATTTACATGATTACTGAAATGAAAAAGTGTGTATTTATGGGACGATAACAATATGAACAAAACTAATGGTCTCTGTAAAAAGTAAAGTTTTAGAGTTTCGGAGAATAAGGCATGCTTTTGTTTGAGCCTATTAGAACATAAATTTACTTAAGATATAACTGTTTCTTAAGGGAGTATTAAATATTAGACTATAATTATCTATTAATCCATAAGAGTAACTTAAAAATATATATAGTAATTTAATACTTAATAATTTGTAGTAATAATTGTTTTACAACAATGTCTTCTGTTAAGGTTCTACTCTAAACACAATTTAACTTAAAGAACATATCATGTGAAGAATGTCATGTTATAAAAGTCCAGCAATTGCCAAAAGAAACATCAAGCAATAAAAAGTATGAAACTAAATTTATTAATATACTAAATTAACAATCCACTCATTTTGTTAACGTTTAATCAATTTATTTTTTTCTCACTAGAATGATTAATAAATATTTTTTCATTACTTATATTTTCCTCTTTTAATTTCAAAAAAATACTGACAATTGCAGTTTTTTCCTGTTTCTTCCTAACAAGGGGCTAAAATTTCAGACATGTCAGGAAAATTCCTGTCGTCTGGTAACCCTACCCTTAGCAAATTTTATATAAACCTATTATAAACAATTAAAAAGTAAAAATTAACATTAATGGAAATTTAATAACAGAAATCCAGTTAGTGTTATACGTAATATATTCTTCTAAAACCTACAAACAACTGTAATTATTAAAACGATTGTTAAAATGACACTTTATATTAAAACTCTTGTCTTTGAACTCTTTGGCAATTCTTTATCAGGTAGCAGTGGCAAACTTCGGAAATAAAACTTGCTTTAAAGAGTATCATATTATCGCACAAGTAACATGACTAATTTCAAAAACACTGTTTACCGACTCGGAATTCGCACTGTTGCTTTCACATGCTGATTTCATCAGCTAAATATCACAATGTTTTTTCAAACCTTGTAATAAGGGTATAGCCCTTACACATTTCCATAGCGTGTTTCCTATTTATTGGCCCAACAACAGGTTTTCAAACTCACCAAGAGTAACAGGAAAATATTTTTAAAAAATCAGGATCACTTTCTCGCATTTCTTGAATTAAATCATTAGTATGTCCAAGCCTTTCTCCAATGTTTTTCTCAAAAACAGATCGGACCTAGTAGCGACGACTTTTCCGTTTTTTTTTAATAAATGTATTAATAATGTCCTTATCTTTTGTAATTTTTTCTTTAGTTTTCTTTTTCTACATAACAACATTGCTGCAATTATTTTTTTTATTTTCTTTCATTTTAATTTATACATAAATAAATATTATCAAAAAATCAGAAAAAAGTTAGGTTACCACAAAAAAAAAACATTACGACTGCACGACTGCACGATAAAAGTTCCCCGTGTGGACGAGACATTTTTAACATAAATGGGCGTAATACGCCTACGCCGAAATTTTTGGTATCGTGTGGACTCATTCTCAGGGAAATCGGCAACCGAGACCCTAGAAATAGTTAAGCAGGCTTATGGGGATACTGCAATGAGCCATTCCAGTGTTTTTGAATGGTGCAAACTGTTTAAAGAAGGTAGGGAGCTCGTCGACGACGATCTTCGCACCGGCCGGCTGTCGACGGCAAGGACAGACAATAATTTGGCCAGAGTGAGAGAACTGCTGAAAATTGACCGACGTTTAAGCATTGAAGCAATTAGTGACGAGTTGAACATTGCTCACATTAGCGTTCAACGCATCGTTCACGAGGATTTGGCCATGCGCAAGGTGTGTGCCGAGATGGTGCCAAAAATTCTGAGTGACGACCAAAAAGAAACGCGTATGCGCCTTTCCCAAGGAGTTTTGCACACAGACGAAAACTTTTTGGACAATGTGGTAACAGGCGATGAAACTTAGATTTTCCAGTATGACCCGGAAACCAGAAGACAATCTGCGGAATGGCATACTTCCACGTCCCCACGTCCAAAGAGGGCTTGCATGAGCAAATCGAAGATCAAGATAATGCTGATCGTGTTTTTTGACCGTCGCGGGGTGATTCATAAGGAGTTCGTTCCCCCTAGGGAAACTGTCAGTTCGAACTTTTACGTGCAAGTGCTAACCCGCCTGCGAGACCGAGTGAATTACGTGCGACCAGCCATCTCCGACGACTGGACAATGTGTCGTGCCATGGCGCGCTCGTCGTGAGGCAACTGTTGGCCCGATTCGGCGTCGCCACGTTGCCGCACCCCGCCTATAATCCCGATCTGGCTCCACCTGATTTTTTTATTCCCACGGATGAAAAGATAGCTGAAGGGACATCGGTTTGACTCGATTTAGGACCTTTAAGCGGCATCGACGAGGGCTCTCAATAGCATCCCTGAAGCTGACTTCCAGAAGGCGTTCGGCGAATGATAGCAGCGTGTGTAGCTATCCAAGGATGCTATTTCGAAGAATATTAAGGAATTGTATATATATATCTTCAATAAATTGAAAAAAAAACAGTCCTACTACTTTTGGTATTGTTGTACCCATACCCCTGGTGTTAAGGACATATAATCATAAACTTATTTGCGATCACCTTCAAAAGGTTCGGATGTTTCGTCCCGGCATCGGTGGTGGATTCGTCAGTGGGATCCACCGATGCCTTTCTCAGACACCCTTATCGTACTTTCCACAACTTGGAACTCTATTTTAAGTCAAATCTTGTCGGAGAACAACGGTGGGATGTTCATTCCGCAATGTGCCCCCTCAAGGCACTTGCTTATCCGACGTTGACCGAAATCCAAGCTATAGAAGCACGGGCCTTATCAGAGAAATTCTGGAACGGACATCCTTAGGTGGTCTTTCCAAGGTTGGGTACCGACTTTAGCACAAAGCCACGAATTGACATCCTTACGTCGCATCGTCTCTGCTCGGGCGCCATGTTGTCACCATACCTCTGGTGTTAAAGGCATATAATCACAAACTAATTGCAACCACCTTCAAAATGTTCGGATGTTTCGTCCCGGTATCGGTGGTAGACTCGTCAATGAGAGCCTCCGATGCTTTTCGCAGACACCCTAATTGTACTTTCCACAACTTGGAACTCCTATTTAAGTCAAATCTTGCCGGAGAACAACGGTGGGATGTTCTTCCCTGTACTTGTGTCCATATGGCCATAACAGCCGAGTATCTTAGCTTTAAACAGTTAAATCTAACATAACTATATGGTGCAACACCTACTTCGCAAATTTAAAATTGTCAAGTTCTGTGCCATAAAAAAAATAATGTATACACATTAAGAAGGCTTATATTACATAATTTTTAACATGATTTTTTTTGTAATAAAAATTGAGCTAGTAACACAGGTTAGTTTCTTTTAACCTCAACTGTATTATTTAAGCTGTGAGTCACTGTATATGTGGATTTGTTTCTTTGTTCTTTACTCGCAATTGCATGGAATCCCAAATAATATTCTCTTCAATCGTCTAGCAGTTTATATAGGTACCTATATATTGTTTAATATTACGTCAAAGTATTTTATTATTTGCCATATAATTAAAGTAGTCATCAAAATTATCAATTATTATTTATCCAATTTCTCACGCCTATCAATTATTTTTCAGTCACATATATGTATTTTTATTAACTGATAAGACTAGCGGAAGATAAGAAAACATACTTTCCTAATAATCTTTATTAAGTTACTCCCAAGCAGATAAGTATTTGCAATTTTCAAAGTGTTAAGTGACGATGTTATTTATCCCGTTCTTTGTTTTGTTGTGTTTCAACGGTTTGACCGATGCAGATACTCTGTGTTCAAATGGAAAATCCGACAATAAGTGTTTGTGCAAGAGATTCACCGATCCAGATCTCGATCTGCCTAGTTCCATAGCTGATTGTACTGGATTAGCTGTTGATAAGTTTCCTGATATTCACCAGTTTCCCGAGGATGTAACTGTTTTAGATCTTTCGGTTAATAGCATTGAAATTCTTGATCCGTCTAATGTGAATATATCTAGCAATACATTGAGAAAACTTATCTTATCTTATAACAAGATTAATTATGTTAGTATCAAGTTTTTTGAAAATCTTCCAGAACTACACTTGCTTGATTTAAGTCATAATAATATAAGTTCCTTGGAAGATGGGAACATTTTTTTGAAGCAGAAGAAACTCATGTATTTAGATTTAAGTTTCAATAATATCAAACGACTTCCTGAGGCTGTTTTTGATCCGCTGAGATCGCTGAGTTATTTGGATCTAAGCTATAATCCTTTGGGAGAATTCCTTATGGAATCCAAGAATGTACTCGGAAGAATTTTAGGCATTAGTCCCAATATTACTCATTTGAAGTTGAATGATAATGGTTTGAACGATTTGTACCCAGATTTTTTCGACGCATATCAAAATTTAAAACACGTCCAATTGGCGGATAATAATTTTACTATTATCCCTACAGTACCGTATTCTGTGGAGTATCTCGATTTTTCTGGAAATAGTTTGAGTTTCGTGTCGGCAAAGTATCTGAATTATCATTCGCTTAAGTTTCTTAGATTGAGCAGGATGCCCAGTTTGATATCGATTCATCACTATGCCTTTTACAACTTACAATCTTTGGAAACTTTGGTGATTACCGACTGTCCAAATCTGAGCAATTTTACTGAACTCGCTTTTGGTCTGGCATCTAAAACTACCGATATTCATCCAAAGGCTCTTATTCTGTCAAGGAATGGTATTACATCTTTAAATTATACATACAAACACATGTTCAGATCCATGAATCGAATCGATCTGAGACATAATCCTTGGAATTGTGATTGCGACCTTTTATGGTTGCAAGAATTTGATACCGAGCTTTTTAAAGGACATGAGATAAGGTAAGATAAAGGAATTAACTTATTACATTCAATAATGTATGCGTTTTTGGAAATCTCTGGGTAAAGTCTAAAAAGATATTTTTTAAAAATCACCTCTCTTCATATAATAATAGATATTATTTATTAGCTTAGTATAAAAAAATTGCCATCAAGTACGTGTCAGATAGAATAGCAAGTTGTTGAAATGAGTTTTTTTTAGAAATAAGCCACTGAATACCGTTCAAAAAATATATTCTTATAGTAAAGAAAATAATAATAACAATTAAGAATCACAATTGTTAGAAATATATAAAGTTATAGCTACTTAATTTTTTTGAAAATTAATTCTTCACTGTATTAAACATAAACTAAAACTTACAACACTTTTAGACTCGATGAGGAGACAATTTCTTTAATCAGCAAGATCTTATGTCAAATTATATCTTCAATGGTCTTCATAATAATAATATAAAGTTTCCAAATATTCGGAAAACTGGGAAAACTATTCCCAGGTACGATGCTTTTAAAGGGAAATTATAGGCCCATAACTCTGTTCTGTTTTTTTTTTAAAATAGTTTAGTATATCTTTTTAGGTAAATTAAGTAAATTTTTAATAGAAAATAATGTAATTACTAGGTGTTTCGGTTAGTAATGTCAATTTTTTCGCAAAATTTGAGGATTTTTTTTCCAGAACAAAGTGAATTACCTCAATGACCAATGTATTGGCCATCGTTCTGGAAGCCCGTGCTGCACTGATCAAAATAAATGGTAGTCCGAAGGGGCTAAGTCCAGTGAATATGGCGGGTGGGGTGGGAACTCCCACTTAACGTTTTTCAAATAGTTTTTTTATACATTTTGCAACGGTGGACCAAGCATCGACATGTTGAAAAATGACTTTCGATGTATATTGGTCGTTTTTCCTTTAATACTCGGTTTAATTTTTTCAGTTATTTATTTATTTATTTATTTACAATAACTGCCCTACAGGTCTTGAGACCCAACTACAAGGCAGTGATTACACAAATAATACGTAAACGAGCAATTTTAAATTAACATCAAACGACAAAAATATATATCAATTTAAATACAAATAAAAATTTAACTAAAATAATTAATTCTAACATTAAATATATAATACAATGCAATGCTATCTACTTTCATATATAAAGGTGAACATACAAATCAATTAAGGATGAGAAAGAGGAAAAATAAAGAAATGCCAAGGTCAATGTGCCAAAATCCGGCAGACAGTTCCTAGAGATAAGCTGAATATGTCAAAGCTATTACTCTTGTTATAAATGTCACACATGGAATATAGAGGCGAAAATTTGAGCACGTTAGTTCTAGGAGTTCTGAGATAAAATACGTTAAAATTTCGGCAATTTATACGAGGGATACTTAAGTTTATTCTAGCTAAAATATTAGGACAGCCAATAAAATTGTTAAGTACCTTATAAAGAATTGTTAGTAAGAAAAATTCCCGCCGTACCTTTAAAGATGAAAAGTTGAATTTCTGAAGCAATAGTTCATGTGAAAAACCTTGCTTAGAATAAACCCCCAAGCTCTTAAGATTGAGGTATTTCAAAAACCTTCTTTGGACCCTCTCCAAAGTATTGACGTGGGTATTGTAGCCTGGGGACCTCACAACTGATGCGTATTCTAGTTTAGACCGCACATATGAGAAATACAGTAATTTGATGACGTCAGTGTTATTAAAATCGCGAGTACAACGCAAGATAAACCCAAAAACCCTTGAGGCCTCAGAAACGATATTATTCATATGAAAAGAAAATGAAAGCTTGGGATCGTAAGTGACTCCGAGATCTTTAAAAAGATCTGCCCGCGAGAGCAGCACGGTATTCAACGAATATTCATATCGAAATGAAGAAAATTTCGAAGTGAAAGTCATAATATTACACTTCTCCACGTTGAGCTGCAGATAATTTTCGGAACACCAATTGCTAACATGTTCCAGGTTCGATTGAAGCTCTATACAATCCTGTAAGCAATTTATTCTCTTATATAGCTTAATGTCATCGGTATATACTAAAATATCTGTGTCAACAACAGAAACAATGTCACTAATAAAAATATTAAAAAATAAAGGTCCCAGTACTGATCCTCGCGGCACACCAGAACTTGAAATATATTTCACTGAGCGAGAACCGCGAATTTCAACATACTGAATACGATTATGGAGATATGATTTAAATAACTTTATTAGTAAATCTGAAAATCCAAATGATGACAATTTCTTAAGTAAGATGGAGTTGTTCAAACGATCACATGCCTTTGTGAAGTCCAAATAAACAACATCCATCTGACAACCATGATCAATAGCCTCAGCTATATCCCGAGTCATAATCATGAGATTAGTTGTCGTCGACCTACCCTTAAAGAAGCCATGTTGAGATGAAGTAATTAATTTTTAAGTTAATGAAAAAATAGAACCATGAAGTAAAAATTCAAATATTTTAGAAAAATTGCATATTATAGACACCGGTCTATAATTACAAACTTCAGATCTATCCCCTTTCTTAAAAACAGGGCAAACCTTGGAAGATTTCCATATGGAAGGAAAACTATTTAATTTTAAACACCTATTATATAGTATTTTAAGTGGTTTGGCTAGGACGAATATGCAGTCTCGTATTAGAAAAGCTGGGATTAAATCCGGACCAGTAGTAAATTTAGGTTTAAGCTTCTTTATAGCATTAACTATTTCACATTCAGTGGAATCAGATACATGAACAATTGGAAAGATGGAATCTACGGAACATGAATCATCCACGGATACCGGACTGGCCGAAGAAAAGGATTGCTTAAAGAATTCCGCAAAAGCATTTACAATATCAGATAAAGTATTAATTTTTTTATTGTTGATATCAATCGTCCATAATTGTTTTACCAGATTTTAGCAGTTCGGCTGCCTTATGATCCGATCAAATAGACAGCAAAACCTATTTCCATGTATATTGCGCACTGGTTGTGGTGTTGAAGGATGACCTAGATCTACCCATGATTTTTTGCGTTTCGGGTTGACAAAATACATTCACTTTTTATCACCTGTCATAACCCGATGCAAACAATCCTTTCTTTTCTCTCAGGTACTGTGAATATGCACTTATTTTACGACGAAATATTAAATTTCAGATTTAATACGCCCCAAGCTCCCTAAATAAATATAGTAAATTAAATAATACGGCAAACAGTGCTTAATTACAATTCGCTAAAGCGGGGAAAACCAGATATTAAACGGCGCGATGGCGGCACTTTGACTGGGTGCTTCCCCGTATTCAGAGTGCTATGTTACCACTGTAATAAAAGCGAAAAGGCAGTGGCGTAATTAAGGACTTTACGGGTTGGTCTTCTTGAGATAACCGATTGAGCTTAGCTTTCGGGAGCCACGTTGATTTTTAGCCAACGCATGGTTCTTAAAGTAGGTTGTTTTTGATAACACAACATTCTACAGACAATAAAGATCGTGCACGTATCTTAATTCCTGAAATTGATACCGTCGATAAAAAGACGAGGTCCGCGGCGCATACGAGTTACTTAACCTATGCGTCCTGACTTAAAAATAATTACCAGAACGTGACAAAGTGGAGATAACCTGATATTGACATTGCGACTAATAGTCAGCTTTGTGTTGTCTATAAAGTTATAAACATCCCGATTTTAACAAATAAACCCGAACGTGACAGTGGAAAGTAAAATAATCCTGAACTTGACTTGCGGAAAACAGTACTGGACTTAAAAAAATGAAAATAAAAAGTTAACTAAGAGCCAAGAATGAGTGTTACTTGATAACCTCTTAATCTTCGTTAACTCTGAGCTTTACTCATTCCCCTTCTATCCCAGTGAGCGAAAAGAAATGTGAGGCGGCTAGAGTTTTCATTCTAGTCGGGAGGTTTGTGTTAAAGCTTAGGTTTTACATAAATAATTGATAATCCGAAAATTCTTAAAATAAATTAATCCCCACGGAAACGAACTTCCACGTTTCCTGAAGGATAAAATTAATCCAATAAACCCAGTAAATGCGTAGATAGGTACATATTCTCGGAGATGAGTATAAAAATATCGAATAATGGCGAGGTGCGTTGACGTCTCGCTAAAATCGAAAAATAGTTAAAATCGTGAAAGGTAGTTGAAAGAGACCCTTGGAAAAAATTAACTAAAATTCGGTAAATAAAACCGTTAATACAACATGGAATCTAAAAAAAGGCATGATTGTTATGGACGTTGCCAAAATTAAAAAAAAAAATACTCGTACTCCGGTAATACGACACAGGCAAGCAAAATTTCACAAGTGGTTTTTCGCCTTTTCGCATCACTTTCGTTCAATTAATACGGAACATATTTTCTTTCTTTCTGGATCTTGCCCAATGCGTGTAGACGTTCGGAAATAGTGGAATAGGAAAGATTTAAAGCTGCTGCAATTTTTTTTAACGTTTGTATTGAGTCTTCATCCAATACTTCTCGCAAATCTGCATCTTCAAACTTTTTTGGCGCTCCTTGTCTTTTACATCAAAATCACTACTTTTGAATGGTTTAAAATATCGTTTTCATCATAAGCTTTGATCAACAATCGGTAACTTTCCCTGCAAAACGTTTTTCCTAGTACAAAGATCGACATTTTCGAATCTATAAAGCACTATGTTTTTTGCACTATGGCAACTGATAACAAACTGGCTGTTAATGGCGTATGTTTACCTTTTGAAGCGCCATAGATGTCATTAGTAAATATCAACAAATATATTAGTGGCGCCATCTCTTCATAAAATCGACATTATTAACCGAAACACCTATTAATAGATTGTTAAAGGTTTCGAAATGCAAAATCAACGCATTCTACTATAGAGTATTTTATTGGGTGGATTATTCAGTGTATGGATTCTGGAGAGAATTCTGTTACGATATTCAGCAATCTTAGTAAGGCTGTTGATTGTGTAGATTATATAGTATTGTTGAGAAAGCTGACTCATTTGAAATTTAAAGATCAGTCCTACCAGTGGATAAGTTCTTTCATATATACATCTGTCGGCTACTTAAATTCGGAGAGTAGTACTAAGATGGAATTGAATTCCAAATGTATAAACTCTCCTACTGGTGGTATCACAGGCTGAGATCTAGCCCATCTGCACTTATACTTTTATTAATGAACTGTTTGATATTGTAATTGATGTATTTGTAGCATACTTTGCTTGCTAGTGCTGGAATCTCATGAGATCTTCGTATTGACTGCAGCTGAAAATGAGATGGCCTTGAGCTGAATCACAGGTCACGAATCGTTTGATGAAAACCGTTTTGCTGATTCGCTGGCCAAACGGGAAATTGAGATGGAGATGCTGGAGCTAAACCCATTGACAGCTCTGACTAAAATTACTCCCATCATCACTTTAAAACCTGATGGGATGAAACCTTTAACTGTGAACTCTGCAGGCAGCTATTAAACTATTCGAAGGAGGAAACAAACAAAAGGTATCTGGCGACGTCCAGAGTAAAACTGCAATTAGTCACAGGGTTTCTTACAGGGCACTTCCAGCTACAAAAACATTTATACATTGTGAGACTATGCGACATTCTTGTATGTCCAGGTTATGAAGCAGATGTGACTGCCCCGTTCTTTTACTAAAAAGAATGGGCAAGTATTGGCCTACCTGGTCCGATTTAAAGGCAATGCCGCTTGACGATTTCGTCTACTTTAATTCTGTAGGTTGGGCGACGGGCTGAGCCAAACAGACCCCCATAAGAGGATATACAAAGGGTCTAATGAAGCCTAAGTGCTTTGGAACCTTTCCACCCTCCTTACTTTACAGATCCAAAATATCTTTTCCTGATGATACTTCCTTAATTGTGTCTATTAAATGTGAGGCTACACTCAATAAGTTTACAAATGGGGCTTTAAACGAAATACAGTTAATTTTCATTTAATTTCTTATAAATATATATCTGCTAAAAGATATAGAACATGCTTGATACAATTAGTGTGGGCCATTTACAGAAATTACCTTTTTAATTTGAAGTGGTGGGGGGTGATCGAGCCCTCCCCCCCCCCCCCCAAGAGCTATGAATTCAGAAAAATAGACTCGCCAACCTGCTGCATTGGGAATGTGGGTCTCACTGAACCTCGATTATTTGATTTCGGTACTTTAGATTTATGGAACATTGAATTAATTATCTCAACTGGCTTTCGCATCACACTGTACTGGTTTATATACGGGTGGGATAGGGATAATTTCTACCTTTTCTTTACTCTTGTTATACCCTCCCACCAAAGAGAGAGACTAGATTCTCTCGCTCTTAAACTTTCTTCTTATCAAATATTAAAGTTTTTTAAAATTAAGGGTGGTATTTATAAGAAAATATGTAAAAGAAAATGCTGCTATTTTTTTCTTTAAATGCCGTTATCTCGATAGTTTAGGTCAATCAGGCGTTTAATAAAAGAGTTTTAAAATTACGTGTAGAATCAAAACATTGATTTATATACAGGGTGTTCTATTTAAAAAATATAACTACGTACATGCTATCCAAGTTTTTGGCGGACCCTGTATAGTATTTTTAAATGTGTACATTTATTAATTATATGTTCAAGTGAATATTATTTATTGATACATTTTATCTATGTCGTAAACTTCGAAAGATTTATAGATGTACAGTAAGAGTAGTATTAGTTAATTTTTATGACTTTTCAATCGCTTTGATCATATCTGTATAAAAAAAGTTTTAAAAGAAGCAAACTTTAATTTTTAAATATGTAGTATAGGTAATAATAATGTTTTAAATTAAAAAAAAAAACTACTGCGATGTGTCCTTGACCTTTTGAAGACATTCTACAGTGTTAAGCATACCATATTGTATGTAAAATTGAACTTGTATGAAATTGAGTTAGGGATGTGGCACTAAAAATAATCAAATCATATTTGACAGATAGATCTCAGCAGATAGTTGAGCGGGATGTGTTTGGTAATCTGATAAGGTTCAAATATTTTTTCTTGGTCTCCGGGAGTGTCGCCTGAGAATATGGTACTGTATGCGGATGACACCACCTTAATTTTTGGTGAAACAGGCTTTTGCTAGCAAATATTATTAATAAATTGGAACACTGAAATGTGTACTTTACAGAAAATGGCTTATTATTGGATATATCAAAAACATAAATAATTTATTTTGGAAACAAATGGAAAATGCAACAACTGACTATAATGGTGGTGTCATCTGATACGGTGCTTTTTCTGAGAGAGCACACGGATCATAGACTGGACTGACAGACTCACATTAATGAGGTTGTTTTGGTATTTGACAGATTTGCTTATGCTCTGCGGGTTATCTCCAAGAATGTTTGTATGGATGCTGCTACTTCAACATACCATACGTATATTCAGTCCAGACTGAAGTATGGATTGGTATTTTGGGGAATTTCTTCATAAATTGATAGATCCATGATATCAAGAAGCGTTGTGTTCCAAATATGTCCCGAATGAAACAATCAGAGAGCTGTTGACAAGTGTTTATTGATAAAAAACTGTAATAAATCTTTACATTCTGAATTCGGTTATTTTTGTAAAGGATAACAGATTTGTTTGCTGAATGTGACCTTAGTCACGATCATTATACTAGAAATACAGGCAAGCTCTGTTGTAAAAAGTGGAATTTTCCATATATAAAAAAATATTCAATTAATTACTTGAGACAATTAGGGTGCTTTAAAAAAAAATGAACTACAGAAATGTATTAAAAGATATCTTATATATTTATATATATTTTATTTGGAAGTTTTCTCGGATAATATGTTGATAATAAAATTTAAAAGTTCATTTTTTTTACTCTTTTTTTTTATATTTTACTTATAACGTTTCGCAAATGATATCGTGCTTTTTTTTCTAGTTTTTTCTAGAAGTATGTCAGTTCAAATAGTTTACTGTATCCATATAAATTTTATTTAATTCATTATAGAATTAGGTAATTTCGTTAAGAGCACCAATAAAAACTAAAAATATACTTATTATTTCAGATGTGCAACTCCCAGACCCCTAAGGAACAAAAACGTACTGGAGCTTAATCACTTAGATCTTCAGCAATGCTATCCCGAAATTTACGGAAAAACATCCCATAGAGCGTTGATTGTAATTCTGATGACAGCTGTCATTTTCCTTATAGGATTCATATTTTATCTAATAAGAAATCCCAAGAGTTGGGTGAACCCTAGAAGCATGGGCATCAGCCCCAACTCACCGTACAGTCCTGCTTCTCAAGAAGACAGATACTAGCGAGTGGTAAAAATTATACAGGGTCCGAGTAAAGTATTGTGCGGGGTAATCAGCACGGGTGGATTTAGGAGTGAATGCTGGTTGTACGTTTCCTAAACCTCCTGAACAATCTATCTTTTGAAGTATCGTTGCGATAACTATTATGCATATTCAATGTAGTTTTTACTCTTTTGAAAACGTTTTAGTAAAGTTTTAATTCTTAATTATTCTCTCATAAAAGATGACTTAAAAATAGAGATTTCTTATTATATTTCGATCTTTGCATTTATAAATGTCGAAAAAATCATACATTTAATTTTGCAATGGATAATATATTTTTTGAACACGATAACTAACGACAATTACAAATAACAAAGATAGATATCCAAAATTTTTGGGCCCGAAATTGGCAAGAAAAGAGAATTCTTTGGTCGCCCAATTGATAATGAAGAATATATTGGAAAATAGTGAGTATTTTTTTCTTAAAATGTTGACCGAAGATTATTCTCACTAAACATGTTTAGAGTATTCAATCTAGTATTCAAAATCTATAGTCTATTCAAGAACTAGAGAGAGTAATAAATCTTTTTTACCCTTTTTCTCTTCGCCAACTACCTGTGTTCTTTAGTCCGGTGTCTTTGGCAAAATCTGTTAGATATATATATTTTTATAGGAATGGATTAGAAATTTTATAACCAAAAATACCGGTCTATATTAGTGGACTATTTGGGTTGGATAACAATAGATATTTGGAAGTGTGAAGTGTTAAAAAGGATTTTGTAATTAATTTTTATATGTTATAGTTAAAATTAGACTTACTTATTTTTCTTTCTATTGGTCTGACACATTAATTTAATTTACTTTATTATATGAAAATCCGATAGCCCCAAAAAATAAAACAAACGTGTTAATTCTATCCGCTTAAGAAAAAGAGACAAATATAATAATAAAAGAATTTCGCGGCTAATTGGACTTAAATATATACATTAAAGAGCGAGACACACAATATATATATATATATATATATATATATATATATATATATATATATATATATATTACAAAATACAACAAAAACAAAAATTTAAATAATAAATTGTGTTTACACTGGTAAACATTACGTATCTAATTCGTAATCAAAGTCAGTGGAGCTATTTTTGCTCAAGTTAATTATAATTTGTTCCGTTATCTCACCAAAAGTTTCCACATTTTGTTTTATTTTTTTATTATATGGTCCACACATTTTTTCCAATTTTCCGCAGTAACTTTATTTAAAAAAATCTTTCAAAAGTTCAGCTGAATCACTAATTTTGTAATTTGTGTTATTTCTAGCAACTCTACCTTTTACTTGAATCCATATCGCGATGTTGCTGAAGTGTTCGGAGATATTTCTTTCTCTAGCAGAAAATTTCCGGAAGATCTATAAGAACCGATTTTCTATCTGTTTTTTCCCAGAAAAAATTAAGTTATCGGAGCAATTTCCAGAGCTAAATCGTTTTAATTTCAGATAAATCCCGATCTTCATTGTTTTTGGTTACAATTTTGTCGACTCTTCTTATTACTACAGTTTTCATTCCTTCTTCCAACGGGGTTTTTCGTCTTCCTGTAACGGAATGTGGCTTGGGAGCACTAACAATTCCAGTAGTATTTTTTTTCTTCAGCACTTGGTAAAGATAAATCACTAAGGACCCACTGTAAGGTGTACTCTGCTCACTGAAATTAAACTGAACTATGAGAAATTTTATTGTTGCAGTAAATTTACAAAAGCTTATAATATTTAAATATAATTAGATTTATGGTGCTCCTCAGTTACCTGCGACGTTGGAGCAGATACGTCGAAGGTTTCGATGACAGTTTTATTACTCTCTCTAATTCTTGAATAGAGTATAATCAGGTTGAGTCATGGTTCACTGTCATAGGTTTAATAAATACTAGATTAAGGATTTCCAATGCCTGCCGTTCCTATAGTGCGAGAGAGGAAGGAGAGTGACAGCAGTAATCTCCTTTCTTTCTAATGGGTGGAGCATATTCCACGTGGTCTCTAAGCGAATATACTGAAATATCGCTTCCTAAGGCAGCTTTTATACAACAGAAATATGATGCTTTGGATTAGTTCGACGACATCATTTTTGGTTTAGGAGGGTTCGATTCTTTGCGTGTAAGGCTTTTTTCTTTCATGTCTTATATCTATAGATATGTATAATAATTAATAAATAGACAAAACATTCCTTAAAAATAATTCGCAATTTATTAAAAAGAAAAGATTCCATAAAAAAATAAAGGCTAAAGAACACTATAAAAAATTAAATATGTAAATAAATAAGCAAATGCATAAACTTTTTATTGATTTTTGAATACAACTAACTTGTTTTTCCGCATTCTTCGTTTAACATTACTCCGCTGTCATGAAGTTCGATCGTGTAGTTTTAGATCAACACTTTTTTTATGTGTAGAAACTTTTCTGTTACAAAACAGAAAGAAACCAAAGAAAAACCTTTAGATGTTTATAGATAAGTGAAATCATAACTTTAATTTGACTATGGTGGCTGCCGCAATATATTTACTCTTTTGTAGTGTTTTTAGCACATTTGTTAAATTAATATTTTTTTTTTTATAAATTGCGAACTATTTTAGAGGAAAAAGATTTTGTATATTATTATAAATACATATCTACACCTACAAAGCATAAGAGCAAATGTGTATCATTAAATGGTTAAAAAAAAATAATAAAAAAAAGCGAACTTACCCGCGGAAAATCGAACCCGGGATGTTCGTCCATGAACCACCCTTGCCAATCCATCGCATCAATTAAAAGTATAGTTCTATGACTCCATGAAAATTAGATCAAAAGAGAGCTGTTTTGTTAACAAAAATGTAACATTGGTTGCTGGAATGTGTTCATTTCGGGATCCTATAAAACATATCTCGATGGTAACTCTGAAAGACCTGTGCAAAAAAAATGGCGGAACAAAAATGGTCACGATTTTCGGTTTTTGGAGTTTATCTCAAAAAGTAAAAGTTGTATTGAAAAATATTTTAAATAAAAGTTGTAGAGAATTAAAAAAAAGCTCTTGATTCATATAATATAAGTTATAGGTGGCGCCAATAGTTATCGAGATATATTTTTTTTAAAGACCTTAATTAACAGATTACCAGTTTAAAATTTAATATAAATATAGGAATTATCATTCTAAAAAAGAATCTGTGATTTTTTTATTTTCCGAGAAATTTGATGTAAAAGTTGAAAATTCAACCTCAATTTTCCGCTTTCCTAATTAAGATACAATGCTCAATTTTAATGCAAATTGTTTGAATTGTTTTATATTTTGAAGATCTATTAATTTTTTTTTTCAATCGTGGGCTGAGAAACTTTGCGAAAACCATTTTTTGCACCAAAAAAAATTTTTCCAGATGGAGATAAAAAGTTTTTTAATGCGTGCATTGGATTTAAATGTATCATTTCCGATTTCAAAAAAAAAAAATAATTTTTTATGAAAAACACGTTTTTTTTTTCAAAAATTCATAATGACGTGGCAAATGAATATTAAGGACTCAAATTTGCACAAAATGATTTTTAATACTGGCACTTTACCTGTGAATTTTTTGAATCTAAGAAATACACTTCCATCCGATCTGTGAACCTTCGAAAATTGGGCCGAATCTAATCGAAAATAGGTGCTGCAGGCCGCTGTCGGTGGGTTGCCATAGTTCAGGCGCAACTTATGCATCACAAGTCATATTTATAATATCGATGTTATTTTATTAATATAAATGATAGTAATAATTTATTTAGTCATATTAATAATAATAATAATAATAAGCTTTATTGTTGTAAAGAAATCAATCTTGTTAACAAAGCACTATGCAGAACATAAAGTTAAAAATAAATATAAACAAAAACATATTCAACACAAGAAATTGTGACAATAAAGAACTAAAAAAAAAGATGATAACAATAAACACGTGATTAAAGTCAGTAATTAAAATAAACAGTATAAATAAATAAAAGTCCATAATTAACAAAACAGGTACCTAAAATAAAATAAATGTCTACTAAATTAATTTAAAAGTTTACAGTCAAATAAAATAAAATAGCCATAAAATTACACCATTACACACATTTTAAAAGCACAAACACACCTTGTTAAAAATGGTCAGCAAAATATTCTTCCAGTGAATAATATGGTCGTGTCACAAGAAAGCCCTTAAGTTTTTTCCTAAGCAATTTATCGTCCATAATATTTCTATATTTTAGAGGAATTTTGTTATATATTTTAATTCCCTCAAAAATAAGAGATTGTTTAGTGAGAGTAGTCCTGGGAATGGGCAATGGCAGGCCATTATTACGTGTATTATATGGGTTTGGAGTTGAATAATTTTTATATTTTTTATGAATCAGTCCCACTATTTCTAAAATGAAAATGCCTATCACTGTTAATATTTTGCCTTGAATAAATAAAGGCCTACAATGCTCCTTCATTTTTATATTAAATAAATAACGCACTGCTCGCTTTTGTAACACAAGAATCGAATTTAATAACTGCCGACTACAGAATCCCCAAAATGCAATTCCGTATCTCAAATGAGACTCAATCAACGAAAAATACACTGTTCTAGCCACATTTGAATCTAGTTCCCTTGACACTATTCGTACCGCATAACACCCGGTAGCCAACTTCTTATTTAATGCCATTACGTGGTCAGTAAATTTCAACTTATCGTCAATAAGTATACCTAAAAATCTAGTCACTAGCTTATTCTCTATAAAATGATTATTCAAAGTTAAACTATCACAGGTAAATTTGAAACTTAACACGTTGGTTTTAGTAAAATTAAAACTTAAACAATTTGCAGCACACCATTCATTCACTCTAATCAAGTCACACTCGATAATATGTTTCAAATCACAGTCATTCTTTCCATGCCATAAAATTGTTGCGTCATCTGCAAATAATGTAAATGTTCCTGGGATATCAATCTTGGTCAGGTCATTTGTATATAAAAGAAAGAGCAGGGCCAAAAAATTTGTAAAAATTTTGTTAATAAACAAATTAATAATTAATATGACTAAACAAATTGTTACTATCATGTAAATTAATAAAACAACATCAATATTATAAATATTACTTGTAATGCAACAGTTTCCTTGAAGCGCTAATGAATAATGAGCCTGAACTATGACAACCCGCCCACAGCGGCCGGCAGCAGATATTTTCGATTAGATTCAGCCCAATTTTCGAAGGTTCATAGATCGTATGGAAGTGTATTTCTTGGATCCACAGATAAAGTACAGGTATTAAAAAGCATCTTCTGCAAATATGAGCCCTTAATATTCATTTACCAAGGCATTATGAATGAAAACGTTTTTTTCATAAAAAATTAATTTTTTTTTGAGATCGGAAATGATACATCTAAATCCAAAAAATTTTTTTACCATCCGGTGAAAAGTTATTGCAATTTTTTTGGTGCAAAAATTGGTTTTTGCAAAATTTCTCGGCCACGATTGAAAATTTTTTTTTAATAGATCTTCAAAATATAAAACAATACAAACAATTTCCATTAAAATTGAGCATTGTATCTTAATTAGGAAAGCGGAAAATTGAGGAGATTTTCAACTTTGACATCAAATTTCTGGGAAAATAAAAAACTCACAGATTCCCGGTTTGACATACTTTTTTACAGTGATAATATCTATATTTATGTTAAATTTTAAATCGGTAATTTCTTAATAAATGTCTTTAAAAAAAAAAACCAAAACCGTATATTTTGTCGAAACAAAAAAATATATATCTCGATAACTAGTGGCGCCACCTATAACTTATATTATATGAGTCGATAGGTTTTTTAATTCTCTACAACTTTTGTTTGAAACATTTTTCAATACAACTTTTACTTTTCGAGATAAACTTAAAAAACCGAAAATCGTGAAAATTTTTGGTCCGCCATTTTTTTTTGCACAGGTCTTTCAGGGTTACCATCGAGATATGTTTTATAGGATGCCGAAATGAACATATTCCAGCAAAAAAACCAATGTTACATTTTTGTTACTGACGAAAGTCTATTTTCCGTATTGTTTACATTCAGTCTCGGGGAAGTTGGTTTAAGTAGTTATATTCGCTTGAGGACCACGTGAACTACGCTCTGCCCATTTTTTTCCTTTCTCACACTGTCCGAACGACCGGCATTGGGAATTATTAATCTAATATTTATTAAATCTATAGACGCTGTTAACAGTTTTTAACGTCTTAGGTGCCAAAATATGCCTTAGATGAAGGACAAAATTTTGACTTTTTTAATCTTACCTATTTAATGCGCAAATAATTTTGAATGATTAAGAATTATTGCTGAGTAACATTCGGGGTATTTTAGATAAGCGTTTCTCTGAGTAATTCATATCATAATTCGGAGATAACCAATTTTTTTATTATATTTTTTTGGTCTAAAGTTTAATTTGTTATATCGTTTTTATTGATTTTAAAATATGTAGGTTTAGTTGTACAGGTCCGATCAAAAAAGTTTTATATACAGCTTGTAATTTAGAATAGTTATTTAAAATGTTGTTAGATTGTAACCTTATCATCGACATTTATGATTATTTTCACCTCATTTATATATAAAAATAGTGCTTAAAATTGTATAATATGGCGCTTAAATAATGGAAAATTTTATACCCCACTACTTGTAGATTATTGATTACAAGTGTGTTATAAGTTATAAATAAGTGCATTATTTATGTATTTGTGTTTAATTTTTAAGTGTTTTTATACGTCAATTGCTAAAAATATTTTTATGTTATCAAATCTTGGCACTTCTAAGCTGTCCTAAAATTGTTATAGTTTAAATACATATCTATCGGTTTATTAATAAAATTACCAATAAAAGTGATACGCAGTACCAATTGTTTTTTTTTGTTTGTAAAAAAGCAATATAAATTATTATAGGAAGGGAAATTAACACAACAACAAAGACGATCATAGTCATAATATATAAATATATATATATATATATATATATATATATATATATATATATATATATATATATATATATATATATATGCAAAACTTCGCTCCATCATATCCTTTCCGTGTTAGAGGTTGCACAGTTTGAGTAACACATAGAACACAATTTATCCTATTCCACCACCATCTATACCGAAAATAAAGTCAAAACTTATACTCCCTGCTACAGTAATACGGCAGAGGTACATGTTTCGTCTCTACTAGACTCATCAAGGTACCGACATCCACCTGTTTGTTCAACAAACAGATCGGAAGCACTGACCTCTACTATGGACCCCTACTCTTGACAGCTGTTAAAGCCAAAAAATGGCAAATCATGGGCGAAAAAATGCGTTGCTGCACATCGGGCGCCAGTCATATTTTTGGACGTTGATCAGATAAGGGCATGCGCATAAGCGACTTCCTATTATCGACCGGTTGTTTCGTAGCGCCATCCGTAAACAGCACAGTATCGGCTCAACATAATTTTTGTGTTTATTTTTTGCTTTGTGAGTTGCGTGCGATTTAAACGGATTTATAGCATTTTAAGTGATTTATTTGTTTTTGTGTTTTTATTTAATATAATGGACTCCACAACGTGTATGGTCACTTTTGCCAAAACAAGGGTAAAATACTAGGAATTTCATATTTTCGATCTGTATTTTATGTTTTATTTAGGAAAATGGTAATAATTCGCCATTGGGGTAATAATTCGGATTAGAGTAAATTTAGAGGTGGATGCCATTTTGGTTTTGTTTATTTTATTTTTGATATTTTTTTAATTTTTCCGATAAGAATTTATGAAATTTTATATAATACAGACCCTGGTAGCAAACATTCCCCAATTATGAAGCAAATTTGCATCTGAAAGCTTAATCCAAACCATATCTCTTCTGTTTCCGACTTTTATATATTTACTTACATAAAATGCTGATGGATAATGACGTGACAGCAACTTTGAGTAAGTTCATCATACGATGTCAAATATTCTGCCTCTGCTGTTCAGCATCATACTGATGTTTTCATAAGTTTTACTTATGAATCTGCTCTACGGTTTCAAAAAATAAATCGGAAGACACGTGCGTAATTCTGCTGAAGATCGTCTAGAATATTTCATAAATTGCAGCGTCTTACGAATTTCTGCTGTAAATTTGCTCTAATGATAGTATGTCATTTCTGCAGCATTATCTGTCGAGCCGGTTGTTACCAGGGGATGCTTCTATTAGTGTTCACAATCCCATAAAGCTGAGTTTACAATCAAAAAATAGCAAACAAGACGACAATGCTGGATGCAAAGGCGAGATGATGGTTTGTATCGAATGCGGTGGCCTGACGAGTCCCATATTAGGACGAAACAGCGCTGTCGCCATCTGTCGGACCCGGAGTTTTTCCATATTTTGGAGTGCTCCGCACTTTTTAACACAAGAATCATGTAGATTGACAGATTTTCACATCGTCTTCGCCAATATTTTATTCTATTTTATTTTAAATTACACGGACAAAAACTTATCTACTTATTTATATATATATATATATATATATATATATATATATATATATATATATATATATATATATATATATATATATATATATATATATATATATATATATATATATGAAGTAGAATGCGAACAGTAAATGCAAACTTCGTTCCAACCATATCCTTTCCGTGTTAGAGGTTACACAGTTTGAACAAATTGTTAAGAAATACAATTTATCCTATTCCACCACCATCGAGATGATGGCCTACCTGTACCACCATACCGAGAAGAAAGTCAAAACTTACCCTCCCCGCCACAGTGATACGGCAGAGGTACATGTTTCGTCTCTACTAGACTCATCAGGGTACCGACATGCACCTGGCTGTGCAAAGGACAGATCAGAAGGTGTGGAGGTATCCGTGAAAGCCGCATAAACATATATATATATATATATATATATATATATATATATATATATATATATATATATATGTATATATATATATATATATATATATGTATATATATATATATATATATATATATATATATATATATATATATATATATATATATATATATATGTATATATATATATATATATATATATATATATATATATGTATATATATATATATATATATATATATATATATATATATATATAGGGTGCGCCATCTTTTATGTCGGTATGTAAAGATTGAATAACGTTGAAAAAAATTTGATTTCTATATATGAGGTATTTTTATTAAATTTGGTCCTTTACAATTATATATATATATATATATATATATATATATATATATATATATATATATATATATATATATATACATATATATATATATATATATATATATATATATATATATATATATATATATATATATATATATATATATATATATACATATATATATATATATATATATATATATATATATATATATATATATTATATATATATATATATATATATATATATATATATATATATATATATTATATATATATATATGTATTGAATAGGAATCGACACAAGATGACCTAATGACCATATTATAAATACTCGACGAGTCTAAACAATTTCAATTAAAATATCTAAGATACAACATAAATTTATTATTTAGATAGTAATAAGTAGTTAGTAGATATATTAATTAATTAGAGTCATTAATATTTTACAAATAATATGGACCAAAGCATAATTAAAAGCTTACATGATTAAAAAAATCATATATAATGCTAAATTCATAATGAATTTATAGACATAATTGTAAAATAAACAATATATAAATATTAATACAATAAGATCATATTATAAATTGATCATAAGAATAATAAGGTACAAACATTAAGATGTGATAGTGAAGGTAAAGTGATAATAAAGAGTGAAAATCATCAAGTGAAATAAAAAAACATAACGATCGGTTTTTGCAACAATAATGTTTTGAAAAGGAACAAAAGGTGAACATAGTGTGAAACCAGTTACGAAAAGTATTTTAAATAATAAATAAGATTCATTAAATTGTTTTTAATATAAATTAGACAGTTAACAGTAATATTAAGAAAATAATTTAATTAAAACATATAAAAACATAGAATAAATTTAAGAAAATTTGTGATATTGACATTAAAATTAAATATTATAAATTAATTTTAAGTAATGGAGTAAAATAAATTATATTAGAATGTAAGGAAAATTCTAATATTTAATATTTTAATATTAAGAAAACATAATTTAGCATCTTCAACAATAATTTTCAATAATTAGTTAATTATATATTTCAATATTTTCATGTCAAGCCATTTTGTTTTATAATTTTTAATATTAAAAATTGTTTTAGGAAGGCTAAAATATGTATAATTAGATAGGTAAAATAATAGAGTTTAATTTTATAATATTTATTGTCATGCATATTATTGGATAAATCCAGGAAATGGTAAAATTGGAAAAATTTTATCAATTTTAAAATTCTTGACAGCCATTTTTGTTTGACAAGAACGCCAAGAAAAGGGTGATTTTTCATCAAGTAACCCGATGCCTTCAAACTGCTGAGCCAATCAGAATGATTAATTAAGTCAGCTGGTGGCATACGATAGAAAGAAAAATCACAAAAATTGGAGACAGTTGCAAAAAAGTATTGTTACAGAGAGGTGTAAAAGAAAAGTTTTCTCCTCAAAACATAACCTTAAAATTTTTCACGACGAGATCATAAAGCCACGTGCGAGATCTTTTGTTTTGATAAGTAAATAATTTTAAAGGTTATGAAAGTAAATAAATATTAAATAAAGTTTAATTAATCAATATTTTAAAAAAAAAAATAATTTAAATTAAATTGAATGTCATTAAGAAATAGCAACTCCAACTAACATCAGAAAATTTAGTAAAAACCCGATTGTGGCAAATAAAAGTTCAAGAAATTATACCTGGCTGATGTAAATACCAACATTTCCTAGAAGTAGACAATTCCTGGACATTACCAAAAATAACCAAGACAGTGTTTAATTAAGAATATCTACTTACTTGATAGTAGGTATTTTTTAAAACAAATATCCCAATCCAATTTGATGGTAAAAGAAGACAGAGAAACACAAATATACCTTTTTATTGTTTATAAGTAAACAAACACTTAAGGATCAAGGTATTTTAAAATATAATATTACCACATTTATATGAGACATTATAAAATCATTAGAACTAATTTATAATCACTTATTAAAATTAATAATCCGCACTTTGCACATTTTTTTTAATTTTTAAAATAAATAAAAGTAATACATTTCAACTGAACACGAGACCTTCACATTTGTCAAACAACTTTTGACAGTTAAGTGGAGTGACATTATAATTAACAGTAGAGATAAGGTGCAATTGATTTTTAATTTTAATAAAGATGATCTAGATAATAGGTGTATCAAAATAATTTTATAATCAGTAATAATATCATTTTGTTTTACAATAAATTTATGTTGATTGTTAATACAATCCAGTGGTTTTAATTGGCAGTAGATAAAAAGTAATTTTAACTTATGAGAATCTGAACTCACTTGGGATAGTTTCAGGGTAAGCGAGCTAGTTATATTAAGGGGAGATTAAAAAGAGAAAATAGATTTATTATAATTTTGTTAACAATAATATATGTATTTTTAAGTAAATCCAAAGAATAAATACAGTGCTGTTATCTTATCTTTGATAGGATACAGTAACTGGGCGCTCAAGGAAAAATTAAAAATACATATCGTGGTTTAGAATATTTTTAATAGAGCAAAAGAGAACTTATATCATTCACATTCACCAATATTCAAATTTTATAAAAAAAAGAATATTCAAAATATTAATATTCTAATTCCTCTTCGGGCAGTTGCTTGAAGCGTGTGTGGGCGACGAATATAGACCTCTGACGATATACGTTAGGTCCCGCATCACGTTTTTCAACGCAATTGGCGCCCAACGTGGGGCAATCTTTTGTTTTTGGGGCATAAATATTTTCAGGGATTATTAAAATATTATCAGGACATAAATATTTTCAGGGTATATAAGTCTACTGTCAATAAAAATAATTAATAGGAACTTGTAACATATAAAAAAAAAAAACGAGTATTATTGCACATCAGTTATTTAAAATTAATTACAACAAAATTGATAACAATAGTATTAAACAAAAGTTTAGTACATAAATTTTATAAAATTTTTGAATTGCATAAAACTAGAATAAATAAAATACCATGGCTGAACAAAATATAACCTTAAGATCAGGAAAACAAATTAATCAAGAAATGGGAGTACGGAAAACAAAAGAAGATACAGCTAGTACATCCATTTCTTCTACCGATCGAGAGAGTGAAGTATTTCAGCAGACTAAGCTAGAAGAGGTAGGGGAAATAACAACCCCTGAGCAAAAAGAACCAGAAAAGACAGAACAGAGTAGTAATCAAGATATAATAAAATTTTTGCAGAGTATGCAAAATACTCTGGAAAATAAAATAGAAATGGGGCAAAAAGATCTGGAAAATAAAATGGAAAAAGGCCAAAAAGATCTGGAAAAAGGCCAAAAAGATCTGGAAAAAGGCCAAAAGGATCTGGAAAATAAAATGGGAAAAAGGCCAAAAAGATCTGGAAAATAAAATGGAAAAAGGGCTTAACGATCTGAATACGAAAGTTACAAAAGGTCAGAAGGAGCTAGAAAAAAGACAGCAAGACCTAGAACATAAGATTGAACAGGGTCAAAAAGAATTAAAAAAGGAAATAACTAAAGGCCAAAAAGAATTAAATGATATTAAACAGGGGCAAATAAGATTAGAAAAACAAGTGGATGAGAAAATATTAGAAATTGAAAACAGAATGTCAAAAGAGCTGTCAACATGCATTGAAGAAATACATGAAAAGGTAACTAAAAATAACCAAGAAATATTAAATATGCTAGAAATAGAGAAAGGTGACAGGAACACAGAAATAGAGCGTCTCAATGACAAACTAGATACGACCATGCATGACATTACCTCAGAATTAGATAAGCATGGTAATGAAATAGATAAAATTGATAGGAAATGTTACAGAACTTTCCAGGAATACGATCAGATTATAGAAGAAAAACTAAAATCCACAACTGAACTAGTTACTTGTACCGTGGATAAGAAATTGGAGACTGTAACTAGAAATAATATGGGCAATGGAAATATTTGTAACAGTACTAATGACATGGGTCTAAAGTTTAATGGCAACATTCGTATGTTACACCCGGTAGCTTTTATTAACAGTATCAAGAATAGGTTAAAAAATGTAAATAATCTTCAAGTAATAAAAGACTTTATTCGAGTTAATTTGATTGATCATGCAAGTATTTGGTATGGTAATATAGAATCAATGATAAATAATTTTGTGAGTTTGAAAGGGAATTTTTGGAATATTTTTGGGGAGAGATTAAACAAGCAGAGTTTAGGGAACAATTATACTTTGGGAAATTTAATTATAATAAAAATGGGGATCTAATTAATTATGCTTTAAAGCTAAGTACAGTAGCAAAGTATTTAAATCCACCAATGAGAGAAGACGAAATTATTCTGAACATTGCTCGGCATTATCAAGATAATATAGTACAAACAATTACAATTCAAAATATACAAAACAATGGGTCAATTTATTAATTTCTTAACAAGAGTACAAAGAGGTAATTTTAATGGGCACAATCAAAATAATAAAAAAAATAGTTATGATCAAAACTTTAAAAACCTAAATAACAATATACGTCCACAGCCGAATCAATTTAGACAGAATCAAACGAATTATACAAATAATATTCCTAACAATTTTAATAGAAATAATAATAACTATAATCGTAATAATGACTTTTACCAGAAAACAAATAGAAATTTTAATAACAATAATTTTAATAATAATACACGATACAGACAAACAGACAATGGTACAAATAATTATAATTTAAATAATAATAATTCACAATATAGACAACAATATAACGCGAGACAAAATAATATAAACTTAAAAAGAGGCGCAAATAACAATGATCGACAAATTGATAGGAACGTTCAGAACAATGAAAGACAAAATTTTAGGAATCGAACTTTTTACAATGGAAATGACAGGGAATATAGACAAACTAATAATATTAGACGAAATAGAAGTGATACAGACTTACAAGTAGACAATGAACAGACAAATAACCACATGACAGGGAGACGGAGCAACAGCCTGGAAAGAAATCGAAGGGAGGTATCTTCGGATCCTAGAAACAGACGAACAAATTTTTAAATAACAGCCTTGGATCTGAAATTAAGACGAATTTTATACATTACGAACATCCACGAGAATTAATAGACTTAAATGACAATTTATACAATGAAAAATATGAAAATAATTTAGATTTAATTTATGTAAAAGGTAAAATTGATAATACTGAAGTTAAAATATTAATAGATAGTGGTTCTGAAGCATCATTAATTGATGAAAATAAATTAGAAAATATATTGTTATTTAATAATAAAGTAATCATAAATAAAATACCAAAATTAAAATTAGTGGGGGCAAATAATAAAAAGATTTGTGAAGTAAATCGGCAATGTATGTTAAAAATAGTGCTTGGTAATAAAATTATAGAAGCATCATTAATAGTAGTGAATAATATGAATATCGATATAATTATGGGGAATGATATTTTAAGTAAATATGGGGCTAAAATAAATTACGAAGATATGATCTTGATAATTGATGAACATAGAATAGAGTTCATAAATAATTTGGTTTTTAATCATTCGAGTGAGGATTTATCATGTATAGAAATGTTAAGTGAAGAAGTTACAAGTAAAGAAAGCGCAAATAATATAATAGAAATACATAATCTTGAAAGTATTATAGATAATTGTAAGAAGGAGAATAATGCGGTAAATAATAAGGTTTTGTTAGCTAAAAGGAGCACAAAACCAAAATTTTTAGGAGATATTAGTATTGACAAAGTCAATGATAATTTTAGTAGGAGAAGTTTTTGTGATTATAATAAGTATAATAATGATGTGATTATGAATGAAAAGGAAATTATATGCGATTCAAATTTTAAAAAAGATATAGTATACATGTTAAATTCTTTTAAAAACTTAATTTCAAACGAAAACAGAGTAGCACGAGACTATATTCATTATATTAAAGTACAAAACATTGAAAATTTTAAAGCCAAAACTTACCCCATACCATATAAGTATCAAGCACAAATAAAAGATGAAATTGAAGAAATGGTTCAAAATAATATAATAGAAAGAGCCGATACTACATATATAAATCCAATAGTTGTGGTGAAGAAAAGGAATGGAGAACTTCGGTTATGTTTGGATGCACGTAACATAAACCAATATACGGTTCCACAATACGAGGCTCCAATGACTATAGATGCTATTTTAGGAAGGATCACAAATGCTGGTGTTTTTTCAAAGATAGACCTAAAACATAGTTTCTGGTTAATATCACTACATCCAGAATGTAGAAAGTATACGGGTTTCCAAATAAATGGAATCATTTACCAATTTAAAGTAGTACCTTTTGGATTACAAAGTGCTTGTTCAGCATTGGTGAGAGCATTATATAAAGTACTGGAAAGGCACAGTGATTATGCTCTACACTATATTGATGATATATTGATATATTCAAATAATAAAGAACAGCACAAAGAGCATATAAGACTTGTATTAGAAGCATTAGATATTGCAGGCCTAAAAATAAATTTAGAAAAATGCCAATTTTATCAGGAAGAGGTAAATTACCTAGGTTACAAAATAAATCTACAAGGAGTAGAAATGGATCCTGATAGAGTGGAAGTAATACAAAATTATACACGTCCAAATAGTCTAAAAAACATTAAGGGGATTTCTGGGATTGGTAAAGTATTATCATCGCCTAATACCAGATCTAAGTAGTAAGGAAATACCATTGATAGAACTACTTCGCAAAGATGTGAAATGGAAATGGGATGAAAGGAGAGAAAATGCCTTTAACCAAATTAAGAATACCTTTGCGAACAATTTGAAAATCTATCATCCTGATTATCAACAAAAATTTATATTAAGAACAGACGCATCAGATCAAAGATTTTCAGGAGTATTATTCCAATTACTTAATGATCAGGAATGTCCAATATATTTTTGCTCTCGAGTAACTAAACCATATGAAAAGAAATATTCAGTTACTGAATTAGAACTCGCTAGCATAATATATTGCATACAAAAATTAAGATTTTATTTATTAGGTAATAAATTTTTAATAGAAACAGACCATATGGCATTAACTTCGATTTTGAATAATAAATATAGAAACAATCGAGTCCATAGATGGTCACTATTATTACAAGAATATGATTTTGAAATTAAACATATCCCAGGGAAATTGAATATAGTAGCTGATACCTTAACAAGAACGGAAGGATTGGAAAAGGATAAGAAAGAGATCAAAATTGGATATAATATTTTAAAAGACAAACAAGGACTCTTTTCGAAAAGCCAAATCCTGAAAAACCAAAAAGAATTAGATGATGACATTAAAAATAAAAATTTATTAAAAAATGGAATATATTTAAAATTAATAAATGGTAATGAATTATATATAATAACATTCCCATTGGCATTAACAATATTAAATAATTTGCATAATAAATTTGGACATATAGGATCTAGAAAATTATGGATGGTATATAGAGAAACATATTATAGTAAGAATGATTTGTCTTTAGCCAAACAAGTAACCAGAACATGTGATATATGTCAAAAGGCTAAAGACAAAAACATTACTAATAGAAACCATCCAAAGTCCATAATAGCGACAAATCCTAGAGAGATGATTGCTATCGATTTCATAAGTAATTTACCACCATCATCCCATAAATCGAAGCACATCTTAGTAATATTGGACGTATGCTCTAAATATGTAAAACTTTATCCATGTAAACGGACTAACGTCATTGAAATAACTAAAAATTTGAATAATTACATTGAGACGATAGGAAGTCCAAGATATTGTATACTGGATAATGCTACATATTTTCAAAATGAAAAGTTTAAAAGGTACAGTGCAAGGAAAAATATGATATTAAATTTTACAAGCATAAGACATCCACAAGCAAACCCAGCAGAAAGATACATAAAAGAAGTGTCAAAATTATTGCGTATCCAATGTCATGAAAAACCTCTTACTTGGGAAGAAAACCTGGAAGAGATAGAGACCTTCTTAAATACCATGCCTAATTTAGTGACAGAAGAAATCCCAAGCCAGATCATGGGATATGAAATAAGTAACAGACCCTGGATATTGAATATAGAGACCCAATATCAAAATTTAATTAAAAATATCACTAAAAGAATGAAAAGAAAGGCTCATAAATATATAAGACAACAAGAGAAAGACATTAAACGAAAAGTCAAATTTAATAAAGGAGAGTTTGTATTGATTAAAGCCCTAAAAAAGACAGATACTAAACAAGGTCAATACAGTAGATTTCAATGGCCATATGAAGGACCATTTGAAATAGAAACAGAAAACGGAGATAATAGCTATAAAATAGTATACCCTGACACAAGACAAGTCAGAGGCATATTTAATATCAAAGATATGTATAAATATAATATTAGCTGATCAAATAACGTACAAAAGCTTATGATTAAAATGGATATTTTGTGAAACAATAAATTTCTAATAAACTGTGAAATATATAAGGATATAAATTTTATCATCAACTAAAAGTTGTAATTAATATAAATAATAAGTACAAATAAGAATTAAAATATTCATATTTAATATTTTATTTATAATAAAATATTAAATATTCAATTTGGGGCAATTGAATAGGAATCGACACAAGATGACCTAATGACCATATTATAAATACTCGACGAGTCTAAACAATTTCAATTAAAATATCTAAGATACAACATAAATTTATTATTTAGATAGTAATAAGTAGTTAGTAGATATATTAATTAATTAGAGTCATTAATATTTACAAATAATATGGACCAAAGCATAATTAAAAGCTTACATGATTAAAAAAATCATATATAATGCTAAATTCATAATGAATTTATAGACATAATTGTAAAATAAACAATATATAAATATTAATACAATAAGATCATATTATAAATTGATCATAAGAATAATAAGGTACAAACATTAGATGTGATAGTGAAGGTAAAGTGATAATAAAGAGTGAAAATCATCAAGTGAAATAAAAAAACATAACGATCGGTTTTTGCAACAATAATGTTTTGAAAAGGAACAAAAGGTGAACATAGTGTGAAACCAGTTACGAAAAGTATTTTTAAATAATAAATAAGATTCATTAAATTGTTTTTAATATAAATTAGACAGTTAACAGTAATATTAAGAAAATAATTTTAATTAAAACATATAAAAACATAGAATAAATTTAAGAAAATTTGTGATATTGACATTAAAATTAAATATTATAAATTAATTTTAAGTAATGGAGTAAAATAAATTATATTAGAATGTAAGGAAAATTCTAATATTTAATATTTTAATATTAAGAAAACATAATTTAGCATCTTCAAACAATAATTTTCAATAATTAGTTAATTATATATTTCAATATTTTCATGTCAAGCCATTTTGTTTTATAATTTTTAATATTAAAAATTGTTTTAGGAAGGCTACAATATGTATAATTAGATAGGTAAAATAATAGAGTTTAATTTTATAATATTTATTGTCATGCATATTATTGGATAAATCCAGGAAATGGTAAAATTGGAAAAATTTTATCAATTTTAAAATTCTTGACAGCCATTTTTGTTTGACAAGAACGCCAAGAAAAGGGTGATTTTTCATCAAGTAACCCGATGCCTTCAACTGCTGAGCCAATCAGAATGATTAATTAAGTCAGCTGGTGGCATACGATAGAAAGAAAAATCACAAAAATTGGAGACAGTTGCAAAAAAGTATTGTTACAGAGAGGTGTAAAAGAAAAGTTTCTCCTCAAAACATAACCTTAAAATTTTTCACGACGAGATCATAAAGCCACGTGCGAGATCTTTTGTTTTTGATAAGTAAATAATTTTTAAAGGTTATGAAAGTAAATAAATATTAAATAAAGTTTAATTAATCAATATTTTAAAAAAAAAATAATTTAAATTAAATTGAATGTCATTAAGAAATAGCAACTCCAACTAACATCAAGAAAATTTAGTAAAAACCCGATTGTGGCAAATAAAAGTTCAAGAAATTATACCTGGCTGATGTAAATACCAACATTTCCTAGAAGTAGACAATTCCTGGACATTACCAAAAATAACCAAGACAGTGTTTAATTAAGAATATCTACTTACTTGATAGTAGGTATTTTTTAAAACAAATATCCCAATCCAATTTGATGGTAAAAGAAGACAGAGAAACACAAATATACCTTTTTATTGTTTATAAGTAAACAAACACTTAAGGATCAAGGTATTTTAAAATATAATATTACCACATTTATATGAGACATTATAAAATCATTAGAACTAATTTATAATCACTTATTAAAATTAATAATCCGCACTTTGCACATTTTTTTTAATTTTTAAAATAAATAAAAGTAATACATTTCAACTGAACACGAGACCTTCACATTTGTCAAACAACTTTTGACAGTTAAGTGGAGTGACATTATAATTAACAGTAGAGATAAGGTGCAATTGATTTTTAATTTTAATAAAGATGATCTAGATAATAGGTGTATCAAAATAATTTTATAATCAGTAATAATATCATTTTGTTTTACAATAAATTTATGTTGATTGTTAATACAATCCAGTGGTTTTAATTGGCAGTAGATAAAAAGTAATTTTAACTTATGAGAATCTGAACTCACTTGGGATAGTTTCAGGGTAAGCGAGCTAGTTATATTAAGGGGAGATTAAAAAGAGAAAATAGATTTATTATAATTTTGTTAACAATAATATATGTATTTTTAAGTAAATCCAAAGAATAAATACAGTGCTGTTATCTTATCTTTGATAGGATACAGTAACTGGGCGCTCAAGGAAAAATTAAAAATACATATCGTGGTTTAGAATATTTTTAATAGAGCAAAAGAGAACTTATATCATTCACATTCACCAATATTCAAATTTTATAAAAAAAAGAAATATTCAAAATATTAATATTCTAATTCCTCTTCGGGCAGTTGCTTGAAGCGTGTGTGGGCGACGAATATAGACCTCTGACGATATACGTTAGGTCCCGCATCACGTTTTTCAACGCAGTATATATATATATATATATATATATATATATATATATATATATATATATATATGTATATATATATATATATATATATATATATATATATATATATATATATATATATATATATATGTATATATATATATATATATATATATATATGTATATATATATATATATGTATATATATATATATATATATATATATATATATATATATATATATATATATATATATATATATGTGTATATATATATATATATATATATATATATATATATATATATATATATATATATATATATATATATATATATATATATATATATATATATATATAGGGTGCGCCATCTTTTATGTCGGTATGTAAAGATTGAATAACGTTGAAAAAAATTTGATTTCTATATATGAGGTATTTTTATTAAATTTGGTCCTTTACAATTTATTGGGACTAGTTTTTGAATACTGGCCACTTTTATTGGCCACAGCAAAATGTGACGTTTTTGCTGCGTTTTCCATTACTTTTTCGAGCATCTCGGGTGATATAGCGGTGATTTCGGCACGAATATTTGCCTTGAGCTCTTCAATGGTCTGAGGCTTGCTGGCGTACACTTTGCTTTTTAAATAACCCTACAAAAAGAAGTCCTGAGCGGTCAAATCTGGAGATCTGGGTGGCTAGTCAATGCCGCCTCTTGTTGACATCAGACGTCCAGGGAATTTCCGTTTCAGAAACTGGATTGTTTGATTTGCAATGTGGCATGGAGCACCGTCTTGTTGAAACCAGTAACCATCAAGACCTTTTCACGCATTTGTGGGCAGATATAATGAGCCAACATCCACCGAAATCGATTGCCATCGACTGTTTCGTTTTCTTTGAAGAAAAAAAGGCCCATTAATGGTTTTGGCGCAAACGCCGGCCCAAATCGTCACTTTTCGGCCATGCAATGGCGTTTCGTGGATATCGTGTGGATTTTCCGTCCCCCAAATGCGGCAATTTTGCTTACTAACGCCGCCAGACTTACTAACGCCGCCAGAGAGTGTGAAATGAGCATCGCCGGTCATCAAAATTTGCTTCCAAAAATCAGGTTCAGTGTCAACCATTCGAGCGACTGTTTGGCCGTATTTCAAGCGACGTGGACGGTCTGTCGGCAATATTCTTTGTGTTAACCACACTTTATACGGAAACAAATGCAAATCATCCTTCAAAATACGCCGCAAATTGGTTCCACTGACGCCAAAATGCTGAGCGCGGTGATGATACGACACTTTTGGGTTCTGGGCAACGCTCTCTCTGACCGCTTCAACCAGTCCATTGGAACGTCTTGATCGTTGATGAACGGTATGTTGACGATCTCCCACTGTCCTGTACTCAACAAAATTCGAAACCAAACAACGGATAGTGTTGTCAGACGGTGCCTGTTGGCCACGATATTTTCGACGATATGCACGTTGAATTAACACAACTGAACGACTATTGTCAATGTACATTGTCACTATTTCGGCGCGTTGTTACTTTCTTTTTATTTTGTCTTTTTTTGGGTCTAGGTTCTTTATTTAAAAAAAATCAAAAACAATTTGAGGTTTCGCCCTTTATTTGAGGCATTTTCAAAAATTTTTATTTACTGATCTTCCTAAAAATATTTTTTATATAATTAAAGACATTCATACACAAACATATTTACAATTTTAAAAAACAAATAAACACTTTAAAAAACTATTCAAATTTCTAAAAAAGTATTTCATTTTACACAGTACATAACTTGACATTTTGGTTATTTATTAATAATGAAATGAAATTTTAACATCGCCTATTTAGGTACTTAGGATACATGGAATGCGAGTGTGTTTTATTTTTTATATTCTAACAATGGACCAAAAAACCGAAAGAACGCATAAATTTAATTTTATGTTTAAGAGGATATTCAATTTTTGATATTTATTAACAGGATCGAATACTTAATATTTTTCTTTAAATTAGACTGGTGTAAATGCGGCCCAAATTTCCTATATCCGTTCTGTCATTAACAGTGATTTTATTTTTTTAAATTTCTATCATTTCCTTTATCTGCAATTTTCGATAATTTAAATCTTTATTTTTAATTATGGTACTTTTATAATCAAAGGTATGTTTTTCATCCTGTGTGTGTTCATTGTTGTCGTGATTTGAGTTTTTCCAGTTTGTTTCTGTGTTTCCTCGCCATATTTTCTTTCAACTTGTTGCATAGGTTGTCTATTTTATAGAAAATTGGCTTATGATCATCTGACAGAGTTTCGGCTTTGATTTCTTCGTAGCGTTGTGTAGCTTTATCCAGAAGAAGAGCTTTACGCCATCGGTGATAATTTATTTGTGTTCTTAATAGTCCAAATTATGTTGTCCAAAAATCGAGGGTTGTCTTTTATCATCGCTAGTATTAATAGGTAAAACTGCACTCTTTTCGGCAAATCAGTATCTCTGAGGTGTTGAACTGAATTAAGGGTGGAAGTTGTGTTTCAACAAAATTCTGTGTACTGTACTTTTGGAAATTCCTGTCTGTAGAGCCACTTGCCTTAACGATGTCATAGAATGTAGCGCAAAATATCCCAGAATTGCATTTTCGACATTTTTATCATTGAGAATCAGTTTCTTTTTATGCATTTTTGTCTTAATGGGTTGAAATTTTTGAAATTTTCCAATATTCGTTTAACACTGTTCCGTGATACGTTCTATATATCTATTACCAAATGTTTGGCATGTTCTTGATAAAACTTTGTTACATTCCCCATAGATAATGAAGAATTTTAAATATTCGTACATATAATTTAATCGTCGCGCATTGTTTTTTTTATTAATAATTGTCAAATGGCACGAAATAATGACATTTCCGTAGTGCTTTATTGTTTTCTTTCCTTGTGTTTCGCCGTCATGGCCTACTAATATCAAAACTTAAAAGCCATATAGGATTTTTACGAAATGCACCCTTATTTTTAATGCTAAATAAGATAACATTATAAAGATAGGGGTTTACATTTAAAAAAATTAACTTTTAACGATTTTTTGAACTTCATAATTAATGCTAGTTTATGATCACCCTGTATTTACTTACGTTGTCAACACAGTACATTAAAGTACGCCCCCTTCTAGAAGGAAATCAACCCTAATTAAATAATAAAGGCTTTCATATATCAGAAATTGATGTAAAATATGCCAAAAACAATTAGACTTAGGTATAAGATATTATACATGACATATATCTATAATTTTGCATATAATCTTAAAATAAAATAACATATAGGATATTCAATTTAAAATAAGCAAGAAGGCAATCAACTTCCGGTATAACAGGAAGTACCACCAACTTGAAAATATTTTAGCCGAATTAGCCCCATAACTTTAGTAAACTGTCAGATTCCAAAAATTTTCCAAAGTTTTTCCGAGAAACTGACCGCGGCAGATCGTCGGGGACACACTGTATAAGCTTAATAAAATAAAACATTTAATTTATACTGGATAATGATACAACACATATACCGGGTGAGTCAACGATTGGATGAAGTAAGTTTGTGCCTTTTCGGTGAAATTTACAAAGAAACTATATTTATTGTTTGATACAGTTTATTTTTACGCAGATTTTAAAAATATTTAGGACTCTACAGGGTGAGCCAAAAAACTAGGACAGCATAAAGTTGTATTTTTTTAAATAGAACACCCTATATACGAATCATATTTTCGATTTAGCTTATAATTTTAAATCTTTTTTATTAAGGGTTTACTATAACAAAACTTTATAGTTTCTGAGATAATTAAGTTTAAAGAAAAAAAGTCACATTTTCAAGCATCAATTCAATCCTAAATAACGTTTTCAATTTTGTGACAAATATATTCAAATTTGGAATTTAGCAAGGCCAAGGACAAGTTAACATAATTTTTACCTAATATTTGCAATAAAAGCTACAGGGTGTTGAACACATCGGCTCAAATTTGAACAAGTTTAAATGAATAAATATCTTTTTTTTTTTAAATGGTACACCCTGTATATTTTTATGTGATTTAATAGAATAATAAAAACCCTAAAAGTTTTGTTCAATATATCCTATACCTATTTATAATAGTTTTTGAGATATTTCAGTTTTTCTTATTGTCCATACTTTTTTACAGAAATAGTCTTCATTATCATAGTAGCCATGGCAAAAACAATGTAAAAGAACATTTTTCTGTGTGTCAAATTTATAACCGCAATCGCTTCTTTTGGTTTTTATGTAGTGTAGTTTGGTTTTTTTGCATTCATCTTATATTGCAAAATGAATTTTCCAAAGAATGAGTTAATAGATATGATTTATACAATAGGAGAGGCTCAAAAAAATTGCCTTCTTGCTCAAAGAATTTACAAAATGAAGTATCCTGATCGACGCCAGCCTAATACCCATACTTTTCAAAACTTAATGCAAAGATTTGATTCTTCTGGTACTGTTGATTATCCAAAACGTAAAGTGGTCAACAAACCAGTAACTAATGAAGAAAAAGAACTACAAGTATTGTTAAATGTTCAGGAAAATCCTTATATTGGTAGCCGTCAGTTAGCAGCATTATGTGAAACATCACAATCCACCGCTAATCGTACTACCAAGAAATATAGGTATCATCTATATCACATGGAATTACACCAAGAATTGCATGGACAGGATTTTGAAAGTCGTGTAAACTTTTGTCGTACAATAAATGCGGAGATTCAATTAAATCCAAATTTATTATGCAAGGTAATGTTTAGTGATGAAGCTACTTTTAGAAGTAACGGTGCCGTAAATAGACGCAACATGCATATTATGCCACAGAAAACCCATTTTGGATTAGAGAGGTGCAATATCAAAACCACTGGTCATTAAATGTTTGGTGTGGTATTCATCATAATCGAATTATTGGACCCCACTTTTTTAATGAACCACTAAATGGCCATAGTTACCTGAACTTTCTACAAGAAGAAGTACCCCAACTGCTTCAAGGTCTCGATAGGGATGAGCTCGACAGTATGTGGTTCCAGCACGATGGTGCGCCTCCGCATTACCATCGTGAAGTTCGTGCGTTTTTGGACCAACGATATCCGCAAAAATGGATTGGACGTGGGGGTTTCATTGAGTGGCCACCAAGGTCTTGCGACATCACCCCATTAGATTTCTTCCTATGGGGTTATATTAAAAATAAGGTGTATGTTAATCCACCAACAACAGCGGAAGATATGCGAAACAGGATTAGGGATACCTGTAGAACAATAACGCCACTAATTTTGTCCAGGGTCCGTGAAAATCTGCAAAAAAGACTAAATTAGTGCATTGCACAAGAGGGTCGTTTATTCGAACACTTATTAAAAAGATATATTTAATCTCAGTATTTAATAGGTAATTTTTTTGTTTCAATTTAGTATAAAAGTAAATATGTATTTGCCTTGTCGTTATTGTTGTGTTAATTTTTTCACATTATGTTTAATTAAACTATTGCCGTTGTAATATAACGAATAATGTGTTTCATCATATTTAACCACATTCTGTTTGCTTCTGTAGTTTCTTTTTATTATTTTACATGGCTACTATGATAATGAAGACTATTTTTGTAAAAAAGTATGGAAAATAAGAAAAACTGAAATATCTCAAAAACTATTATAAATAGGTATATGATATATTGAACAAAACTTTTAGGGTTTTTATTATTCTATTAAATAACATGAAAATATACAGGGTGTACCATTTAAAAAAAAGATATTTATTCATTTAAACTTGTTCAAATTTGAGCCGATGTGTTCAACACCCTGTATTATGTTAACTTGTCCTTGGCCTTGCTAAATTCCAAATTTGAATATATTTGTCACAAAATTGAAGACGTTATTTAGGATTGAATTGATGCTTGAAAATGTGACTTTTTTTCTTTAAACTTAATTATCTCAGAAACTATAAAGTTTTGTTATAGTAAACCCTTATTAAAAAGATTTAAAATTATAAGCTAAATCGAAAATACGATTCGTATATAGGGTGTTCTGTTTAAAAAAATACAACTTTATGCTGTCCTAGTTTTTTGGCTCACCCTGTAGAGTCCTAAATATTTTAAAAATCTGCGTAAAAATAAACTGTATCAAACAATAAATATAGTTTCTTTGTTAATTTCACCGAAAAGGCACAAACCTACTTCATCCAATCGTTGACTCACCCTGTACAGTTGAAAAAAGTTTCCTCATTGATTATTCTGTAGGGACCAATTGCTCCTTTTGCTTTCTTCTGAAAATTCCACTGTTGTCTCATTATTTGAAGTAGATGCATGAGGGAGATCTTCCAAAATATTTGTATTTTGTGTTAGTTGTCCAAACATTCCTTTTATCGCAACTTTATTAATTAATAGTTCCGCCAGAAGTTGTTGGGTGCTATCCATTCGTCTCAGCTTCGCCGCAATGTTTACCCCGATTGCTTCGTACTCGTCTTGAAACAATCCGTTCTGAGTGGTATAGACGTGAGTTCGCTTAAATTCTCGATCTTCTTGAAAAATTGGGACTTTTCTCTTTCGTGTGTCCGTGGTTGTACTTGATGTCGAGTTTTGGGGCAGTGTTGGCACGTTTAACTAAAACATAAAATAATATACAGAAATGTAGTAAAGTAGGTACTTTTTTGATTTTCTAGATGTCAAAATATGACTAGTCAATTTCTTGTAGCTCGTGAATGGATAGCAAACTTTAAATTTAATATCTGCTTTATATTTACGACTTAAAAACGAACAATGGGAATGGCAAATAGTAAAGTATCAGTTATATATTAAAGGCTACCCTTAGGATATGTAACAAAAATATGAAGCATAAACTTATACCGAAACCTGGGAAGCCAAACTATTCATCAGTACAGGAATTTAGACCAATAGTCTAATGCCATTCATTCTCAAAACTCTCGAGAAGTTGTTAGATAGGCATGCTAGGGATGGCTTAATGGTAAACAGTCCACTTCATCAGAACCAGCATGCTTATAAGGACTGGAAAATCTACAGAGACAGCGCTCCACAAACTGGTCATCAAAGCGGAAAACAAGCTGGGAAACGGAGAAGTGCTTCTGGGAGCATTACTAGACATAGAAGGGGCGTTCGATTTCAATTAATCACCATGACAATAAGGAAAATCAGTTTAGAAGAGATCTGCTAAAAGACAGGGTTGTCTATAGAGAACTGCTTGGAGAAACGCTGATAGCGCTGAAAACTGGGGAATGTCCGCAGGGAGGAGTTCCCTCTCCACAGCTTTGAAACGTGGTAATGGATGGGCTATTGCGAATTCTGAGCAGGGAAGAACACTCGGTACTAGAATATGCTGACGACCTGGTAATTTTAACCCAAGGTAACTGTGAGAGAAAGAATGCAACACGCTCTCAGAGTTGTAGAAAGATGGATAGGACAAGGACTCAATGTAAGTTCCCAAAAGACTATTTTAATCCCCTTTACAAAACGGAGAAAACTAGATGACATCGGTCCCATTATCCTAAAAGGAAATACAGGGTGTCTCAAAAGAAAGTGCACATTTAAAAAATCGATTTAAAAAAAGTCAGGACTTTATTGAAAAAATGTTTATTACATATTAAAATACATTGTTTGGGAATTTATTTTTTAAAAATGATATCGTTTTTTAAAAATGATATCGTCCAAATGTAATCCGTTGCGCTCAAGGCATTCATTTAATCGAGCACTAAAATTGCCCATGACGGCTCGGCAGGTATTCTCCGTGATGTCTGCCATTTCGTTGCGGATATTTTCTTTTAATTGTGCCAGGGAAGTCGGTTTGTTGGCGTAAACTTTTGATTTGACATAACCCCATAGGAAAAAGTCCATAGGTGATAAATCAGGACTGCGTGGAGGCCAACTTATGTCACCTTTCTTTGAGATCAATTTGCCAGGAAAAATTTCACGCACTCGTGGCAGAGACATGTTGGACGTGTGTGAAGTTGCTCCGTCTTGCTGGAACCATGTTCTTTGGTTATAGCCAGGAAAATTTTGCAGTTCAGGCACGAAGAAGTCGTCTAACATCTCCACATACCGCTCTGAAGTACTGTTACTATGCGTTCCCTTTCATCTTCAAAAAAATACGGGCCGATAATTCTTTGCGCCGACATCGCAGCCCATACAGTCACTTTCGGCGAATGTAGAGGTTTCTGATGTTTGTGTTTTGGATTGTTTGCACTCCAATAGCGGCAATTTTGCTTGTTTACATGACCATTAAGATGAAAATGAGCTTCATCCGAAAAGAAGATGTTGGTAAACGTTGAAAAGCGTTCAGTCATCTGGTTTACGAAGTCAAGCCTCTGACCAGCATCCTGAGGCTTCAATTCTTGCACCAACTGAATTTTATAGGGGTTCAGCTTTAAATCTTTGTGTAAAATGTGGACCAATGATGATCTATGCACATTTAAAGCAACAGCACGCTTACGAATCGAAACGTTTGGGTCGTCACGAACAGACTGAGTAACACTCTCTACGTTTTCGACCGTTCTCGAAGACCTCGGACGCCCGGATTTTGGTTTATCTAGTGTTGAACCGGTCTCTTCAAACTTCTGGACCCATTTTCCAATAAGCCGAGCGCTTTGCGCATCATTTAAGTGACGAATATGTCGAAAATTGCAGAATTTTCTACGCGCTACAGTCGCCGAATTACCGTTTTTGTAAAACTCACGTATGCACAAAGCACGGTCCGCTCCCGAGAAACGCTCCATAGCGACTAAATTCCCAAGAGCCAGGCTACCGATTGACATACCCCCCGCGCCGCTCGGAATAGTTACGTTCACGCAATAAGCGAAACAAATGTGTACTTTCTTTTGAGACACCCTGTACAATGCTATTTTCCCAGAAAGTAAAATATCTAGGGGTAATCTTGGCCTCTAAACTGACTTGTAGTAGTAGAAACAATAACAAAAATGCAACGGTTGCAGTCCTCGACTATTTATAGCTGGTTCATACTTCTCAAAAATTAACCACTAAAACTAAGAATTTACATTGACACTTTTCACTTCCAAGTTAAGTGATACACTTTACTTTTACCTGTTTATAGTTCCAACTAAAAATTGATAATTAACAATTAACAAGAAGTTGACGAACATTCAACTTCTCAGTTTAATTCTTAATTTCGGTTTAATTCGTGTCGGCTTTCGAATGTTTTCGGTCAGAGGAGAAATTGATAACTACATAAAAGTAATATTATAAACAAATAAAAATGTGTCATAAAATAGTCGAAATATTTCAGAATAAAATTAGTTAAACAACCATAATTGAAAAACAAAAAACTTACATCTTATTTTTAGGTTAGAGTGTCATTGGACGATTTTGATTAGTCATTCTAAATTTTTACTAATTGTTAAGTTTTGAAGTACAAACAACACATTTTTATTTGTAGTGTATTAGGTTCGTGAACATTTTTAGTGTTGTTAATTTTTAGAAGTATGAATCGATCATAACCCAGATAGCACAAGATTTCCATTGGATATTCAGAATAGGTACATGTAATGTCCTGTATGTCCATGGACCGTTTATAGATGTCCAGTAGATGTGATGACCTGTAATCTATATGGACGTCCATATCTGGATGTCCAGTGTAAGTCCATCAGACGTCCATTAATTAAATTTTGGGTTGTCGGTAAAATCGGATACTGTAATATCGGCCTGTAGAATTGTCATTTCTTAACCCGCCGGCCCGCCATGATCACAAAATATCCCTTCAGATATTTTGTGTTCATTATTGTGTTGACGTCGAGCTAAAAAAGACCTTTGGAGTTTTAGTTGAGCTAAAATCAAATGTGCTTTTTATTTGAAGAAGATACCACCGTTAAAGGTAAGTATAGTTATTTTTAATTTAATTTTTTTAATTATACCAAAAATTATCGAACGAAACTACAGACATGCCCGACGAAAAGCTGATAATTTAGTATCAAACTCGCACAAATTTGAAAGTGAACAAAATATTCAGTATCAAAACACGTATGTTAAAATATAGCTTTTGTAGCTATACTTTTTCATACAATCACTTTTATAAATGGAAATTACTACAAATAAGTGCAAATATTTTGATAGGCCAATGAATTTTGTATCTTGTTGGTTAAAATGGAGCACAGATAGAGTTGTAAATTTGTGTAATAATAAAATTGTAAATTTTAGAGAAAATTCTCTCTGACAAAGTCATTATTGAGTAATCAGTCTAATAAGATTGCTGGCATTAATAAATGTTATCAAAATTTATAATGGAATAAAAGCTATAGAAAATTTGAATAATTATATTAATTGTTTTTATGACTATTTTGGATTAAACGCTAGTAAAAGTTTACATTGATGTGTATTTTTGTGCAGTATAATTGTTAAAAAATATATAATAAAGTTTTGACAGTTCGACTCTAGGTTTAGACTTATAATTTAATTTATTTTAATGATTTTTTAGATGAATTTTCCACAGATTGGTCCAAATAAAATTTCTATGTGAAAGCCAATTTGTACCAAATTAGAGAGGATATTCAGGTAATCTTAAATAGGGAAAAAACAACACGTATCTACAAAGAATTTTCTGCAGGAGTTCAACTATCCTTTTACTTAAGAAAATAATCAGCTGCCTCAAGTCACATAAGATCTTCAGGACAATTTAAACTTTAAAGATGCAGTAAGTTTATTACACTTCTCCTGAAATAAAAGCTGAAACTTATTCGAGTAATGCTTCTTTATGTGTATGAGTCTATTGATAAAAAAAAACTTAATTTACACGATTATTTTATATATATTTTTTTACTTTGATTCTTAAAGTCAAAAATATTTTTAGGTTAGCATATATGGAATTAACGTTTAATTATCTCAATAAAGTAATATAATTTTAGGTTTTACAATTAGCGAAAATTGGAGGAAATTATACCTATTAACTTATTAAAAGATATTTTATTGTAACAATGACAGATAGCCTTTCCAAGAATTATACATATGATGGAACAGTAAAGTGCCCTTTAAAGAACTTATGTTCACTATTTGTAGGTAAATTACCACTTAAATATAAAAATTTGATGAAAAAAATTTCTCTGCTTTATTTGTCATACTCGTAAATAATAAGAACAAATTGGGTGTCAGATTTCACACGTTGAACTCTAGATCCTCTTGTTCTGATAATACCCAGACAAAAAGTGTGTTAAAATTTTTTTCTGGTCTTTTGGTTTAAGCACTCTAAGCAATAACGATGCATTTGGTTTTATATATATATATATATATATATATATATATATATATATATATATATATATATATATATATATATATATATATATATATATATAGAGAGAGAGAGAGAGAGAGAGAGAGAGAGAGAGATTTAAATTCCTACAAAATCATAAAATACTGCATCATTTAACATTAAACCTTATTAATTTTCAGCCGCGGTAGAAGAATGGGGGCCGATAAAAAACAGCCGAAGACGAGATTAGACAATGGCTGAAGAGAATAAACGACAGAAATAAATGTAGAAAAAAATAATCATTGTAACAATAAAAAGTCTTTATTTAAATAATTGGTATATTTTCTATTATCCAATTGAAATTGTACCTATTACTATGGAACCAGATAACTTATTCATAGCGATCCTTCTACAGCTTGAACAATTTAAATCAATTGAAGCTATATTTTGTAGCACTTGCAATTCGACTAATTATAAAATTTTATATTCTTATATAGTATTGTATTAAAAACTTGACAATTGTAATCAATAAGTGTAATATGTGGATCCAGTTCCTGTTACCTGGTTCGCTAATGTAAGTTATATCTGTTTAATTTTTGGGACTAATAGGGCCATCTATGGTTACTTGTTATCGACGTTTTGATGACATGAGTGGTCTGTGTCTTCAGAAGTGCAGATTAATTAGGTACTGTAAGCTCTCGGACCCTAAGCAAATTCTGAAAATATCTACCATTCACGTTAGCGGAACGTCAAGAAGAGGGAACAATAGATTATGACCTATTTATCCAAAAAGCACAATACCATCGGATAATATGTCCACAATCGGGTCAAGAATGTACAATATATGGACATCCAAAATTAATCCTATTAATATCCAAAAATGATCCATACTTGGACAATATATGTAATCCAAAAAGACATCCATGAGTGGGACAATCGTATAGTCCAGTGGATATCCATAGGATGTTGGTGAACAAATTCTAGACATCCCATGGATACCCAGTATGTCCAGTTTTGGATAAACGATGGATATCCAGTGAACTGAAGTGTGCTATTTGGGATATAAGCATTTATTTGTTGACGCATGTAATATAAATTAAAACTAGACGATCTAACTTTCATGGCAACTATTCCAGGTCTGAGTGTTTTTTTTTTCATGTCCGTGTTACCAGCTGACAGCCAGCTGACTTTTTTTCTTCAAAATATTATATCAATTATCATTTGACAAATTTTTAATCGGGAGGAAATAATTAAAAATATCTTTTTCTCTATATGAGTAGGGGACCGAAACTGTTTAACCCACCCATGGAGCTGCAGCTGACGTTCATGAGACTTCATGACACAACTCTCTGAAGCATTTCCCGAGTTATCGCCCGGGAGGAAATGACTTACAAAATCTGTACTTGGCTTGTATACTAATAGGTATAATTTATACTCACCAAACTTGACTGTGATTCCGCATGTTCTGAATTCTCTTCAAAGTAATCTTCATCACTGGCATATTCACATTTTATAACATTATCTTCATTTTCAATAGACTGAGTTTCAGTGTCGTCATTCTTTTCTATATCTTTGGTAAATAAAAAAAGTTCATAATACCAGAGACGCGGTTCGTGCACTTCACCTCTTTTCTGGGCCTCCGTTACTTTTTTATATTCTTTTCTGAAACAACCTCTCATGTTTTGTGCCCTCTTCCTGACGAATTCTTTGTCGGCATTTGGAAAAACATCTTTACAGTATTCAATCAATTCCTTGTAGCCCTTTTCTTTTGGGTGTTTACTATTATATTCTTTGCAAGTCGTTTTCCATAAAGCAACATTTTTTCTATATATATCGATAAATCCTCTGAGAAAATCTTTAGACATAAATCGACTATCTGTATATTCATCCATTTACATTTATATTTAACTATTAAAAAATATTAACGACTGAAAACGTACGAAACGTATGACAATGTAAACTACGTGGATTTGTACTCGTATTTAACCGTGGCAGGTCAGACACGCAGAGAAACCTTGGGCTGGCGTCTGCTCTGGCTTGCCGATAAACTGTATTTGCAGCGTTGCCAAAGATACGTCTTGACGCGTTTCCTAGTCGAATAAAAGTCTACGTTGCCAACACGGGAAATAAAACAAACAAATTAGATATAACTTTCAACTGTTATGCAATCAGGGCGTGAAGAAATATTTTAATTAACAGGATAGACTTATTTTTCATATTTAATAAAAAAAAGGGGACTGACACTTGTCAGTTGATAATTTTTTGTTATTGATTTTAATATTCCTGAGTGTGCCGGTGATTTGTCATTAAGTTAATGGCTAGCGGTACTCCAAAACTGAAAAATTAGGCGATTTTTGTAAATATTTTAAAGGAAAACTATTGGGTCGGCAAGAAAGTATTTTTGGTTATCATGCATAGAGAGCGTTGTAACTGTTTTGAGGGACTTGTGTCAGTGTTATTATTTTTTCTTCTGACTCTTGATATTAGTCATATTTAAGTTACTTTCCAAACAGCACAAATACGTCTTAAAGACGTCCATAAGACGTTTGATCTCAACATTCAGGACGTCTTATGGATGTCCATAAAAGACGAACGACGTCCATAAGACGTTGTATAGACGTCTTATGTTACAAAAGGTAACGTCTTTAAGACGTTTGCTTACAACGTCTTATGGACGTCCCTTCCCAACATCAAAACAATATATTCCACCAATAAAATTATGTACATTAAAAAGGGTCCCTTTAATTTTTTTGTTTGTCTTGTTTACAAAGTCAAACCGTAATTATTCAAAAATCCAAGAAATAACTTTAATTAAGAAAAAATCAAGAGCAAAATATATACTACCATTTTAAATAACTACAAGTTCCGCATGAATAATTTGCTTTAAAAAATATGTTCAACATAATCTCTTTATACAAAAAAATACATAACTTAAGCCTAATGTAAACTTTTTCTAATTTGAAATTTAAGAAGTGAGGTAGAAGAGCAAATATTTTCAGAACTACTACTGTTCGAACTATAAGTGAACCTATCAAATTTAAGCCTTAGTTTATCCCTTCGATAAAATAACTCTAAAAGGTAGACTATCAACAAAATAAAAGTTTATTGAAATAAAAACTACACAAATCTTTAAATACAAATTTTTATTTAGTCGAATAACAAATCTGGTCTGATGCACTTTTCAGCCATGTTTGGATTGAAATTTCCTCATTCTTCTGACTTTTTCCAGTCCTGTTGTCTCTGTAGATCCTAATAACAAACTAATTTTAATATTATAGGATAAAGTTTATCATTTGTGGGAGTAAATTTTTTGATATTTTTGCGAATTTTTATAATTGTCCTCTACTATAGAATCGTGACTTATGCTATTTCAAGGTTAATATATATAATGAAAGACAGAACTTACTCATAATAAGTCTCACCAAGTTGGAATCGTAGAACTTTCTTTTTCCTTTTCGTACTAATCAACTGTACATGGTAATTTTACAAGCTCGCTTTACAAAGTCATAAATGCTCCGTACTCCCAGTTTTGAAATTTCTAAAACCTTAAACAAAATTACTTCTTGTAATTAACACAACTCTATTTTCTATGTTCTTTAAATATAAATTAATCATCAGGAACAAAATAAATCTTACAGGTTTCATTAGTGGAACACTCCATAAACAAACATTTCGCCTTCCACTTCATTAGTAATATTTCTTGTAATATTTAGGACCGGGTCTGGATGAGCTATGCAAGCCTTTTTCGCATAGATAATATTTTTGAAGATTTCATTTCATACTTCTAACATAGAGTTACTACAAAAATATAAACGGCAAAGCATTCGGGAATTTCCTGTAACACAACCTATAAATAACGTTACTGTTTTTCCTAAGTACATATGATTCTCGATCTTACCTTAAGTATTACATAAACACGAATAAAAAAGATTTTTAGAGGCACATAGATAAATCAACTATTTTAATAAAATTCTTTCAAAAGGTAAATTTTCACAGTCGGCACCCCAACAACATTAAAAATGAATAATGACATGACGAAACACAAATACAAAACTGAAAAATAACAGTGACAGAAACAAAAGGCGGGTTTTTTAAAGTTATAGTTTCGCTGGCATCATATTGTTATTGTTATTGGTACATCAAACATTCTATGACAAAAAGCACCAAAGTATTGGTAAAAAGATCACGCAAAAGTTCCATTAACCAAGGTCGTAGTGAGGCTACTAAAAATTTGTCGTTCAATCAAAAATTTTAACCTCAACTTGTATTCAGCTGAGCTCTGTGCGGCGTTGCAAACTTATTACCCAACTGCGACAAAATTCATAGGGAAGGAAATGCTTTTTAGTTTTTATCAACTAAATTATACACAACTGTATTTATTTTCAAATAAAATGTAGTATGGAGACTTTTAAAAGATGTCTTAAAGACGTTGTATATAGACGTCTTATGGACGTCTTTAAAACAACGTCTATAAGACGCCTTATTTATGTCTTAAGACGTTCAGACATAATCTGGATATAAAAACGACGTCTATAAGACGTCTAGTGCTGTGTGAGTTTAGAAGTAACTTGTGCGTAATTTTATTCGTAGCCGCTAGTTTGGGGTCAATTGTAACATGAAGTGCAGAAACGAACATTTTTGACATATTTTACTTCCTTATTTCTGTAAAGGAAAGCAAGCTGTTGAAGATCACAAAAAGATATGTGACGTATATGGTGTTGATTGCATGACAGATCGCACGCATTTTTCACTCAAAGATGACCAACTTTCTAGACAACCTACTGATGATGAGGCTAGTAACTATGTTTAAAAAAAAAGAGGGGTAAAAGCATTGGAGTAGCTAGGGAGCTTTCCTGGGGGGAGGGACAGCTAGTCAAATGATCTTCCACCACAAGGTTTCAATTTCGGTTATCCGATTAATGACAGGCGCAGATCCAGGGGGGCGATGGGGGTGATCCTCATCCCCCAAGAGCTCCGAAATTTCGATAGTTTCTATATTTTTAACCGACTTCTAATAGAAGAAAGTTCTCAGTTCGTCGACTATGTGTTTTATTTTATGAATGCACACCGATTACTCTGGAACGGCGATACCGATTTGAATGAAATTTTTTACATTATGTTCAGGAAATTGCTGCGGTGGTCCCATATTTTTTTGGATGAAATTGGTGCAGTAAAATCCAAGATGGCGCTGACAATATGGCGGCCAAAAAAATTAATTTTGTCCTATTTTTTCCAAAATTGGTGCGCGGGAATTTTCGGGGTCGTACACAACAAATCAAAAATTGTTTTTAAAAAATTCAATATGGCGAACAAAAATATTTAAATTTGTACGACTTTCTCCAAAACTGGTGTGAGGGAGTTTTCGAGGACACACATAACGAATCTAAAATTATTTTTAAAAAATTTAATAAGGCGAATCCAATATAGCGGAAGAAAAAATCAATTTTGTCCGATTTTCTCCAAAACTGGTATGAGGGATTTTTCGGGGTCGCTCATAACGAATCTGAAATTATTTTTAAAAAATTCAATACGGCGTATCCAATATGGCGGAAAAAAGATTAATTTTGTCCAATTTTTTTCAAAAATTGATACGGGGGAGTTTTTGGGATCGCACATTATGTATCTGAAATTATTTAAAAAAATTAAATATAGCGGATCCAAGATGGTGGATTAAAGATTCTACATCTCTCGATTTTGTCCTTCGATCATACTCTAGATATAAACAACAATAGATTTGTCTGAAGGCTATTTATGGTCGGTGGGGGAGACGCTTTTTTGATGTTTGACAGACATAAACATATTTACTTATCTTGTCTTTCAGTTTATTGCTTGTCGTGACTTTTTTCGGTGTTTTTAAGTGTTAGAAATTACTATAAATGCGAAGTTTACAATTAATATTAACAAAAAGAGGATTTAAAAACTTATTTTTATCGGTAAATATTGTTAGATTGTTTACATATTGAAAATAACAATAATAAAAATTTAGGCAACCATATATTCATACTTTGTTTTCAGAATTGACGTACCCAGGGGTATGTTCGAAGGACGTACCGATGATACTCGTTTAAATAATGCAATTAGAAAAGGATAGCATAAAATCGGCATGTCTGTACCAAGAAATTAAATATCTACTGTTTATCAACACTTTTTGAAATATAAATAAAAATATTGGCTATATTCTTTTGAGTAATTATCAATTGATCAAAGTGAACAAAGTGAAACTGATAACTTCATGTTCTTTTGAATATGCATTTACTTGTCATTGGGCTGAAGTGATCATGATTACTTCAAGTGATAGAAGTGAAAGTGATAATGACTCAAAAGAATAGCCCTATTATTACGTTATTCAGCGTTCAAACAACCGGGCCCTAGTTCTGACGTTATGCTACTTCTACAGGGGTATGTTCGAAGATTTTGTCTAAAATCAGTACCGGGGGATTTTTGTTAGTGTTAATTATGAATTTAAAATATTTTTTGAATAACTGACTATGAATCTAAAAGGATTTTTTCAGGATTCAGTATAGCAAATCCAATATAGCGAACTAACACACATTTTTCGATTTTGTTCAAAAGTGGGAATGAATCGTTTTTGAGAATGTAAATAGCGAATATAAAATTATTTTAAGAAAGTCTGATATGTCAGATGTAATATAACGGTCTAGAAATTTTAAATTTCCGGATTTCATCCAAGATTGGTACTAGGAGGCTTTGAAGGGTTTAGATTTACATTAGATTAATACGTTAAAATTATTTTTTTGAAATTCAATATGTCGGATTCAATATGGTACCTTATTCGCATTTCTTCAGATTTGGTGTTAGGGGATTTTCGGGGTCGTGTGTTATGATATGAAGTTAATTTTTTACAACTATTGGGATGATAAGATACAATATCAGAGACAGAAAATTTTACATTTTCCAATTTTGTCTATAATTTATATTGCCAAATTTTTCGGGCATATGCAGTCTCAATATACGGTATAAAATATATCAGGCTAAGAAATTTACGTCTTAGGTTCTTTAAATATCGATATTGGATTTACTATGACAAACTAAATATTTGTTTGACACAATTTCACTGGTATTTGGAGAAATCTAAGAATCAAAGAACTCTTAGTGGTTCATTTACCCCTTAAATTTTGATCAATTTTAAAGTCTCTTTAGCATTTAGCCGCATGTGTCAGAAAGACAATATTGCAAATAATGATATTATTATGAATTTAGTTGTTACCTCACCCTATAGGAAAACCATTGACGTAGATAATGACTAATTAGTACCTGTATAGCTTCATAAACATTAATGGATATGGGAACATATTCTTGATACTATGGTGAATGTATAATAAATATGCATCATAAATAAATTGGGGAAGAGGATCATTTAAATTTTTTCTCTTTTTTACTGATTTTCTATATTAATTTTTTAATTATTGATTTAAAAAACTAAAACTACTATTATAAATACAGGATAAGAATAATCTTTTTTTTTCAGACTGACATACTTGTAGGTTATACCAGAGCAAAAATATTTAATAAATAAAATTACAATAATATGTTAATTCGAAAGCATATTAAATATGTCTTTGTGACTACTTTGTTTTTTTGTTATAAAAGTTGAAAGGACTGGGTCCATTACAAAATTTATAGTTTGAAATAGAAAATACGTAGCACACTCTTTTAAATTGACCTTCACCACTTCGTCAGAAAATATTTAATAACTAACCTGAACTATTTAGAACGATTTATACTAGTTTTTTTTTAATTGGACACATCAGTAAAAATTGTGGCTTTGGAGATTGAGAGGACACATGAGAACCAAAAAAAAATGCTAAATTTAGATTGTGATTATTTCTGTCAGTATCACAAACTAGTCATCAGAGAAATGATACATACAAAAAGAGATAAAAATGCTGTAAATGACAAACAAGATGTCAAAAACCAAAGAGAAATATACTATAAATTGATATTTTAATATGACATACTTGAAGCGACTCTATAATAAATATTAGAAATAATGTAATGATGCTTGGCGCGATTTGGTATAAACTCATGCAAATCAAAGAAGGTTATTTAAAAATAAAAAATAATCTTTTTTCCTATTTTTTGCTGTCATAAAAAATAAACTATCCATATCACTTGCATACCAAATTGTAATAATTGAATTTATTTTTAATAGACACACAAAGCTACTTTTAAGGTATGTACTATTTTATAGTTTTCACTATTTTAACCTGTGTATCGTTTTGTTTTAATTTTAAAACTGTGGTAAAATATATTTTATTTTTATTAATTTTAATTAACTTAAAAATATAAATGTAATGGGTATGTAGGACAATTACTGTGATACACGCTTATTAAAAAAAAATTGTAATTTTGTAGATTCAAGATAAATATACCATAACTTTGAAGAAGCTCACTATGTAGAGCGAAACGGCAGAAAAATTGTTGTGTTTTAATTTTCAAATGGAAAAACCTATACCCAAGAAAATATTACAGAAAAATAATAACAAAAGGTTTAAGATTCAAAAATAAATTATATACGTATATATATATATATATATATATATATATATATATATATATATATATATATATATATATATATATATATATATATAATCGAAGGTTTTCGGGCATCCCGTGTTTGAGCTGAGTCCCTCTCAGGACTGTAAGGCAGCTGACGTTTCGGTGAAATCTCATTCACCATTTTCAGAGCTCACTGTATGGCGTCTACGAGCGAACTGACGCCTGCGACTCCGGTGCTGTCGGTACCGTGTGCGCGTCGGACGCGTTCGTTTTCCGAATGGTTCCGGCCCATCAGGTTGCGAGACCTGCTGCGCGTCATCGGCCCTGTTGCCAGTGTTTGTGGTTGCGTTGCCGAGTTGTAATCTGTTTCGTTACTAAGTGGTACTGGTTGATGTTTTGTAAGCAGACTTTTCCAAGTATTAGGCACACGTTGGCTATCATCTCTGCTATTTAAGTTGTTGGGCCTCTTTGCAATTTCAATGGCTTCCCTTATAACTCTTGTGGACAGGTTTTCACATCTCGATAGCATTTTTGTTCCCGAGAAATTTATCTTATGTCGTGTGTTTAACCAGTGTTGGGCCAGAGCAGAAGAAGTTGTGTTTTGCTTGACAGCGTTCATATGTTCGTCTCTTCTGGCGCTTATTTTATGGTTGGTTTGGCCTACGTAAGATGAGCTACACTCTCCGCATGGAATTTCGTACACTCCCTGGTTTTCTAGAGAGATTCTTTCTTTAGGTGTTAGCAAGAGCTCTCTTACTTTACGGTCTGTGGTGAAAATGGTTTCAATGTTGTGTCTCCTGAGAATTCTTGCGATCTTGTCTGTGGTGCCTCTTACATAAGGAACAAAAGCTTTGGAGCTATTCTCTTGGTTTTCGCGATTTTTTGGGGCCAAGTGTTTGTTTTTTAGAGCCTTGTCTATATGTTCTTTTTTATAAGCGTTCTTTGTTAGGGCGTCTTGCAGTATGTTCATCTCTTTGTGATAATTTTCTGGATCTGTAAGGGACTCCGATCGAAACGCAAGTGATTTCACTACTGCAAATAATTGGGCGGGGTGGTGATGTGAATCGGCGTTGAGGTACCTGTTGGTGTGAGTGGGCTTTCTGTAGACAGTGTTCGAAAGCAAGCCATCCTCTTTTCTTTTCAGTAGGATATCCAGAAACGGTAGTTCTCTTTCCTGTTCTGTCTCCATGGTAAATTTAATTTTGGGATGTATACTGTTTATGTGTTCCAGGAAACTTTTGAGATTTTCTTCCCCATGTTGCCAGATAACGAATGTGTCATCTACGTAACGTAGCCACAGTCTTGGTTTGTGTGAAGAGGTCTCCAAAGCTTTTGATTCAAAGTCTTCCATAAATAAGTTAGCGAGTGCAGGAGATAGCGGCGATCCCATCCGGGCTCCCTCGACTTGTTTATATCGTCGGCCTTCATAAGTAAAATAGGTGTTATCAGATAGTGTCTAGCTAATTCGATGATATATTTTGGCAGATTGTATTTGTTTTCTATTACAGAAAAAGCCTCTTTAACTGGTATTTGTGTGAAAAGTGATGTTACGTCAAAACTAACTAGACATTTTTTTCTTGTAAAAGTATGTTTTTGATTATTTTGCAAAAATGTTGCGAGTTTTTAACGTAGGAGGCCGTTTTTTCGACGAAGGGTTGGAGAATGGTGGCTAGATGTTTTGCTAGGGCCTGAGTTGGAGAGCCAACAAAGCTTACAATTGGTCTCAAGGGGGCTCCGGGCTTGTGTATTTTGGGTAAGCCATAAAGTTTAGGACATATGGATGATTTTTCTCTTGGTGTTATCTTCTTCTTTATTTCTTCGGTAAGTGGAGATGCCCTGATCAATGTTTTGGTGATCTTTTCTAGATAAGTGGTATGGTCTCTGTTTATTGGCTTGTATGCAGAATCGTTTAACAGGGCGATCATCTTTTCATGATAGTCTGTTTTGTTTAGGACCACTGTCGAATTTCCTTTGTCAGCCGGAAGTATTACGATCGAGGTATCTTTGCGCAGGTCTTGTAAGCTCGATGTTCTTCTGCAGATAGATTACTTTTTGGAGTTTTGCTTTGCGCAAAACGGCTGAAAAATATCCGAAATAACATATATATATATATATATATATATATATATATATATATATATATATATATATATATATATATATATATAAACATACCTTTCTTGCCCCATTTGTTTGTAAACTAAAGATTAAAAGGAAAATCAATATATTATTCGCTCGAAAGATCAAATTTAGCCTGTAATCGGCCACCTTATTAGAAGACGGCTCATTTTCCAGGGCTTACTCTGATTTCAAGCGCGCCTGTCTGAGCGCATCTAGACTGCCAGGCGATACTCTTTTGTTATCGAATTAACCCGGGTTACTTGATCTGCGTATTGCAATACTTGGCTAAAGTGATTTAAAATATGCATTCAAATTTTTGTGGCAATTTGATGTGCCTACCGCTTTTAAATTAATATGGTCTTGATAAGTATTAAGTTTCAAAATAATAATATAATAAAGACGTATCGACATGAATTTGGTGAAACCAATTTTGGTGTTAAATTTCATTTTTGTACGAGGTACAGTGATCGCGTGTTATATTCACCCGTTTTTTTGTAGAGTTATCGGTAATGAATGATCATATCGGAGCAGTGTTTATCTCTCTACCATAGATAAGGGATTTAAGTTAGTTCATGCTAAATCTAGACAGATAACTCATTGTACAGGTTGTATCCTCTGATTATGGCAAATTTCGCTCAACATGGCTTATTATCGGGTTTTTGAGGTTCCAGATCAATGCCAAAACAAGGTCCTAATTATCGATTTTACTCCTAATCTATCAGATGCAGAAATAAAGAGTTTGGAAGCTGTTGAGGCCAAATTTGTAGAATACTGTTCTCCGAAGAAAAATGTAATATTTGAGATATACCAGTTTCATTGTTCAAGTTAAATCTACAAGTTATCAAGAACAGGACGAGATGGTAAGAGATCGAATTGCCATGGGAATATTTGATAAAAGTATTCAGTATATACCAGGAGCGGATTCAGCTCCTCTCTTTGGGGGGGGGGGGGAGCGGTGATATTCCAAAAGTACAGTATGTCAAGAAAGACAAGTTGTCAACGGGGGGGGGGGGGAGTTGGAGTGCAAGCAGCATACTCATTCCTAATATAAAAGGCAGAATGGGTTCTATTTTCCTGAACTCAAAGCTCTTGGGAGGGGGGGGGGTGATCGCAAATACACACATTCCTATACTCTATTCAAGAACTAGAGAGAGTAATAGAACTGTTACCGAAACCTCCAACGTACCTGCTCCAGTGCCGCTGGTAACTGAGAAGTGCCGTAAATCTAATTATATTTCATATATTCCTGCAACATAAAAATTCTGATAGTTTAATTTAATTTCTGTCAGTGAGCAAAGTACAACTTACAATTTGTTCTTAGTGATTTATCTTGTTCGCGTTTGTTTTTATATATTATATATCTAGATAATAATGTTAAAAGCTCTATTGAGATGTGTTTCAACATGACAGGAGTTGGAAAATCTACTATGTACCGAATACTGAAGGAGAAAAAACGACTTGAATTGTTAGTACTCCCAAGCCACATTCGATCACAAGCAGATGAAACACCTCGTTGGAAGAAGAAATGAAAACTGCAATTAAAGGGGTTGTATATACATTTTATTATGAGAAGCAGATCCCAACCGTCTACAAAATTCTAACTAAAATCAATGAAGATCGCGATTTACCTGAAATTAAAAGACCTGAGCTATGGAAATTGCTCAGAGAACTTAATTTTTGCTGGGAAAAACCAGATAAAAAATCTGTTCCTATAGATAGTCCGGAAACTGTCCGTTGGAGAAGTAAATATCTCTCTCAATTAAAAGGTAGAGTTGCTAGAAATAACACAATTAACAAAATTAGTAATTTAACTAAACATTTGAAAGATTTTTTTGAATAAAGTTTCTGCGGAAAATTGGAAAAAATCCATATAATAAAAGAATCAAACGAAATGTGAGAACTCGATCTCATGATCGGTGAGATAAAGGAACCAATTATAATTAATTTGAGCGAAGATAGTTTCACAGACTTTGATTAGGAATTATATACGTAATGTTAATTAGTGTAAACTCCATTTATTATTTAAATTTTTGTTTTTGTTGTATTTTATTGTTTAATGTTGTTTATATGTTTTTTTTATATATTTTTATTTTAGTATGTCCAATTCTTTAATTTTATTTATATTTAATTCCAATTAGCCGTAACTTTATTATTATTTTATTATTGTATTTGTGCCTTTTTCTTAAGCGTGTAGAACTAACATGTTTATCTTATTTTTTTGGGGCTATCGGATTTCCATATAATAAAATAAATTAAATTAAGATATCAGTACAATAGAAATAAAAATAAGCAGGTCTAATTTTAATTACAACATAAAAAAGTAATTACATTTGAATCCCTTTTTAATGTTTAATTATAATACTGCAAGATGGTTTAAGAAATAAATAAACTGAAACGTCAAATACCCTAAAAATGTTTTTAATTAGTAATAAAAGGACCGATAGCCCCAAAAATATTTTAATATTATATAGACGAATTTTTTTTTTTACTTATGTTTACCTTTTTGTATTTTTGACAATGGATATTTTGTAAGTATTTAGATTATAACTTCGAATTTTTTGAGAGAATAAGGCTACGTTTTAGTCCATTATTATAGATCGGTATTTTTGATTATAAAATTTCTAACCTATTCCATGAAAAATATATGTGTCTAACTGATTTTGCTAAAGACACCGGACTAAAGAACACAGGTAGTTTGCGAAGAGAAAAAGGATAAAAAATGATTTATTACTCTCTCTAGTTCTTAAATAAACTGTAGTATAAGATGAAACATCGGGTCCATTTTCTTAAACTCAAAGCTCTTGGGGGGGGGGGGGCGATCGCCCCCACCGCCCCCCCCTTGGATCCGCGCCTGGTATATACTCGTATATAGTTGATACCTTGTCAAAAGCATTTTTGACAGTATCTGATTGTGACATTGAAAATACTTCTGGTATTGATTTTTCTGTACGTTCCTTAGTGAATAAGGAATTAGAAGAAAAAAAAATCAGTTTAAACAAGCTACAAAAAATGATGTTGATTCACAAATGATATTTGATTTTAGTAATAATGGTTGGCCAAATAAAACTAATATTTCCTGTTATATTCACCAATATTTTAAATTAAAAGAAGATTTTGTAGTATGTGATGATATTTTGTTTTTTAAAAATAAAATAGTATTCATTCACATTCAAAGCGAGAGCTAGAGAAATTTTTTATTAGCCTCTTTTAAATAATTATATTGAGACTTTCATTAAGGAATGTAGAGTTTGTAAAAAATATGCAAGAAAGAAATTAAAGAATGTTCAACAGCTTACCCTGTACCAGAAAGACCTTGGGAAAGGATTGAGGCAGATATTTTTTCTTACGCAAACCATTCTTACCTTGTGGTGAGGGATGCATATTCAAATTGGTTAGAGATCGTTTTATTACATGATAAAAGTGCTAAAGAAGTTAGCCAACAATTGAAAATGTTTTTTTTTTCTAAATTTGGGTGTCCTGACCAATTAGTTTGTGACAATATTCCATTTGGTAGTTATTTAATGAAAGAATTTGCAAAGGATTGGAATTTTAATATTGTTACAAGAAGTCCAAATGGTTTGTCTGAAAAAGCAGTGGATTTTGTTAAAAATATTATAAAAAAATCTGTTGAGGAAGGAAAAGATATATTTGAATCATTACTTCAATATAAAAATTCACCATTGAAGTATAATATTTATTCACCTGCACAGTTATTAATGAATAGAATCTGTAAAACTAAAGTACCTATCTCAGCAGATCTATCGAAACCAACCCTTTGTGAAAATGTAATTGATAAGTTAAATAATAGATGAAGTAAAAAGAAGTCTTATGATAAAAATGTCAGAGATCTTCCAGGAATTGTTACTGGTCACAACGTAGCTATGTATAATCATTGTAATAAGCTTTGGAAACCTGGCCAAATTATTGATAAACATTATACTCCTTGTTAAAGATAGTAATGGCAACGTTGTAAAGCGAAACCGTGTTGACTTGAGAAAATCTAAAAATGGCTTTAATCCTAATGATAATTTTCAAAATAGCATGGACACTGCTTCCAATGTTGACAATACAAATTTAAGTACTAGAGACAGCGTGAACTATATGTATGAATTATATGTAGGTTACATATTTAAGAAAGGAAGGGTGTACGAGGCAGGTCCAAAAAGTAAGTGTATTGAGGCTCTCACGGTCGGAGGGATTTTTTTTCTACTTATTGGCTACCCTGCCGTGTAGCCTGACTCCTCCCCTCTACAACCAGACCGGCTCAAGGTCAGTATGTTGAGAACCCTCGACGCGACAGCACGTTTTGTGAAAAATGTCGATCCAATCCCCCGCTAAGTGCGAAATGCGCGCCGTCCTCCACATTCTAGTTTGGAAGGAAAAAGCTCCGGTTGAGCTTTATAATGAGGTGAAAACTGCAGATGGTGCTACAGCTATGAATCGTATCAGTGTGTACAAGTGGTGTCGCGAGTTTAAAAACAGTCATAGGTCTGTGTATGACGATCAGAGCAGCGGAAGACCTTCAATTGTGATTGACGAAATTGTGGAAGAAATCGAAATTGCGCTCTGTGGCGATCGCAGATTGACTGTGAATGAAATTTTGCGATGTTTTTTGCAAATTTCCAGATCTCTACTACACGAAACCGTCACAAAAACCCTCGGATATCGGAAACTGTCTGCGAGGTGGGTCCCAAAACAGCTGAGAGACCAACACAACTTGAATCGAGTGGAGGCCGGGCAAGAGTTTTTGAGGCGCTCCATGAAAATGAATTTCTCCTCTGCATTGTTCCTAGATATGAAACTTGGGCTGCACACTACACGCCTGAAACCAAAAGGCAGTCTCAACACTGGCGTCACACCTCTTCACCCTCCGCCAAAAAGATCAAAACCACAATTTCAGCCAAGAAAATCATGGCTTCCGTGTTTTGAGACTGTCAAGGCATAATTTTGATTGAATATTTTCCTCAAGGGGAGATCATCAACTCTGCAAGATACTGTGAGAGCCTAAAAAAATTGCGGAGGGCGATTCAGAACAAGAGGAGAGTCATGCCTACTGCTGGACAAGGCCAGACCACATACGGCCAACGCCACGTAAGACCTGCTCGCCTCGTTTAAATGGGATGTCATTCCCCTGACCTGGCACCTTCAGATTACTATCTCTTCACCTCCCTGAAGCTGCACATGGGTGAAAAAAGGTTTTCAACCGACGAGGAGGTGAAGGGGGAAGTGGAGAAGTAGACGAAGGGGTTGGCGGGAAACTACTTCAAGGAAGGCATCAAAAAGTTGATACCCCGCTTCATCACCTGCATCGAGAGGAATGGCGACTATGTCGAAAAATAACTTACATGTGTGCTAATGTAACCATGTAATTTTTTTTAATAAAAATTTTTGTAGCCTAGAAAAATTCAGTATATTTACTTTCTGGACATGCCTCGTATTATTAGGTGGCGTTTATTGTGAATAGGCCTTTAATTGTCTAATCTTGTGTATATCTACATTAATCCTAAACAGCAGTGACGTAATAACATGGCTAATGGATAGGTTACGTTTGTACACGAACTTGACATATAAAACTGGACTGCTCATGCATAATACTTTCCTTATATTAAAAATAACGCCACCATGCTCCGTGCCTGGTTCGGCAACAATGAATTCCCTAAGTTTTTTTTATATTGGTGAAAGTGTATTTTTCACATTGACTGAATACTTTTCATTTTGACAATAATTTATTTTTGATTTTGCTGTTTTATGCATTTTATCACATTTTATGTAACGTATTACTACAAATTTCAAACAGTAACTTAAATTTTAATTTTTTTTTGGTATTTTAAAAAATGCGATTCTTCATCGTAAGACGTGCAAATACCTCATCTGGTAAATTGAAATTTATTTAACTGGTAAGTTAAAAAGCATTCAATAATAATTATATAAAATTTTACCTTAGAATCAAATTGTAAATCTAAGGGTAAGAAGTTTAATCTTATGGATATGATATATGATAATTATTAAATGCTATCAATATTTTAGTTTTCTAAGAGAAAAGAATCTTCAAATTCAAGAGCTGAAGCAAATTGGTCATAATTATGTATATAGTTAGATTAAAAATGATTGTAATAATGTAACAATTCTCTTGTATTTACAAGCTTCTTTATATTTAAAGTGTCTTAATAAATATTGTTTTGTATATAATTAAATATAAACTGTTGTAACACTATCCCCTTTAGAGTTTATTTTTTATAAAAATGGTTTAGTACATAGTTTTACTTTACTTCATTTAAATTAAAGCTCCGTTTTTATGAAGGAGATGTTAACATTATTATAAATGTTGTTAACCCTATATAAATACCTAACATATCAGTTCCCTAAAAGCATCGAGGAGAAAATAATTTTAACAAAGACCTAATCGAAGCTATTTTTAAATGATGAAACTATCTTACTTTGCAATAGATTATGTGGACATTTCGATACCTTACATTAAACAATATACTATATTAATTCATGATATAAAATTTTTAAAAATAAATGCCTTAATACTTTTTTTCGTTAACTTCTTATACTCTAAGTCTGAATAAGGATGTTTCTAAAACAGATATTTTAAAAAAAAATTAGTCTCGATTTGTTTTTGGCCCATATTTCACATTTTAGCTATTTTGCTAAATAACAGTTTTATTGTAAAAAATAAAATATGTAAACAGTCATAAAAAAAGCATTTTCATTTATTTATAAGAACTGACATTTCATGCTTGTTATCTAAAAATAATAAAATTGTTACATATTTACGCTGTTCCAAAGAAGTTAAAAAAATTTGCTTTATTGGAGTTGCTTTAAACAGAAAAATTATAATTTTGAGGAAACTAAAAGTAGAAATTCAAGTTAAATATTGTTTTACAGAAACAATTATCCTCGGCTGCGATTCTATAAGAGTAAAGGGAAAGAGAATGTCATAATAAGGATCTTCTATCTTTGTTCAGCCTGTATTAACACATAAGTATATCACTGTCCTAAAAAAGATAAGGAAAGAGAATGTCAAAAAATATGCTTACAGAATCGGAGCTCTGATCTTTTTTATTGAATATACTCGATTAACCTGTCAAGTAAAACAAGAAAGAGCGATTTATTGTTTAAGATATAGTATAGAAAGAGATAGTTATTATCTAAACCTGTTAGTTAGAATAACAGAATTGACATTCATACACGACACATTCACGCCAATGTAAGAAACTAGCAGGGAATTCAATGTTGCCATACAAATCATTGCACCTAATGGCGACTAGTAGGGGGGGGGGGAGCAAAAAATTACTTTCAGTCCAGTTTTATATCTCATGTTCCTGCGTTTGTAATACGTTTGTTTGAATTGATAGAATACTTTGTTGAATAAAGTTATGTTAAAAGTGTCATGGCTTGTTATGGTTAAGCACAACAATAATACAAAACCCTTTATAAGTGTATATCTTAAAAATGAAATATGTAAATTTATTTTGTATTTTCCTGGTTAATTAAATTAAGTTTAATAATAGAACAGCTATATATATATATATATATATATATATATATATATATATATATATATATATATATATATATATATATGGCTATATGTAGACTAGTTCTTTTATATATATATATATATATATATATATATATATATATATATATATATATATATATATATATATATTAATTTTCAGTGCATTTTTGAAAGTTGGCTTAAATTTAAAAGAACTAGCCTACAAGCATTTATGGTGACTTAAAATTTGGATAAAATCTTAAAGGGGTAAGAAATATAAGATGTTCCATTTAAAATAAAAAAAAAAACTTTAATCGAAATGAATTTGAAATGACCTCTCGATAAATTTCACACCTTGTTAAAACATCAGTGATCCATTATTGCGAAGGGATTACATCGGTAATCCAAATCAAACACATTCGATTCTATTTTCCATTTACATCTGTTAGAATCGGCGGTAATTGTAACAAAACATACACTATTAAATCCTATTAACGTGCGCCTAAAAAGAGGGAAAGGGCGCGCACTGTTGTTTAGTTATAAGCGATTGCATTATACATCATCAGGTTTTTTGTAGGGGGCGAGAATCACGAGGGGTGGGATTACTATGTTATTTGCTTTAAAAAGTATTAAATTAATCCAAGGTTATGTTGTAATCTTTGCATTAGGATTTGAACAATTATTTATGAGGGGTGATAATGTTGTGGGTGAACGCTGTTGATTTCAAAATTGCGGATGATATCTTTTATTTTAATGTCAGTATCCTTCTGTCCGGAAAAACAAACACATAAAATGTTATTTATTCATCAATATTTATTCTGTCCTCTTCAAATTATTCTTCATTTGAGACGATACGTATTTTCCAGTCTTCAACCCCCCCCCCCCCCCCGCTTACCCTTTTAGTGGTATGACCTCAAGTTCACGCAGCAATTTTTTGTCTTCATTGCTCTCAAAACGATGTTCTTTCAGTTGCAACTTGGGAAGAAGATCGATTCTGTAACAATAATTTTTTATATTCCTTTTCCTTGTCTCTTTTAAGACAGTGATAAACTTATGCATCAATATAAACTCAACAAAGATGCAATATCTTTATTATGATATTCTCTTTCCCTTTATTTTTATAGAATCGTAGCCATGATGCCATATTAAACGAGCTAGTGAATTTTCGTGGTTGAAGAGCCAACTGTTATGGTGCCATTATCTGCCTGTTTGTTATGTATGACTTTACGCTAACGACGCATATAATATATACGCTAAATAATATTCCTTATTAATCGCTAGATTTTTCGACAGAAATTTTTGACAAATCACGTCTTGATAACACTGATCGACAAAATTTACCTTTTTGTCTGTTAAATTGATTAAAATGGCTGTTTGTTAAGGAATATTTTGTTCTGATTTCAAATTTGTTCCCGGTAATTTGTGGAATATGAAATTAAAAAGTTTATACTATGGTAAAGTGGTAACTTTACATAATTTACTAATATATATTAATCTAAATCAAAATGTAATTTTTAATCGTTTTCTACTGTATTTTGCTTGAGAAACATCCCTTTTTGGTGTCCGGTTATAGCCTGCAAGCATATATTTTTAATTATCTTAGGATTGCAAAAAATTGTGATAATATTGCGCAATATTATAATAATTTTTTTTATTGTAACGCTCGATTTTCTTTTAAAGTTAGTAATGAAATGAAATTAAATAATTTATTGACCATAAGACTGATACTTCAGCATTGGTTTCGTCAATAGTTCTTTTGAGGAAATTGCCAGCATTATAAATTCTACAAAATTTAATACCAATGGCATCAATGATCTAAATATTTCCTATATTATATGTTGCGTTCCAACTCTTTTGTCACAAATTAGCCAGATAATAAATTTTTGTTTGGAACGAGGTTATTTATTCCCATGTTAGAAGGAAGCTCTAGTTCAACATACGTCAAAAATTAACTCACATTCTTTGTCGAATTTGAGACCTATGTTGTTGCTTACAGTTGTACCAACTTGACAAAATGACACATGCGATTCTATGTAATCGCGCATTTCTAATTTTAAAATTTTGTTTATTTCCGGACTGAAGGTACAAACAAAAATTTAGATGGTTGGCTTGCAGACAACGATAAGATAATGGATATCGCTACGAGGTTTATGGGAATTTGCTTCTTTGTTCATTGAGGAGCAATATCCATTATCTTAACCTATAGACAAGGCTCTAAAAAACAAACGCTTGGCCTGAAAAATCGCGCTCCATAGCTTTTGTTCCTTATGTCAGAGGCACTACAGACAAAATCGCAAAAATTCTCAAGATACACAATATTGAAACCATTTTCATCACCTATTTCAAGAAAAAATCCCCCTAGAAAACTAGGGAGTATACGCAATTCCATGCGGAGAATGCTGCTCATCTCACGTAGGTCAAACCAACTGTACAATAAGCGCCAGAAGAGACGAACATATAAACGCTGTCAAGTAAAAAACAATTTCTTCTACACTAGCCCAATACGTGTTAAACATAGTTCAAGAGACCAACCAGGAACAAAAATACTATCGAGATGTGAAAACTTGTCCACAAAAGTTGTAAAGGAAGCCATCGAAATTGCAAAGAGGCCTTGCAACTTAAATAGCAGAGACGAGGATCAGCGGTTGCCTAATACTTGGAAAAACCTGCTAGCGAAACATCAATCGGGAATAAAGAAACGGATCATAACTTGGCGACACGACCTCAAATACTGGCAATAGGGCCGATGACACGAACCAAAACTTGCAATCTGGTTAGTTCTTCCTACGCCCATGTACAAATTGTCCGCCAATGAATAGAGAATAACCAGAGTCGCCTACATCAGGTCTATTAATTATTCATTTCATTATGAAGATGCCCATCTACTTGGAGGATTAGGTGAAAACGGTTGCTTATAAATTAGACTACTAGGAAACTCAAAAGTAATCAAGTCATGTGACTTTTCCATTATTTACGTAAACAAACTTACCAATTTTGCAATTTCTCCCTATCCATGCCCTTGGGTTTGTTTAGGCCGTTGTTACAATATTTTTTATCTGACTTCTAAAAGAAGGAGGTTCTCAATTCGTCGAGTATGTTTGTATTTTTTTTATGTATGTACACCGATTACTCCGGAACGGCGGCACCGATTTGAAATTTTTTACGTTATGTTCAGGAAGTTGCTACGGTGGTCCCATATTTTTTGGACGAAATTGGTATAGTAATATCCAAGATGGCGCTGACAAATTATTTTAAAAAAATTCAACATGGCGGATCCAATATGGCGGACAAAAAAATTTAATTTGGTCTGATTTTCTCCAAAATTAGTGTGGGGGAGTTTTCGGGGTCGCACATAATGGATCCAAAATATTTTTAAAAAATTCAATATGGCGAATCCCATATGGCGGACAAAAAAATCAATTTTGTCCGATTTTCTCCAAAATTGGTATGAGGGAGTTTTCAGGGTTGTACATAACTAATCTAAAATTATTTTTTAAAAATTCAATATGTTTGACGAAAAAAATCAATTTTGTCCGATTTTCTTCAAAATTGGTACAGGGGAGTTTTTCGGGGTCGCACATAACGAATCTGAAATTATCTATTAAAAATCAATATGGCGGATCCAAGATGGCGGATTAAATATTATACATCTCCCGATTTTGTCTAAAATCAGTATTGGGGTATTTGTGTTAGTGTTAATTATGAATCTAAAATATTTTTTGAAAAACTCAATCTGGCAGATTCAATATAGTGTCCTAAAAATGTTACATTTTTCTATTTTCTCCCAAACTGATATAGGGGGTTTTTGAGGGTGTAAATTATGAATTTAAAAGTATTTTTTCAGGATTAAATATGGCAAATCCAAGATAGTGGATTCAAAATTTTATATTTTTCCATTTTGTTCAAAGGTGTCCCACCTGAATCATTTTTGAAGATGTAAATAGCGAATATAAGTCTAGAAATTTTAAATTTCCGGATTTCATCCAAAATTGGTACTAGGGGACTTTGAAGGGTTTAGATTTAGATTAGATTAAGACTTAAAATAATTTTATTTGAAATTCAATATAGTGGATGCAATATGATGAGTTGAAAATTTTACCTTATTCGCATTTTTTCAGATTTGGCATTAGAGGGTTTTCGGGGTCGAGTATTACGAATATGAAGTTAATTTTTTACAACTATTAGGTTGATAAGATACAATATGAGGGACAGAAAATTTTACATATTCCGATTTTGTCTAAAATTGATATTGTGGGGTTCTTGAGGCGTATACAAACTCAATATGCAGTATAAGATATATCGAGCTAAGAAATTTACATCTCAAGTTCTTTACATATTGAAAATTGATATTGTATGGTTCTTGAGGCGTATGCAAACTCAATATGCAAGATAAAATATTTCGAGCTAAGAAATTTACATCTCAGGTTCTATTAACATCGATGTTGGAAGGTTTTGGGGCCTATATTACCAATCTAAAATTAATTTGAAATTGAAGATAGTGGGTTTACTATGGCAGACTAAATATTTGTCTGACACGATTTTACTGGTATTTGGAAAACTCTAAAAACCAAAGAATTTTGAGCGGTTCATTTTAGGGTGATTTACAACTTTGGATAAAATGGGTACTTTTGCTACCTTGGAGTCATTGTGAGGTACACTAATCTCGATTAATACTTAGTTCCCTAAAAGGTGGCGCCAAATTATTTCTAAATGAAATAAATAACTACTAATATATACAAATTATGGTAAGAAAGCAATTACAAATAAAGTATTTTTAACCTGTTTATGCAAATCACATTTTGTCAGGTATTAGTTTGGCGTAGACTTTAAAAATTTCAATTTCATATAAACATTTCTAGTTATTTTTCACTTTTTAGCGCACTTTCAGAAGTCGGTTCAATTTTTTTATAAAAATTTTATTAGGTATTGTAATCATGACACACATGTGTGGAATGTATAGAATTCTTCTTAACTATAAATAATGGATTTTACTTAAAGATTCTTGGCTTGTTTGTTCCACATATAACTAAAAATTGTAGCATTATAACTTCTCCAGATTAACTGCAGAACTCGGCAATATTGCTTATCATTGTGCTGTAATTTGCAACAACTGGCATTTATTCTTTTTTCTTTCACTCCTGATTTCATTTTGGTTTTAATCTTTGTGAAATAAAATGAATATAAATTTTATAATAAATTTGTGAGGTTTATGGGAATTTGTTTCTTTATTCATTAAATATCAATACCGGGACTGTGTGAAACAGGGGGTTTATTGCGTACTGAGACTTGTCGTAGTCTCTTTCATACTGTATTCAGGCTTACGAATAGCCCAAGAAATTTGACGAGTGTTTAAGGGTCAACAGATCAACAATGATAAAAATTTACATTGTTTACATGAATTAATTGTTAACATTTCCAAAACAATTTACGAGATGAATAACATCAGCTCATACGAGTATACGGATATAATTTAAAATTATTTTCAAATAATAATGGGTAAGTTTTTTCTGCTTTTTTACTAAAGAATAGAAATAGTTTAAATTATGTTGAACTTCAAATTAATAACAATACCAATATGTCTATTAATAAAATTAGAGTTCGCTTGTGTACCATTTCTCCCCTTCCCCCTATAGAAATTATAATATAAGTATTCCAAGTTACTCTAAGCTTTCCCAGGTCTCGTCTGGGATAATACGTTTAATCCAAGAGTTGCCAGCATAAGCTTGGGATGTGGAGGACAGTTTCTAGTGAGATGAAAACCAAAATGGATACTTAAGCTCCCAGAGCCTTGCCTGAATTTTAAATTAAGTTCATATAGCTGTTGGAATAAAATAGATGTTAAAAAAATGAAATAAGTATGTTTAACTTTTTTAAAACTTAGATACTAAGACTTAATTAGAACAAATATTATTAATCATACTTTATACTAATTAACAATATATAAGAAAGTGATTTTTTTGACAAATTATTAAACTATTTTAATTTTTCGCTGATTTTTTGCATGGCCCTTATTTAGACGCCATGGAATAAAAATCTGATGTTTTTTTGCTAGTTGGTCTTACATCGTTTTTCCAATTTTTATTATTTTTTATTTTCACATAGTTTAAATCCATTGCATAATATTTTGCATTTTATACTTCATTTCGACTGTTAATTAATTAAAATAAATCACCAGAGTAGAGTGAATGCTAGTATCAGCATCAGCGAGCAAAATTCGCAGCTAACTCCGTATGCCGGAGAGTAGGGGTGGGTTATTCAGGGCGACACTGCATCAAAAGCTAGGCTGAATGCAGAAACCTTCCATGAAGTCGTTAGGTACCAGCTTTGAACTTGACTCCCTAAAACAAAACACAAACGCAAGTATCAAGTGAGACAAATAAAACTCGGTAGAGATAGTAATAACAAAAACCTTTAAATTAAAATTTAAAAAGTGGGGTTGAAGCGTATGCTAGATGTATTATTAAAGAAAAAAACTCCCCGTTAAATTATCAACAAATTGAAAAAATTCTTTCATATAAGATTTAACACACAAAATAGCCTACTAGCGTTAGAATAAAAGGAAATATGATATGATAGATGGTACTTTGGATTATAGTGCAACGCTTTATAATACTAAAGAATAAAATAGGTCGTTACTAATAAATAAAGAGCATGAACAGTAATAATAATCAGTAATAAAATGCCCATAATAAGGTAACCAGTAGACTGGATCCTAGAAAAAGAGAACTGTTTAAGGTTACTAAAAAAAATTAAATTGAAATGCAAAAGAATTTATTGATCAACCTTCGCCAAAATATCGAGAAACATTTAATTTCAAATTATAAGCTTTCCACAGAGCCAAAAAAAGATATTATTAAAGGTGATCTTTACAAAAAAAATAACAAAAGAAAATGAAATATTAAACAAGAATTAATTAGAGATAATTAAAATAATAATACTAATAATAATCAAGTTAAACTAATTAACTGTTTTAAATGAAATATGCTGAACATAAGGAATTAGATTTGTGCTTACCGTACGACCATGAAAGACTATTGCGAAATATGTGTAGAAAAATTTGTTGAGGCCACGAAAAAAATATTAGAATCGTGTTATACAATCCAAAAATAGAGTGTATGCAGCACTGACCTCTACTATGGACCCCTACTCTTGTCGGCTGCTAAAGCCAAAAAATGGCAAACCATGGGCGAAAAAATGCATTTCTGCGCATCGGGCGCCAGTCGTATTTTTGGACGTTGATCAGATAAGGGCATGCGCATAGGCGACTTCCTATTATCGATCGGTTGTTTCGTAGCGCCATCCGTAAACAGCACAGTATCGGCTCAACGCCATTTTTGTGTTTATTTTTGCTTTGTGAGTTGCATGCGATTTAAACGGATTTATAGCGTTTTAAGTGATTTATTTTATTTGTTTATGTGTTTTTATTTAATATAATGGAATGTGAACATATTTTATTTGTTTTATTTTCCTTTTTCTCTATAGGGTAAAAAATAGTGTTGCTTTACAACGTTTTTGGATTTATAGTATTTTCGTATAATATTAAATTTCCAAAACATGTAGTATGATATATTTTTAGAACTTTCCAAATGATTACCAAAAGATAAACTGAACTTTTAAGCAATCAATTCTTAAAAAAAATCTGAAAATTCGCACCAAACCATAGAATAATTTATTCTAACGTATAAAAAAAAGTTCCTTCATCAATATGTCAAGAAAATGGTACAAGCACTTTTTCATAATCTATTGCATTACTTACATAAATAAAAACATACATCCTCAAAATGAAGTTGGAATATTTTAAAACATACATATATAACTTAAAATAATTATAATGCATTATATTTTAGCCAGAATCGGCAATTGGCTCTATAATTTCTAAGCTCTGAATTATTTTTTCAAATTGTCAACGACTTTTTTCCAGTTGCTAATTTGCACAATGTCCATATTCTTGCATAACTTCGTCCACCTTATATTTAACCGATGTTTCCACCCCGTTCAAATGTTTTTTTTTTTGTTTTGCAGCCATTTTATGATTTATTATTTTGTATGTCTGAAGATTGAGGACATGGCGTTAAAAAGCGCTGTTCATTATTAATACTGGTTTGGAAGTAGATTCAGATTAGTTATGTCCATACTCATTTTATGAAATTGTCATGATTCATGTGGTTATGGCAATCCCCACTTTGAAATCGTCAAATTAAAAATTATTAATATGTTAACAAAAACAAAATATTACGAAATAAGTTAGACAAATGTGAATTTCTTTTATGGTATATTTTTTTATTCACCCCCAGCAATGACCTTGTTCACTTATTTTATTTGAAATAACATTTTCATCATTTTGTTGAGAAAATTAATGAGATAAGAAAATATTCACCATTACGGCAGAAAAATATTATTATATAAAATTATTTTTAAATCCTGCATATCCGTCGACAAATCCATTTCGTATCAATATTTTCTTAAAAAATGAGAAAAAAAGATATGAAAAAGAAGGTCATTATTTTTTAATAATTAGAGAATAAATTGCCGGACTTAAAAATGTTAATTATTCACTCCCACCCTACAACAAGAAAGTTAACGCACACAGACGGAAACAATAGATTAGAGAAATAGTAAGATACATTTTCTTCACAATTTTACTTTCATAGTATAAGAAATGACTAAACTAACTCCCATCGGTAGACACAGACCGGATTATATCCTTCTGCTTCAGATATTATTTGTGCCCATATGATGTGACTTCCAGAACAAGAAAGTTACATGGCACCGACTTTTTTACTAATGATTGCAACCATGGTTGCAACTTTGATAACTTGCTAGATTTAGACACTATTTATGACTAATTGAACTAACTAAAAAGATTTTCGAAGTTCGGTCCTGTCGATGGTCACCTGATCATTTTGTAGTGCGCATGCCGACATCTGTTCTAGGATGTTTACATTTTATTGTCGTAAATTTGCCGTTTTTGGGATTAAACTTTGCGGATCTATAAAATGTTTTATCTATGGTATGCAGACCTCTTTCCTTCCTCCACCTTTCAAATTTTTATTAAAAATGTTTAAAATACTTTTCACGTTCTTATAATAAAAATTAAAAAAATAAGCGTTTATATTAATTAATTAATGGAATTAAAGCTAAAAAGTTAATTGTAATAAGGAAATATATTTTACCAAATGTTATTCCTCTTAATTAGTTTTTACTTTTTTGGGTTTCGGTCATATTATTACTTTATAAAAAATTAACACGTTTTTTTCTGACGTTTCGGTTTATTTTATTGATTAAACCATCTTCAGAGAATTACTGTAAATATGAAAAGGAATATGTAAATTTATGCTATATAAACTGAAAATTTTACTTTCTTACCTAATGTTAACAGGTGGTTCACTTGAATAACTTACATTTAAACTATTTTATTACTTTAATACAATATAATTAAATGCTTCTTATTTAATATAAATATAAATATAGAAAACTATTATTTTTTGAATGCATTTTTTTTTTTCACATCTGGTTTGTTTTGCTTTTGACAGAGTACTACCAAAGGGTTTGACAGTTTCTGGACCATCTGCAATTTTATTGCCCTATTAGATTCGTATACACATTACTCAGGTCATTTGTGTCCGTTCTGAAATTCATTGTACCGGGTGTTCTTTTAATATGGATCATTTCTTTAATTGTTCTTTTTTTGTAATTAATTTCTTTGTCTAAAATCTCTACGTTATTAAAATCGATGTTGTGCATGTTATCAATTGCATGTTTGACTAAGGCGGTTTATTATCATTATTGTGATGTCTAATGTTGTATTTGTGATTTTCTATTCTATTTTTTAAATACTGCTTGGTTTGACCGACATATGTTTGGTTGCAATCTAAGCAATTGATCTTGTAAATGACATTTGTTTGTTCGTCTTTAGGGATATATAGGATATAGGATAGGGATATATAGGATATAATTTCAGAACGGACACAAATGACCTGAGTAATGTATATACGAATCTAATAGAGCAATAAAATTGCAGATGGTCCAGAAACTTTCAAACCCTTTGGTAGTACTCTGTCAAAAACAAAACAAACCAGATGTGAAAAAAAAAATGCATTCAAAAAATAATAGTTTTCTATATTTATATTTATATTAAATAAGAAGTGTTTAATTATATAGTATTAAAGTAATAAAATAGTTAAATGTAAGTTATTCAAGTGAACCACCTGTTAACATTAGGTAAGAAAGTAAAATTTTCAGTTTATATAGCATAAATTTACATATTCCTTTTCATATTTACAGTAATTCTCTGAAGATGGTTTAATCAATAAAATAAATCGAAACGTCAGAAAAAAACGTGTTAATTTTTTATAAAGTAATAATATGACCGAAACCCAAAAAAGTAAAAACTAATTAATAACTACACGGTCAACAAATAGAAACAAAGTTATTCCTCTTAAAATTTTAAATAAAGTACTACTAAATAAACTCCTCCTAAAAACGGAATTTCCAGAATTAGAAACGATGAGTTATTGACAAATTTCTTTTAAATGGTTAAAATAGATTAAGAAACAATGAAAAAGAGTATTATTTCCAACTACAAATACCCACAAATCTTATCTTTGTGAATGGACCTTGGCTAGAGAGATGGGGTGTCAATCACCAAGTGAAATCCCCTTTCAACACTGACGTGTCAGATTAGCGCGGAGGTAGTGCACCCTTCTCAAAATTTATACACACGGACGGACAGAACGGAGCTGTTGTTTGCGTGTTTTTACCTATAAGGCGATTAAAATGGAATTCGAGGGTAATTTGTCGACTGTTCCAGTGCGGAAGTAAAAAGATTTATGAGGGATCTTTCTTTATGGTGTTCTTTCGTTTCCTTAGAAAATTATGTTGTCTTTATTCACTCAGATATTACAGGTTATATATCCATGTTCTTACATTGTTTTGCATTTTAAAACATTTTCCTTCCTTCTAAGTGTAGGAATTTAAAGAATAAATCATTGCAAATGAAAATTTTCTTTTTGGAGATTATTCTTCCAGTGGACTTAAAACGATTTTCATCTTTACTGTCTCGAAGTTTGTTTAAAATTATTTTTTTTTTCATTTAATTAGAAAACTATATTTCTACTTAAAAATATATTGTTACAGAGTTGTACCCAGTAATTACCGGCACGTTGAATCACCGTATAAAAGAGATATAAACGAACGTTACGTTTTGGTTAGGAAACCACGTTGAATTCTAAAGAAAACGTCACCCTAAACCAGGCGCGGATCCAAGGGGGCGGGGGCGGTGGGGGCGATCGCCCCCCCAAGAGCTTTGAGTTTAGGAAAATAGACCCGATGTTTCCTCTTATACTACAGTTTATCTAAGAACTAGAGAGAGTAATAAATCATTTTTTATCCTTTTTCTCTTCGCAAACTACCTGTGTTCTTTAGTCCGGTGTCTTTAGCAAAATCAGTTAGACACATATATTTTTCATATGAATGGGTTAGAAATTTTATAATCAAAAATACCGATCTATAATAATGGACTAAAACGTAGCCTTATTCTCTCAAAAAATTCGAAGTTATAATTTAAATACTTACAAAATATCCATTGTCAAAAATACAAAAAGGTAAACATATATAAAAAAATAAATTCGTCCATATAATATAAAAATATTTTTGGGGCTATCGGTCATTTTATTATTAATTAAAAACATTTTTAGGGTATTTGACGTTTCATATTATTTATTTCTTAAACCCTCTGCAGTATTACAATTAAACACTAAAAAAGGATTCAAATGTAATTACTTTTTTATGTTGTAATTAAAATTAGACCTAATTATTTTTATTTCTATTACACTGACATATTAATTCAATTTACTTAATTATATGGAAATACGATAGCCCCAAAAAAATAAGATAAACATGTTAATTCTACACCCTTAAGAAAAAGCCACAAATACAATAATAGAATAATAATAAACTTACGGCTAATTGGAATTAAAAATATATAAAATTAAAGAGTTGGACATACTAAAATAAAAATATATAAAAAAACATATAAACAACATTAAACAATAAAATACAACAAAAACAAAAATTTAAATAATAAATTGAGTTTACACTAATTAACACTACGTATATAATTCCTAATCAAAGTCAGTGAAACTATCTTCGCTCAAATTAATTATAATTGGTTCCTCTATCTCATCGATCATGAGATCGAGTTTCCACATTTTCTTTTATTCTTTTATTATATGGATTTTTTCCAATTTTCCGCAGTAATTTTATTCAAAAAAATCTTTCAAAAGATTAGTTAAATTACTAATTTTGTTAATTGTATTATTTCTAGCAACTCTACCTTTTAATTGAGATAGATATTTACTTCTCCAACGGACAGTTTCCGGACTATCTATAGGAACAGATTTTCTATCTGGTTTTACCCAGCAAAAATTAAGTTTTCTGAGCAATTTCCAGACATCAGTTCTTTTAATTTCAGGTAAATCGCGATTTTCATTGATTTTAGTTAGAATTTTGTAGACGGTTGGGATCTGCTTCTCATAATAAAATGTATATACAACTCCTTTAATTGCAGTTTTCATTTCTTCTTCCAACGAGGTTTTTCATCTGCTTGTGATCGAATGTGGCTTGGAAGTACTAACAATTCCAGTCGTTTTTTCTCCTTCAGTATTCGGTACATAGTAGATTTTCCAACTCCTATCATGTTGGAACACATCTCAAAAGAGCTTTTAACATTATTATCTAGATATATAATATATAAAAACAAACGCAAACAAGATAAATCACTAAGAACAAACTGTAAGGTGTACTTTGCTCACTGACAGAAATTAAATTAAACTATCAGAATTTTTATGTTGCAGTAATATAATGAAATATAATTAGATTTACGGCTGTTCTCAGTTACCAACGGCACTGGAGCAGGTACGTCGGAGGTTTCGGTAACAGTTTTATTACTCTCTCTAGTTCTTGAATAGAGTATAGTAATGTGTGAACTTGCGATCGCCCCCCCCCCCCCCCCCCACTTCCCAAGAGCTTTGAGTTCAGGAAAATAGAACCCGTTCTGCCTTTTATATTAGGAATGAGTATGCTGCTTGCATCCCCCCCCCCCTCCCGGTTGACAACTTGCCTTTCTTGACATACTGAACTTTTGTGATATCATCGCCCCCCCCCCCCCCAAAGAGAGGAGCTGGATCCGCCCCTGCCCTAAACAACGTTGTCTATAACGTTGAATAATATTTGAAATCAACAAGATTTTCATCTGGTTGATTTCAACTATTATCCACATTCCAGTATCTGTGAAAACTTACTTTACAACACACACACACCATCACACACAAATATATATATATATACAGGGTTCTTCATCCTATACGGTAAAGAACATTGCGGCCAAAATACGTGACTTTCAAAAAGTTTCACTTTTGGGATATATGGGGGTCAAATATAGTTACACTTTAAAATTATTTTTATATTATACAGGATGTCTCAAAGCTCTGAAAGTACCATAGTTGAGTTTTTTTAAATAGAACCCTCTGTATATTATTGCATTTTTGGATTCTTCGATCAAAATAAGGGCCTATTTTAATAAGATTTATAGTACTTAAACCTCAAGGGTTTTCGTGAGACTATTCAACTAGTTTTGGAAAAATGAAAGTGTCAGTTACAAAAAACCTATTATAAGAAAACCTGTCAATGAGGATGAAGAAAATGTTTTTACTGTACTTGGTTTAGTGATCGAAAATTCCAATATTAGTCAGAATCATATATTCGAAAATACTAACATTGGCCAAGTAAGTGTTTCAAGGATTTTTAACAAATACAGATTTTATTTTTCCATATTTCGAAACAGGTGGATTGGGAGAAACGGATTTCAAAATTGGCCTCGAGATCTCCGGACTTAACTTCATCAGATTTCTTTTTATGGAGATACATAAAAGGAATTGTCTTCGAACATACCCCTGTAGAAGTAGCATAACGTCAGAAATAGGGCCCGGTTGTTTGAATGCTGAATAATGTAATAAGATTTTATTTATATTTGAAAAAGTGTTGATAAACAGTAGATATTTAATTTTTTGTTACGGACATACCGACTTTATGCTATCCTTTTCTAATTGCATTATTTAAACGAGTATCATCGGTACGTCAATTATGAAAACAAAAATGAATATATGGTTGCCTAAATTATTATTATTGTTATTTTCAATATGTGAATAATATCTAACAATATTTACCGATAAAAATAAGTTTTTAAATCCCCTTTTTGTTAATATTAATTGCAAATTTCGCATTTGTAGTAAATTCTAACACTTAAAAATACCGAAAAAAGTCACGACAAGCAATTAAACTGAAATACAAGATAAGTAAATATGTTTATGTCTGTCAAACATCAAAAAAAGCCTCCCCCACCGACCATAAACAGCCTTCAAACAAATCTATTGTTGTTTATATCTAGGGTATGATCGAAGGGAATTGTCTACAATGCGCCCCCGGAAACAACACAAGATATGAAAAAAGAATATATAAGTGTTTGGAAATGGATGGTCGACATTTCGAACACCTACTATAAGCATGTTGCTTCTGTTTTCTGCTATCGTCAATATGTTCTTACCATTATTGCCGTTATAGTCTGTTGGACGACTATAAAGCGCGTTCCGAGTTTCTGCACATTTGTAAATATATATATATATATATATATATATATATATATATATATATATATATATATATATATATATATATTCCTGATTATTATTCTTATAGTTGTAAATTACCTGACATTTCCAAATGCTATAGGCAACTAAATACATTAGAACATCTTTTCAAAAAACACAAAATGGTGCAGAAAAAGATTATTTGGTGTATTCTGTGAAAACGCGAAAACTTTCGATAGATATGTGAATGGTACATTTCCTGGTAAGTTAAAAAGTATAGCGTTCTATTCAAATTAATCAAATTATAGTAAGTGGCTAAAAAACCCAACTTTAATACTTTCAGAGCTTTAGGGACACCCTGTATAAGATGAAAATAATTTTAAAAAGTAACTATATTAGACTATATTAGAGAAGTTTAACAGTTTCAACGAAAAATTACCAGTTCACGTCCGAAACAGAAAATAATAATAAAATAAATTTTCTGGGCATGACACATATGCAGAAAAAACAAAATTTTAACCGAATGGTACACCAAACCAACTTGGTCAGGTAGATATCTAAACTGTTTCTCTAATCATTCAAAAACCCAAAAAAAATAGTGTTATAATCGGTCTGTCTGATCGTGCTATCCAGAATTCCGACCAAAAATACTGCAAAAAGTAATAAAGACACTAATAAATAATAATTTCAACGAAAAGACTATTACCAAAATAATTGATAAACGAACATATAAGTTTTATAATAACGTAAAAACAAAAAACATAGAACATAAACAGCAAAAATATGTAGCATTACCTTACACTAGTGAGCTGTCAGAAAAAATAAAATACATTTTAAAAAAGCATGATATTATCGTATGCCACAAGTCACATAATTAATTAAATACATTGTTCACAAATTTAAAAAGTAAAACTCCTCTCATGAATAAATCAAAGGTAATATATTCGATCCCTTGCACAAATTGTCCCAAAAAATATATAGGCATGACGAGCCAATTGCTGAAGAACAGATTAAATGGACATAAATATACGAAAAACGCCTCAACAGCGTTAAACAAACACACACAAGACGTAAAACATACTTTTGATTATAACAGTACCATAATAAAAAACAAAGATATGAATTACCAAAAATTACAGATAAAGGACATGATTGAAATTAAAAAAGATAAAAACACTGTTAACAACAGAACGGATATGAGAAATTTGAGCCACATTTACACAAGCCTAATTTAAACAAAAATATTTAGTATTCGATCCTGTCAAATATGAATCAAAAATTGAATATCCTCTTAAACATAAAACTAAACGTATACCTTATTAGTTTTTTTATACATTGTAAAATATAAAAAATATAAACAAAATAAAACACATTCGCATTCCATGTATCCTCAGTAGACGATGTAAAGTTTGAATTTTATTTAGTTATAGAGTAACAAAATGTACTAGCTAGTTAGTACTCTGTCAAAAGCACAACAAACCAGATGTGAAAAAAAATGCATCAAAAAATAATAGTTTTCTATATTTATATTTATATTAAATAAGAAGTGTTTAATATTGTATTAAAGTAATAAAATAGTTAAATGTAAGTTGTTCAAGTGAACCACCTGTTAACATTAGTAATTCTCTGAAGATGGTTTAATCAATAAAATAAACCGAAACGTCAGGAAAAAACATATGTTAATTTTTATAAAGTAATAATATGACCGAAACCCAAAAAAGTAAAAACTAATTATTTTTTATGACACGCTTGTTCATGGACCTTTCAAAATAATTGCTTTTTCCCGTCAAAGTGATATTAATTATTATTTTGATTATAATTCCGAAATAAATAAAGATACCGAATTAATTTCGTTGCATTTTTTCTTGCAAATTTATTCTACTTTCCGAATATGAAATAAAAACTATATTTTTCCATTTAAAATTTCGGATTAAAATTGAAAAAAAGAGAAAGGTTACATGTAACGCCCTCTGGCGAGGGTCGCGAAATTTTTTCTAGTATAGCTATTATTTCCTTTTAATTAAACCTTCCTTTCTTAAACGAGATCAATTTTATCAAATTCGGCTTAGCCAAACAAAACTTATGGTGACGTTTATCAGTAGACTTTCCTCCACCTCTCTTGCCCTAACTTTATATCTTACAGCAAAAAGTGTTAAACCAAAAAGATGTAGAATTGTAGTAAAATTATCGCTGTAATTTTTTTTAATAGCTAATATAGGGATATTTTCCAGAAAAATGTTTTTTACATGACCATAGAAATTACGCTCCCTAGCGACAAAGTCAGGAACTTAAAAATTATTTCCAGTATTTCCCTTGGCCACTTTTATTAACGGCATTTTTTTCCAAAGTTGGACTATCACTTCCTGAGATATGGTATGCGGTCACCCTTAATGAAACACCCTGTATGAAATCTGTATTCAGAACTAATCAAACCTTAAAATGTTAATCGCAAAAAGCCAAAAATCCGTAATAATGCCTTTTACGTCGGTATTATATTTCATAACGCTCTATGGAACGCATAATGGCCAGCATCGAAATATAAAACCTTCAAACTTTATCATAAATCTATGATGATGTTCGGAATATTGCATTCATATTTCGCTTTTGTTAAGCCCTTTTCACATCTGCCCAAACAGAAGCTTCAATACTAAAAGGGTTCTCCAGATCGCAGATAACCGTGAACAAGATGTTTGGTTCGGAATGTAGTAATATCTTTGTTGCGGTTTGTTATTTAAGAAAATCCTTTTTATCGAAATGGTACTTGACAATATTTGGTATAATGGTAATAGTGTATAGGTGCTATTTAAAATTGTTATAAAAACCGTGTTGTATAACGTCATTTTTATATCCAGATTATGTCTGAACGTCTTAAGACATAAGTAAGTCGTCTTATAGACGTTGTTCTAAAGACGTCCATAAGACGTCTATATACAACGTCTTTAAGATATCTTTTAAAAGTCTACATACTATATTTTATATGAAAATAAATACAGTTGTGAATAATTTAGTTGATAAAAACTAAAAAGCATTTCCTTCCCTATGGATTTTGTCGCAGTTGAGTAATAAGTTTGCAACGTCGCACAGAGCTCAGCTAAATACAAGTTGAGGTTAAAATTTTTGATTGAACGACAAATTTTTAGTAGCCTTACTACGACCTTGGTTAATAGAACTTTTGCATGATCTTTTTTATCAGTACTTTGGTGCTTTTTGTCACAGACTGTTTGATGTACCGATAACAATGACACACATAAATATGATGCCAGCGAAACTATAACTTTAAAAAACCCGCCTTTTGTTTCTGTTAACTGTCATTTTTCAGTTTTGTATTTGTGTTCACTCATGTCGTTATTCATTTTTAATATTGTTGGGGTGCCGACTGTGAAAATTTAGCTTTTGAAAGAATTTTATTAAAATAGTTGATTTATCTATGTGCCTCTGAAAATCTTTTTTATTCGTGTTTATGTAATACTTAAGGTAAGATCGAGAATCATATATACTTAGGAAAAACAGTAACGTTATTTATAGGTTGTGTTACAGGAAATTCCCGAATGCTTTACCGCTTATATTTTTTAGTAACTCTATGTTATTAGAAGAATGAAATGAAATCTTCAAAAATATTATCTGTGCGAAAAAGGCTTGTACAGCTCATCCAGGCCCGGTCCGAAACATTACAAGAAATATTACTAATGAAGTGGAAGGCGAAATGTTTGTTTATGGAGTGCTCCACTAATGAAACCTGTAAGATTTATTTTGTTCCTGATGATTGGTTATATTTAAAGAACATAGAAAATAGAGTTTTGTTAATTACAAGGAGTAATCTTGTTTAAGGTTTTAGAAATTTTAAAACTGGGAGTAGGGAGCATTTATGACTTTGTAAAGCGAGCTTGTAAAATTACCATGTACAGTTGATTAGTACGAAAAGGAAAGAGAAAGTTCTACGATTCCAACTTGGCGAGACTTATTATGAGTAAGTTCTGTCTTTCATTATACATATTAACCTTGAAATAGCATAAGTCACGATTCTATAGTAGAGGACAATTATAAAAATTCGCAAAAATATCAAAAAATTTACTCCCACAAATGATAAACTTTATCCTATAAAATTAAAATCAATTTGTTATTAGGATCTACAGAGACAACAGGACTGGCAAAAAGTCGGAAGAATGAGGAAATTTCAATCCAAACATGGCTGAAAAGGGAATCAGACCAGATTTGTTATTCGACTAAATAAAAATTCTTGTTTTTAAAACTTTTTAAAGATTTGTGTACTTTTTATTTCAATAAACTTTTATTTTGTTGATAGTCTACCTTTTAGAGTTATTATATCGAAGAGATAAACTAAGGCTTAAATTTGATAGGTTCACTTATAGTTCGAACAGTAGTAGTTCTGAAAATATTTGCTTTTCTACCTCACTTCTTAAATTTCAAATTAGAAAAAGTTTACATTAGGCTTAAGTTATGTATTTTTTTGTATAAAGAGATTATGTCGAACATATTTTTTAAAGCAAATTATTCCTGCAGAACTTGTAATTATTTAAAATGGTAGTGTATATTTTGCTCTTGATTTTTTCTTAATTAAAGTTATTTCTTGGACCTTTGAATAATCACGGTTTGACTTTGTAAACAAGACAAACAAAAAAATTATAAGGTACCCTTTTTAATGTACATAATTTTAATGGTGGAATATGTTGTTTTAATGTTGGGAACGGACGACCATAAGACATTGTAAGCAAATGTTACCTTTTGTAACATAAGACGTCTATACAACATCTAATGGACGTCATTCGACTTTAACGGACATCCATAAGACGTCCTGAATGTTGAGATCAAACGTTTTATGGACGTCTTTAAGACGTATTTGTGCTGTTTGGGAATTGTGGATTGATAGTTCCTTATGTATCATTTCCAAAGCTTTTGATTCTCATTTCTTCTTTTTTTGCCTATAATCCAGTCAAAATAGGCATAAATTCGCATAGAGTTGAGAATTGGTACACTATTTCAAAAAATATTAAAAGTATCCACCGATCCTTCTCTGCTAATTTTTTTTTCAAGAATAAAGATTGAAAGTGTGGGTTATAGTTATAGATCATGCCATTCTTTACAAAAATTGTTTTGATACTTTTTTCGACAAATAATCTTTCCTGAGATGCACTCTTATGCAGCCTGTATGCACTACGTTGTGTGTGATCATGAACGAGCATTTAATGTTATTTTCGATTAAAACGTTCCGTATTAACAAAGATATTTTGGTCATAGCGTATTAATTATAAGAAAGATATTAAAGCTGCAGAACAATATCGTCGGACTATAACAAGTTTTGCTTTATTTCATTATTGTGTGAAAAATTTGGCACATTTTGGTGAATCAAGTTGATAATGACGCTGATGTCATCATAATTAAAATAGCAATAGAAAAATCAATGGAACAAATATTACTGTCATCGTTGGTAAAGATGTTGATTTGTTAATAATACTGACTGCACAAACTCCAATTGCAAAATCTGGGAAAGTTCAAGAACAAACAAAAATATATTTAAGTTGTGTAAAAATATACGGAACAATAAGAGTACAACTATCTGGTCTTCCTCCATCAACTGTTTTTGCTTATCTACACGTATAAAGGGTGTTTTTTTTATAGAGGTATAGAACTTTTAAATGGAATAAAACAAAGATTAATTTTTTAAATTGACATGAAATTTATTTTATTCGAAAGATAACCTTCTGGCATTATAATTTAAATATGACTTCTGGCGTATGACCGCCACGGCTGGCTCGGACGTAGTCTAATCTGGAGGTCCAATTTTCGATGACTTTTTCCAACATTTGTGGCCGTATATCGGCAATAACGCGGCGAATGTTGTCCTCCAAGTGATCAATCGTTTCGGGCTTATCGGCGTAGATTAGCGACTTCACATATCCCCACAGAAAATAGTCTGGCGGCGTTAAGTGGCACGATCTTGGAGGCCAATTAACGGGTCCGAAACGTGAAACTATGCGGTTACCAAACGTTTCCTTCAATAAATCAATTGTGGCACGAGCTGTGTGACATGTTGCGCCGTCTTGTTGAAACCACAGCTCCTGCACATCATGGTTGTTCAATTGATGAACGAAAAAGTCAGTAATCATGGCTCTATAGCGGTCACCATTGACTGTAACGTTCTGACCAGCATCGTTTTTAAGGAAGTACGGACCAATGATTCCACCAGCCCATAAAGCCCACCAAACAGTCAATTTTTCGGGATGTAACGGTGTCTCAACATACACTTGAGGATTATCATCACTCCAAATACGACAGTTTTGTTTATTGACGTATTCATTCAAACAAAAGTGAGCTTCATTGCTAAACAAAATTCGCTTATGAAAATCGGGATAAACGGCAAATTTTTTTTTGGGCCCATTCACCGAATCTACGCCTTGCTAGGTGATCGTGTGGCTTCAATTCTTGCACGAGTTGGATTTTGTAATCACGAAAACCAAGATCTTTCCGCAAAATCTTCCATAAAGTGAATGGACACATATCCAATTCCTGTGCACGATGGCGGATAGACTGATTCGGGTCTTCCCCTACGCTACGCTCTACAGCAGCAATGACTTCTTCTGTACGCACTGTACGACGTCTCTGTGGATGCGTATTATCATTTAGAGTAAACGTGGTGCGAAAACGTTCCATAGTTAATCGAATTAATTGCTCTGATGGACGATTATGTTGACCGTAAAATGGACGTAGTGCGCGATACGTATTTCGAACAGAACCATGATTTTCAAAATAAATTTGCACAATTTGGAAGCGTTGTTCAGGCATCAGTCTATTCATGTTGAAATGCCAAACCAAACTAAACATAAATCGCTTGACAGCTGACAAAATGGCCGCCAGTTAAAAAAGTGTTGCCAACTTAAAGTTTTATACCTCTATAAAAAACACCCTTTATAATGTAAACTATCAAGTTCAAGTGTGGCTAGGCAATCAATCAACTGGACCCAAAAGACTGGAGTTGAAAATTGATAGATAATAGTTTGGAGCCAATTTAAACTTTACTCTCATCTGCTCCAGAAAACTTCTTAATACTATTTTGTGATTGCAAGAAATTGTCGCTGTATAAAGTCAGATAATTTTGTTCACCAGTATGTACCAATTATCAAGGCCAGTCTTCCTCCAATGTTGAATCACATGCAACAGATGAGGATTCTTATGATATCAACGAGGAGACACTGATGCATATTTTGGCTGGACTGTTTAGTAAACAATCTAAAATAAAGTTGATTTCGTATGTAAAGCTGTATTCACTGAAAACGAGCTATATTGTATTTATGATATAAGCCAATGAACAGGAATGGATTAGTTAACTTTCTGTTACGTTATATAACCTATCTAACAAAAGAGAACCACAAAAATATAATCCTCACAATCTCTGTAATATTTCACAACTTTTTGACTAACTTTAAACAAGATTTCAATTAACAAATACTGAAAACGAAAAAAATGGACGAAAATAAAAAGCCTGCAAAATTTTATTCCACAGCATTTTGTTTTACGTATTACAATAATATATATATATATATATATATATATATATATATATATATATATATATATATATATATATATATATATATATATATATTGCCTTAGCTAAAAGTTGTTTATTGCTTTTGATATTTACAGATATTGTAGAAAATATTCTGTAACATTGTAAGCTCGTCAGATAAAATATTTTAGCATCATGTTTTACAAAAAGTTAAAACACAATATAATAAACAAATAAAACGGCACTAAACCAATAGTTCCAAGTCTAACCTAAAAAATCATTTATATTGTCAACACTTTTTTCAATTAAATTTGGTTTAATTATCTGATTAAAAACACTAAAATGGTCACTTTTATTAAAACATTTATGGACGAGTAATGTGACTGTAAAATTTAAGACCAGTATATCGTGGATTTTTATGATCTACACTTGGGGTCTTTTGGACGACAGTGAGAAAAATCGTTATAAAAAAACTATTGAATATTTTTACTTGACATTTTTTTAGAACCTATTACGAGCTTGCTTTAAAAAATCACGTTGGTTAATAGTCAAAAATTAAATTGAAGTGTATTAAAAAATCTAAAAGTCAAAACAATTGGAAATTTGACGACTTTTACGATAAATTACATAATTTTTTTATTTTTGGATGTTAACGGTTAAAATTTTAATAATTGTATTGAGTTTGCCGATACTTGGTGGAGATAACGGAGTAAAACTCGATTTTTACTAAAAAATTCCGTTTTCAGATGTATCATTATAAGGAAAATAATAGTACTTAAGTGGCTTCTTAAAAAAAAGTATTCATTCTGAGAAATAAAAGAGCAAATTTTGAGAAAAAATTAACTTTGTGTTTTAATCAAAAAATATTATTTTATTAATTATTTAAATTATGTAAATTGAAAATTTATGTTAACAATAAAAGTTATGTTATAAAAAATGAAAAGTGTCTATCAAAATGTAGTTTAAGTAATAATTTTAATAAATCAAAAATTTATAACTGGATGCAATAAGAAAAATTGTGATATAGAAAGAGAGAAAAAAAGCGATGTAATAGGTTTTGTTTCTTGAAACAAGCCAGAGAGACAGAGAAAGAAAAATGTATACATCAACTAAACAGCTCATCACTTATACAACTACGTTTCAAATTATTGTTATTAAAAAGTTATTTATCTGAAAAAGAATTGCCAATTACCAATAACAAAGATAACTTGTAAAATCATCGAAAATTGGACACCTTGCACTTTACATTTCTGGTTATCTAGTTCATAAATTATTAAAACTGTTCAAACTTTGTATTACCAATATTAGTGGCAAGGAAAATGAAAGGGAAGTTTTAAAACTAAAAACCCAAAATTGACACTGTAGAAAATTTTGCAATCGGTTAGATATGTAGGTGTCTTCTGAAAAAAAATAAAATTTCTCATTTTTTCCGGTTCAGTAATAAAGTAAAAATAATATTTTTATTCTTGTCTTTCTAAGATTAAAAATTTAATTGCCTTGTTATCGCCCTTATCAATTTAAACGCCTTATTGCCAATGTTACTGTATTAGTGGGTAAATGTTATGAATTAACTACAGGTGCGAGTGTGTTGAGTTTTATGGAATAGGTTTAAACCAATTGTCTATATAGATAGACGATAATTAGTAAGTAAAGTGGAAGTATTTACAGAAACATTAGCAAAAAATACTTCCTAAATTTAACTAAGAAATGGTAAACATGCTATACCGTAATTGCATGTAAAAAATGTTTGTCATTGAGCCAGCAAGAATGTAACTAGCGTGTTTTTACCTAACTTGAAACTAGGGGAACTTGGAGCAAAAAGAAAATTACCGCATGTTAGCTATACTATTTTATCGCCAATAAAGCAGTTTTGGTTGTCACATATAGAGAGCGTTGTAATTGTTTTGAAAAATTTCTGTCATTTATTATTATTATTATATATATATATATATATATATATATATATATATATATATATATATATATATATACAGTTTAACACTAAAGGTATACAAATAATATTAAAATACTGCATTATTATCAGCAGAATGTACTAAGGTACTAAGACTTGTTGGTAACCTGTTTCGAGTTAAATATTGAAAGTCTCCGTTTCGCAGGTAGTCGGTGAGGGCCACGAACATGAAATATAAAACTGGACACCTCATGAAAATAATTTTTGACCCCCCCTTATTGGTCGCCATTAGGTGCAATGATCTGTATGGCAACATTGAATTCCCTGCTAGTTTCTTACATTGGCGTGAATGTGTCGTGTATGAATGTCAATTCTATTATTCTAACAGGTTTAAACAATAACTATATCTTTCTATAGTATATCTAAAACAATAAATCGCTCTTCCTTGTTTTACTTGACAGGTTAATTGAATATATTCAGTAAAAAAGACCAGGATAATTGTTTCTGTAAAACAATATTTAACTTGAATTTCTACTTTTAATTTCCTCAAAATTATAATTTTTCAGTTTAAAGCAACTCCAATAAAGCTAATTTTTTTAACTTCTTTGGAACAGCGTAAATATGTAACAATTTTATTATTTTTAGATAATAAGCATGAAATGTCAGTTCTTATAAATAAATGAAAATGCTTTTTCCGACTGTTTACATATTTTATTTTTTATAATAAAACTGTTATTTAGCAAAATAGCTAAATTGTGAAATATGCGCTAAAAACAAATCGAGACTAATTTTTTTTTTAAATATCTGTTTTAGAAACATCCTTATTCGGACGTAGAGTATAAGAAGTTAACGAAAAAAAGTATTAAGGCATTTATTTTTAAAAATTTTATATCATGAATTAATATAGTATATTGTTTAATGTAAGGTATCGAAATGTCCACATAATCTATTGCAAAGTAAGAGAGTTTCATCATTTAAAAATAACTTCGATTAGGTTTTTGTTAAAATTATTTTCTCCTCGATGCTTTTAGGGAACTAATATGTTAAGTATTTATATAGGGTTAACAACATTCATAATAATGTTGATATTTTCTTCATAATAACGGAGCTTTAATTTAAAGGAAGTAAAATAACACTATGTACTAAACAATTTTTATAAAAAAAAAATTAAACTCTAAAGGGGATAGTGTTAAAGCAGTTTATACTTAATTGTAAACAAAACAATATTTATTAAGACACTTTAAATATAAAAAAGCTTGTAAATACAAGAGAATTCTTACTTGAATACAATCATTTTTAATCTAAATATATACATAAAGATTAACTAGCAACTTTGAATTTTTACATTAAGTCAAACTTTCCATTTACTTAAATATTTAAGGATCTGGAATTGACCTTTCCCAGAGTTGAATTTTTGAAATGGTAATCAATCGTTGCTTCTCACTACTTTGAAAAAGGATTTTCATGACACTAATTTCCAATCTGAGCTAAAATCAAGAATTTTTGTTTTATTAATTAATAACACATTCAAACAAAAGATTACTATTTTATTTTTAGACAAAACAAATACATAAAAGTAAAATTTATGTAATTTCCAAATATGCTTAATAATACTGAAAAATTTCATATTATATGCAATCATTTATTTATATTTAAATATGGCATATTGGTTTTTAAACATATAATCATTTTAAATTTTAACACCATACCAGTTTCGATGTTCAGCTTTATATGTCAGTGGAACATTAACTTTATGGTAAAACGATATTGATGTTGGTTAATGCACACCTAATTCAGGACTTTTTTTTGTAGAGCCAGTGTATGTTATTAAGTCCAAGTTTAGTTGCTTCAAGATGTTTACATCAAACAGTGCTTCAGGGAGTTTATTTGTAAGAAGCACATCATAAACTTTTTGTTCATCTTCTTGTATAAAACTATTTCCAGAAAAATGATCTGACCAGAGTTACTCATCTGGTGTATAAAAGAATTATGATCATGACCAATTTGCTTCAGCCCTTGAATTTGAAGATTCTCTTCTCTTAGAAAACTAAAATATTGATAGCATTTAAAAATTATCATACATCATATTCATAAGATTAAACTTGTTACCCTTAGATTTACAATTTGATTCTAAGGTAAACTTTTATATAATTATTATCGAATGCTTTATAACTTACCAATTAAATAAATTCCAATTTACCAGATAAGGTATTTGCACGTCTTACGATGAAGAATCACATTTTTTAAAATACCAAAAAAAAACTTTAAAGTTCACGTTCCTGTTTGACATTTTCAGTAGAACGTTACCTAAAATGTGATAAAATCCATAAAACAGCAAAACCAAAAATAAATTTTTGTCAAAATGAAAAGTATTCAGTCCATGTCAAAAATACACTTTCACCAATATCATGAAAACCTAGGCAATTCATTGTTGCCAAAGTAATTATTTACACGTAATGGCACGGAGCATGGTGGCGTCATTTTTATTATAAGGGTAGGTATTATTCATGATCAGTCCAGTTTTATATGTCAAGTTCGTGGTGAGGGCACAATAATATATGTAATATTTATTAACTTTGCGATGACCCTTAAAAATATTTGTGAAATAAATAAAATTCCTGTCTTATGAACTGTTGTAAAATTAAATTTTTGCATTGGTCTTTTTCCAGGTATTTTATAAATTAATTTACAATATTGGTTTATTTATTTCAACCTGTTTCTTGAAAGCACCGGTGTCCCCTGTCTTATTAGAGGAATAAATACTAACCAAGCAGATGTATACATAGGTTTTGCTGAAAATCATATAGGTTGATAGTAATATATAAACTGTGCATCTGTATTTTTACTCTTAAAATATGAAAATTAGAATATTATTCTTAGTGTTCTCATACAGTTTCTTAGGATGTTCGGAGACAGCGAGGATTTTAGGAATGTTCACATTTGCTGGAAGAAGTTTAAATATTTTAACGAACAAAATTATGGTTACATTAGCTAATGCTGGTCATGACGTTACTTTAATTGCTGCCCATAAACCGAAAGAAACAATTAAAAATGGATCATTGAGATATATACATTTAACTGGATTTTGGGAGGACTATGACTGTGAGTTCATAATTTTACAAAATAACTAATCCTACTACAAAAAAATGTCACCAAAATGTAAAAAATAAATTATAATCTGTTTTGAAGATTTACTCATTTATTTGTGATTTTATTGAAGTCGGCGCAGTAGTAGTTGAATGGACTATTTTAAAATTAATTCTAGATGAATTGGTATTTTTAATCGGCGTTATTTTTATATTATATTGTATCGTTGACATAACTCTTGGTCTGCAAGGTATTCCTTTTTACGTTAGTTAAGTATATCTTTGTGTAGTTTGGAGGTATCTTCTGGACAAATTAAATTCGGTGCCGCCTTCAAAAAAGGGTTAAATAAATGTGTTTACAATTTAAAATAGCTTATAATTTATTGTTTACTTTCTAGTGCAATTTTTTAACGATGGTTTGGTTTTTTGTTAACATTAATTATTTCATCCTTTTTAGTTTTAATCGGGTTTTTAAATGGGTAATCGTAATAGTGTTAAATGAATGTACGAAATATATTTAAAGTTAGTCCGGAAACTCAGTTGGTTCTCGTAGCCGATAAAGGGACATGACTATATGTATTTTGACACCTTGATTATGAATATTGAGGATGGATTCCTATAAAATGGTTAGATAATTTGTTATAAACGAAAAATTGTTTCTCGGTTGATTCTAAGCAAAAAGAGTCTCTCGTAATTTTCCCGTATGACGCATGGGTTTTTATTTAAAAAACATTTAAAAAATTACATTTTTTGCCACTTTTCAACATGAATAACTTTCCATTAAATAAATATTTTTATATTCTGTGCGTCGCAATTTATAGTCCAAGTCAAAAACTACAAGATGTTTATACAGAGTTTAAAAGGCGCTCGCAATTAATTTTAATGGGAAGGTCAAAATCAAAAAAAAATGTTGGAACAAATTTTTTTTTATTTTTGTAGGAGAAATCAAGTAATGCCCTTCAATTTGACCTTGGACTTGACGTTTAAGGTTATTTAAAGGTCAAGTTGATTTTTTCAAATAGGATACACGATTTTTCGTCTCAAAACAAATAGAGATATCATTTAAAGGTGACCCATTTTAAAAGAGGCACGCAAATAACTTTAATGGGAATGCCTAAATCAAATAAAGAGTAGGAACATAAGTTTTTTTTTATTTTGGAAGGAGAAATTAAATAGTGGCCTTCAATTTGACCTTGGACTTGACTTTTAAGATTATTCAAGGGTCAAGTTGATTTTTTTAAGTGGGATAAACTATTTTTCGTCTCAGAAATTGAATCTGAAGAAAATTCGCTCAAATCACAAACAGAGGTCATTGAAAGGTGATCCATTTTAAAAGAGGCAGACAAATAACTTTATTGGTTAGACCTAGATCAAACAAAGTGTAGGAACAAACGTTTTTTCATTTTCGAAGGAAAAATCAAATAACGACCTTCAATTTGACCTTGGACTTGACTTTTAAGGTTATTCAAAGGTCAAGTTGATTTTTTCGTCTAAGAAATTGAAAGTGAAGAAAATTCACTCAAATCACAAACAGAGGCTATTTGAAGGTGTCCCATTTTAAAAGAGGCACGCAAGTAACTCTAATGGGAAGGTGTAAATCAAATAAAGTGTAGGAACAAAAGTTTTTTTTTTATTTTCGAAGGAAAAATCAAATAATGGCCTTCAATTTCACCTTGGAGTTGATCTTCAATGTCATTTTAAGATTAAATTTTCTATCCAACCGTATAAATAACATAGAGGGTCAAATCACATATAGAGGTTAAAAAATGTATGTGATAAAAGTTATTTGTCGATGAGGTGGAGGTGCCAGCGACTTTGAAGTTCTTGGGGGGGGGGGGGTTGGCGATCCCCCCCGATCCGCGCCTGACGATACCCCATCCGGAGACAAACTTGGTTAGAAACTGCACAAAATTAGAATTACTACTTCATGGAATGTTTATTTTTATTCCAAATTAATTACTGAATAATAAAAATGTATTTAACTTTTCGGTTCGCAAAACAAAACTTCCCTTTCATCTATTAAAATAATTTTTAATAATTTAAAAATTTTTTGTGTTTCTTCATAATGTTCGAGATCTTGAATTCTTAATAGTAAATAGTACTTATTATACACAATTAAGCTCACGCAAGCGGTACCTAAAAATTACAACGAAGGTTATATGTAATTACTAGTAAGAATTGTAATTACAACGAAGGTTCAAAGGTTGAATTATGCAAAGTAGCATAATATTGTGTTGTGTAAATATACCAGATTTTTCGAAAATTTGAGTAGTACTATTTCCTATGCTTATTTCAGTAATAATATAAACATTTGTGCCGGAAAATCATATCTTATGCTTTATTTATAATATTTGAAAGTGAAATAAAAACTCAATAATTATTTTTTAGACGGGGGCCGTATTCTCGAACTGGTGAACGTGAAGTGAACGGTGAAAGGGTGGCAAATATGTATTCTTGACGCGTTCATCATTCATATCCTTGTTCGCCCAGGAGAAGACAAGCGACCGGTGAAACACGCGCAAATGAAATGTCAGCCGCTAAATGACATATTTGACGAATGATATTAAAAAAAATGTATTTTATTTTTGGTTGTTCAAAATAACTCGTCATTAAAAAAATAATATGTTGAGGAACTATTTCTTTAAAACGTTTTATTTTTTGAATAAATAGTTGATATGTTAATTAGGTGGTATCCCGATATTTTTATTATTTTCAAATTTTTATTTAAAATATCCTTAGAAAGTTGAATATGTCTGGGAAATATTAAGTAAATTTGAGATTGCAGACATATAAAATTATTACAAAAGATTTTGTTTATAACTCAATTGTACGAGCGTGCTATTTAAAAATGTTTTTCTAAGCCTAGTTTTGTTTATGGATTTAACATAAAGACTTGTGTCCATAACAGCCGAGTATCTTAGTTGTAAACATTAAGTCTAAGATAATTCTTTTCATGACGCAACTGATAATAAACTTGAGAAATCACAATTTGTAACCTATCTGAAACTTTTATTTAAATAATTAACACATTTTTTATTTAAATATGTTAACTACAGCATTTAACTTAATTAGACTGTATTAAACACTATACTACACTATAGTTAAATAAATATTATTATTATAATTTATCGGATCATATAAATATGAACCCTACGGACCAACGAATGAGGTCCCTCAGCATAAACCTTATTTATGGTACATTTGATCTTCAAGCCTCTACAGATCTTTATAAAATAAAAAAAGTTGAATGTGAGATCTGCTTGTATCTTGAATGGACGTCTTCTGTCTGGCCTTTGGTTTCAGTCCTTGACCTTAAACAGTTTCTCTATCATTGTTCAAATTTCATTTTTTTTTCAAATTTAGTTGTCAGGACAGGATGTCTTGCAGTAAGAGGCTGGATATTTTGTGAATTCATACAATAAATAACTGATTGGATAGTTTCCGTAGTGGATTGGAATGAGGGCTTTTAGTCATACTACGTAGAGTTGTAATTTCTACCGTTTCAAGGTCTATCAGTGCTGGCTTTCTGCAATTACTGTATATAGGGGCTATGTATTCCAATTGACGTCAATATATTTCTTTGTATACAGGGTGATTCAAAAATCGATCACGAAACTTAAGGGGGTGATTCTACTTGACAAAATAAGGGTAGAGCTTCATATAATTTTTTTTCAAAATGTCATTCGTTTTCGAGTTACAAGCCGTCCAAGTTCAAGTTTTTATTTTTTGTTTTTTGAATTACTCGCTTACAGGAAAACCGATTTGACTAATATTTGAAAGATAGGCTAAGTCTTCTGCGCTTCATCATTTTAGTAACAATTCACATTGATTGTTTGCCGCTAGAGGGCACTTTACCTACATTGAAAATTGTTTTTTGTCATAATTTTTTAGTGTTGACAGCTACAGTAGTTTTTGGCATAATTTCTGAAAGACTGATGCCAGGCCTTTAAAAAAGGTGCTCTTTATTTACATCGCTAAACCCAACGGTTTAGACGTAAATCACCCTTAAAAATTAAGTGGTAAATTTACTTTTCTCATTTCATTACCACCAGCTACCAGGTAAATAGCTATCAAAGTATACTAGAGCTGTCAGTTTAACATCAAATAAATTCGCTTTTTAAACTATTTAATTTATAATCTTAAAATAACTAATAATGGCTAATCAGTAAATATTCATATTATGGATTATTGCGATATACATTTAATTGATAAAAATTAATGAAACAGTACTAAACAAACTAAAAAAGATTCTCAAAATGTCCCCCATTTTCTTCCATACATTTCCTAACACTCTTCAAAAAATGTCGCCTAACTCGATGAAAAATTCCTGGTGTTTCTTTAATTATTTGGCACTTTTCGATTATCCTGAAGCGAAGATCCTCGACGTTGATTACTGGAATATCGTACACCAATTGTTTCAAATGACCCCAAAAGAAAAAATCCATAGGATTAAGGTCTGGTGACCTCGCTGCCCATGCCAATGGTCCACTTCGTTCTATCCATCGCTCAGGATACGTTGCATTCAAATACTGTCGGACACGTATACTAAAGTGGGGCGGAGCTCCGTCTTGGAGGATCCACATGTTGGCCCTTACTTCCAATGGCACATCTTCCAGATACAATGGGAGACGATTTTGGATAAAATCTAAGTATACGTCACCAGTTAATGGGCCATCAAAGAAATGAGGACCAATAAGGTAATCTCCTATTATCCCTGTCCACACATTTAGTGAAAATCTACGCTGATGTTTCGTTTCTACCACATTGTTTGGGTTCTCGTAAGCATATGTGTGGATGTTGTGTAGATTTGTTATGCCATCACGAGTGAAACCAGCTTCGTCAGTGAATAATATGACGCCAATTAATCGATTATCGTGTTCATACTTAGCTAGGATCTGATTGCACATTTCCAACCGTCTCGGCCGATCATCGTCATAAAGAGTCTGCACCTTTTTTGAATGAAACGGGTAGAGTTGTTCTTCTCTTAATATCCTCCATGAACTAGCCTGACAGAGCCGCACTTCATTCCCAATTTTTCTAGTACTAATACCTGGATTATCTTCAATAATTTCAAGCACTCTTTCTTCTTGTTGCACGTTTCTAGCAGTTCTAGGTCTTCCCCTATTTCCATTATAACTTTTAAAGGAACCACATTCCGCAAGCCTCCTGTGCACACTGGAAAATGTTTGAGCATGAGGGATATTTCTTTCCGGATAACTCTCCATATAATATCTTCTTGCCAACTCTGCATTACCATTTGCTTTTCCATAACAAAAATGGATATCACAATATTCGATATTTGAATATTGGTGATTAGCCATTATTAGTTATTTTAAGATTATAAATTAAATAGTTTAAAAAGCGAATTTATTTGATGTTAAACTGACAGCTCTAGTATACTTTGATAGCTATTTACCTGGTAGCTGGTGGTAATGAAATGAGAAAAGTAAATTTACCACTTAATTTTTAAGGGTGATTTACGTCTAAACCGTTGGGTTTAGCGATGTAAATAAAGAGCACCTTTTTTAAAGGCCTGGCATCAGTCTTTCAGAAATTATGCCAAAAACTACTGTAGCTGTCAACACTAAAAAATTATGACAAAAAAACAATTTTCAATGTAGGTAAAGTGCCCTCTAGCGGCAAACAATCAATGTGAATTGTTACTAAAATGATGAAGCGCAGAAGACTTAGTCTATCTTTCAAATATTAGTCAAATCGGTTTTCCTGTAAGCGAGTAATTCAAAAAACAAAAAATAAAAACTTGAACTTGGACGGCTTGTAACTCGAAAACGAATGACATTTTGAAAAAAAATTATATGAAGCTCTACCCTTATTTTGTCAAGTAGAATCACCCCCTTAAGTTTCGTGATCGATTTTTGAATCACCCTGTATATGAGTTGCTTTTTTTTGTTGATATCCATTTTTCGTTATATATTAGAATCCTAAAGTATTTGGTTCTTTGTATGTATTTTTGTTTAACAATTCTAGTTCTAAATATTTGACTGATGGCTTAGTCTATATTTCTTGGTTGTTAAGTGATATAAAATAAATTTAATTCAGAGAACAAATATTTTAATGACAATCAATAACTTCACAACAATAACAACAATGATGCCATTTTTTTTACTTTTGACGGTTCTTTTGACGTACCAAAACTACTTTTTGCTTAAAATGGCGACTAAACAAATCAAAAGAAACAAAATCAAAATTGTAGTCATCAAAAAAAATTCATAAAATTGCACTTAAATCAAGAAAATTATCAAAAACAAATCGAAAGAAACAAAATTAATATGGCACCCACTTCTAGATTTGCTCTAATCCAAATTATTACCTTTCATCTTGCATTTCCTTTCTCCTTGAATTCTTTTTACTCAACACCTTCTGTCAACGGACATAAGCAATATGATCAATTCATATTATGCGCTTAAAACTACTGGTATTTGGGGGGAAACATTCAAAAGCAACTATAATCCTTAAAACCTTTAATATTTAGAGTCAAAATCGCATATCAAAGGCATAGACATAAGAGTAGTTAATATTACTTCAATAATCAAAGGAAATTCAAATAAAGGGTATTTTTTTATAGAGGTATAGAACTTTTAAATGGAATAAAACAAAGATGAATTTTTTAAATTGACATGAAATTTACCTTATTCGAAAGATAACCTTCTGGTATTATAATTTAAATATGACTTCTGGCATATGACCGCCACGGCTGGCTCGGACGTAGTCTAATCTGGAGGTCCAATTTTCGATGACTTTTTCCAACATTTGTGGCCGTATATCGGCAATAACGCGGCGAATGTTGTCCTCCAAGTGATCAATCGTTTCGGGCTTATCGGCGTAGACTAGCGACTTCACATATCCCCACAGAAAATAGTCTAGCGGCGTTAAGTGGCACGATTTTGGAGGCCTATTCACGGGTCCGAAACGTGAAACTATGCGGTTACCAAACGTTTCCTTCAATAAATCAATTATGGCACGAGCTGTGTGACATGTTGCGCCGTCTTGTTGAACGAAAAAGTCAGTAATCATGGCTCTATAGCGGTCACCATTGACTGTAACGTTCTGACCAGCATCGTTTTTAAAGAAGTACGGACCAATGATTCCACCAGCCCATAAAGTACACCAAACAGTCAGTTTTTCAGGATGTAACGGTGTCTCAACATACACTGGAGGATTATCATCACTCCAAATACAGCAGTTTTGTTTATTGACGTATCCATTCAAACAAAAGTGAGCTTCATCGCTAAACAAAATTCGCTTATGAAAATCGGGATCAACGGCAATCTTGTTTTGGGTCCATTCACCGAATCTACGCCTTGCTAGGTGATCGTGTGGCTTCAATTCTTGCACGAGTTGATTTTGTAAGCACGCAAACCAAGATCTTTCCGCAAAATCTTCCATAAAGTGAATGGACACATATTCAATTCCTGTGCACGATGGCGGATAGACTGATTCGGGTCTTCTTCTACGCTACGCTCTACAGCAGCAATGACTTCTTCTGTACGCACTGTACGACGTCTCTGTGGATGCGTATTATCTTTTAGAGTAAACGTGGTGCGAAAACGTTCCATAGTTAATCGAATTAATTGCTCTGATGGACGATTATGTTGACCGTAAAATGGACGTAGTGCGCGATACGTATTTCGAATAGAACCATGATTTTCAAAATAAATTTGCACAATTTGGAAGCGTTGTCAGGCGTCAGTCTATTCATGTTGAAATGCCAAACCGAACTACACATAAATCACTTGACAGCTGACAAAATGGCCGCCATTAAAAAAGTGTTGCCAACTTAAAGTTCTATAAAAAACACCCTTTAGAAAGAGAAGAATGTATGTGAATTTCAAAGAAACCGTTTTTGCAATCTAGCAACATTGCCGATTTCAACAAGTACGCCATCTTTATTTGAACTATGCAAGCTATTATTTATTGGTGGGGATTTTGTTTTATTTGTTGTGATTTTTGTCGTGATAATTTTCCGGATTTTTTCGATAAAAAAGTGTATATTTTTGAATTATTATATAATACAATGTGGAATTTGTGGTTGTCACAAAAGTTTAACGATATAGTGAAAAAAATTGAACCCAAAGTGAAAAGTAATTTTCCCTATTTTCCGCAAAATTGAAGAAAAATTATGGAAAACCGAGGTCAGAATCTTATTCTACGACATCGAAATGGGGGGTATGTATCAAAATTTTTTCCTGGGATTTCCATCTTTACGAATTCTTACCCTAATTTCTTATAACATTTCAGTTACATGACTTATTACTGTTGCTGAATATTACAACTTCATTTTGTCCTAGAAGCTGTGGAACTCGTCAAATCTTGCAAGGAGGCATCAAAAAGTATTTCTGAGTCAGATTTTTGGCCTGACTCTTTAATAGTCTGAGTTTTATCGATACTTTCCTACAAAATTACATATTCTTATTACATTTTTCATTAAAACAGTATGTTTGTTTAACAAAAAAGTAGTAACGGTTCTGCAAGTCGCGAAAAATAGTTACTTTCTCCTCTAATTTTGAACTTTTAAATATCGGAAGTCATTTATTTATTTGGAATGGAAGGCCTGTTGGCAACCAACTAACTTATTTTGTAAATTTTTCAGCATTATTAGCAGAAATGAATCCTTGGAGTGTTTCAGAAGAGTCTAATATGTTGGAATCAAAGTTGTTTATGGATTTATTAGCTGAAAGGTGGAACAACGCTTTTAAAATTCCAGAAGTCAAGAAACTTTTAAATTCCAATGAGACATTTGACGCTGTAGTCGTTGAGGATGTTTGGAATGATTGTTTTAAAATATTGAGTCAGATTTTCAATTGTCCGCTTATAGCATTCACAAGCGTTGGAGGTAAGGATACGTGGACTGTATAATATCCTAAATAATGCTAAATTAAATGCTATTCTATTTCAAAAATTTTTATTTTTAGGTAATAACAATATGCTTAATGCAGCAATAGGTAATCCTTTGCCACCTTCCTACGTTCAACATTTTTTAAAGGTGGGCCCGCATTTTAATGGAATGAACTTTTTTCACAGAGTACATAATTTTATCATATCTGTAGTAGACATATTAATACAACACCTTTATTCGTTTCCCGTCTACAATCGTATACTACGATCAAATTTTGAAAATCCTCCAGATATTGCTACTTTTTATAATAACATATCACTGGTCCTTCTGGGTTCTCATTCAAGTTTCCGTCAAGCCGGTCCACTATTACCCAATGTAATTGAAATAGGAGGATTCCATATTGATCCCCCTAAAAAACTACCAAAGGATCTTCAAGAGTTTCTCGATGGAGCAGTTGATGGTGCTATATACTTCAGTTTGGGATCCCATGTCCAAAGTAAAGATTTACCTCCTGATGCGAAAAAAACATTTTTGAATGTATTTCGGAAGTTAAAGCAAAGAGTGTTATGGAAATTTGAGGAAAAGTTACCCGGTACGCCTGAAAATGTTTTAATAAAGGACTGGATGCCACAGACGGATATTTTGGGTAAGCTATATATTTGTAATTTGTTTAGTGGCGAGTCCGTTCCTGACGGCCATAGTAATGTCAAACGTTGTTTATGATCTAGATTTGTAAGTTTTTACTAGATATTCAAACATGCCAAAATTTCATTAAAACCGTCTCAAACCATCAACTAGAGGAAAAAATGTAGGATTCATATAGCTGATATACAGGTGTGGAAAGTCGAGAACAGAACCTCTTAAAAAAAGGGAACGTAACAAAAAGCCATGTTTAAGAAGTGAAATAAAGCATACTGTTGTATCGTAGCTTGCTTCCTGTTTTCTAGCAAAAATGGAGTCGGGCAAGGACTTTTCGCTGGTTTCGGGTCGTAAAAACACAGTAGGTCGAAAGCACGGATTTGATATTAAAAATAAAAATCGCAGACTGAAATTTTAAAATCATGAAAATAAATTCGAAAAACGTCTAATGTGGTTCAACGCTTTAAAAATAAAATAAAAAGAATAATTGTATTTCCATGTATAAAATATTGCGCATGACTTCAAGGTACATTTTAAATATAATCCTATAATAATAAATACATGGATATCGATAATCGTTAAAAAGGCGAAAGTACTTTTTCCTATATGCTTAAGACTTCTTAATAAATACCAATGCAAATAATTTGTAAGTAATATAATATTTATTGATTCACATAAATGAATAAATAATACGACTGTAATAAAAATAATAAAAAGAACTTTTTAATCACTGCCTTCTGTGTTAACAGCTCTTTTATCATTCTCCAATACGTATGAATTGTTATCCGAATCCTTACTATGTCAAAAACAGTGTAAGGATCCATCGACGCCAAAAGTTTTGGAACACATCCTCCATATTTTTTCTCGAGAAGATTTTCGGGCAAAGTCTAGACGATAGTTTCTTATCAACTTGCCCGTTGATTTTTGTGCATCTTTCGATAGATTACCTATCGGTAATATTGCAAATGCTATGATGTCTGGTCAATGAAGTAAGTCATTTGTGGATTCCTGATCGAATGTTGTACCAAGAATATCCTTTGAAGAATAATCTTGCTGTTTGAAGTTTGTATTCCCAAATCTTCTCTATTGCAGTTTAATGTCCGCTTCCAATAGTTTGCAAAATGACGGTAAACCGGAGGATCAGTTTTCGCTTTACTCTTGTTATAATGGCTGTAGCTTGAAATACTCTGTATTTACTGGGACACAGTATCAATGTTGTTGAACTGAGATGTTGTTTGGCAGAGATAACAACGTTGGACCGATTTCGCTCCAGCCAAAGCATTCACCTAGCCATCTATCATCGTCATAGATAAGTTGTACTGTACTGTACTCGGATGGCAAAGAAAACTCTATTATATGGTGCAAGTTGTCTGGTTCAAGATCATAATTTTCTATTTTCGTTAAAGAATTTTGTTCGGTTTTCTTAATAAATTCAAATTTCAGAGGCCCGCAATTCATAGTAGACAAGGGTTTGGATTTGAACAACACAATCTGTTCTTGTTGAGTTTGCGTGTTAATACCTGCTAATTGAAGTGGAATAAGAGGTTAGGAATAAGTTTGTATCAGAAATATTCGGATCAGTGAATTTCATTTTGTACTGGCTCTGACCTGACGTTCCATCGAAGCCCCAACTTATATCTACAAATCTAATTTATCGATTTGTTCAAGGGCGTCTAATTTTAAGCAATATAATTCGATCCACTGTATGATCCAGTAAGCCTTGGAATTTAACCTCGGCTTTTGATTTAGTATACGTTAGATACTCGTCATGTGGATAACATGCTTTTTTTGTATTTTACACACCAGAGTACGGCGAAAATGTATTACTGCCTTTCTATTTAGCCCAATTTTGTAATCGTTGATATTTGTTTCTCGACAATTCAATGTCAAATAGAAGAGCGGCGCACAAATGTAACTGGGCGCGACGCAATCACAACACTGTTGCCTTTGACCTGAGACGAAACTTTAGAAAGAAAAGATTGGTCGTTCATATTACCGAGGTTTAATAGAAACGTTACTATAGCCAAACTTCCATTTTAAATTTCTTAACTGGAAATTATTTTGGCCGTTTTTCAAATTCTAACCCACTAAGCCCGTCTAACTTCTTTCAGATTAGTTTGGACAGAAGATCGTAGGGAACGCCTACCGCAATATTACCCCCGCTAACTTCCGTGCGACACTAAGACGAGCAGTACCTTGAAACGAATGAGAGGGTGTACTTACTTTTCATCTAAACTTATAACGTAATGACGGAATTTGGAATATTTAATGACTATTTGATACACTGATTGTTTTAAATATATTAAATAGTCGAAATACAAAAAAATTAATTTTTGTTGGGCGTTGAGCGTAAAGAAAATTGATATTTTTCTTACAAAATAAACATTTATTCTAATAAAAATACTAGTGAAACGCAACGGTAATTTCTAAGTAAATAAGCTAATAGACCACTTTAAAATTAAAAATCATTCTCAAAAATAAACTTTTATTCTGGTAAAAAATAAAAGTAACACGTTCAGTAATTGTAAGTAAATAAACAAATAATTAAATTCAATTTAAATCAACAAAGCACCTAAAAGTCTACAAGAGGTATTCAAACAGGCCTCCACTTTGAGCGAGACAATAACCCAGTCTATTGTAAAATATGGTTCGCGTATTTGCCAAAACTTCAGGGGTTACATCCCTATTAAAATATTCCGAACTGTTCGAGCGTCCAAATCAAGTTCTTAGCCAATTACGGTACCATTGCAAGAAAAATTAATTTCTGCTAAATTACAAACGTCAGTCTCCCAGATTTGCTCGTTCTTCAGTAATTTGAGGAACCGGTTGCTCCTCTTATTATCAGTTTATTTTTTTAAAATTTTTAGATAACCGGTTGTCTCAAATTTTTTAATAATTTCCGAAATTCTAAATTTTCAAGGAACAGGATGATTTTCGCACATAAATACAAATCTGCCGATTATTTACTAGAATAGTGTACCACTTAATAATGTGCTCTTTTTGTTCCGTGGAATAAACTACCATTGTAACAAAAAAATTTGGCGTGAAACACGGTACTTGCGCTTCGACGGCCGAATGAAAGCAAATAACTTGGAATCATCTTGTTGTATTAGGGCGTAGTGTATGCTGCCGCCCGCTCTCACCGCGCCAGCATTAATTTACCCCTCATCCGAGAGCCAAACTGGTAATTTACACGTCTGTCGATGCTTACGATGCTTATTCTTCTGTCTCATTCTGATTTGATGAATAATATAGTATTTTCTTTATTTTACTTAAGAAACGTCCAGTTTCTGGTGTGGATTTTCCAGACCTGTATATTCCATAGATATTATAAAGAAATCTGTTTTGATGAGGTCTGCGAATGATGAAAATTGTCACTAAAAGGGCGTGGCGTATGCTGCTGTCCGCTCTCACCGCGCCAGCATTGGATTACCCCTCATCCGAGAGCCAAACTGGTAATTTACACGTATGTCGATGCTTACGATGCTTATTCTTCTGTCTCATTCTGATTTGATGAATAATATAGTATTTTCTTTATTTTACTTAAAAAAAGTCCAGTTTCTGGTGTGGATTTTCCAGACCTGTATATTCTATAGATGATATAAAGAAATCTGTTTTGATGAGGTCTGCGAATGATGAAAATTGTCACTAAAAGCGTTTTAATTTATAACTTAATATGTAGAGATGCAAAAAAGTGTACAGACAATTGTATTTTTTATTCAACAGAAAATGGAAACTATCACTAAAAAATAAAATCTGGTTATACAGTGAGCAGCGGAAAGTGCGTAACATTTGGGAAAAAAATTTTATCTTTGATATTACTAAATTTATTTTATCTTGAAAAAGTTCTGCATATCTCCAAATCAAAATAACACCCATCAAATCCGGTGAAAGTTTTATGGTATACGAGGGCGAGTCAAACACTTTAATTACGCTAAGAACAAAGTACTACCATTTTTCACTTTTGAAAATATTTCTATAAAGAAAAAAGTTATACCTAATTGTAAAATTTTGCTCATTTTTGAAAAAATATGATTTTCTGGATTACCCTGTATAAAAAGTAGATTGCAAATCCTATTTTCTGTAGACTATATTAAAGAAAATGGATTGCATTATTTTATAGGGTTTTTTAGCTCGCAAAATTTTTATTACTACTATCTAGGTATTAAAGGCAGAACATCGAATAACGGAGAATTCCGTAAGTCTTTTGGATCTCTAAAAAGGCTAATTGTACTGATTTTATTGAGCTTATGCGCGGCATGCAAAATAAGAATATTGTTAACATCTGGAAAACTGTGGCCTGTTTCCATGAAATGGTTAGCGAAACTTGAATTATGTTTTTTTCAATAAAAATACTGTTTTGTGGTGTTTAAATTTTGTATGTTTTTTTGTCCTATGTAAGAACTATGGCAATTCGAACCATTTAGTCGATAAACTCCCTACTTTTGCAAAGAGGAAATTTTGTATCACAAAAACTCTCACACATGGTTAATGCCAAACACAAAATTTTTCCGGTTACAATAGTTGTTACATTGGACAAACGGGAAGAAATATACATACAAGATTTAACGAACACAAGATTGCATTTTTTTTTAAAAATATATATCTCAAATTTCGCTAACCATTTCATAGAAGCCAACTACAGTCTCCCTAATGTTAACAATATTCAAATTTTGCATACCATGCCCCAAAGTAAAAAACTTTGAGAATGTAATAATGTTACCAAATCGCGGTAACATAAATTTAATAATAAAAGTGATAAGTCTAACAAAGTAAATTTTGTATGATTAATTAAATTAAATATTGTTTTCTGTATTATTTTAGCTCATCCAAATATTAAACTGTTTATAACTCATGGAGGACATGGAAGTGCTTTAGAAACAATATATCATGGCGTTCCTTGCTTGATGATTCCAGTCTTTTTTGACCAGTATAACATTGCTTACCAGGCTGTCTTGCGAGGATTTGCTTTAAAAATAAGATACGACGAAAACGAATCTACTCTTTTGAAGATTATAAAGGAACTTTTGGAAAACTCAAAATACAGAATTAATGCCAGAAAAGCGCAGAGTCTCTTCCACGATAGACCAATAAAACCAAGAGATGCTGTGGTCTATTGGATTGACTATATCATTCGACACAAAGGAGCGGATCATCTAAAAATTGTTGGATTAAATATGCCTTGGTATCAATTTTATTCCGTCGATGTTATAGTTTTTCTTTTGGGATCTTTCTTCGCGGTATCGTATTTCCTTTACTTACTTTTTAGTACGTTATTCTGTAAAAGAGAAAATACTCGTAAACAGAAACTCCATTAGTAGAGGAAAGAAAAGTATTGCGGTCCAGCGTACTAGTTTATAAATTAGTCAAAAATAGCTAAAACAAAAAAAAATTCTAACTACTTAAGAATAAAGGTGCTCGAATCTAACCAATTATTACTGTTGTATGCTATATGATTTCTTCCTTCTACCCTCATTAAATGAACATGTCCTTTAATCCAATCTACGTAGTGCTGTTCATATATTCTTAGCCTAACATAGAAAGGTGGGTTGAAATGAGAACAATATATTATTCTTTCAATATAGTCTCCCGATATTTCTATATATTTTTGATAATGTATAATTACAGCTTCTATACCATTGAAAAAATAAGCTGGATCTTTGGTGTCAAAATGCTCGTAAAAGGAGTGTTTAATTTTATCCTAGAAGTTGAATGGTAAATCTGTCTTCCATGGACAGGGTTGTACGTCGATAAATACATAAATAAATAAATTTCGAAAACTAAAAATAATCGGAGGGGGCCTAATCGGGATTATAGGGGGGATAATCGAGTTCAGCGGAGTTGCATTTGCGAATAGTTACCTTAAATTGGAGGATTAACGTGAAGCAATCGAACACCTCGACTGAATTTTTCTCGCTGTTTCTGGACAATATTCTGGTGCAGTCACAGAGGAACCCAACTTGCACTAAATTTTGTTATTCCTAGATGTTCATGTAGGATCCACAGAACATTGGTTTTTGAAATGCCAGTTTGATCAGCTGTTTATTTTGCCGTTTGTCGTTGAATAGTAGTTTATTATGTGTACTTTAAACAAGTGGAAGATGAAATTTGTCACAGTATTAGTTTTTGCATGATTGTACTATAAACAATTTAGAGCAATTTTTGTCATTGCCACCATATTAATCTAATAGGTCCGATATGAATTTACCCGACGGATTCTGAAAGTAAAGATTATGAAACATAAAACGTCTATCTTATATTTTCTTATAAATTTTATGAAATATGATAAAAATGCTTTCCAAAATAGCGTGATAGGCGTGAACTAGTGTCTGAAGCCCAGCATAGCAGTGGTAGCAGGGACTTACAAGCAGCGGAGAAGAAGAAAGCCGCGAGCTGACTGCTCACCCCAGACACTATTATTATATTTCATATGTGGAAATGCATCGCATAATGAATCTATAAATACATAAATAAGAAAATTAACAGATACATTTATTTATTTATATTTCAAATACATTTTATATATATATATATATATATATATATATATATATATATATATATATCATTTTATTTTGTCATTTCTATATTTAATAAATACACAAAACGATTGACGTTTCGCCCTTTATTCAAGGCATTTTCAAAATTCTTGCCTCCTAAAAATATATATTAAAATACATCACATAAAAAACATATTTACAATTTCAAAAACAAACAAGACACTTAAACAGTAGTCAAAACTTTAAAATTTTTTAAAAATATTTAATTTTACCGGTACACACCTTGACATTTTGCTGTTCTGTTACTAAATAAAATTTAAATTTTACATCGTTTACTGAGGATACGTGGAATGCGAATGTGTTTTATTCTTTTAATATTTTTTATATTTTACAATGCATAAAAAAACAAATAAGGTATATGTTTGGTTTTATGTTTAAGAGGATATTCCATTTTTGATTCTTATTTGACCGGATCGAATACTTAATATTTTTGTTTAAATTAGGCTTGCGTAAATGTGGCTCAAATTTCCCATATCTGTTCTGTCGTTAACAGTGTTTTCATCTTTTTTAATTTCGATCATTTCCTTTACCTGTAATTTTTGATAATTCATATCTTTGTTTTTTATAATGGTACTGTTATAATCAAAAGTGTGTTTTTCATCCTGTGTGTGTTTGTTTAACGCTGTTGAGACGTTTTTTGTATATTTATGGCCATTTAATCTGTTCTTCAGTAATTGGCTCGTCATGCCTATATATTTTTTGGGACAATTTGTGCAAGGGATCGAATATATTATATTTGATTTATTCATTAGAGGAGTTTTACTTTTTAAATTTGTGAACAATGTATTTAATTTATTATGTGACTTGTTGCATACGATAACATCATGCTTTCTTAAAATGTATTTTATTTTTTCTGACAGCTCACTAGTGTACGGTAATGCCACATATTTTTGCTGTTTATGTTCTATGTTTTTTGTTTTTACGTTATTATAAAACTTATATGTTCGTTTATCAATTATTTTGGTGATAGTCTTTTCGTTGAAATTATTATTTATTAGTGTCTCTTTTACTTTTTGCAGTATTTTTGGTAGGAATTCTGGAGACGTTAGGGAGATAGCACGATCAGACAGACCGGTTATAACGCTATTTCTCTGAGTTTTTGAATGATTAGAGGAATAGTTTAGATATCTACCTGACCAAGTTGGTTTGGTGTATCAAAAGAAAATGATATAATCTATGGTTCAAGAATCAAGAAAATAAATAAATATATATATATATATATATATATATATATATATATATATATATATATATATTTAATATTATTTTATTTAAACGCGGTTTAAAGTATTGATACGTTGCCATGCAGCTTTCGTAGTGTGGAGTACTCGGTTTTCGAAAAAGTAAACAAAAATTTGTACCTTCATTTGATAATATAGATAAACATTAAATATCGTGTTATCAATAGAGCTAAAATAAAATAAAACTTATGCATTAAAAATTAGAAGATTTAATTTCAACCGGATATTGATAAGTATTAATATTTAATTTCTTTTTAGAAAATTATTAAATGTTTAATTCCTCATATTTTTCCATCATTGTCCAATATATGGTTAACATTATTTTATAAATTTCAAATTTTTATTTGCTTATACTGTTTATGAAATTGTTTCAGCTACATTTCAAAATAACGATTACATGTATTTATACACATAATATCAGCTGCTTCAAACAAATTTGACGCGAAAAAAAAACTTAATTGTCATTACATTTACATGTGAAATAGTTAAATAATAAAAAAATAAATACTATACAATATACATGCATAAGACAGATTTCATATATACTTTGAACCACGTTTAAATATACACAAAAATTTATTTGAAATAAATATAAATAAATGTATCTGTTTATTTACTTATTTATCTACTTATAGGTCCGTTATGCGATGCATGTCCTCATATTAAATATAATCGTAGCGCCTGGCGTGTGCAGCCCGCGGCTCTCTTCTCCTCCGCTGCTTGTAACTTCCCATTACCTCCGCTTCGCTCGGCTTCGGACGCGAGTTTAAGCGCTTCGGAAGCATTACAAACAAATTTTAACAAATTTGTAAGAAAAATTGAATTAGACGAATTGTAGTTCATAATCTATACTTTCAGAATCCATTTAGTAAATTCAAATCGGACCTACAGGGTTAATACGGTGGCACTGACAAAAAAATGCTATAAATTGTTCATATTGTAATTTGGCAAAAACTGCTAAAGCAATTAATTCATTTCCCGTCTGTTTACAATACACATAATAAACTAACATTGTGGTCAATAATGAACAAGAGTTGCCATAAACAGCATCCATGCGTTCTTTGATTTGTGTAGATGTTAATATAGACGCTAATATAGACATGGGACCGGAAATTCTAAACAGTAAAGTTCTATCTGCCATAAGATCTGCAAAAACCAGGAAAGCCATCGGGCCTGATAATGTCCCAACCAAGCTGTTACAAATGATCCATGAGGAAAATATAGGAATCTTGGTCAAACTGTTTAATACCGTTTACGCGACTGGAGATATACTGGAAAATTGGCTGAGGTCTGTATTTGTCCCAATCCCAAAAAAACAGCGAGCAAAGGGATGCAGTGAGTACAGAATAATAAGTCTAATGAGCAACACTTTGAAGGTCTTTCTCAGAATCATCCACAGCAGGATAAGATCTAAATGCGAAGCAGATTTAGATGAAGCTCAATTCGGATTTAGAAACGCCCTAGGTACTAGAGAGGCTTTATTCGCTCTAAATATACTTCTGCAAAAATGCCGGGACCAACACAAGGATGTATTCGTATGTTTTGTCGATTATGAGAAGGCCTTCAACAGAGTACAACACAGAAAACTGAGAGACATTTTAAATAACGTAGGGGTAGACAGCAGAGACGTAAGAATTATTAAAAATCTATATTGGCGGCAGAAAGCAACAGTAAGGCTAAATGGAAAACTCATAGAAGAAAGTAAAATTCTGCAAGGCGTCAGACAGGGCTGCATACTGTCTCCACTGCTTTTTAATATATATTCAGATAAAATCTTTAAACGGGCTACTCAAGGACAAAGTATGGGAGTACAAATCAATGGAGAATATTTAAATACAATACGATATGCTGACGACACTGTTATCCTAAGCGACAAACTATAAGACCTGCAACATCTATTAAACTGTGTTTACACTGAGGGTCAAGAAATGGGGCTTAACATAAATATCAAAAAGACAAAATTTATGGTCTTTAGTAGACAACCTCATCTTAACGCTTCAATACAAATAGAAGGAAAAAGTATAGACAGGGTGACTCATTTTAAATATCTTGGATGTTATATCACCGAAAATCTAAACCCAGATAAAGAGATAAGGTGTGGAATAGAGACAGCTAGAGCAACTTTTCAAAAATGAAACCACTTTCATGCAATGATAATCTCAACCTAAAACTACGACAGAGAATGATAAGATCATACGTGTGGCCAGTGTTACTATATGGGGCAGAGATCTGGACAATTAAGGCTGCCACGATTAATCGGTTGGAGGCTCTCGAAATGTGGTTACACCGGCGAATGCTGAGAATACCTTGGACAGCTGGGCAGACCAACGAAATGACACTCAATAGGGCCGTCACAACTCGTCTACTATTAAACACTGTGAAGTGCAGAAAAATTTCATATCTTGGACATATATTCAGAGGGGAGCGATATAGAATTCTTCAGCTAATCATGATGGGTAAAGTAGAGGGACGTAGAGGGGTAGGAAAGAGACAGGCTTCCAGGTTGAGGAATATTCGTGAATGGACAGGTATACGTGGCGCGGGGGAACTGTTCCAGCTGACGCAGGACCGTGAAAGACTTGCCAATGTAATTGCCAACGTCAGGGGGACCTGATATGGCACTTGAAGAAGATGTTAAACCTCCATGAGTAAGAAAATTCAAGTCTGACATTTTTAAAATTTACGTGGTACTGATGACTTCGATCACAGGCATATTCAAACCGACTGACGCAGCGCGTTGATGTTACGTATCAGACTTGTACCTAATTTACACATATGAGAGTTTAGGAATAAAATGCTGTTTACTATATAAGGCTAAGAATACATGCGTCGCTCTACATACTTTTATCTAAACTTGGCTTTTAAATATTTTTACTTGGTTCTTGGAATATATTTAAACTTTTTATACAGGGTGTCATTAAATAGGTGTACCAAACTTCATCAGCGTATTATATATACTGGCAAATCTCGCACTGATAATTTTAACGTAGTCTCTTAATTTAATCAAACTTCACTGACGATGCCATGATGTAATCGAAGCACATATGGATAGCGAATTAGAGTTTAAAATAAAGAAAATAATTATCCTTCTTTTCTTATCAGTTTTAAGGAGAAAATTTAACTTTTGAACTGTGGAGCACCTCAGAATGTGCGTCACATAGCAGAAAGACATGTTGTTAATATTTTTTATACAAACTGTGTATACAAGATTAGAAATAAATTATTATAATTGTGTTAACTGATTTATTGTTTTTTTTTAATAATAATTATCGACGATCGTATATAGGTACTATTCGAGGATTCTATTTTGAATCGTTTTGTGCAAAAAGTCACCAGTGAACTGAAGAAATTCAATGCGCAGCGTGCTTTATATGCGGTCGTAGATCATACCGGTGGAATGGCGTTGCCTCTGTTCCCTTTTCGAGCGCCGTTGATTGTCAGTCTAGGCTCAGGTACCGTGCCGGAACAATGGTCCCATTTGAGAACAGTTTTCCAGGTGGAAGGAAGATTAACTGCATTGTCTCTCGTATTCAAACTGTCGTTCTGTTCAGTATCGATGGATTTGTGAATCAATCTTGCGTTGTAGTGTTCTATGTTAGCCATTTGTTGGTAGTTGTCAAAATCAATTTTGTATCCTGTCTCGTGCTGATGCTGGAAAAGGGCCGATGTTATCTGTTTGTCTCTTATGCTGAGTTTAGGTTCTTCTAACCTTGCCGATATTTTTCTCTTGGTCTGGGTTATGTATGTTCTACTACAGATGCCACGTGCGATCTTATACAAGGTGTTCGGGAAAATGTGGGGAATCTGCTGTATATGAAAAAAACACGTGAAAGGAATACAACAAGTTCATATAAACTTTTTTCGTATAGCCCTCTTCTTCGGATATATGGGCTCCCAAAAAGCTGCAATGGAATCAAGTTTTTTACACATAATTATTGAACCACCAGGTATATTTAAATTTTTTCTTAATATGATGTATACCAGATAAAACTCGCCAAGGGACGGACTAGCTGTGACATTCATGACCCCAAATTTTCTACGCGCTCTATGATAAGAACTTTGGACAACGTTTCTTACATACCTTTAACTATTGACTAAAAATTAGGTACTCTTTATTCATGTCGCTAAACATAACCGTTTTCGAAAAAACGTCATCTTATTTACACTGTTAGTTCTCTAAATTCTATCGGGTTGAAAATGAAAAAGAGCAATTTTCCCATGTCATCATAGTTTCAATAAAAAGTTAAACTAACTGCTTAGTTAAAAACTTCGTCAGAGGGTTCAACATGGGCTCCGTGAAGTCTGATACACTCGCAGACACGACGAATTGAGGACTGCTATACCCGCCACATTAACTTACCATTCGTTATTTGATCACAATGAAACGTGATTCCTCGTAAAAGTTCTTCACTACTATCGACTGGAGTGGAATACACCAAGGTTTTGAGGTGCCACCTCGGGTAAAAATTCAACGGCGTTAGGTCGGGAGATCGAGGAGATCAGGCAATGGGTCCTCCTCTACCTATCCAACGGTTTGAAATTCAGATGCTCCCGCACATCAAACCTGAAATGAGGTGGTGCCACATCGTGCATGTAGTACATGTTTCGGTGGATTGAAAGTGGTAAGTGCTCTACTAAATCGTGAAAAGCGTTCTAGAAGAATTCCAAATAAAGTTCTCCATTCAGTCGTGCTGGCAATAAGAATGGTCCAAACAAAAAATTGCCAGTGATTCCTATCCAAACATTGATTGGAACTGATGTTGATGATGTGAAACAATAGTTACATGAGGATTTTCATCAGTCCATACATGTGAGTTGTGTAAATTTATGATACCATTTTTGATAAACCATGCTTCATTCGTGAAAAGTATAGTGCTAATTACATCATTTCGTTGCCTATCCAATAGCCACTTTGCAAACTGCATTCTACGGGGAAAATCTCCAGGAATCAGTTATTGCACTTTTTTCAAATGATATGGATATAACAGCTGTTCTTGAAGAACTTGATGTACTATTGTTATATCCATATCATTTGAAAAAAGTGCTTGAACTGATTCCTGGAGATTTTCCCCGTAGAATGCAGTTTGCAAAGTGGCTATTGGATAAGCAACTATTGTTTTTGATGTATTAAACTACGCTAATAATTTTGGAGTGCTCGTTGAAGAAGTATCATCAACAGCATTTAAAATATTTTCCTCTAAATGGGGCGTACGTACTGTTCTTAGTCGACCAGCATCAGTACTTATTTTCCTAAAACTGGAAAGAAATTTAATTATATTACCTTATTAAATGGAATCGCCAACGTTTCGTTCATACTGGGCGTACAAAAAGGGGTCATGAGTGTCACAGCTAGTTCGTCCTTGCATCTGTGCGTAATTTACAACACATTCTTAGATATTAATATGAAGGGTCTTACCTGGTATAGATCATATTAATTATATGAAAAAACTTGATTATATGCTATACGAAAAAAGTTTATATAAACTTTTGGTATTCCTTTCATGTTTTTTTCATATCCGGGAGATTTCCCACATTTTTCCGGACTCCCCGTATACGCCCCGATTTTCTAGATTAATTTTGTCCTTGATTGTCTTAGAGATGAGCCTATTGTTTTGTGTGTTGTAGATATGTTATGTTTCCGTTATGCTGAGCCTTTTATGTAAGGCAGTATGATGATTTGTCTATTTTCTGCAGATGGTTTTATTTCTTGTGTGAGTAAATATTTAAAAAAGGAATTAATTAACTGTTAATAATAACAATAAACGTCTTAATTAACAATACATACATATTACAAAGTAATACAATGGGATAGGGTTGGCGAAGTTTAACCAATGGCCGTTCTTCCACTTAACCAACCACACCTCCCAATGCGCCAACAAGAAGTAATCAACAACAACAATACAAATACTTATTATTAAGCTCCAAGTAGAAAACTTTTGTATTCTGATTTAAGTCTTTTGATATTACAGTACCTAAACTGTGGTGAAATCGTATTATATTGCTGAGCAAAACTATAAAAAAACTTTTCTGAAACAAAGAAATTCTGTCTTGGTATTGTAAATAGACTTTGATTTCTCAAATTAATATTATGGACATCAGTCCTAAGCTCCAATATTTTATATAAGTACAGGGTGAGTCAACGATTGGATGAAGTAGGTTTGTGCCTTTTCGGTGAAATTAACAAAGAAACTATATTTATTGTTTGATACAGTTTATTTTTACGCAGATTTTAAAAATATTTAGGACTCTACAGGGTGAGCCAAAAAACTAGGACAGCATAAAGTTGTATTTTTTTAAATAGAACACCCTATATACGAATCGTATTTTCGATTTAGCTTATAATTTTAAATCTTTTTTATTAAGGGTTCACTATAACAAAACTTTATAGTTTCTGAGATAATTAAGTTTAAAGAAAAAAGGTCACATTTTCAAGCGTCAATTCAATCCTAAATAACGTTTTCAATTTTGTGACAAATATATTCAAATTTGGAATTTAGCAAGGCCAAGGACAAGTTAACATAATATTTACCTAATATTTGCAATAAAAGCTACAGGGTGTTGAACACATCGGCTCAAATTTGAACAAGTTTAAATGAATAAATATCTTTTTTTTAAATGGTACACCCTGTATATTTTCATGTTATTTAATAGAGTAATAAAAACCCTAAAAGTTTTGTTCAATATATCCTATACCTATTTATAATAGTTTTTGAGATATTTCAGTTTTTATAATTTTCCATACTTTTTTACAGAAATAGTCGTCATTATCATAGTAGCCATGGCAAAAACAATGTAAAAGAACATTTTTCTGTGTGTCAAATTTATAACCGCAATCGCTTCTTTTGGTTTTTATGTAGTGTAGTTTGGTTTTTTTTGCATTCATCTTATATTGTAAAATGAATTTTCCAAAGAATGAGTTAATAGATATGATTTATACAATAGGAGAGGCTCAAAAAAATTGCCTTCTTGCTCAAAGAATTTACAAAATGAACTATCCTGATCGACGCCAGCCTAATATCCATACTTTTCAAAACTTAATGCAAAGATTTGATTCTTCTGGTACTGTTGATTATCCAAAACGTAAAGTGGTCAACAAACCAGTAACTAATGAAGAAAAAGAACTACAAGTATTGTTAAATGTTCAGGAAAATCCTCATATTGGTAGCCGTCAGTTAGCAGCATTATGTGAAACATCACAATCCACCGCTAATCGTACTACCAAGAAATATAGGTATCATCCATATCACATGGAATTACACCAAGAATTGCATGGACAGGATTTTGAAAGTCGTGTAATCTTTTGTCGTACAATAAATGCGGAGATTCAATTAAATCCAAATTTATTAGGCAAGGTAATGTTTAGTGATGAAGCTACTTTTAGAAGTAACGGTGCCGTAAATAGACGCAACATGCATTATTATGCCACAGAAAACCCATTTTGGATTAGAGAGGTGCAACATCAAAACCACTGGTCATTAAATGTTTGGTGTGGTATTCATCATAATCGAATTATTGGACCCCACTTTTTTAATGAACCACTAAATGGCCATAGTTACCTGAACTTTCTACAAGAAGAACTACCCCAACTGCTTCAAGGTCCCGATAGGGATGAGCTCGACAGTATGTGGTTCCAGCACGATGGTGCGCCTCCGCATTACCATCGTGAAGTTCGTGCGTTTTTGGACCAACGATATCCGCAAAAATGGATTGGACGTGGGGGTTTCATTGAGTGACCACCAAGGTCTTGCGACATCACCCCATTAGATTTCTTCCTAGGGGGTTATATTAAAAATAAGGTGTATGTTAATCCACCAACAACAGTGGAAGATATGCGAAACAGGATTAGGGATACCTGTAGAACAATAACGCCACTAATTTTGTCCAGGGTCCGAGAAAATCTGCAAAAAAGACTAAATTTGTGCATTGCACAAGAGGGTCATTTATTCGAACACTTATTAAAAAGAGATAATTAATCTCAGTATTTAATAGGTAATTTTTTTGTTTCAATTTAGTATAAAAGTAAATATGTATTTGCCTTGTCATTATTGTTGTGTTAATTTTTTCACATTATGTTTAATTAAACTATTGCCGTTGTAATATAACGAATAATGTATTTCATCATATTTAACCACATTCTGTTTGTTTCTGTAGTTTCTTTTTATTATTTTACATGGCTACTATGATAATGAAGACTATTTCTGTAAAAAAGTATGGAAAATTATAAAAACTGAAATATCTCAAAAACTATTATAAATAGGTATAGGATATATTGAACAAAACTTTTAGGGTTTTTATTACTCTATTAAATAGCATGAAAATATATAGGGTGTACCATTTAAAAAAAAAGATATTTATTCATTTAAACTTGCTCAAATTTGAGCCGACGTGTTCAACACCCTGTAGCTTTTATTGCAAATATTAGGTAAAAATTATATTAACTTGTCCTTAGCCTTGCTAAATTCCAAATTTGAATATATTTGTCACAAAATTGAAAACGTTATTTAGGATTGAATTGATGCTTGAAAATGTGACTTTTTTTCTTTAAACTTAATTATCTCAGAAACTATAAAATTTTGTTATAGTAAACTCTTAATAAAAAAGATTTAAAATTATAAGCTAAATCGAAAATACGATTCGTATATAGGGTGTTCTATTTAAAAAAATACAACTTTATGCTGTCCTAGTTTTTTGGCTCACCCTGTAGAGTCCTAAATATTTTTAAAATCTGCGTAAAAATAAACTGTATAAAACAATAAATATAGTTTCTTTGTAAATTTCACCGAAAAAGCACAAACTTACTTCATCCAATCGTTGACTCACCCTGTACATAAGTTGTTTAATATCTAATAATTTTCGAAAAAATATTAGAGAATACACCCTGTATATATTTTTACATCTTAACCAGCCAATTGCCTGATACTATTTGATACAGAATCAAACTTTCTTAGGTTAAAAATGAACCTACAGCATGTATATTGGACATACTGTATTCTGTTCTTTGTAACTACATCCAAAAAGGGATAGTAAGCAATATAATAGTAGTTATAGAGTGGCATAATAAGAGGCATTATAATGAATGAAAATATTTGTTAAAAGTTATAATTCGTCTAGAATCAACTGCTCCATTTTTTAACATTTTCTACATAATTTTATATTTTTTGTTTAAAGATTTGTTTTCATAAATTGTGATTGTGAAATATGTGATTACAATACAAATTATAAACCAATTGAATGAGTGGGTCACATCGCTATGGATAACTGCTCGCTCTTTATACTAGATTTTTTTACATTGCTCTTCTGATCAACATTATTACGATATATTGTATCGGTGTATAACAAAAATTTTATACTGCCCTACTTATTAAAATGTTTTATTTATATTATCGTGGTACGATTATTCAATTTGTTCTTCAACACACCGCTGTCTCCTAACTTATTAACGAAATAAATACTATGGTGAGGAGCTCATATTGAGAACTCTGTAGAGAAATAATAACGAATAAAGAGCATATTTTAACCTATAGTTTAAAAATATGGAAATTAGGATATTATTTTTATTAATCTCATATAATTTCTTAAGATGTTCGGAGAGCGCGAAAATTTTAGGAATGTTTACGTTTGCCGGAAGAAGTTTGAATATCTTATCGAATAAATTAATGGTTACATTAGCTAATGCTGGTCATGATATTACTTTAATTGCTGCCCATAAACCAAAAGAAACAATTCAAAATGGATCATTGAGATATATTCATTTAACTGGATTTTGGGAAGATTATGAGGGTGAGTAAAAATTGGTATAAATTTAAAATTATTGCTATTCAGAATGTGTATTTCTAGAACATTTAGATTAAAAAGAAAAATTTTCAGTAGAAGTAGGAACGGTAAATCTCATATCTCTTCGCCTCCACATCAGGGTTACCCTATTAGTCCTTACCCATTGCCTTAGGGCTTCCCTATAGACCCCATTCAATGCTTCAGTGCTCCTACCTCTTAGTGAAAAAGAAGTGGCACGATATATAACCAAACTAAAAAATAATAATGCAAGAGATATTTCTGATCACAGCAATAGATTTTTAAAGGAAATAATTTTGTAATTTTCACACCTTTAACCAATATTATAAATTTTCGGCTCAATGCAATTCCCTAATAAACTAAACTTAGCAAGAGTTACACCTATATATAAAACTAGTGAGTAAAACAGATTTAATAACTATAGAATAACTTCCATTATACCTATACTCCATGAAAATTAGATCAAAAAAAGCTGTTTTGTTAACAAAAATGTAACATTGTTTGTTTTTTTTTGCTGGAATGTGTTCATTTCGGCATCTTATATAACATATCTCGATGGTAAGTCGGAACGATCTGTGCAAAAAAAATTGCGGACCAAAAATGGTCACGATTTACGGTTTTTTAAGTTTATCTTGAAAAGTAAAAGTTGTTTCAAACAAAACTTGTAGAAAATTAAAAACCCTATCGACTCATATAATATAAGTTATAGGTGGCGCCACTAGTTATCGAGATATTTTTTTTTTCGATAAAACTTACGGTTTTTGTTTAAAAAAAAGACATTTACTAACATATCACCAATTTAAAATTTAACATAAATATAGGTATTATCATTCTAAAAAAGTATGTCAAACCCGAAGTCTGTGAGTGTTTTATATTCCGAGATATTCGATGTCAAAGTTGAAAATTCAACCTCAATTTTCCGCTTTCCTAATTAAGATACAATGCTCAATTTTAATGGAAATTATTTGTATTGTTTTATATTTTGAGATCTATTAAAAAAAAATTTTTTTCTATCGTGGGCCGAGAAATTTGAAAAATCCAATTTTTGCACAAAAAAATATTGCGATGACTTTTCATCGGATGGAGATAAAATTTTTTTAATGCATGCATTGGATTAAGATGTATCATTTCCGATGTCAAAAAAAAATTGAATTTTATATGAAAAAAACGTTTTTTTTTTCAAAAATCCATAATGGCGTGGCAAATGAATATTAAGGGCTCAGATTTGCAGAAGATGCGTTTTTATAATTGTACTTTACCTGTGAATTTTTTGGATCCAAGAAATACACTTCCATACGATCTGTGAACCTTCGAAAATTGGGCCGAATCTAATCGAAAATAGCTGCTGCAGGCCGCTGTCGGCGGGTTGCCATAGTTCAGGCGCATTATTCATTGCCGCTTCAAGAAAACTTATGCATCACAAGTAATATTTATAATATTGATGTTGTTTTATTAATTTATTTAATAGTAACAATTTGTTTAGTCATATTAATTATTAATATGTTTATTAACAAAATTTTTACAAAAAATTATAGAGAAAGTCATACAAATATTCAATTATATAATACGTATTCTACTGGTTTTTTTCCCTTTATATTATTATTATCTAACAGTTTATTAACAAAGAATTATAGAATATTATATACCATTATTTTATTTTTATATGATTTTCTTATAGAAATTTTCGTAAATATTTTGTTAATAAACTATTAGGTAATAATAATATAAAGGAAAAAACAGTATAATATGTAATATATAAATGATACTTGAATGATTATATGAATCGATAGGTTTCTTAATTCTCTACAACTTTTGTTTGAAACATTTTTCGATACAACTTTTACTTTTCGAGATAAACTCAAAAACCCGAAAATAGTGACCATTTTTGGTCCGCCATTTTTTTTGCACAGGTCTCTCAGAGTTACCATCGGGATATGTTTTATAGGATGCCGAAATGGACACATTCCTGCAAAAAAAAACAATGTTATATTTTTGTTACTGACCAAAAGTCTATTTTCCACGGAGTACCACCATTTCAAAAATAATTAAATTCGAACACTCAGTCAGGCTTATCAAATATTTTAAGTGCAAATAAACTACTTTCAAAAACCTAATAGGATTTTAGAAAAAATAAAAATCAAACTGGAAGCTCCTTATCTTGCAATTAATTTAAAAATTGTTGATTTATTTATTTACTTAGCACTTGTGTGTATTACCATTTCGGAGATAACAATAGTACAAGTTAAACTACACACCCAGTATAGTATTTATACTATAATGTGTAAGTTTAAACAAATTCGACCTTTAAAATTAGGTTCCCCTAACCAAGGATATATTAATCAGAAAATTGCAAGCAGTCAAAATTTAAGTGAAGGTTAAATTAGTATACCTGTTGTAGATTTTCTAGTACACTAAGAGATTTTATATATACAGGTGGCTCACTATATTTCTGTTGGTTCATATATACACCACAATAAAATATTTTAAAAATATTTTTTATAAATGATTTGTAGATCTATTGGGTCCAGATTTTAAAATTACTTTGAAATATACACAATTTCCCAAAAAAATTTCACACCGAAGTTTTACTTTATTATATATCATTTTGTTATACACGGTGTTTAATTAAGGGTGGCCGGGTACTATATCTCAGAAAGTGATAGTCCAGGAACTTTGGGAAAAAATCCCTTTCAAGAAAGTGAACAAAAGAAATTGTAGGAAATAATTTTTAAGTTCCGAACTCTGTCGCTTGTGGGCGTAATTGCTATGATCATGTAAAAAAAGACATTTTTCTGGAAAAGATCTATATATAAGCTATCAAAAAATAAATATCTTTTTGGTTTAATACTTTTTGCTGTAAGATGTGTAAAGTTAGAGCAGAAGAGGGGAAAGTCTACTGATAAAAGTTACCATAAGTTTGGTTTGGCTGAACCGAATTTGATAAACTTAGTCTCGATTAAGAAAGGAAGGTTTGACTATTAAAATGAAATAATAGCTATTTTAGAAAGATTTTCGCGACTCTCGTTAGAGGGTTTTATTTGGAATCCTTTTCAGAAGACATGGTTTTTATATCATATTTAGAAAGTAGAATAAATTTGCAAGAGAAAATGTAAAAAGATTAATTCTATATCTGTATTTGTTTCGCAATTATAGTCCAAAGAATAAATGATATCCCGTAGACTGGAAACTTTTATCATTAGACTTTACCCCTCCTCTATTGCCCTAACTTTACATCTTACAGCAAAAATTGATGTAGAATTGTAGTAAAATTATCAGAGTAATATTTTCCAGAAAAATGTCTCTTTTACATGATCCTAAGCGACAGAGTTAGGAACTTAAAAATTATTTCTAGTAATTTCTGTTGGCCACTTTCCTCAACGGGATTTTTCCCAAAGTTCCTGGACTATCACTTCCTGAGGCGTGGTACCTGACCACCCTTAATTAAACGCCCCGTATAATTTAAATGGAATGCCCTGTATAATAATAATATATAAATAATATAATAATATATTACGAACAATTTTAGTACAATGCTTCAAACAGATCGTGATCTAATCTAAACATATTTAAGATCTCAATATTAAATAATTATGCACCTAGGTAACATAATACCTGTATGTGCACAAAATCAATAATATTATATTAATTTCAAAAAACAACCATAAAAAGAAAACATATTGAATGAAAATAATACTAATTAATGAAATACCTACATACTAAACAAACCTACACACTAAGTAACCTATGAAGATTTTGTCAAAGAAAAAGTTTAAATTGATCAATGTTATGAAAAATATATGTTCTGCAAAGCTTACTAAATTTTTGCACATTGAAAATTGTTCTTATACTAATCGGGATAATATTGTAGAACTTGGGCGCCAGACAGTTAACAAATCTATAACTAATGTTTTTATTACTATTTGGTATCCTTAGATGTCTATTCATTCTACATCTCGTTTCATAAGAGTGACTTACATAGTTTTTAATTTTGCAGACTTATGTTCATAAATACAAGAAAAGTTGCCTAGTGAAAATGTTTCTCAGTATATAAAATTTATGAATTAATTTTCTGATGTTGTTTGTTAATTTTAAAATGTGCTGATCCCATTCTAGATTTTTTTCGATTATTATACCCAAATATTTTATGAATGGTACATTTTTTATTAAGATATTTCCAGCTTCAATTTGGTTGAAGTCTGGACGATTTGATGTTATCGAAAATGCAATATAATGAGTCTTGTCAACGTTCAAAGTGAGTTAAGAGGAATCCAGCCAGTTTATTATTTTAAGCAGACCAGTTTTTGTTGATTCTTTTACTTGATCCCAGGTTTTTCTAGAAAAAACGGCCACTGTATCGTCCGCGTATGAAATTAGAGAACCATGCTCCAAGCCCATGCTTGTTAGTGAATTTATATAAACTATAAACAAAATCGGTCCCAATACTGTCCCTTGAGGAACCCCGATTCTGATGTCTAAAGGGTCACTATAGATGTTATCAATTTTTAAAATTTGTTTCCTATTTCTAAAGTAACTCTCAAAGACACTCAACACAGAACCCCTAACACCATAGAAGTTTAAAACCTCCAAAAGTGAGTCATGGTGTACAGTGTCAAATGCTCTGGCAAGATCCAGAAAGACGGCAAGACATTTTTTATCATTATCAAGATTCACGGTTACTGACTTAGTAAATTCATAAATCGCATCTGATGTACTTAATCCACTGGTAAATCCAAATTGATTTTTAGAGAGGATGTTATTAATTTCCAAAAAATTTACCAATCTATCCTTTAAACATTTCTCAAATATCTTCGCAAAATTACTTATTACACTAATTGGACGATAATTGCTAATAGTCGCTTTGTCTCCTGCTTTATGCATTGGTGTAACAAGTGTTAGTTTGAAATGGCTGGGTACTTTACCCGATTTAAAAATTAAATTTATTAGATAAGTCAAGGGTTTCAGCAAGAAGAGGTGGAATTGTTTAACGAACTGAGAATTTATTCCATCTACACCGGGAGCGCAATTATACTTTAAAGAGTGTATTTGTTTTGTCATTTCGATTTCATTGACAGGCTTCAGGAACATAGAGGAAGTAGAGGCATGTCGTACCTGAAATTTTTTATCAGGATCCTTTATCTTATTTAACATATTAATTCCCAAATTCATAAAAAATTGTTGCAAAAATTTGCCATTTCTTTCACGTCTGAAAATATTCTATTAGAATCTTCAATTCGCAGCTTTCCTTTGTTTTTTTTTTTGTTATTATGATTTGAGGCTTCATTACCAATTTCAAACATTTTTTTGACGTCATGTTCACTATTTACTATTTTTTGTCTATAGTAATCATATTTGCATTTATGTATGATTTTATTTAAAGTATTTCTGTATTCTTTATATTTTTTTTCTTCATTTAAGTCGGATTTTTTTCTAAGACATTGTTTCATTTATTTCGTTGTTTTATTGAGTGTATAATAGCAGATGTTACCCATGGTTTTATTTTTTTAACTTCCTTATACCTAACAATCCTCCTATCTTCGGATTCCTTTATAATACGAGATACTGTTGTAGTGAAGTTTTCATTCGCAATTTCTATGTCATTACTAGCAGTCACAACACTCCGATCCTGCTCAGCCAGCAACAGTCTTTGTAACAAGTCCTGATGAAACTTTTAATTCACTTATTTTATTGGTATAAAAATTTATCATAACCGGATAATGATCTGTGAGATCAGACTCCAGAATGAAGGCAGAATATTCCAAGTGAAGAGCATACTAACGTTTTCTTAAAAAATATATGATCAACGTATGAAGCACTTGTCGGTGTTACACGTGTCGAGCCATTTATAACAGACGCAAAACCATGGGACAATAAAAGTGATAAGTAATTGTTACTAGTGACATCATTTCCTAATTCTATGTTAATATTTATATCTCCCAAAATTAATTCTACATGACAATCAGGATTTTCAGACAGATATTTTTCCAAGTCTTCACTAAAACATGGAAGACTCATTGAAGGTGGCCATAAATACATATAATTCCATACTTTATATAATTTACTATAAGAGTAATTTTACTAAAAGTTACTCCAGATTTAACAAACTTTTTATTTTCAATACTAATAACATCAAGGTTATTCTTTATAAAAATAACAACACCGTCGTTTTGGTTAACATCACCGCGACTGTAAAACATACGAAAACCGTCAATGTCATATAAATTATCTTCAATCTTCCACGTTTCACTCAATACAATAATAACACAGAAAAACCGTTTATAGGCCTGAGGAAAAATCAAAAGTTGATTAAAGTTTTTGTTTATACTTCTAATATTGAAATGTATTAAATTTAATCTTTTTCTACTAATATCAATATTTGTTTGTATTAAATTACAGTCCATACTTTGTTGGGCAGACCGATCGTCAAGTAGTTCCAACTCCTGTAAGACATTAATTTCTTGTGAATTAGAACCTATTATTATAACCATAGTCTATCTTGTTTCTCAGTATCTTTATAAGGTACTCATACGACGGACAGTCTCTATCATATTTGCTTCAATCCTTTGAACAACATCACTATACAAAAAACATTTCCCGTTGGAGTTTTGTTTGTCTTCTAAGTCACTTAATTTTTGTTTCAAAAGGGCTATTATTTCATCTTGGCTCTCAATTATTTTTACTTTAACTTCTATATCTATATCTATATATTATGGCATATTTTGATAACGCTTGCCAGGCGGTCTGTTTCCTTATTCCAGTGTACACCCGAGTGGTCCGGGACTGATTCTGCAGCCATTCCTTGTCAGACTGTTCAATACGTCCTTACATTCTGACACCAGTCGCGAAGTTATGACACTAGACTTCAATGCCATTATTGCAGCTCTACTGTCTGAGCATGTGTTTATTATTCTGTCCATGATTATGTCTTCTTCACAGAAATGGCCACACTGCAGAATAGCATAGATTTCCACTGTAAAGATCGTCACACGTCATCACAGATAATAGAACTCTCTGATTCCAGCACTTTCATCTGGTCGAGATCCATCTTTGAACCACCAGGATCCATATCTCGGAAGATTTTGCTTCACATCTCAATTTTCTTTACTTGGCAAAAGTACCTCCAGAGAGTGGTTGGGTTTAAAAAGCGCTGCTATGTAATCTGTTTGCATGGGGAATGATGAATCTCTCCCTCACACTTTTCCAGACATCTGCGTAGCCACCCATTCCAGTTCCAAGATGCCCTAGGCAACTAAGAAGATACGCAGCCTTCAAGGCCTCATTCTCTATATAACAGTGAAGAGGAGGTGGTGGGGACAGTTCTCATCGCACTCAATATCCTCACACAAGCCATTATTTCATTTATTTATTATTGGTTGGTATTTCGATAACTGCAAAGAACAACCTTATTTTGTAGGTGTATAAGAAAACGAAAATTGACAGTTATTCACAAATGGTAATATATAATGCATTTATCCACAGCTCATGTGGTTTAGCTTCTGCCGGCCGGCATTTCAGGATTTCTCTCAATGATCCTAATTCACAACAGTACACGTAAAAAATGGTTCTAAGCCGTTGAGGCCACCAGATATACATCAAAAGGATGCTATGAAAAGCACCGCTTGTTTCACACGTTCACAGTCTCACGCTGTCTCTCGTTCACAGCTGCGCGCATTCAGGGTTAAGTGCACAGGTACCAATTGTGAATTGTAAAAATGAAAATAACTAAATTATAATTATGGCGCGGAATCGAAACGTTATACAGTTTAATACCAAACAATTATATTATGAAAATGAAAGTCACTTTTGCAATTTACTAATTTGTTTTATATATTTTTTAGCATTTATAGAAGAATTTGATCCTTGGAGTGCTTTAGAGCAGACTAATATGTTAGAATCCAAGAATTTTATGGATTTAGTAGACGAAAGATGGGATAAAGCTTTTAAAATTCCAGAAGTTAAGAGACTTTTGAATTCCAATGAAACATTTGATGCTGTAGTTATTGAGGATGTTTGGAATGATTGTTTTAAAATATTGAATCAGATTTTCAATTGTCCACTCATAGCATTTACAAGCATTGGTGGTAAGAGTACATAAATTGTACATTTCTTAGCTCTAATATTATTAGAGCATATAATTTTCTTACGCAATTTGTTTTATTTTTAGGTAATAATAATATGCTTAATGCCGCGATAGGCAATCCATTACCATCTTCCTACGTGCAACATTTCTTAAAGGTGGGGCCATATTTTAATGGAATGAATTTTTTTCACAGAGTACATAATTTTATCGTCTCTGTGGTAGATACATTAATAATACACTATTACTCATTTCCCGCCTACAATCGTATACTTCAATCAAATTTTAAAAATCCTCCAGATATTGCTACTTTTTATTATAACATATCTCTGGTTCTTTTGGGTTCTCATTCTAGTCTTCGTCAAGCCGCTCCATTATTACCCAATATAATTGAAATAGGGGGATTCCACATTGATCCCCCTAAGAAACTACCAAAGGATCTTCAAGAATTTCTAGATGGAGCAGTAGATGGTGCTATATATTTCAGTTTGGGATCTCATATGCAAAGTAAAGATTTGCCTCCTAATATGAAAAAAACATTTTTGAGTGTATTTGGAAAGTTAAAGCAGAGGGTGTTGTGGAAGTTTGAAGAAAAATTGCCTAACACGCCTGGAAATGTGTTAATACGGGATTGGATGCCGCAGACAGATATTCTGGGTAAGCAATGTTTTTGTAATTTTTTGTCTTTAAATTCTCGTTTGGCCTCCATTATCAATATAAATGATATCAATTCTTTATCAAAGACTCTTTAATTTGACTGGCTCATATTAATTTCGACACTACATAGAGGACATACAGTATGTCGATGAAAGACTCATTCACGTCATCCTAAACTTACCACCAGAAAAGATGAACATCATAAGCGTCTACGCACCAGATATCAGCAAACCCAGAGAGGTCAGAGAAACATTCTTCAATAAACTGCAAGATCTACTAAGTACCATACCCGATAGAGAAAAAGTATTTGTGCTAGGAGACTTCAACTCAAGAATAGGTAACGAACCCATTCCGGGAGTAATGCAGAAATATAATGAGGTAACACTAAATGACAACGGGGAACAACTCATACAACTGTGCGCCCAAAACGAGATGAGAATAAATAACACCTTCTTTCCACATAAGTGGCAATATAAACGGACATGGGGAAACACCCGAGAACAAGAATCAACCATAGACTACATAATAACGAATAGAAAAGTGTTACCCCACCAAATACTCGATGTCAGAACTCTGAATTCGTCAGACCTGGGAAAAGACGACCACCGACTAGTATTATGTAAATACCGGTCCCAACAAAGTATAAACAGAATGCACAAACAGAAACATACCTTTACTAAATACAATACCGAATCATTCGCTAACGATAGCACAAAAGTATTGTATCAGCAGAGACTCTCGGAGAAAATAAAAGCTAATACAATCCTAGAAAATGACGGAGTGGAGAAAGCCTGGGAAAAATTGAAAAGAAATATACAAGAGAGCGCCAGGGAGGCTATCAGAACACGAACAGTTAGCACGAATAAGCGAAGCAATACAAAACCATGGTTCACAGAAGAGGTGAAAATACTTGCAAAAGAAAAACGACAAACATTTACAAAATACCGACAGCACAAAACAACAAACCATTTCGAAGAGTACAAAACGGTGAGAAACAGAATCAACAGTCAAATAGCTCAACTAAAGAAAGAATACTGGGAAAAGTATTCAAAAGACATGGAACACGACCTATATGGAGGACAAAAGAAAATATGGAACATGCTGAGGAACAGAAAAAAACCAATCAATGAATACGTTCAACTAAGTCCAATCGACAGCCAACAATAGGTCAGCCATTTTAAGGACTTACTCCAGGCACCAGCTACAGAAAATAACGTAGACGAAAACCAACAAGAAATCACAGAACTAACAGATGTTAATATCAGTGAAGCAGAGATGCACCTGACAATTAAGAAATTAAAAAACAGAAAATCACCTGGTACCGACCAAATTACGAATGAGATGCTAAAGTACGGAGGTCCCAGCCTTGTCACAGAGCTCACTGTTCTATTTCAAAAAATACTCCGCACAACGTCAGTACCTAACCACAATTCCGATCCACAAAAGAGGATCAAAGAAACAACCCGAAAACTACAGGGGAATCAGCCTACTAAATAGTTCAGCCAAATTGTTAACCAAAATACTGTCACAACGGATCGTAGACAAGTTAGGGGCGTGCGAAGAACAGCAGGGCTTCCGGAATAACCGTTCTACTATCGACGGTATATTTATTATCAGACAGCTGGTTGAAAAATCTGTCGAATAAGATAAGCCGCTGTTCATTTGTTTTGTGGACTTTACACAAGCGTTCGACAGAGTCAAACTGGAACACATAACAGAATTACTGCGAAGAAAACAAGTAGACGAAGCAATCATACGCACAATATACGAACTGAATTCCAAAAACACCATGGTAATTAAAACAAATAACACTCTAACAGAGGAAATCCCTCTATCCATAGGAATAAGACAGGGTGATAGCCTAAGTCCAACACTTTTCAATGTAATCATGGACGAAATCATTGATGAGGTAAAAAGTACAAATATTGGGTAGCCAATGGGACACTACACCGTTCAGATTATATGCTTTGCAGACGATGTTGCCTTGACAGCAGATAGCGAGGACAACTTACAAAGAATGCTTTTCCATCGCAATCGAACAGCCAAACAGTATAATATGAAGAAATCTGTGGAGAAAACCAAAACAATGGTAATAGCAAAAGAACCAGTAAGATGCAAACTAATGGTTGATGACAAACATATCGAACAGGTTGGGAAGTTTAAATACCTAGGAGCACATATAACAAGTAACAGGGCAGTAACGGAAGAAGTACGCACACAGGCCAACAAAGCGGCCATGATATCAGGCCAACTAAGAGACATAATCTGGAACAATAAACATATGACGGTTGAGAGCAAAGCAAGAATTTACAAGGTCTGTGTAAGACCGATATTGACCTACGGCGCAGAAACAAGAATGAAACCACAAAGACAAAACAAATTATGAGAACCACAGAAATTAAAACGCTGAGAATGATCACGGGAATAAGTTTAAGAGATAGGATAAGAAACGCAAAAATACGCGAGGACAGCGGAGTGGGGGATGTTGTGAAGTGGGTTCGAAACCGTCATAAGCAGTGGAGAGATCACGTGGAACGAATGGACGATGATAGACTATCAAAAACCGTGATGAGAGAAACCAAACACCAAACGGCCGCCTGGACGGCGCCCCAAAAGATGGAAAGACAACTGGATTTCGACCTCAAACGAGGATCGATGAGGCATTGTATAGATAACAGAACTTGGTTCTACCTAGAAGAAGAAGAAGATATTAATTTCGACTTTATTTTAATAAACAAAAGATTTCGAAATGCTTTGACGTCAGTGAGAACATACCCCGGAGCAGATGTACCATCCGACCACAACTTGCTGTTTGGAAATTTGAAGCTAAAACCCAAAAAACTTAAACGGAGACAGAATAACACACGAATATATCCACACAAATTAAAAAATGAGTCCATCAAGAACGATATTACTGAATATTTAAATAATAAAAACGATGAAATAAAAAAGAACATGACTGATGTAGAAATGAAATGGAATGCTGTCAAGAGCATAATTAAAGAAACAGCTAAAGAAAAACTTGGAACAAACACGAAAAGACAGAAACAAAAATGGATGACAGATGAAATCTTGGAGCTTACGGAAGAATGTAGACAATACAATAAATATCAAACAAAATACAAGAATGTTCACAGTGAGATAAGAAATAAAATAAAACTAGCTGGTTGAATAAACAATGCGACGAAATAGAACTGTTAAATCGTCAGCATGATTTGTTTAATCTACACAAAAAACTGAAAGAAACTGCTGGCGTAGGAAGAAAAACGGGTAGAGGGATTATTATGGACGACAATGAACTAGTCATTGTGGAAGTCGAGCATAAGGTTAAGAAATGAAAAGAATATATGCAATCATTATTCAATGACGAAAACAGAGATGAACTTGCAGAACAAGAAATAATAACAGGGCCTCCAATCACAAAAGGAGAAATAATAAATTCAATAAGAAATCTCGAAAAAGAAAAGGCTATAGGACCAGATGGAGTTTGTGGTGACTTGCTGAAACTAATCTAAGAAGACCATTTAGATGTCTTAACCGACTTTTTTAATCATGTTTATGATACAGGAAATATACCTGATGACTGGCTAGTTTCGTCCTTTATTCCTGTCCCGACAAAACCCACAGCCAAAAAATATGAGGATTATAGATCCATCAGTCTTATGAGTCATGTTCCAAAAGTATTTCTTAAAATAATACAAGGACGAATATATCCGAAACTTGAACAGGACATTAGCGATACTCAATTTGGCTTCAGGAATGGCTTAGGCATAAGAGAGGCGCTATTTATTTTAAATGATTTAATTCAACGAAGTCTTAATGTAAATTCCGATGTATTTGCCTGTTTTATTGATTTTGAAAAAGCTTTCGACCGAGTAAATCATCAAAAACTAATAGAAGCACTACAAGAGCATCAATTGGATGATAAAGATTTACGAATTATTTCCAACCTTTATTAGAAACAAGAATCATTTGTTCAGGTGGAGGAAAAGGAATCACAAAAATTCCAAATTCGTCAGGGTTGTGTGTTATCCCCACTACTCTTTAACATCTATTCAGAAAAGCTATTTCGGGAAGCCTTGAAGAGGTAAAAGAAGGTATTTCTCTAAATGGGGTTTTGATCAATAATTTGAGATATGCAAATGATACTGTCCTTCTTGCAGACACAGCTGAAGGACTTCAAAGTATAGGGTAGATGAGATCTGTGAAAAAAACAACATGCGATTGAATATAGGCAAAACAAAGATTATGATAATAAGCAAAAACGTATCTCAAAATGTACAATTTAGCGTCAGAGGTTCTCTTATTGAAACAATATCCTCCATCAAATATCTGGGCGCCCAACTAAATGATAAGTGGGAACAAATAAAAGAAATAAAAATACGTATTGAGAAAGCTAGAGCCTATTTCAATCGCATGAAAGCACTATTATGTAATATGAAACTTAATCTACAATTAAGAACTCGTTTACTAAAGTCCTACATATTTTCTATACTGCTGTACGGTGGAGAATCTTGGACATGAACGGAGGCTGCATGTAAGCGAGTTGAGGCCTTTAAACTGTGGTGTTATCGACGTATGATGAAAGGAGAGAGAAATCATGAGGACCATTAAAGAAAAAAAGTTAGCATACTTTGGACATATAATACGTAACCAAAAATACGAACTGCTATAATTGGTTATGCAAGGCAAGATGGATGGTAAGAGAGGCCACGGAAGACGACGAATTTCATGGCTACATAATTTGCGACAATGAACCGGAAAGACATCTACTGAATTATTTAGAGCCGCTGTCAATAAAGTAATATAGGACAGAACAGATCCCAAACAATTTAATTAACATAGTTGAACAGCTAAACTCCAACACCACAACACAAATCTCAGTAAGCGGCAACCTAACTAAGGATGTACCGATAGCGTCGGGCATACGACAGGGGGACTCTCTGAGTCCATTACTGTTTAACATAGTAATGGACCAAATAATTGAGAACGTCAAAAGAGCGGCACCAGGGTACAGAATGAATACTGGGGAAATAACAATAATATGTTACGCTGATGATGCCGTCATAGTCTCGGAAAATGAAAACGATTTCCAAAGACTTCTATTTGCATTCCACACCATAAGCAAGCAATTCAACATGAAAATATCCATCGATAAAACTAAGTCAATTGTAATAAGCAAAGTGCCCTTACGATGCAAACTAGTAGTGGATGACAAACCAATAGAACAACTCATGACCTTTAATTACTTAGGAGTTGAGATATCCGCAAACCAAGACAGAACAAGAGAAGTAAGAAACCAAGTAAACAAGGCAAATAGAATCTCAGGAAGCCTGGCGGATATAATATGGCACAACACATACATGAGCAAGGACGCAAAAACAAAAATCTACAAGACCTATATTCGACCGATAATGACGTACGCAATAGAGACGAGAGCTGACAACACAAAAACAAAATCAATTCTAAGAACTGCCGAAATGAAAGTACTAAGAAGAATATCGGGATACACATTAAGAGATCACATACGCAATTCAACAATACGCGAGGAACATGGAATGCAGGATATAGTAAGATGGGGAAGGAAGCGCAGAAGAACCTGGAATGAGCACGTAGGAAGAATGGCGCAAAATAGGATAGCGAGAATCGCCCGAGATAGAACACCGGAAACTAGAAGACCAATAGGTAGACCACCTAAAAGATGGAGAGAGTCCTGGATTTCAACATCAAATGAAATGAATGATTGAGTTGGAAAAAACAGGCTGTAAGCCTATAACAAGAGGAAGAAGAAGAAGAAGGACAGAATGATCACCATCGTTCACTGAGGATAGGGCACAGAAAGAAGAAGATTTAAAAAATGTTAACAATAATAAAGAAATCTTTCTTTTGGCTTTTTTATCGTTCAAATACAACAGGCAAAATCAAACTGAGGTTGGGAAACGACGACCAGACAGTTTTATTAAACGAGGTATCCAGCCTCTCTCTTTGGAGGGGCGGTGATATCATAAAAATACAGTTTGTCTAGTGAAAGCATGTGGGAAGGGAGATGTCAACAGCATTCATATCCCTAGGATAAGAGGCAGAGTTGGATCTATTTTTCTGAATTCGAAGCTTGGATCCGTCACTGTAACAAACTGGACGTGGCTTCAGAAATGTATAAAAGAAATGACAGACGCTGCACAGCTAGCAGAATCTGATGTACAATCAAGTGACATAAGTTTGAGTTTTCAAACAGTGCGTAAAAATCGAATATTTACGAGTCAGAGGACCATTTATTCGGACGGACGCTGCTTAGTAGTCTACCAGTTGTCCTACGGTAGAGAACGGCACGGAGAATTTTCGATAGGAAGGCCACTGTGTCTCAGCAATCTCGAAAGAAATGGTTTCATCTCCCTCACCAGAAAAGCCCAGGTTAAAATCAACACGCGAATGGGGACTAAAGTTTTGGAAGTTATCCTGGATTGGCCTTTTTAGTTCCAAGAGGACCACTGAGCTGTCTACGCCAGTGCAACGTAGGAATAGCCGCTCTGTTACGACGGCTTATGAAAAGCTCAAGATTCTTAGCTGTCTTTATGAGACACTTAAGAATTCAAAGAAAGAAATTCGATGAAGAAAAGAGGATTTGCGCAAAGAAAGGCCAGGAAAGCTCATTTGTTAGGTGGTACCTTGTTAGGGGAGGACTCTTTGCCAGGGGAGGAATTAACAGCATTGTTCGGCATATTCAGATCTGGATAATCGAATCCGTCGTATGCGTACACGATTACTTCACGCCGGTCCGTTTCTACACGAAGCATTGTGAAATAGTACGGTACGAGGAAACGTGAAAAAACAACGCGATAAATAGCAAAATCAACAATCAGTGAAAGCCATTCTAGACCCTGCACACAGCCAAGAAGACCTTATATTCCGGAATTCTTAATTTCTACAATTTTTTTTTCTATAATTAGCCCCCCGGGGTACATTTTCGTACTGTCGCGTATGTAGGTCCAGAGTTTACAGGGATGAACTAACTTTATTCAACACAACTACTCGTGCTAAACCAATACTGATGATACGACTGCCGGCCAGCTGCTTTTATGGGCGTTCCTTGGTATTTTCTAGAAACATCGGGTATAGGAAGTTCGAAAAGCAACGGTCTACTTCTCGTATACAGGGGCCACCTGAGTGAAATTTGGAATTATATGGGTTCAAATGGGTACCTCCGTTATTTTAAGCTCTAGGGGGCTGAGACTTCGTGGTTGCTTGTCATCTCTAGACACCCCCACGAGGTGTTGCCAGATTGTGCATAATTTCCCTAACTTATGGAACACGTAAATTTGGTAACGTCGCGCTCCGTTATGTTATAAATTATTTTATAAAGAAATGTGATTAACATACTCTTTCATTTTTGTTGAAAAAAATCATAACTCAAAGATCTTATGTGTTAGGAACATTTTACCATCATTTTCGTATTTAAAGACCAAAAATTAACAAAAGACTGCCTTTTACATTACAGTCGCAAATTGACTGTAAAGTAGTGTAATCATAAGAACATTTTATAATATTTTTAGATGCGGAAAATACTTTATAAAAACACTTAAAATTTGTCTTGTATATTATTTCAGCTCATCCTAATATCAAACTTTTTATCACTCATGGAGGACATGGAAGTGCTATAGAAACTATTTATCATGGAGTTCCTTGTTTGATGATGCCAATCTGCTTTGATCAGTATAACATTGCTTACCAGGCTGTCCTGAAGGGATTTGCTTTAAAAAGAAATTACAACGACGAAAATGAATCCACTCTTATGGAGCAATTGAAGGAACTGTTGGAAAATCCAAAATATAAAGACAATGCTAAAAAGGTACAAAGTATCTTTCACGATAGACCAATGAAACCAAGGGATGCTGTAGTTTATTGGGTTGAATATATTATTCGACACAAAGGAGCTGATCATCTAAAAGTTGTTGGAATTAATATGCCTTGGTATCAGTTTTATTCCGTCGATGTTATAGTTTTTCTTTTAGGATCTTTCTTTGCTGTATTGTATTCCTGTTACTTGTTTTTTAGAACATTATTTACTAAAAGAAAATGTACCCCGAAACAAAAAATACATTAGCAGAACAAAAAAAAATAGAAATCAGGATTTTAGTTTCAAAATTAGGTTAAATTATCTAAAACAGTTTTAAAAATAAAGATGCTTTTTTGCAATTTAACCAATTATTGTGTTTCAATGATCGAGGAATTTTTCCTTCAGTGTTTCCTTAATCCATCAATTCTTCAAACTGTCGAGCAATTTCGCGGTACTTATCCCAATATTTAAAGATGGAGATAAAAAAAAAATAATTATCAACCAATTTACAAATTGTTTGCATTCGCAAAGCCTTTTGAAAAATTAGTCTATAAGATATTTTTAACTTAGTTAAGAAGATTATGGTATCTGAGCAACACGACGAACACCATTTCTCGAAACTAATGTATTTTCCTTTATTGAGTACTTGCATGATCATAGAGATACGGGGATTCGGGTGGATGCTGTTAACACCGATTTCAGTAAGGCATTCGATAAGATTAGCCATAATATTTTATTACTCGCCTAACTGCCGAGTTCGGTGTAATGGGCAGCCTCCTGAGCTGGATTATGCCTACTTCGGGAGTACTCTAGGGCTCGCACTTGGGTGTCTTATTTTTTATTATTTACAATAACAAGATTAGATCTTCTTTCCAACATTTAACATTTTACTTTACGCAGATTACTTAATTTTTTTTTAAATAAGAAACATCACCGATCGTTAAAACATTCAAAAGTAGAATCTTGTGATCAAAATAATTTTTTCTAAGATTTAAGTAAGCAATTTTTTGCATTAAAAGACTGAGTCATTTGACTTAGGCGTCCTAATAGACTTAAAACTGTTATTTGATTTACACATGCAGAAATCTAGAACGTTAGGATACGTACTGCGAAAGTGCGCCATGTTCTCTAATATCAAATTTATTATATGTTTATACAGGGTGATTCAAAAATCGATCACGAAACTTAAGGGGGTGATTCTACTTGACAAAATAAGGGTAGAGCTTCATATAATTTTTTTTCAAAATGTCATTCGTTTTCGAGTTACAAGCCGTCCAAGTTCAAGTTTTTATTTTTTGTTTTTTGAATTACTCGCTTACAGGAAAACCGATTTGACTAATATTTGAAAGATAGGCTAAGTCTTCTGCGCTTCATCATTTTAGTAACAATTCACATTGATTGTTTGCCGCTAGAGGGCACTTTACCTACATTGAAAATTGTTTTTTTGTCATAATTTTTTAGTGTTGACAGCTACAGTAGTTTTTGGCATAATTTCTGAAAGACTGATGCCAGGCCTTTAAAAAAGGTGCTCTTTATTTACATCGCTAAACCCAACGGTTTAGACGTAAATCACCCTTAAAAATTAAGTGGTAAATTTACTTTTCTCATTTCATTACCACCAGCTACCAGGTAAATAGCTATCAAAGTATACTAGAGCTGTCAGTTTAACATCAAATAAATTCGCTTTTTAAACTATTTAATTTATAATCTTAAAATAACTAATAATGGCTAATCACCAATATTCAAATATCGAATATTGTGATATCCATTTTTGTTATGGAAAAGCAAATGGTAATGCAGAGTTGGCAAGAAGATATTATATGGAGAGTTATCCGGAAAGAAATATCCCTCATGCTCAAACATTTTCCAGTGTGCACAGGAGGCTTGCGGAATGTGGTTCCTTTAAAAGTTATAATGGAAATAGGGGAAGACCTAGAACTGCTAGAAACGTGCAACAAGAAGAAAGAGTGCTTGAAATTATTGAAGATAATCCAGGTATTAGTACTAGAAAAATTGGGAATGAAGTGCGGCTCTGTCAGGCTAGTTCATGGAGGATACTAAGAGAAGAACAACTCTACCCGTTTCATTCAAAAAAGGTGCAGGCTCTTTATGACGATGATCGGCCGAGACGGTTGGAAATGTGCAATCAGATCCTAGCTAAGTATGAACACGATAATCGATTAATTGGCGTCATATTATTCACTGACGAAGCTGGTTTCACTCGTGATGGCATAACAAATCTACACAACATCCACACATATGCTTACGAGAACCCAAACAATGTGGTAGAAACGAAACATCAGCGTAGATTTTCACTAAATGTGTGGGCAGGGATAATAGGAGATTACCTTATTGGTCCTCATTTCTTTGATGGCCCATTAACTGGTGACGTATACTTAGATTTTATCCAAAATCGTCTCCCATTGTATCTGGAAGATGTGCCATTGGAAGTAAGGGCCAACATGTGGATCCTCCAAGACGGAGCTCCGCCCCACTTTAGTATACGTGTCCGACAGTATTTGAATGCAACGTATCCTGAGCGATGGATAGGACGAAGTGGACCATTGGCATGGGCAGCGAGGTCACCAGACCTTAATCCTATGGATTTTTTCTTTTGGGGTCATTTGAAACAATTGGTGTACGATATTCCAGCAATCAACGTCGAGGATCTTCGCTTCAGGATAATCGAAAAGTGCCAAATTATTAAAGAAACACCAGAAATTTTTCATCGAGTTAGGCGACATTTTTTGAAGAGTGTTAGGAAAAGTATAGAAGAAAATGGGGGACATTTTGAGAATCTTTTTTAGTTTGTTTAGTACTGTTTCATTAATTTTTATCAATTAAATGTATATCGCAATAATCCATAATATGAATATTTACTGATTAGCCATTATTAGTTATTTTAAGATTATAAATTAAATAGTTTAAAAAGCGAATTTATTTGATGTTAAACTGACAGCTCTAGTATACTTTGATAGCTATTTACCTGGTAGCTGGTGGTAATGAAATGAGAAAAGTAAATTTACCACTTAATTTTTAAGGGTGATTTACGTCTAAACCGTTGGGTTTAGCGATGTAAATAAAGAGCACCTTTTTTAAAGGCCTGGCATCAGTCTTTCAGAAATTATGCCAAAAACTACTGTAGCTGTCAACACTAAAAAATTATGACAAAAAAACAATTTTCAATGTAGGTAAAGTGCCCTCTAGCGGCAAACAATCAATGTGAATTGTTACTAAAATGATGAAGCGCAGAAGACTTAGCCTATCTTTCAAATATTAGTCAAATCGGTTTTCCTGTAAGCGAGTAATTCAAAAGCAAAAAATAAAAACTTGAACTTGGACGGCTTGTAACTCGAAAACGATTGACATTTTGAAAAAAAATTATATGAAGCTCTACCCTTATTTTGTCAAGTAGAATCACCCGCTTAAGTTTCGTGATCGATTTTTGAATCACCCTGTATAACTCACTAGTTTTAAGCAAGTTACACTTTGGAAGTGCAATTTAAAATCGAGTTATACTGTGTATAACTGTGTAACGGTTAAATCAGGTTCAGAATAGATTTGAGGTTTATCTCATTTAAAACCTCAGTAGAAGCTCGCCGCGCTCAACATCATTTTCAAAGGACCTCGCACAAAACAAATAGACAACGCTAATCGGTCAAATCAGTCCAAATTCTGGGAGAAGATAGCTCATTTGATGCTGAAGAAAATTTCTTGTGAGCATAACCCCGAAAAATTTACAATTTTCGAAATAAAGGGAGGGTGCAAAACTAAAAATCCCCCTGAAATGGTAAATCTCGCTTGCGGCAAGTGAATGCTCTAAAAGTCTTTAAAGAAGCAAGCAACTAATCCATATCCAAAAAACTAACTCAGCTTATGAGAGATGAGTGTTCATCCAGCAGATTATATTAACTCCGTAAAATCAGACTTGTGTAGCATTTAAAATCATTTATTCAAGGTTTACTTCAGTTTCTGCAAGCTACTATCCTAGTTTTTGAAGCTTTATGACAGTTGTTCCTTGTTTTTAGCAATGATTATCCCATGTTCTTGAAGCTTTCCTGTCCCTAATAGAGATACTATATACATATCCGACATTAAATACGTCTGTTGGCTTTTTCAAGTGTTCTCGTGACCATCTATTGGTGACTGCAGCGCGAGAATTATTTCTTACAAACAGATAGGTAGCTGTATTGTCTAAAATTTATAAATAAGAACGTATTACTAAAATTGTAAAGGAAATTGCAATTTTAGCTGACAAATAAGGTAATTTTTGCTTCATCATTTATAGCTACAGCTATTATATCTAGGTCACTTTTCCTTTATTTTTGTTAGCTACAACTACCAAGTATTTTTATTAAAGTAAATTTCATAATTTAGTTATTTTATTTGGAAAATCTGGAGAGTCTACCAGTAGAAACTAAGTCTTCCAGAAACAGCATGTTATGAGTTTTAAGCTACACATGTGGCCTTAAATTTGAACTTTCGGTAGGAGTAGCTTCAGGAAGTGCTGTTTTTGCATTCTATAGCAAGTTCATCATAAAAATCCCGCCCAAATATAATTACCACGACAATAGGAGCTAGTTGACTTAGCCACTGTGGATATTTCAACGATAGGAACTTAACATCCATACTTAATCTACTTTATTCACTTAGAAACCGTTCAATGTGTAAGTAATTAAGTACTCAGTGTTTATAGTGGCGCCCAACATGGCATAATTCGTTTTAATTTTGCATATGGGAGCGTGTAATGACTTGTTTACACCGCAAGTGCACCGGCATCACTAACAAAGGCATGTCAGTCATGTGTGCACGATTCAAATTTATAAAAAATAAGGATCTAGAAATTAGTTTCATTATTTACTGTGTACTTCGCCTATAATCCTTATATGTGAGTGATATATAATATCAATAATTAAACATAATAAATAATATATAGTATCGTATTAACGGATGATGAGTGTGTTTTTATTTTGTCAATTTAAATTTACCGAATTTTAGATAATTTTTTCCAAGGGTCTCTTTCAACTACCTTTCGCGATTTTTACCATTTTTCAATTCTAACGAGACGTCACTGCATCTCGCCATTATTCGGTATTTTTTGACCCATCTCCGAGAATATGGACCTATTTACCGGGTTTATTAGATTAATTTTATCCTTCAAGAAACGTGGAAGTTCGTCTCCGTCAGGATTAATTTATTTTAAGAATTTTTTTTTTGTCAATTATTTGTGTAAAACCCAAGTTTTAACACAAATCGGGCCAAACCTCCCGACTAGAATAAAAACTCTAGCCGCCTCACCTTTCTTCTCGCTCACCGGGATAGAAGAGGAATGAGTGAAGCTCAAGAGATAACGAAAATTAATTAAATTTTATTTTCTCAAAGGAACACTTCCAACGAATGAGCCAATTAGGAAGAGGTTATCAAGTAACACTCGTCCTTGACTCTTAGTTAACTTTTTATTCACTGTTTTTTTTTTTTTTTTAATCAGTACTGTTTTCCGCAAGTCAAGTTCGGAAAAATTTTCTCTCCACTGTCACGTTCGGGATTTGTCAAGATCGGTATTCATAACTTTATAGCCAACACAAAGTTGAGTATTAGTCGCAGTGTCAATATCAGGTTATCTCCACTTAGTCACGTTCAGGAAATTATGTTTAAAAGTCAGGACGTGTCGGTTCAAAAACTCGTACGCGCCGCTGACCTCGTCTTTTTATCGACGGTGGCAATTTCAGGAATACGTGCACGATCTGTATTGTCTGTAGAATTTTATGTTGTCAAAGACAACCCACTTTAAGAACCACGAGCTGCCTAAAAAATAGAACAGTCAACGTGGCCCCCGAGAGCTAAGCTCGATCGGAAAAAGGACAAGTTTACTCTAAAAGAGCAACCCGTAAAGTCCTTAATTACGCCGCTGTCTTCTCGTTTTTTTTATAGCAGTGGTGACGTCGCATTCGGAATTAGGGGAAGTACCAAATCAAACCGCCGCCGTGCCGTTTATTCTCTGGGTTTCCCCGTCTCGCCAGAATTGTAGTTTTAGCACTGTATGCCGTATTATTATTTTATTAAGGGAGTTTTCGGGCAATATTAAATCTGATATTTAATATTTTGTTGTAAAATAAGCGTGTATTCACAACAATAGGTAAACAGTTGATAAGTAAATCTAATAAAACCGTGGCAAAATTTGTCTTTTATCATGTCTAAATTTAAGAAAAAACGCCGGCAGTACAATTTTGAGTATTTGAAATATGGATTTACGCATTCTACAATAAGTCTATAATTATGCATCTTCTTTGTTCAGTTTTGTGCAGCTTTAAGGCCATGTAGCAAAGACTATATAAACATAAGACTGTTACTCCAATGCTATAATTTTGACGTTCAAAATGGACACAACGATAGGACACAACTTTTGTAACAAGTATAAAAAAATTTGGATCGTTGTATTTCCGTTCAAAACGTGGCAATGTTGCATATCTCCTCTTGCCAACGAAAGAAGTTAAACCGCTCTTTGGGCATGCACGGTTGCCACTTCCTAGCGACCTTTTACTGAAATCACAACGCCGATTGAAGGTACGCGAGATAGCTGAGACAGTAGGCATCTCAAAAGACCGCGTGGATCATATCCTGCATGAAATTTTGGGCATGAGAAAGCTATCGGCGCGATGGGTGCCGCGTTTGCTTACTCCGGACAACAAGCGCAACCGTGAGACCACTTCAGAGCAGTGTTTGACTCTGTTTAAGCGCAATCCGAAGGAGTTTCTGCGTCGTTTCGTGACCGTCGACGAAACATGAATCCACTGGTACACACCAGAGACCAAGGAACAGTCGAAACAGTGGACTTCACTTGGCGAACGTGCTCCGAAGAAGGCGAAGACGGTCCTATCGGCCGGAAAGGTAATGGCCACCTTTTCCTGGGATTCACACGGTGTGATCTACATCGACTAACTGGAGATGGGCAAAACGATCACAGGGCTCTATTATGCTGAATTATTGGGCCGATTCGAAGCCGAATTGCAGAAAAAACGGCCCCATTTCGCGAAGAAAAAAGTGCTCTTCCACCATGACAACGCACCGGCTCACACCTCCGCCGTCGCCACGGCCAAATAGGTCGAATTGGGCTACGAACTGCTACCCCATCCACCGTATTCTCCAGATTTGGTTCCGTGCGACTTCTTTTTGTTTCCAAACTGGAAAAAGTCACTCGCCGGGCAGACATTTGAGTCGAATAAGGAGGTTATCGCCGCCACGGAGGCCTACTTTGCAGACCTCCAGAAAACGTATTTTTCAGACGGTTTAAAGAAATTGGAGTATCGCTGGGACAAGTGTATGGAGCTAAAAAGAGGCTATGTTGAGAGATAGATCCCCAATTTTCCAAAATTTTCGTTTTTCTATGTAGGCTAATTAATTATCGGACCGCCCTCGTATTTCTAGATAAAATAATACCGTCAACATAAACTGCACTTTTTGTGAAAAGAAAAAAAAACTATTTTTAGATTTTGCTCGCAATTTTTTTTTTAGGTTTTAATAAAATATTGGCAATCAAGAGTTAGGAAAAAAATATGAAGTCTAGATTTGTGCTGGATCTTGAGGATTCTTTATCTCTATTTAACTTAACAGAAAGAGGCATACTATGACATTTAAATTTGAAAAGAAATGATAAAACTGTTAAAAAATTGCAACCTGTGCTGATCAGTATTATATACTCATAAACAGAATTTATAATGGGTCAGATAAAGTAAGAAAAGCCCTTTTTATCAAGCCAAAGTTTGTTCAGTTTTGTTAAGCCAAACCGGAGCACTTTAATGAAAAAAAAATCACGTTTCCCCATCACTTAATGTTTAAAAAGTAGAATAACAAACGTGAAACAGAAATTTCAAATTAACACACTATTAAGATGAAAATATTTCATTGGGCAAACTACCGAAAAAAATTGAAGATATTGCTGGCGTCCTTTCTTATTTAGCCAGCCGGTGTAATACTTATCGATTCGTTCTCCTCTCCTGTTTTACAAATTACTTAAAACCATAAGCTTATGGATTTTACTTACATTATGCTGTTCAAATTATTATTCAATCTGTCTTTCAATGCACCGTTCTCTCCTACTTTGCTAACTAAATAAATAGTAACCCCACGACCTTGATAACAACATAGATCAACAGAAATAGATAAAGCGTGAATTTTAGTTTTAAATTCTAAAAAATGAAAATTAAAATAATATTTATTTTGTTCTCATATAGTTTCTTAGAATGTTCGGAAAGTGCGAAAATTTTAGGAATGTTCACACTCGCAGGAAAAAGCCTAAATATTCTATCGAATAAATTGATGGTTACGTTAGCTAATGCTGGTCACAACGTTACTTTAATTGCTGCCCATAAACCGAAAGAACCTGTTCAAAATGGTTCATTGAGATATATTCATTTAACTGGATTTTGGGAAGACTATGAAGGTGAGTATAGAAATAACATAAAAATAATGCATGTTTATTTCAAGAACTTTTGAAATATTAGTAAAGATTTAAGACATAAGTTATGTGTTTCTAGTAATGTTTAATACACTGTAAAAAACTTCACATTAATTTTAAGGTAATGTGCTGGAAGCAAATTTCATAAACCGTTCATTAAATTGTTTTAATGTTAACGCATTAAATTTAATAAATTTTTCATTAAATCTAATATAATTATACATTAAATTTGGTATGGTTTCAGTTACTTTATTGAAATTTAAAGTAACATACAATTAAATTTAATATAAAAAGCTTTAATTTCAAAGTATATGTAACTTACGATTTAAGGTACAAAATCATTAAATTTGATTAAGGAACGTACATTAAATTTAAGGTTATTTTTTACAGTGTAGCGACAACTTTGCAAAAATATTATTTTTGCAATAAATGTTGCATAAACAAAACAAAATGTATTATATATATATATATATATATATATATATATATATATATATATATATATATATATTATAATGGGTATCGGTTTTCTTATTTGAAGATTAAAAAATGACAATTTTTTCTGACGTTTCGCTCTAATAGTGAACTTCTTCAACATTATGGTATGTTTATCCGTATCCTTCATCCTGAAAGCAGCTTTGTACGTGTGTTCAGGATGAAGGATACATAACTGTGAAGAAGCTCACTATGTAGAGCGAAAAGTCAGAAAAATTTTCGTTTTTTAATCTTCAAATAAGAAAACCTATACCCAAGAAAATATTAAATAAAAATATTAAGGTTTAAGACACAAAAATAAATTATATACATATATACATATATACCTGGTACGGGAAAACTTTGATAGTGTAGAGCAACAATACGCTTACGTTAAAGAATGCCTAAGAAGTGCAGCAGAAGAAGCCGTGGAGAAGTACGAAAAGCCCAACAAAAGAAGGCCATACTGGTGGGATGAAGAAATCGAAGATATGATAAATACTAAACGAGAAAGATACAGTAAATATTTAAGCTTAAAGACGGATGAAAGTAGAAGTGAATACAAAACGGCCCAAAGAGCAGTGCGAAACGCAATAACCCAAAAGAAAAACAAAACCTGGGAAAGAACCTGTACCAGAATAAACGCACATTTGGGGGGTAGCAGAAGTACCAAAAGCTGGAAAATACTGAGATCTCTTCGACAAGAAAAATCTAAAGATATCATTTCACCGATTGGTTTATCTCAGTGGGATGAATACTTTTCAAAATTGCTAGCAGAAGAAAGAGCAGAATACCAACAAACAGTACAAGCTGATTTCGGCGTGCATGTACGCACCATAGCATCTCCACTAAGGATAGATTGCAAAGAAGTCAAGCAAATATGCCAAACATTAAAAAACCGAAAATCACCAGGTCCCGGAAATATCCCGCCTGAGCTACTTAAATACGACACAGAGAAGTTATACAGACAACTGACAAACCTCTACCAAAAATGTATAAACGGAGAAAATATACCCGAAGAGTGGAAAACATCCTATATTATCACTATACACAAAAAAGGAAGTAAAGACGTCTGTGATAACTATTGAGGAATTGCGGTTCTCTGCACAATCTCGAGAGTGTATGGGAAACTAGTCAAAAAGATGATTGAGAGCGAATACTCAGATATGGAAGCCGAAGAACAGGCTGAATTTAGAGCAGGTAGATCTACTGTTGACCTTCTTTTTACAATAGCCCAGCTCATTGAGAAAAAATCAGCACGGAACCAAGAAATACACCTGCTCTACGTGGATCTCTATGACAGAAAAAACAAATATAAATATAATACTTATCAAGGCTGTTCAAGAATTCTATTCAAATAATACAAGCAAAATAAAGAAAGGGCATAATATTTCAAAAGGATTCACGGTTAGCAAAGGGCTCAAGCAGGGATGTTGTTTGTCTTCAACCTTATTTAAAAATCTACTTGGAACAAGCGTTAAAAACATGGAAAACAAAGTGCGAAAATATGGGCATTCCACTAAACGATTCCATATACACATTGTGTTTCGCAGACGACCAAATAGTTCTGGCACAAGACTACGAAGATCTAGAATACATGGCTTGTAAGTTAATAGAAGAATAACAAAAGTGGGGGCTAGAAGTTAACATCAAAAAAAAAAACGGAATACATGTGCACTGTGAGAAATACAAGTATCTCGGAATGCATATAAACAACGACGGCAAACTTGACGAAGAAATCAAGCATAGAAACAACCAGGGACGACAAGCTATTAGACAGTTGAACAGCATATTGTGGGATAAAACAATATCCAAAGAAAACAAACACAAAATCTTTAATAGTATTGTTAAAAGCATTGTCACCTATGAAAGTGAAGTATGGCCATTGAAAGAAAGAACTCTAAGAACACTGCAAGTTACAGAAATGGATTATTGGAGAAGAGCGGCTGAAAAATTCAGAATGGACAGAGTCAGAAATGAAAGAATCCAATGAGCGTTAAGCACAAGATAACAGAAGATATTAAAAGTAACCAACTTGGATGGTACGGACATGTTCAACGAATGGACGAAAAAAGACTTCCAAAAAAAAATTTTAATTGGGCACCACAGGGAAGAAGAAAGAGAGGTAGACCTAGACTAAGTTGGAGAGAAGGAGTGGATAAAGATATAAGAACAAGAGGAATGGATGAAAACCTATGGACAAACCGAGATTAATGGAGACTGGAAATCAGAAGACGGCATAGAACGTTATAAAGTGATATTATAAATATATATATATATATATATATATATATATATATATATATATGTATATGTGTATATATATATATATATATATATATATATATATATATATATATATATATATACAGTGTGACCAGTAAAGTCCGCATCATATGGAATTTTTTTTTAATAGCCTCATTCAAAATGTGACATTGGCATCAATTTCTGTTTCGATCGAGATGAAAATTAACCAAAAAAATATTAGTCACGTGATTAGCATTATCGCTTCGATCGAGATGAAAATTAACCAAAAAAATATTAGTCACGTGATTAGCATTATCGCTCAAATTTTCATTTTTTTCCAAAAAAAAATTCAAAAGTGGGGTTATATTTCAAAATATCGAAAAAAGTTATTAGAAAAAGTTTTTCTAAATGCCATTTTTGGCCCATATAAGATAATTTAGATTTTTTGCCCATTTTTTGTAATTTGCACCACTGTTGCAAAGTAAAACTCAACGCAACCTATATACAACTTCTTAGTTTTGACAATGCTTGATCCCAAACATGTTTTGTTTAAAGTAGCACCGTAATAAATGTGTATTTTTCTACAAAATCCAAATAGGGTTATTAAAATTTGGTCACATGTCATGCAAAGTTTATTTGTTTTTGACCCTATATAAGGTAATTTCACTATTCTGTGCTTGACGTTTCGCCCACCGTAGTGGGCTTTTTCAAAAGTATAATCTCAATTTATCTTGGTCATGTTTTTTAGTGAATATATATATATATATATATATATATATATATATATATATATATATATATATATATATATATATATATATATATATATATATATGTATATGTATAAATACACTATTGCTGACCATATTAACTAATACAATTATTATTTCTTTTAATTGGTTGCTGTCAATATCTTTAGAGCAATTTAAGTAAAATTAAGGAATTTTTGTCTTTTCACTAACTTTTCGGTTTATTTTAATTACACCATCTTCAGGGTAATTTTTTACCTAAAAAAACCAAAACATGATATTTTTGACTGAAATTTTAGTTAAATATAATTTTCTTACCTTAATTAATATTGACTTAGGAACAACTTATTTAATTAAAACTAACTATTTAAAGCAATATTTGTTAAATTGTTGTATTGCTTTAGGCTGACTAAAATTAAAGTGTAACAAGGGCTTTTTTCGTTAAAAAATAGTTTGTAACCATCTGCAATTTTATGCCTCAGTAAAGTGGTCATAAATATTTCCGAAATCATTCGCGTCAGTTCTGAAATTCATGGTATTGGGTGTTCTGTATATGGGTTGATTTCCAAAAAAAAATAAAGTATTTTTCATTTTTCTTTGCGAATAACAGTTTGACAGGTATTAATTTAGTGCCATCTTTAAAAATTTCAATTTTATATAATCAGGCTCCAAAATGGATTATCATAAAGGAAGAAATAAAAACAGCAGCCACCAAATTGAAAAATCGAAAAGCCCCTGGACCAGATGGCATAACAAATGAAATGCTGAAATACGGTGAAATGGCACTACTAGAAGAGTTACATTTCCTCTATAGAAAAATACTCAACGAGGAGAAAACACCAGAACAATGGAGGGAAAGCTTGACCATACCCATATTCAAGAAAGGCAACAAAACTGACCCGAACAACTACAGGGGAATAACACTTCTAAGCTCAACCGCCAAGCTACTAACGAAAATCATAGCAAAAAAATAGAATCTAGCGGAATCAGTGAGGAGCAGCAAGGCTTCAGACAAAACAGGTCAACAACTGACGCCATATTTATAATTCGCCAAATTACAGAGAAGGTCATCGCATACAACAAAGAGGCATATATGTGTTTTGTCGACCTCACAAAAGCCTTCGACAGGATCAGACTTCATGACGTTCTCGAACTACTTAAGGACAGAATTAAAGTAATTAAAGACTTAAACAGCAGAAATACAACGAAAATTAAAGTAGGCAACAAGACATCGAGCCAAATTCCAATATCTACCGTATAAGGCAGGGAGACAGCCTCAGTCAAATTCTATTCAATGTCATTATGGACGAAATTATCAGAGAGGTGAAAGAGGCCGGTAGAGGATATAGAATGGGAAAAGAAGAACTAAAGATAATTTGCTATGCCGATAATGCAGTACGGATATCGGAAGACGAAGACAACCTCCAACGGCTCCTGTACAAGTTTGAAAAGACCGCTGAAAAATTTAACATGACAATCTCCATAGGAAAAACCCAATCTCCCACGATCAGTAAAGAACCAAGAAGATGTAAGCTCGCTGTACACAATCAAAGCATCGAACAGGTCATGTCATTTAAATACCTGGGAGCAAACATCACCAGCAATAGAAACTTAAAAGCAGAAGTTCAAGAACAAACAACCAAAGCTGCCGTAATGTCAGGATACCTACGTGATATTATATGGAGAAATAAACATATGACGACACAAAGTAAGATCAGAATATATAAGACCTGCATACGACCCATAATGACTTATGCCATCGAAACAAGAGCAGACACATCAGCAACCAAATGACTACTCCGGACAATTGAGATGAGAACGCTAAGAAGTATCACGGGTCATACATTACGCGACAGACTAAGAAACGATGAAATTAGAAAAAGATGTGAAATGCAGGACGTCGTAAGATGGGGCAGAGGAAGAAGGAGAGCATGGATGGATCATGTCGACAGGATGACCGACGACCGAGTGACAAAAATTGCAAAAGAAGGAATACCAAACTCCTCAAGGCTTCCTGGTCGACCGCCTAAAAGATGGAAAGAGAGCTGGACATCGGTGTCACAGGAACAAGAATAAACGAGATGCATTGACAGTCAATACAGGACAAAGTCCTATACTAAGAATAAGAAGAAGAAGAATTTTATATAAAAATTTATACTGTTATTTTTCCCTGGAAGTCAGTTCAACTTTTTAATAAAAAATTTATTAGTGTTTAAAAATACATCTTTGGCCACTAAATATAACGTTTTTCCAAAAGCAAAAAAGGTGAAGGAAATTACTAAAAGTCATCTTGATAATTTAAAGAAAGATGGCAAAAAATAATTTAAGAATTAAAATTTTAGTAAGATATAAAGAAATCTTTACTGCCGGAGAATTAGTTAAACAAGTTGCTCTTTTTCTCTTTCAGGCCGTTAAAGTAAAAAGATGCATAACTTTGGTCTTTTTTCTATGTTCGTTTCAAACACTTATTGGTCTCGTCAAAGGAGCTGTAATAAACCAAGAGCAATATTAAACTGTTATAACTTTTTGCTAAGATTTCGATACTAATAATATATTTTGCAGCATTAATGGCAGGCCTAGATCCATGGAATTTTCCGGAAGAGTCTCATATGTTTGAATCCAAAGTGTATATGGACTTATTAGAGGAAACGTGGAATAAGGCTTTTAAAATTCCAGAAGTTAAGAGACTTTTAAATTCCAACGAAACCTTTGACGCTGTAATCATTGAGGATACCTGGAGCGATTGTTTTAAAATATTGAGTCAAATTTTCAAATGCCCGCTCATTGTATTTACAAGCATTGGTGGTAAGAATACGTAGACTGTATATTATTTCTAATATTATTAAAGTTTATAAGCAAAATTAGGTTTATCTAAAAAATTGATTATTTTTAGGTTTTCACAATAAGCTTGAATCGTCAGTAGGCAATCCATTACCTCCTTCCTATATTCCGCATTTTTTTAAGGTGGGCCCGCATTTTAATGGAATGAATTTTTTTCACAGAGTACATAATTTTATTACTTATGTGATTGATGCATTAATACTACACTTTTACTCATTTCCCGCCTACAATCGTATATTGCATTCGAATTTTGAAAATCCCCCAGATATTGCAACTTTTTATAATAACATATCATTGGTTCTTCGGGGCTCTCATACAAGCTTTCGTCAACCCGGTCCACTATTACCCAACGTAATTGAAATAGGAGGATTCCACATTGATCCCCCTAAAAAAACTACCAAATGACCTTCAAGAATTTCTAGATGGGGCAGTAGATGGTGCTATATATTTCAGTTTGGGATCCCATGTCAATAGTAAAGATTTGCCTGCTAATGTGAAAAAAACATTTTTGAATGTTTTCCAGAAGCTAAAGCAAAGAGTACTGTGGAAATTTGAGGAAAAGTTACCTGATTTACCTGAAAATGTTTTAATAAAGGATTGGATGCCACAGATGGATATTCTCGGTAAGCTATATTTTTATCAATTTTTGTGTCTTTAAATCATTTTTTGGGCTATAGTCGTACTAATATTTTGTCAAAAGTTCTTTGATGTCGTCAAATCTTGTATTTATAGAATATTAAAACTTCAAAAAATTGTATTTTCTTACTCTCAAATTTAAAAACTATCTTGGACAATGACTGATTCTAAAAAAAAAATAAAAAAGGTGAGAAAAAATTTGACAATAAAAATTAGCTAAATAAATTTTAGTATGCACGCGATAGGGTTCACAATAAATATCATTTTTCAAAAACAGAACAAATTATGAAATCAAATCAATATTTGCCATTTAATGAAATTTTTTTTCAATTTTAATAAGAAAGCAATACCCCTCAATTATAAATTTATGTAATCTTCTACTTATACACCTTGCGCATTCACCAAATATCCACAACATTAAAATTTCAACAGTTTTTATACATCTGATAAAATCATAGAAGTTACGTTATTACAGGATTTTAAAATTTACCATTGAAATTCGACAGCGGGTATTTTAACGACGATATTTCAGGGACATATTTGGCGAATAATGCGAGAAAAAAAAAACTTTATAATATATTTAATAATATTTGTGAAGACATATCAAACCATAAGTCACTCGGTGCAGGCGCGGATCCAAGGGGGGGGGGGCGGTGGGGGAGATCGCCTCCCTCCCCCCCCAGAGCTTTGAGTTCCAAAAAATAGACCCGATTTTGTCTCTTATACTATAGTTTATTCAAGAACTAGTTTTTAGTCCGGTGTCTTTGGCAAAATCTGTTGGACACATATATACTTTTCATAGGAATGGGTTAGAAATTTTAGAATTACAACTAAACACTAAAAAGGGCTTCAAATGTAATTAAGATTTATATGTTACAGAAAATTTAAATAATCAATTGTGTTTACGCTGGTAAACATATCTAATTCATAATCAAAGTCAGTGAAGCTATCTTCCCTCAAATTAATTATAATTGGTTCCTCGATCTCGCCGATCATGAGATCGAGTTTCCACATTTTCTTTTATACTTTTATTATATGGATTTTACCCAATTTTCTGCAGTAACTTTATTTAAGAAAATCTTTCAAAAATTCAGTTAAATTACTAATTTTGTAAGTTGTGTTATTTCTAGCAACTCTACCTTTTCCTTGAGAAAGATATTTCCTTCTCCAAAGGACATTTTCCGGACGATCTATAAGAACAAATTTCCTATCTAGTTTTTTTCAGCAAAAAGTAAGTTCTCTGAGCAATCAGATTTTAGGTCGAATTTTGTCGATGGTTGGGATCTGCTTCTCATAATAAAATGTATGTACAACTCTTTTTATTCCTAACAAATTTTAGCGTGTTATTGTATCATGGCATAAAGTTTTTTTTGCTCTAATATGAAGGTCCTCAGAGAAATTTAAATGGTCGAAAAAATTGATTAAAAAACTACTTTTTTTACCTTTCTTTTTTTTTAATAATTGCTATTTTGCAATAAGGGAAATATATTTTGAGATTTCCGACTAACCCTATCTTATGGAAAATTTAATTACGAAACTTTTTTTCCCCTTCAACTTTCCTCTAAAATGAAAACCTTCAAAGTTACACGACAGAAAAATTGAAAAAAAAAACGTTTTTTTTTCGTTAATTTTATATTTTTATTAATAAAAACAATGTAGCTTAACTTTTTGAATTGACGCATATCAAATTTATCGTTATTCAGGTTATTCTGAAGGCTCTCTTGCAAAAATCTCCATGTTCCATTTCACATCCACGAAATCCAGATATTTTACAGATAAGCCCTGGTCTACATGTCATAACATGTTGTTTTCAAAACTCTTGGTGATGACATAATAAACCAATGCCTAAGTTCATGTAAAGGGTGCTTTTTATAGAGGTATATAACTTTAAGTTGACAACACTTTTATAACTGGCGGCCATTTTGTCAGCTGTCAAGTGATTTATGTTTAGTTTGGTTTGGCATTTCAACATGAATAGACTGACGCCTGAACAACACTTCCAAATTTTGCAAATTTATTTTGAAAATCATGGTTCTGTTCGAAATACGTATCGCGCACTACGTCTATTTTACGGTCAACATAATCGTCCATCAGAGCAATTAATTCGATTAACTATGGAACGTTTCCGCACCACGTTTACTCTAAATGATAATACGCATCCACAGAGATGTCGTACAGTGCCTACAGAAGAAGTCATTGCTGCTGTAGAGTGTAGCGTAGAGGAAGACCCGAATCAGTCTATCCGCCATCGTGCACAGGAATTGGATATGTGTCCATTCACTTTGTGGAAGATTCTGCGGAAAGATCTTGGTTTGCGTGCTTACAGAATCCAACTCGTGCAAGAATTGAAGCCACACGATCACCTAGCAAGGCGTAGATTCGATGAATGGGCCCAAAACAAGATTGCCGTTAATCCCGATTTTCATAAGCGAGTTTTGTTTAGTGATGAAGCTCACTTTTGTTTGAATGGATACGTCAATAAACAAAACTGCTGTATTTGGAGTGATGATAATCCTCAAGTGTATGTTGAGACACCGTTACATCTAGAAAAACTGACTGTTTGGTGTGCTTTATGGGCTGGTGCAATCACTGGTCCGTACTTCTTTAAAAACGATGCTGGTCAGAACGTTACAGTCAATGGTGACCGCTATAGAGCCATGATTACTGACTTTTTCGTTCATCAATTGATCAACCATGATGTGCAGGAGCTGTGGTTTCAACAAGACGGCGCAACATGTCACACAGCTCGTGCCACAATTGATTTATTGAAAGAAACGTTTGGTAACCGCATAGTTTCACGTTTCGGACCCGTGAATTGGCCTCCAAGATCGTGCGACTTAACGCCGCTAGACTATTTTCTGTGGGGATATGTGAAGTCGCTAGTCTACGCCGATAAGCCCGAAACGATTGATCACTTGGAGGACAACATTCGCCGCGTTATTGCCGATATATCGAAAATTGAACCTCCAGATTAGACTACGTCCGAGCCAACTTTGGCGGTCATATGCCAGAAGTCATATTTAAATTATAATGCCAGAAGGTTATCTTTCAAATAAAGTAAATTTCATGTCAATTTAAAAAATTCATCTTTGTTTTATTCCATTTATCCACCTCTGTAAAAAACACCCTTTATTTTAAATGTTGTTGGCTGTATTCAAAATATCTTTTTGTGAGGTCTGCAGTAGTTGGGTTTTAATTATTTTTAACTGCAAAATAAAAAGAATAATATAGCATCTTCGATTATAGTAATAAATGGATGTTTTATATATTATTTCAGCTCATCCTAATATCAAACTTTTTATAACTCATGGAGGACATGGAAGCGCTTTAGAGACGATATATCATGGAGTCCCATGCCTGATGATTCCACTCTTTTTTGACCAGTATAACATTGCTCATCGAGCTGTCGAAAAGGGATTTGCTTTAAAAATAACATACAAAGATCAAAATGAATTTACGCTAATGAAGACTATCAAGGAACTTTTGGAAAATCCAAAATATCGAAACAATGCCAAAAAAATACAGAGTCTCTTCCATGACAGACCAATGAAACCAAGAGATGCTGCCGTATATTGGATTGAATATGTCATTCGACACCAAGGTGCTGATCATCTTAAGGTTGTTGGGTTAAATATGCCTTGGTACCAATTTTATTCTATTGATGTTATTGTTTTTCTTCTGGGATCTTCCTGTGCAGTGTTGTATTCTTTTTATTTGGTTTTTCGAATATTATTTTGCAAAAGAGAACGTACTCAAAAACAAAAAACACATTAGTAGAGCTAATTAAAATATTATGGACTAGGATGACAGGGAATGGGGTGTGGTCGCATTTTACGATAAATATGAAATTTTGTAAAAGTTTTAAATACTCAGAATGGTATAAGTGATTTAGAATTTATTTGGATTGGTGTTAAATTAAATGGTCAAAAGATTTGATTAAGTTTTTTTTATATGGACCTTCAAATGGTAATCTTAATCAAAGTTTAGATGATTTCAAAATTAATTAGAACATTTAATAAAGTGCTATCAAAATAAACCAGTGTAACGAATACTTCCAGAATCTTAATATGACATTAGTTAAAGAAGGAATGGGATCTATTTTGCAACAGGGAGTTGAAAGAAGATTTCCACATATGTTTGTTGGGGCAATTTGAACACAAGGACTGAGTAACAAGCATTTAAAGTTGTCAAAATATAGTTTTTAAACCTAGAAGCCAAGGTAATAATTTTAGACAACAATGTTTTCGTACAAAGCTATAGGTAGTTAAACGAACTTTAGTTTGAACTTTCACTGACTCAAAAAACTGCGTTTGGGTAACTTTGGAAGTTCGTGGCGCAGTTTCTGTATTTAAATTGTCCTGGAAAACATATAGGGAAAGCTTCTTGAAAAGAAGGAGGTTCTCAATTCGTCGACTATGTATTTTTTACGTGATGTTCAGAAAGTTGCTGTGGTGAACCCATACTTTTTTTGGACGAAATTGGTGCAGTAAAATCCAATATGGCGCTGACAATATGGCGGCCAAAAAAAAATTTTTGTCCGATTTTTCCCAAAATTGTACACTTAAAGAATCCAAAATATCTTTAAAAAATTCAATATGGCGGACAAAAAAATCAATTTTGTCCGATTTTTTCGAAAATTGTACGGGGGAGTTTTCGGGGTCGCACATAGCGAACCTAAAATTATTTTTTAAAAATTCAATATGGCAGACGAAAAAATCAATTTTGTTCGATTTTCTCCAAAATTGGTATGGGAGAGTTTTCGGGGTCGCTCGTAACGAATCTGAAATTATTTAAAAAAAATTCAATATGACGAATAAAAAATTTATTTTGTCCGATTTTTTCAAAATTGATATGAGAGAGTTTTTGGGATAGCACATTATGAATCTGAAGTTATTAAAAAAAAATAAACATAGCGGATTCAAGATGGAAGATTAAAGATTCTACATCCCTCAATTTTGTCTAAAATCAGTATTAGGGGATTTTTGTTAGTGTTAATTACGAATTTAAAATATTTTCTCCAAAACTGATATAGAGGGTTCTTGAGGTTGTAAATCATAAATTTAAAAGTATATTTTAAGGATTCAATATTAAATTTTACATTTTTCGAGGTGGTACTGAATTGTTTTGGAGGATGTAAATGGCGAATATTAAATTATTTTAGGAAATCTAATATGTCAGATGAAATATGATGTCTAGAGATTTCTAATTTCCGAATTTTATCCAAAATTGATACTAGGGGGTTTTGAAGGGTTTATAAAGGGTGTTTTTTATAGAGGTATAGAACTTTAAGTTGGCAACACCTTTTTAACTGGCGGCCATTTTGTCAGCTGTCAAGTGATTTATGTTTAGTTTGGTTTGGCATTTCAATATGATAGACTGACGCCTGAACAACGCTTCCAAATTGTGCAAATTTATTTTGAAAATCATGGTTCTGTTAGAAATACGTATCGCGCACTACGTCCATTTTATGGTCAACATAATCGTCCATCATAGCAATTAATTCGATTAACTATGGAACGTTTTCGCACCACGTTTACTCTAAATGATAATACGCGTCCACAGAGGCGTCGTACAGTGCGTACAGAAGAAGTCATTGCTGCTGTAGAGCGTAGCGTAGAGGAAGACCCGAATCAGTCTATCCGCCATCGTGCACAGGAATTGGATATGTGTCCATTCACTTTATGGAAGATTTTGCGGAAAGCTCTTGGTTTGCGTGCTTACAAAATTCAACTCGTGCAAGAATTGAAGCCACACGATCACCTAGCAAGGCGTAGATTCAGCGAATGGGCCCAAAACAAGATTGCCGTTGATCCCGATTTTCATAAGCGAATATTGTTTAGCGATGAAGCTCACTTTTGTTTGAATGGATACGTCAATAAACAAAACTGCCGTATTTGGAGTGATGATAATCCTCAAATGTATGTTGAGACACCGTTACATCCAGAAAAACTGACTGTTTGGTGTGCTTTATGGGCTGGTGGAATCATTGGTCTGTACTTCTTTAAAAACGATGTTGGTCAGAACGTTACAGTCAATGGTTACCGCTATAGAGCCATGATTACTGACTTTTTCGTTCATTAATTGAACAACCATGATGTGCAGGAGCTGTGGTTTCAACAAGACGGCGCAACATGTCACACAGCTCGTGCCAGAATTGATTTATTGAAGGAAACGTTTGGTAACCGCATAGTTTCACGTTTCGGACCCGTGAATTGGCCTCCAAGATCGTGCGACTTAACGCCGCTAGACTATTTTCTGTGGGGATATGTGAAGTCGCTAGTCTACGCCGATGAGCTCGAAACGATTGATCACTTGAAGAACAACATTCGCCGCGTTATTGCCGATATACGGCCACAAATGTTGGAAAAGTTATCGAAAATTGGACCTCCAGATTAGACTACGTCCGAGCCAACCGTGGCGGTCATATGCCAGAAGTCATATTTAAATTATAATGCCAGAAGGTTATCTTTCGAATAAAGTAAATTTCATGTCAATTTAAAAAATTCATCTTTGTTTTATTCAATTTAAAAGTTCTATACCTCTATAAAAAGCATCCTTTATTAGATTAAAATTATATTTTTGAAATTCAATATGACCGATCCAATATGATGAGTTGAAAATTTTACTTTATCCGCATTTTTTCAGATTTGGTATTAGGGGGTTGGGGAGTGGTGTATTATGAATATGAAGTTAATTTTTTACAACTATTAGGTTGATAAGATACAATATGAGGGACTGAAAATTTTACATTTCGTCAAAAAACATTCCACATTTTATTACTAAAAACTGTGAATAAGAGAATAGAAATAAATTATTGTAATTTTGTTAGTTATTTGTTCATGTTTTTTTAACTGTTATTTAACAGTTGCTGGTGACTGTACTTACCATTTCAAAGATTATTTATTTGTAATAATATATAATTAAAACAAAATCTTTGTTTCCATTTCGTGTACAAATTTATTCTTCGGCAAATTTTCTAATTATTGTCACTGTGATTCTTCAGTTTCCTCAATCAAATGATAAAATCTAATTTAAGAGAAACGAGTAAACACGCGTTACTATCTTTTCATCTTCCCTACAGTTAGCAACCCAAAAAGGTTACACGGAATACATTAGGCAGGCGAGATACCGTAGAGATTTCAGTCGATACTATTGTTAGGAATGTTCATTATAAGTAGGCGACTTTCGACAGCTATTGTCACCTAAAACGTGTTTTAATTGATGTACAAAATAAGTGCTTCCTTGTTTAGAGGCAGGATTGTATTAAAATATTTTTGGTTTATAATTTTACTATTCAATTTGAATGAAATTGTTCATATTTAGGGGGAGACAAACGGGTCAATTGTCACTTTGTTTTATGTAGTTTTTTTAGTTGATTGTCACTTTTTTCATTTGAGATTCTGCTTTTTAAAATATTTGCAGAAAAATCAGATGTGTGTCATAGAAAAAAAAATCCTAAAATACCCTTTAACGGAGATATAGAGCCTTAAAAGGGTACTCGACGATTTACCTTATCGACTCTAAGTTTTGAACCGACTTGTATAATTTTATGAAATTTTAATACTTTATAGAGGCCTTAGAGACTTATTAAACCACGCAGCCACACTCGTTGGGCCTAATTTTTGATAGGTGTCATTTTACAGAACTGAAAACTGATTTTTTTTTAAATACTTTAGTCATTCTTCTTCAGAAAAGGTACTCTTAATTTATTTGGATAAAACTGGCAGTTTTCGAGATCATTTTTATCTTAAAAACTCAAAAGTGACTAATGCTAAACACAAACAGGTAAAAATCAAGTTGTTATTGTTAATACCTACATAATAAATTACTATTGACGGAACTTGCCAAAAACGTCTTCAAATAAAAATAATTAAAAAATATGGAAAAATATTCTTATGCAGATTATAATGATATGCATTTAATTTATGGTGAATCGCTGTCAATTTCTTCGAAGGCAAGAAGACTTTATGCCGAAAGATATCCAGCTTGAACATTTCCAAATCCAAAAACGTTTCAAAGAGTTGATTGAAGCCTAAGACAAACAGGTAAAAGACGATTAGAAAATAATTATTAGAGTTCACTAATTAATTTTTTATGTTTTATTCAGTCGTTTTTGCCGCGACGTGACCGTGAGGGCCCTCCCAGAAGAGCACAAGACCCTTACGTAGAGGAACAAATTTTGCAAGACTTTACTGACAACCCTTCAAACAGTCTAAGAAAGATCGCAACATAAAACAATGCTATAAAATGCATTGTACATGAAATTCTAACAGAATAATTACTTGACTCGTACCACGTTGAAAAAGTACACGCTATGTCTCCGGATGATTATCCCATAAGGGTTTAATACACCAACTAGTTTTTACAGCAACATAACCTATAACTAACTTTTTCCGATGATGAAGCCGATTTTATAAGAGATGGCATAATAAACTAACACAATTTACATTTTTGGGCTGATGAATATGATTATGACTTCTCAAAATGACATTGTCTTTTGAGATAACGCCGAACATAAGAGATTTTGTGAACTTAAATTTAAAGATCATTTAGAGGTCAAGAAAGACGTTTTGAAAAAAAATGTTTAAACAAATGTTTCATACTTTGTAGCGTAGAATCACAAGCGTCTAGGTACACCCCAATTAATACCGATTGCAAAAATTCGTCCATGCCCAATATGGCTTCGACAGTTGACAACTTAACGTTTTGTTTTATATGTATACCGTTTATTTAGATTTTGAATTCGTATTTTTTCTTTTTGCTTATCACTTTGTGAATTCTGTATTATCAAAAAATGAATTTTGAATGTGTTATACTTTAGAAGGCTATTATAAAAATGAGTTGTCATTTGTGTAAGATGCAACCTAAGGGTTCACGTGAGAAAACATCCCGGTAGGTTTTTTATGTTTTATTCTTTAGAATAAATATAATATCGAGTGTGGTCAAATAACTTATTGGCCCCTAAGATAAAAAAATCAGCGTGGAACTTATACATGCATATAGTGTAGTGTTAATTTTGTCAATTTCGTCAAATTTAAGGGTACAAAGAAAACATCCAGGTAGAAAAAAGGTTGTACTTTAAAATTGATTCCTTCGAAACAATTTTATATATTTTCTTAAGGAATTAGGAGAAATTAGCCCCAGTAAAGCAGAGAGTTTTTGAATGTAAACACTGTCATAGTAAATTTAAAATGCTTCAAGATTTAACTATATATAGAAAAGCTGATTGTGCTGTTGTCAAAAAAGTAAAGTGTCCTTTCTGCCAATTTTCAAATCCAGCTTCCACCATAATTCATCACTATAAAGAAATGCATGCTTTACCAATTGACGTGGAAATACTTGAATTTGAATCAACACGGAGTGAATGACAGAAAAATAAAATATACATGTCGCAGGTCTGGTGATATAAGAACAAGAGGTAAGAATATTTGAACGCTTAAAACACAAGGTAGTAATAAAATTAATGGATATTGTCATAACACACATGACTCATGCAGAACGGTGAAACTATAGCTGCAATGGAAGCAGACCAAACATACAAATATCTAGGCTAAAAGAATTGACCATCGCACTATGAAGGCCGAATTGACAGCCGAATTTGTCAGGAGGATAAGGCGGGTATTACGAACTAATTTAAATAGTAGAAATTTGTTTAGGGCGCTCAACACGTATGCTTGCTCTGCGCTGCGCTACTCTTTTGGAATTGTAAAATGGAGCAGGACGGACATCCAAAACCTGCAAAGAAAAATAAGGACACTCCTAACAAAAGCACAAAAACATCTCCCTCGGAGTGCTATTGAACCTACAATGCTTCCAAGACACCAAGGAGGAAGAGGATTGGTGGATATTGGTAAGCAGCTCGACCAACAAATAATAAACTTACGTTTATATTTCCATAGGTTAGCGGACTCTTCCATACTACATCGAGCAATATGCGAGGTAGACGATTCAACGCCGCTACAGTTGAGGGAACAAGATATTGCTTCTCACCACCAAACAGACCAAGAGAAGTTACAAACCTGGCTATGGAAGCCACTTCATGGACGGCATCCAAATGAGGTCAATTGGAAAATGCCGACAACTCAGCGTCGAACTACTGGTTGATTTCAGGACAGATGTTTCCGGAAACGGAGGGCTTCTTGTTAGCTATCCAAGACCAGGTTATTCCGACGAAGAACTATCGGAAGTTCATCATTAGAGATCCCTCAATAGAAAATGACCAATGCAGATATGGCTGTCGAACATCAAAGACAGTCCAGCACATGGAGGATGCCAAGCGTTTGCCGCAACCGAGTATAAGGAAAGACACGACTCAGCCGCTAACATACTTCACCAAGAGTTAGCTGGAAAGTTACACCTATTACAGGTAGGAAAAGTGCCTTATTACAAATACAATCCGGAGCCTATTCCTGAGAACAACCACTTCAAGTTATACTGGGACCAAACGGTTCTGACGGATCAGACAGTTGGTCATAATAGACCAAAATACAACGAGAAGATCGCTAAATACAGAGATCTGGAGGTGCAAATCCGAAGACAATGGGCAATGAAGAGCGTCCAAACGATTCCCATAGTACTGTCAACAACTGGAGTGATACCAAAGAACCTCCTGCAGAACATCAAGGGACTAGGCCTTAGTGAGCATCTGTATAAGCCGATGCAGAAAGCAATTCTCCTAGCAACCGCGCGAACCGTCCGAAAGTTCGTAGGAAATACAACAGACCACGTCACCTAGGATCCGATAACATGAAAAGGGTTCCCACAGAGCTTCATACTTTTGGTATCTTTGTGTACCTGGTATGAGTCAATATTCCCTGGAGGGAGTACGAAGCCGTTTGGCTTATAAATCTTAAATTAATGGATATTGTTCTGCTGAAATGAATGTTCAAGTATGTAATCAAAAGGGTACGATCAAATTTTATAAGACTCATATTGGTCACCAACAAGAACAGGACATTTTCTCCCTTCAACCTCAGACTGACAACAGGTAGCAACAAAGATAGCATCCAAAATTCCATTCCAGAGTATTTTGGATGACATTAGAGACTCTATTTTTAATTGGCAGCTTGACCGTCGCCACTTGCTTACCAAAAAAGATATTTATAATATTGAACAGACTTTTAATTTAAATAAGTCTTCTATGAGACATGAAAATGATGCTCTAGGTGTTGACATATGGGTGAATCTATTGGTTCTGTTCTTTTTTAAAAACCACAAGGAAATATCTGAACAATATCCTAAACTTAACTCAGAAGAATTTATGCCTATTATAATGACAGAAGGAACTATTATTAAGGTTTGATTATTTTTAAATTTTTGCCTTGTTTATTGTTATTTGTAAAATTTGAAAAAAATTATAAATTTTATCACTGCATTTACTAAATTGGTATTTATTTAATTTAGGTTTGGTGATGATTGTATCTATGCTGATGGTACATATGGACTCAATGCATATGGATTTGAACTGCATACATCACTTGTATTAGATGATCTCAGAGAAGGCTACCCGTGCTCATTTTTGATATGCAATCGAAATGTTTCTGGAGCTTTAAAGATTTTTTTCTTGTGTAAAAGAAAATATCGAGAAAAAAATTACATCTAAAGTTTTTATGTCTGACATATTTTAAAGTAAGGGCGATAAGAGCTTGTATATATATATATATATATATATATATATATATATATATATATATATATATATATATATATATGTATATATATATATATATATATATATATATATATATATATCTATTGGACTTCCATCGTCTTTATTTTCGTTGAATATTACAACGTTTCGGCTAGGAATTATCTCTAACTGTTTTCAAGTGAAAATGGAGTTTAGAGTAATCTCTAGCCGTTTTCAAGTGAAATTGGAATTTCACTAGTGATAACTACTAGCCGAAACGTCGTGATATAAAACAAACATAAAAACAGTGGAAGTCCAACAGATATCTACCACTTAGCAAGAAACATCGTTGTCTATGACCTTCAAACAAACATTTGTGGTCATTTAGTTTTAAAAAGGCAAGAGCTTAAGAAGATCGATTCTTTTTGTCTCAATTGTTTTTTTTTTTATAAATTTATAGAATGGCCACCAAAATATATAGAACAGATTGATATCGTTTTGCAAGAGACCCACAATTTTATTATGTCACAATGTTTTTTAAAGAAATCAAAAACACAGGTGAAATACAAAATTTTTCTTACACTCAAAGTTAACAATGAGTTCATAAAATATATAATAGTTTTATCTTCTCTATTTTTCATTTTATTTTATATCTCGTTGCTTTTTCCATTAAAAAAGAAAACATGGTATATGAATATTGTTTTCACATTTTTTTAAGAAGAAACTTCAAAAAAATATCAATTAAATTGATGTTGAATATTATATAAAACTCTTATTAAGAATAAAATACAGGGACCTAAGGATTTAATAAGGTTTTTTATTCCTGAAATTAAAAAAAAAAACTTTATTGACCAAGAGAAAAAAAGCTACACACTGTATATCAATATAAACAAATATTAGGAAATATTTCAAAGGGTAAAAGATGTTAAGAATATTATATTCTGTTAACAACTATAATACCTATCACGAGATACTTACTCTTTTTAAAACTCGTCCAAAACAAAAATGTACTCTAAAAGTTCAAACTCGTTGGATAACCAATTTTTGCAATCGATACTGATTGGGTGTACCTAGACGCTTGTCGTAGAATCCTATTCCGCTATAAAAATATGTATGTTCCATTATATAAAAAAACTAATTTCCGGTCTGAAAATCCCATTTCCGATCGGAACCGGAAATTGTAAGTGCCACCAATCGAAAAAGCTTATCCGACATAGTTGCACAAAATTTTGAAATTTTAAAAAAACTTTTTAAAGGTGTGGACGGGTGGTCTGGGACACCCGATATATATATATATATATATATATATATATATATATATATATATATATACGCGCATTTACTGCACCATGAGAGGAGATCCAACGTTTTCAACAGCAGGCAAAAATGTGCCTCCCTAATCGATATTTTTTTAATCAAAAAGATTCTAAATATGTAAAAATAATCCAATTTTTTGATCTAGCTTTTATGAGGGGTGTCTTTATGCTACTATTCCATATTTTCTCATAAAAAATTGATAGGCAAAAAACAACTAAAATAAGAATTTGTATCATATCAGTTAGCATATAATTTTAGGGTAATTTTTACCTTTAAAATGGGTTATCACAAAATGAAAAAATTTAATTTGAAGCCTAGTTACATTCAGCTTTGTTGGAGCGCCATTTTTACACTAATTTTGCACTAAGGTTGCAATATCTCCGCTTCTAATTGACCTTTTCCAAATTTGAAAGTACTGCCATCTTTGTCATTAATTTTTAAACAACAGGGCGTCGGTCAAAAATCGATACCTCAGTTATTAACAATTTTAAGGTGTTATAAACAATCACATTGTTATAAATAAATTCCCTGACCATGTTAAAAATTCGGAATCAGGAACTCAAAATATATAATAATTAACTGTAAAATTCCACATACTTTAATCGGCCACGAAAACCCTTGGGCGTCTACACTAAAAAGCATAAGATATATTTTCAATTATACATTAATTTTGCTGTGAAACATACACCATAAGAACCTGAACTTAAGATTACAAAAAGACGAAATGTAAAGTTCATTAGACAGTCAAGGCGTCTTTATTCTGCACGTGCTATGGATCTCGGATCAGCCGTTCCGTAATTACGATGATATATTATTAATGTCTTTTAGAGCGTTTTACAATGGTCGCAACGACCTCGCAATTTAACAAAACGGCGATCGACAATCTGAATCATAAATATTGCAATCGCTCTTGCATGCTTTCAACTGGAAAATTATCTTTTGTGTCACCCCTATACCGTCTCTCTTGTCACTTTGAATCAAATTTGCTTGTCGTAGCTGTTTATCTTGTTTCTACTATAGGAATATTGTATTTTATGAAAACTTAGTACTTAGCTTCATTTGAGTAACAAAAAACATATATGATTTATTTAATGAAATCTTTTTAAAGAGCGTATGCAGGAAAATAGGAAAGTGTTGTCCCAAACAATCGAAACAAAAAATAAATTTTGTACATAATCTTTCTTAACTACAATGCACTAGCGCCACCTGTTTTGTAATGACTTTATTAAACTAGAAAAAATGACACCTGTTTTCCTTCAAAATAACCATTACTATCCTCATTATATTTATGTTACTAGCAGTTATCCATGGCGGTTTTACCCGCTTATTCGATGGGATTATAATTTCAATATGCAATTTTAGGAACACGATTTTATCAAACCTAATTCTAAAGTAAAAAACATAATATTATAGAGTATCCCACGAACCAATTCGATTTATATGTGGAAAACTATACAGTGTGACCAGTAAAGACCGCATCATATGGGATTTTTTTTTATTAATAGCTTTATTCGAAATTTGACTTTGGCATCAATTTCTGCTTCGATCGAGATGAAAATTAACCAAAATAATAAACAACTAGCTCGTGACCCCACGAATCAAAAATCTACAGAATACTAAGGAAATATCAAGACCATATACCTGACAACCTACGATCGGCGCGCACACCACACTTCATTGAGGCTAATAACCAGCTCCAGAGGATCCCCATCAAATGCATTGTCGAAGTTTCTTTTAAATATCAAACAACCTTTAGAAGATAAGACGAATACATACGTTAAAAATTCTACACATTTCATGAATATTATTAGTAGCATCAACCTAGAGCTAGACTACAGACTAATAAGCTTTGATGTGGAGAGTCTGTATACTAATGTACCATTAGGGGAAGAAATCACTAGACATAATCAAAACTAGACTTTCAAATGATTCTACTTTATCAGATCGAACCACGTTACCACTGGACGGGGTGATAAACCTTTTGGAGTGTTACCTGGTTCCCAGTAAAGGACAAGTTCTACGTTCAAGACGACGGGCTTCCGATGGGTCCTTCACTCTCTCCAGTTGTCGCCAATATATATATGGAATGGTTCGAAACTCATGCCATAGAAACGGCAACAGTAAAACCGAAAGTCTGGTTGAGATATAACGATGATACTTTCATCGTATGGAAGGGCAATAATCAAGAACTTAATGATTTTCTGAAACATCTAAATACCATTCGACCTACAATTAACTTTACCATCGAAAAAGAGGTAAATGATCAATTGCCCTTCCTAGATGTCATGGTGAACCATTCAAAAGAAACTATTAAAACTTTAGTATACAGAAAGCCAACACATACTGGACAATATCTTAATCGTAGTTCTAATCATTCTGTTGTAACAAAACGGGGAATTATACGCAACCTCTATAATCGCGTTATATCTATATGTAATAATGCCGATTCATTGGAAAAAGAGGTAGCAAATATTAAATCCGATTTATAACAGAATGGTTATCCTTTAAAACTAATTGACGATGTTATAAATAACTTTAGAACAATGAACACTGGACAGCAAGAAACACATTCTTTCTTCACAATTCCGCACATTAAGGGAACGTCGGCGGAAATAAGACGAATTGCGAGTAGTTATATTACAAAAACAGCCTTTAAATCAGGAAATACCCTTAGAGCTCATTTAGCAAAAACAAAACCTAAAACTATGGATAAGAAAGAATGTGTTTACAAAGTTCCATGTGAGTGTGGTGAAATGTATATTGGAGAAACCACACGACCACTAGAAGTTAAAATTAAGGAACATAAAATTCATACACAAAAAAGGTGAAACGTCAAGAATATATATGGAATCCAACATGAAAAAAAAGAAAATTTATAGAAGCAGCTTACATTAAAAACAATAATGGAATCTTCAGTAAACCGAGTGTCGAGATATCTAATCTTTGGCAACCACTACTTTGTAACATCAAATCATTGAGGCGTGTACAGTGAAGCGAAACTTTGCGCTTTCATGAACACAGTCCCTATATAAGATCGTAGTTTTAAGACAAAATATTAATTTTATACTTGATAATGATTAGAGATACAACCTAATTGAAACGTCGTAAAAATAAATAAAAATAAAGACAATGCAAGTTCAACAACCACATTTTAGTCAAAATAATAGTAGTCATGTGATTAGCATTATCTGTCAAATTTTAATTTATTTCCAAAAACAAAATCAAAAGTGGGGTTATGTCTCAAAATATGGAAAAAAGGTATTAGAAAAATCTTTCAAAATTCAATTTTTAGCTCATATGCAAAATTTCAGCTGTATAAGAGAATTTGTATTTTTTGCCCATTTTTTGTAAATTGCACCACTGTTACAAAATAAGACTCAACGCAACCTACATAAAACTTCTTAGTTTTGACAATGCTTCATCCCAGACATATTTTGTTTAAAGTAGCGCCATATTAATGCGTCAAAAACAAATAAACTTTGCATCACATGTGATCAAATTTTAATAGCTCTATTTGAATTTTGTAGAAAAACACACATTTAATATAGCGCTACTTTAAACAAAATATGTCTGGGATAAAGCATTGTCAAAACTAAGAAGCTCTATGTAGGTTGCGTTGAATCTTATTTTGCAACAGTGCAATTTACAAAAAATGGGCAAAAAATATAAATTCTCTTGCACAGCTGAAATTTGCATATCGCCTAAAAATTGCATTTAGAAAAACTGTTTCTAATAACTTTTTTTCGATATTTTTATAACCCCACTTTTGATTTTTTTTTGGAAAGAAATTAAAATTTGACAGATAATGCTAATCACGTTGTAGCATTTTTAATTTTACGATATATAATAAATATAAATCAAAATTTTTATATTCTGGCGCATTCTGCATAATCTCTTAGCAGTGTAGCATTTTTATTCTCATTTGTTAAATGTAATCAAAATTTTTATATTTTGGCGTATTTGGTATAATCTCTAGGCACGTATTTTGAGTCGATTAACGTGGAAATTTTGTTACTAAACGCACAGTATCTCCAGCGTTGCCGCTTCCCTTCCATTTTATTTGTAGTTCAGGTAACCGCAGATTTCTGTAGTCGTGCATCCACCTAGATTTACGATTCCTATTGTGACTTCGCACTACCGAGGGCCCTTTTTGAAATAAAAGGCATACTGATGAAAGGGATGAGGTTATCATATCTTGGTTCGGGTATAGGCTTGACAAGTTGTCTGAAAAGCTATTTTTCGCTGTCCATTTTCTCATGAGTTAGTTAAGATAACGTAGAGAGAAGTTATTTTCATTAAGTATATTTCCCATGTGGTGTATTTTTCTGGTACCCTCTATTAAATTAGGTAAGTCTTTGCTTTGGCTTTTGCTCTTGGGTTCCGTTCTGAGAAAAAAATATTGTTTTAGGGCCCTACCGTAGGTCCAAACTTATACCAAATTTTAACCCTGATCAACACGGTTATGTTTTTCTGAATGAATTTGTGCCAGTGATGATCATGTTCCTGATTACCCAAGGAAGTTGGAAGGGGTAAAAGGAAGGAGAATACCCTAAACTAAATTTGGTTCCTCATGTAACTCTGTACTCCCCTCAATGTGGCTATGCTGCGCTTGCGCAGTAGGTCAAGGGACAGGACTGGATTTGAGAAACCTCTAATTTATGTTGTTATATTGAAAAATTACAATTTAAAGTTCAGGTTATAAAACGACTAATGAAATAAACACTGCCTTAAAAGAAATTTAAACATAATTCGAAATAAAATCTTATCTTATCTACAATGTTAAAAAGGATCTGGCCATTGGGATTAACTATATGTTACTCTTCCTTTATGTTATTATTAAGTAAAGTGTTTTCCATGTACCTTCTAAACTTTAAAATAATTAATTTCTGATCAAAAAAAAAAAATGAAATGAAAAAAGTGATAAAAACTACACACTATCGCAAACAAAACTTTAAAACCGTCGATCTATTAAAAGATCTTCAGTATAATCTTACATATTGATGTAATACGAAAAACGTAGGTACTTACCGAAAATAATGAATTTCCGGGATCGAACCACGCGATTTACAAAACAATACCATACACTGATACATTGTTATAAATTAAAGTCTATACAAATGTCTTGACAACATACACAAATATAAATTCCGAAATTTAACTAATGATACTGCACCGCACAACAAAGAAAATAAGCGTTGAGGACGATGGCAAACAACCGCATTAAACATAAAGAATACGCCTTGACGCCGATCGTGTCGCAAACCCTGCTCTGGTTTCCGATTCTCACATTGCTAATTTCATGCAACAAATTTACTACGAAATTTCTTTTTGCGCTTGCTCCACATAGCCAGTCGATGTCAATTTATGACATTTATTTTCTGGTGGAACACTTTTGGTCATTTAGCCTATTTTTGTAGTTTTCCATCCCCTTCCAATTTCCTTGTGATTACCGTCTGTACTTTCCTTAGCGAGGGATGTTTGATGCCAATTGAAATAGAAGTCCTCCGAAGATTTTAACCGGGTTAACACATGACAGGTGTCACTATAAAATGGTGGAATAGTCAAGTAGTACGTTTGGCTGCTTTCGAACTTTCTAGAATTTTTGCAATTTCATCAAAAATATGCCTTTAAATACAGTTCAAAAGTGCTAATGTTGGGTTTTCCCCCTGTTTTTCAAACGTGTACTTATTTAATATTCAAACCACATAGGTGAGTTACTTAATAATCATAAGTTAGGTTAATACTTTAAATAAATTCTCGAAAGTTTGACAGAATCAAAAAATGGTTTTTCTTCTTACCAAGGCCTACAAATTTTAAAAGACCTCATCCCCAATAACCCTAGTTTGAAATATTGTTTCTTGACTAGTCAGTCGCGATTACTTCCCCCTTTATATATATATATATATATATATATATATATATATATATATATATATATATATATATATATATGTATGTATATGTTTATGCGGCTTTCACGGATTCCTTCGTGTGAGATGCAATAGCAGTGGATATATCCACATTATGCCGTTGTAGTGCTGAAATCACATTCAGCAAACGTACAACTATATGCAGCTCGGATATATATATATATATATATATATATATATATATATATATATATATATATATATATATATATATATATATATATATATATATATATAGCAAGGTGTTCAATAAACTATTTTAATTTTAGAAATGACATTTATTGTTTTTTTTTCTGTAAAAAACTTAATTTTTAGGTAAATTCAACCTACTTGTGAGGTAATTTCTTGTTTTCCATGGCTAAAAATTGAAATATTTCAACAGCTATAGAAGGTAGATATAGGATATATTTAACAAGAATTCAAGTTTTTTATAGACGAAATCCAATATCTTATCTTGAAGCCGCAAAAGCTCAAAAACTCTAAAGTTTAGATTTATCGAACATATGCCGAAAAAATTTTGGGATTATTAGAAAATCAAAAACTTGATTCATATTATAATACACTTATATTTTTCGCCCTTTAAACCGTCATCAGACTAACAGAAACATTAAAAAATCTTTAAAATTGTTTATGATACAACTATTTCAATTTTAAATCTATAAAATCCACAAACCATCGACACATTAATGTCAATATCACTGACTCGTTTTTCAATCCCTGGGGATTATCAGGCCAAGCACAAAAATAATATTCCAAACCCAGAGATTCCCCAGTTTCATTTGTGAGACAATGAAAACGTAAATAACGAACGCAACAAAAGCGAGCCGAGAAGTCGGAATAAAATCAAATCTATGCCGAGGAAAATAAGTGTAAGGGATTGACTGCGATGAAAATTGAAAAAGGAAATTTCTTTCGAGACTCGATTGTCTCGCTTGGCCGACTCGAAACGGACGCTGCTGGGTGAAACAGTTGATAGGAAAAATGAGCTTAGTCAATTTTATTTTAACTAATTAAATATTGGAAGTTAAAATAGGCAGGGTACGATTCCAGTTAATATTTTGACACGAAATGTATGGAATCAATGAAAATATTTAATGTGTTTTTATTTCCGACTTAAAAAAATGAGGAGGATTTCAATAGACGCGTATATATTTTGGAAAATAGTTGTAGGATTCCAGGAGGCACTTGATGTTGATCTTGACCTTGAGTCTTAGGTAAATATTCAAGGTAATTTTTTATTTATTTATTTATTTATTTATTTATTTAAATAAGCACTTAACAGATTTAAAATCTAAGTACTTTCAGTAGTAATTTTTAAAATTGTATGATAAAAAAAATGTATTATTCTTTTATAAGAAGTTACTTTAAAAGCACTAAGACTGTCCATAAATAAATTACATTCAGTCTGCACTGTATTATACAGGGTGATTCAAAAATCGATCACGAAACTTAAGGGAGTGATTCTACTTGACAAAATAAGGGTAGAGCTTCATATAATTTTTTTTCAAAATGTCATTCGTTTTCGAGTTACAAGCCGTCCAAGTTCAAGTTTTTATTTTTTGTTTTTTGAATTACTCGCTTACAGGAAAACCGATTTGACTAATATTTGAAAGATAGGCTAAGTCTTCTGCGCTTCATCATTTTAGTAACAATTCACATTGATTGTTTGCCGCTAGAGGGCACTTTACCTACATTGAAAATTGTTTTTTTGTCATAATTTTTTAGTGTTGACAGCTACAGTAGTTTTTGGCATAATTTCTGAAAGACTGATGCCAGGCCTTTAAAAAAGGTGCTCTTTATTTACATCGCTAAACCCAACGGTTTAGACGTAAATCACCCTTAAAAATTAAGTGGTAAATTTACTTTTCTCATTTCATTACCACCAGCTACCAGGTAAATAGCTATCAAAGTATACTAGAGCTGTCAGTTTAACATCAAATAAATTCGCTTTTTAAACTATTTAATTTATAATCTTAAAATAACTAATAATGGCTAATCACCAATATTCAAATATCGAATATTGTGATATCCATTTTTGTTATGGAAAAGCAAATGGTAATGCAGAGTTGGCAAGAAGATATTATATGGAGAGTTATCCAGAAAGAAATATCCCTCATGCTCAAACATTTTCCAGTGTGCACAGGAGGCTTGCGGAATGTGGTTCCTTTAAAAGTTATAATGGAAATAGGGGAAGACCTAGAAGTGCTAGAAACGTGCAACAAGAAGAAAGAGTGCTTGAAATTATTGAAGATAATCCAGGTATTAGTACTAGAAAAATTGGGAATGAAGTGCGGCTCTGTCAGGCTAGTTCATGGAGGATACTAAGAGAAGAACAACTCTACCCGTTTCATTCAAAAAAGGTGCAGGCTCTTTATGACGATGATCGGCCGAGACGGTTGGAAATGTGCAATCAGATCCTAGCTAAGTATGAACACGATAATCGATTAATTGGCGTCATATTATTCACTGACGAAGCTGGTTTCACTCGTGATGGCATAACAAATCTACACAACATCCACACATATGCTTACGAGAACCCAAACAATGTGGTAGAAACGAAACATCAGCGTAGATTTTCACTAAATGTGTGGGCAGGGATAATAGGAGATTACCTTATTGGTCCTCATTTCTTTGATGGCCCATTAACTGGTGACGTATACTTAGATTTTATCCAAAATCGTCTCCCATTGTATCTGGAAGATGTGCCATTGGAAGAAAGGGCCAACATATGGATCCTCCAAGACGGAGCTCCGCCCCACTTTAGTATACGTGTCCGACAGTATTTGAATGCAACGTATCCTGAGCGATGGATAGGACGAAGTGGACCATTGGCATGGGCAGCGAGGTCACCAGACCTTAATCCTATGGATTTTTTCTTTTGGGGTCATTTGAAACAATTGGTGTACGATATTCCAGTAATCAACGTCGAGGATCTTCGCTTCAGGATAATCGAAAAGTGCCAAATTATTAAAGAAACACCAGAAATTTTTCATCGAGTTAGGCGACATTTTTTGAAGAGTGTTAGGAAATGTATGGAAGAAAATGGGGGACATTTTGAGAATCTTTTTTAGTTTGTTTAGTACTGTTTCATTAATTTTTATCAATTAAATGTATATCGCAATAATCCATAATATGAATATTTACTGATTAGCCATTATTAGTTATTTTAAGATTATAAATTAAATAGTTTAAAAAGCGAATTTATTTGATGTTAAACTGACAGCTCTAGTATACTTTGATAGCTATTTACCTGGTAGCTGGTGGTAATGAAATGAGAAAAGTAAATTTACCACTTAATTTTTAAGGGTGATTTACGTCTAAACCGTTGGGTTTAGCGATGTAAATAAAGAGCACCTTTTTTAAAGGCCTGGCATCAGTCTTTCAGAAATTATGCCAAAAACTACTGTAGCTGTCAACACTAAAAAATTATGACAAAAAAACAATTTTCAATGTAGGTAAAGTGCCCTCTAGCCGCAAACAATCAATGTGAATTGTTACTAAAATGATGAAGCGCAGAAGACTTAGCCTATCTTTCAAATATTAGTCAAATCGGTTTTCCTGTAAGCGAGTAATTCAAAAAACAAAAAATAAAAACTTGAACTTGGACGGCTTGTAACTCGAAAACGAATGACATTTTGAAAAAAAATTATATGAAGCTCTACCCTTATTTTGTCAAGTAGAATCACCCCCTTAAGTTTCGTGATCGATTTTTGAATCACCCTGTATAAGCTACAAGTTTTATATAGGGGCAATATTGGAGTTTACATGGGGCAAATTAAATAAATTTGGATTTCTCGTATTACACTTTGGCACATTAAAGTTTAATGACTCCAGTAACTCCCTATTTTCAGTAAAACTCCTTAATACTTTAAATAAATATAGGAAATCAGCAATTTTTCTTCTTTTTTCTAATGTGTGTCTGAAGTCTGAGACGCCATTTTAAAAATAGATTCTATATGTGCTTTAAATGTCAACTGCTTATCAAAAGTGTTCCCCAAATCTTTAATCTCGCTGACTCTGTTTAGTGTTGTGTACACATAATTAATAGATTTCTTTTTTCTAGTACATGATAGTACTGAACATTTGTCTATGTTAAAATGAAGCTTATTTTTTACTGACCAATTAACTAATTTGTCTATATCAGCCTGAAGTAAAATGTAATAATTCAAAGAGTTTAGAACTCTGTAAAGCAAATAGTTTAATTTTTGAATCATTTGCACCAAATGTGACAGTGATATTGTTAATGAACATAAGAAAAAGCAGCGGACCGACGTTGGAACCTTGAGAAAGCCCTGATGATGGTACAAAAGAGCGAGAGATATGACCTCTAAGAACAACACATTGCTCTCTATTAATTAAACAAGACGACATTAGCCGTAACAAATTTGGATGGAACCTATATTGCAATTTCAAACTTCTGTAAAAATATAGAATGGGACACCACATCGAAGGGCTTGCCAAAGTCAATGTAAATAACATCCACCTGGCCATGTTTATCCAAGGCTCCCGACAAGGTGTTCACCACACAAAATAAGTTACCCACGCATGACCTTCTCCTCATGAACGCATGCTGATCGGGTGAAATTAAAGGCGAGACCGAGTTGTATATTGATTTAAACAAGATGTCTCAGAGAGCACGGCAACTAGTCTGTAGTTTTTTATATCAGTTCTCAAGTTCTTAAAAACAGGGAAAATTTTAACTTCTTTCCACTCAGTAGGAAAAACATTGGTTTTTAGGTTTATATTAAATATAGTTATTAGCGGAAATCTAAATGCGTCTATGAGACCTTTAATTATATAAACCGGGACCAATTGCCTTGCCCGTTTTAAGTGCCGCATAGTGTCAACCACATCGCTGTCCCTGACAGAATCAATCATAATTATATCAGAATATATATTTTCTATCAGCTCATCATTTAGAGATACATCGGCAGAATACACCCCGCCAAAGTACTCAGCGAAGGCATCGCATACCTCTTTGGAGGACAACTCATAATTTTGAGAGATGGAAACAGTAGAAAATTTTATGTAACGATAAAAAAATTTATAAATTAAAAATACTTTGCCTAATTGGCCACCATCCTGTGTGCCACTTTACAATTGCAAAATTTAACAATAGATAAATATTGAGAGACCCCAATGTCCCTTCGCAACTTGTCAGCGTTGCCATCTTGGTACCGCTGTTGGATTTGCAAAATCTGATATCAGATATATAATTCGCACTATCGAAACTCGTCTTTGACCAATTTCGGTCGCCATCTTGGATTTGCAAAATCTGACATCATTCTAAACTTGTTTTACCGATCTCATATTCTCCATCCCTTGTAAGTGACCCTACTAACTTAGCTGTTTCTTTTCTAAAAGGCTTGTATTTTTATCGTTGTATTTCTTATTCTGAATTTTACTGTTCTGCCTCGTCATTAATACCCAAGATTTACATCTAAATGTCAAATGAAAATGGATGGATTTAAATCCATTTTCATTTTAGTATATTTTGTTTACTGCATGAATATTTTTAATTTTTCTACTCTGCAGTTAATTTCATTTTTTTTTTGCTTTCCAGTATCTTCGATTTCTATCTCTAAATATTTAATTATCTTTACTTAGTCCATTTTTATTTGGTCAAATGATATATTTATCCTTTCTTGTTCCTATTCTATTACCATAAATTCGGTCTTACTTTTGTTTAGTTTCATATGGTGTTCTCCCAATTCTGCGTCAGATATTTTCAGATTTGTATGTAAATCCTTCTCTGTTTCTGCCATAACTACTACGTCATCAACTAATGCTCCCTCAGAAATATTTTTGTGTGTTTCCATTTCTGAATGGTGTTAAAAATATCAACTTCGAGAATGGAGGTGTTGTAGGTCCGCTGACTATTCTGGAATAGATTTGGGGGAAATTAATGAAGCAATTTTGGGTAGCCAATTAAAGCAAAAATTAATAAAATTTAATAATAATAATATTAATAATGATATTCCAAGACACCACTTAAGAAGAGGATTAGTGGACATTGGTAAGCAATTGGATCAGCAACTTACAAACTTACGCACTTATTTTCACAGGCTAGCAACTAGTTTCCTGTGCTACACTGTGCAATATGCAAAGCAAACGACTCAACACCACGGCAGTTGAAAAACTTTGAACAGATTTCTCATCACCGACTAGACCAAGAGAAGCTTAAAGCCTCGCTATAGAAGCCCCTTTATGGACGACATCCAGATGAGGTCAACCCGGAAAATGTCGACAAATTAGCGTGGAATTATTGTTTGATGTCTGGGAAAATATTTCCTGAAACCGAAGCCTTCCTACTGGAGACTAATACATTCTGCCGCCGCAATAATTAATTTACTTTTTTCTTTATTATTCTGCTTCTATTTATGATATTAAGGTGAAATAAATTTCATATTATTTTTGCAAATTCCCGCTACGTACTAATGAAATTTGAACAAAATGTACGCCATACTCTTAACGTTCAGTATTCTAATTTCGTGGAGTAAGGATCCCTGAAGATTTCTCGTGCAATCGTAGGCGAAACGTCGGATAATTATTCCAATTTAACACAGTTTAAAACTAAGAACCATGATTTTCAAACCAAGAAATTAGTTTTTAGATATTGCAAATAAAATCGAGTCCATATCTTTATTGAATTCAGAGATATAGATGAATTTATCAAATGACAATTTACTCCTCTAACCAATACCATTATCAACAATACAGGCTTATCATAAGAAGGCTTTACAACAGCAATGAAATCGCATAGGTAATCAACGAATCTAGCTTCATTCAGGCGCGGATCCAAGGGGGGGGGGCGGTGGGGGCGATCGCCCCCCCCCCAAGAGCTTTGAGTTCAGGAAAATAGACCCGATTTTGTCTTTTATACTATAGTTTATTCAAGAACTAGAGAGAGTAATAAATCATTTTTTACGCTTTTTTTTTTCTTCTCGAAATACATATGTTTTTTAATCCGGTGTCTTTGGCAAAATCTGTTAGGCATATATTTTTTTCATAGGAATGGGTTAGAAATTTTATAATCAAAAATACCGGTCTATAATAATGGACCATTTGGATTGGATAACAATAGATATTTGGATGGGTGAAGTGTTAAAAAGGATTTTAATCCTTGTCACAGGCGTCGGAAATAAGTTTATTTTATCACTAAGTATTTATGGCATAGAATATTATTTCGGTAATAAACTTAAAATAAAACGTTTTTATAATATTATTTTATTTCTTATGATTTTTTAATAATTTACATACATTAGAAAATATAGATAATTTTGACATATTTAATACAAATCACAACTGTATTTTTATTATTTGTAATTTTGGCATAGAAACCGTTTGAAGCACATTCAGAATAAAACGAAGCCTTTTTTTCTCAAAACATTCTAAGTTATAATTTAAATACTTATAAAATACCCATTGTCAAAAATACAAGAAGTTAAACATATATAAAAAAATAAATTTGTCCATATAATGTGAAAATTTTTTTGGGCTATCGGTCATTTTATTATTAATTAAAAACTTTTCTAGGACATTTGACTTTTCAGTTTATTTATTTCTTAAACCATCTGCAGAATTACAATTAAACACTAAAAAGGGATTCAAATGTAATTAATTTTAATATGTTAAAAATATTTAAATAATAAATTGTGTTTACGATGGTAAACATTACGTATCCAATTCGTAATCCAAGTCAGTGAAGCTATCTCCGCTCAAATTAATTATAATTGGTTCCTCTATCTCACGGATCATGAGATGAAGTTTCCACATTTGCTTTCATTCTTTTATTATATGGATTTTTCCAAATTTTCTGCAGTAACTTTATTCCAAAAAATCTTTCAAAAGTTCTGTTAAATTACTAATTTTGTAAGTTGTGTTATTTCTAGCAACTCTACCTTTTACTTGAGAGATATGTCCTTCGCCAAGGGACATTTTCCGGACGATCTATAAGAACGGATTTCCTATTTGGTTTTTCCCAGCAAAAATTAGTTTCTCTGAGCAATTTTCAGAGTTCAGTTCTTTTTATTTCAGGTAAATCCCGATCTTCATTGATTTTAGTTAGAACTTTGTCGACGGTTAGGGTCTGCTTCTCATAATAAGATGTATGTACAACTCCTTTTATTGCAGTTTACATCTCTTCTTCCAACGAGGTTTTTCTTCTGCCTGTGATCGAATGTGACTTGGGAGAACTAACAATTCTAGTCGTTTTTTTTCTCCTTCAGTATTCGGTACATAGCAGATTTTCCAACTCCTGTTATGTTGGAACACATCTCAACAGAACTTTTAACAATATTATCTAGATATTGATATTTTAAGGGATCATAAACATTCATAGTAATAAGTTTTTCGTTGAGGAAAAAAATGCCCTGGTTTAACGATTTTAGAATAATTATAGATGCAGAAGCCATATCTTTTGGGTATCTCACTAATCTCATATAATATATAAAAACAACCGCAACCAAGATAAATCACTAAGGACACACTGACAGAAATCAGAAACTCTATGGTTACAGTAAATTTATAAAACCTTTTAATGTTTAAATATAATTAGATTCCCGGCAGTTCTCAGTTAACTGCGACACTGGAAGTTGAAGGTTTCGGTAAGAGTTTTATTACTCTCTCTAGTTCTTGAATAGAATATAGGAATGTGTATGCTTGCGATCGCTCCTTCCCTTCCCAAGAGCTTTGAGTTCAGGAAAATAGAACCGATTCTGCCTTTTATATTAGGAATGTGTATGCTGCTAGCAGTCCCCTCCCGTTGACAATTGTTTTTCTTGCGATAGCAACTCTCCCCAAGAGCTTTTAGTTAAGAAAAATAAACACGATTCTGTCTCTTATACTAGGAATGTGTATGTTGCCCGCGTTCCCCCCCCCCCCCCATAGACAATTTGTTTTTTCTTGTGATCGCCCCCCCTCTCCAAGAACTTCAAATTCAGAAAAATAGACCCGCCCTTGCCTATGACACTAGAAATGAGAATGTTGCTGATGTCTCCCCCTAGTCAGAGATTTTCCAGAAGTATTCTGAGGAACGGTTTTTCTAGTGTAATTTCAATGCATCTGAAACGAGTTTTTAACAATAAATCAAATTATGTTGAAAAATCATTACGGGTGAATGAAAAGATTTGAGGTAATTGAAAACATTCTCAATTTTCTGCTCGTAACCGTTCCTAATTACCCGAACTGTGCAATCAAAACAAAATGGCTGGCATTGGAAAGAAGAAGTGCATATAACCAAAGGTATAACACGATATTAATCTAATATAAAACACAATACGACAGTAAAACACATTTTACTTGAACCCATGGAAAGATGTTTTCAGTCAATAGTATGAATATCGAAAATTACAACAAAAGGGCAGTAATATTTTAGATGTACTTACTGTCTCAACGAACGTAAATCTTTCAGCCTCCAACACTAAGCGAGCGTTGCGGTATGAAGTACAGCGATGAGAAGTACGAAACGATACACCATTTCCAATTACCTGTTGTTGCCAATTACTCCACTCTCCCCTATATTATATTTTTTATATAGTCGTTTTATTCACGTAATATAAACCTATGAAGTTGCTTTCAATTGTCGTCCTATTTTGAGAGTCGAAATTTTGGTGAATGCGCCGGCCAAGATGGTGTTCCGTTATCATACATGGCTCCTTCATATGGAAGTGAGGGTTTTCAATGGGTTTGCTCACGCTCTTCTATGGTGCTTTATTGCGTACTTATTATATGCTTCATTATCTTTTAGTACAATGTTTTCCAACAGTTTATGTTTGATGTGTCAGTTTCATGTTTACTACAAACTTTAAATCTCTTTTAGTTTTACAATGTTAGATTATAAAAATCTTTAAAAAATTCAACATAACTGCTACGAAACCTTAACATAATGCATGACCTACCCGTACTTTACCAGTTTAATATTTTTTCTTTTTTCTTTTTGTTGACATTGACTCTTAGTTTTTGTTTATATTGCAATTTGGAGAAAATTACACAGAAAAAACATGTATTTATACAAAACTAGACGCTATTATAATAGTAACACTCAAAACACCCAGTTTATATATAAGGGAGCAAGAACTTAGTAAAATGAAGTAGTAGAACGATAAACAAAAACGAAACATGGAGAATTGTCTCGACCCGCAGAGTAAAAGCATACAGTTTAGTCGCCGAACGATGCGTTGATCAAACAAAATAATAAGAATTCCAAAACTCTATTTCTAACTAATGAATTTTTAACATTACCTTAATCTTGGCATTTTAGTGCACAATAATTTTAATACAAATGATAATTCAAAAAGGATTTACATTTCTCAATTTTACAGCATGAATATTCGGATTAAATTTGAAAAATTCATAACAGCATCTATTTTTGAAAAGTTAGATGTATTGGCTATACGGATTTCTAAAAATAAAATGGATGACAGATTGAATTGAGCTGTCAGACTAAAAATGTCGGGAGTATGCTTGTCGCCACATTAGGGAAAAATGACGTTTTCGGCACATCAAATTTACCGTTAAAATTCAAAATAATATTATTATTTTTGTTCTGAAGTTATTGCCATTAAAAACTTTGTCCTATCTCTAGATTAAATTTATTTTATATTACTTAACAACTAAGTAATATATACCAAGACATCAGTGAAATATTTAGGTGTAAATATAGGACACAAAATCATCTTAAAATGGCACTCCAGAATTATTACCAGCTCTACATAGTATGGCTAAAATTTATCATCCTAACAATCCACTACATAAATCACCTAATCAATTATTGTATGAATTCACTAAACATCCAGCCTCTTCCTGTCCTGACAACTAAATTTGAAAGAAAACCTGAACCTTGACCAGTGATAGAGAAACTGTATAATATCAAGGACTGAATCCAAAGGCCAGCGAGAAGACATCAATTAAAGATACTGACAGATCTCACACTCAACTTTTAATATACTTTTTTTTATTTTGTAAAGATTTGTAGAGGCTTGAAGATCAAATGTACTATAAATAAGGATATATGCTGAAAGACCTCGTGCATTGCCCTGCAGGGTTCATATTTATATGGCCTAATACGTTAATTATTTAAATAATTATTTCAAATATCATACAAATTGTTATTTCTTAAATTTTTCATAAGTTGTGTTGATGAAAACAACTATGATAGACTTAACTGTTTAAAAGTAAGATACTCGGCTGTATGGACATATGGACACAAGTGTTTATGTTAAATCCATAATCAGAACAAGCCAAAGAAAAACATATTTAAATAGCATGCTCATACTATTGAGATATGAACAAAATTTCTTGTAATAATTTTGTATGTTTATAATCTGAAATTTATTTGAAATCTGCGAGACACAGTCAACTTTCTAAGAATATTGTAATTAAAAATTAGAAAATACTAAAAATAACGGGGTACCACATAATTAATATTTGGAAGAAACGGTTCGTCAATATATAGCTATTTTTTAATGACGAGTTATTTTTAACAACCAAAAATATAATAAGTTTTTTTTAATCTATTTATTTTTACGACCAACCAATAGTATCGCAGACATTCAGGGATTATAATTAATTGACAGAAACTGGACCAGTCGGGTGAGTTTAAAATATAATACTTTCATTTTATTTCTTTCTACTATCTACTATCGATACAAATTCGGAAAGCGATGCAAATTGCTTCTACCCTCGTGAGTTGGAGATAGCCCGTGTAATTTTCCTACGACGACAACGTATTCACTGTCGTTATAAGTGAACTTTCCCCAAGATGGCGGATATCATGGTTCGTACATTTTCAGTTTATTACACGATCAGTACAGTTACTTTATACGTGCATGGTTGGCTTTTACAAAATTATTCGCTTTTTGTACAAATAAAGTAACTTAATTATGAGGGGCACTAGAGAAGTTTTATCTCTAACATAAAAATAAAATACTTCGTAATTTAGATTTATTGTCATTTTCCTTATTTCCAACCGTACATGAGTATAGTCCTTGTACTTGACAAACTTCAAATATATACCAGCGGAAGATATGTTGGATTGAGTTGAACTTTGGCTGCTTTGTGAATTTTTATTAACATATTACAGAAGGTTACACTGTTATTGTAATTACCTTTGACATCTATTTAACAAAAATAGCTTGTGCTAGATCCCAAAAGATGGCAACCGTGGGCTTACTAGGTGAAGTTTGTGTGTGGATATTTTTTTCAGGCGAGCAATAAATTTCACTTGACATTTATATGTTTACTACATTGTGACGTCACCTGAAATGTAACTACAGTTTATTCACGTAGAAAAATTCTAGAAAACTTTTAATTTTGAATTAAATTTTATATTTAAATAAAAGGTCATTTCCTATATAGCTTTATCAGAAGTAATATGTAATAATTTAAGTACAATTCATTTTTAATATTACTAAATACCCTATTCTGGTAGAATAAGAAATGTATTTTGTCTTAAAAGCATAGAATATATGTATTTAAATTTAATTCAGTCAACTTGCGTAGTTGTAAAAAAACTGCACTATTTAAGCAAAAAACTATTTTTTAAATAACGGTTATTAATATTTAGAAAAATCCTTGAACCATATTACTAAACTTAACTGTAGATCGAAATTTAAAAGCAACTCTGTCATGTTCAATATCTTTTAAAATTTAAATTAAATTTTGCACACTTTTGTATTATACAGGTACAGTATCAAGCAATGAATGCCAATCCTCACATTTCATTTACCGGTATAGAAACCTCAAATAAGATTATTGACATACTTCCCCGTCTCGGAATAACGCAAAAGGCGTATCTCCAAACTTATCATGGTGACAGCGTTATTGAGTATAGAGAGAGGACCACTTTATAGATCACCTTTAGTTAAGTATAAGGCACAAAAGACTTCCAGCCGGGGCCACGTTCAGTAATGACATCGGCAACACCCACAGACAGGCCCCGTCCCCACTGCTCGGTGCTGCTATTGGCTTAACAGACAACGCGTAGCCGTAGTAACAACCCAACTGTTACCAATGGTGGATGACGAATTCGTAAAGGTGCCTTTGAAAGTAAACTAAGAGCTCCAGTGTGATTCCGAAAGCTAAAGTCTTAGCTGGTTCTGTAATACGAGACCCTGTCTCATAAAATTTAATACACAGGGTGTTTTGTAATAATCTCGTCTAAAATCGGTTGTATTTTCAGAGTGCGACATGTTACTGACGTCTCGGTGAACTGAAACAATTTATTTTTCCAAAATTGCTGTAACGCTGGCCACTCACATGGCTCTGGGATTGAGCTCCGGGCTGTGTTCCGGGAGCACCGGAGCCGGCTCCGGAGCTCACTCGGACACATCTTCATCGCCTGGAATTAGTGTACCTATTCCGGTAGTGCCGGCGCCCATGGTACCAAATCCCATGTTTGCGTTACCAACCCTTAACTTTACCGTGTCCCAAGTGGCGGCTGTGTGTGAAACTCTGGAAGAATCTGGAGACATTGAAAGATTAGCGCGATTTCTATGGTCGCTTCCTGTGGCGCATCCGAACATAGGTGAACTCAACAAAAACGAAGCTGTGCTTAGAGCTAGAGCAATAGTGTCTTTTCATAGTGGCAATTTTAGAGACCTCTATTCAATTTTAGAATCCCATAAATTTACTAAAGGCTCCCATGGAAAACTTCAAGCTATGTGGTTGGAAGCTCATTACCAAGAAGCGGAGAAACTTCGTGGACGGGCTTTGGGGCCGGTAGACAAATATCGCGTGAGAAAAAAGTTTCCATTGCCGAGAACTATCTGGGATGGAGAGCAAAAGACTCATTGTTTTAAAGAGAGGACTAGATCGTTGTTAAGGGAGTGGTATCTTCAAGATCCATATCCTAACCCTACAAAAAAACGGGAATTGGCGCAAGCAACTGGACTGACGCCCACTCAAGTGGGCAACTGGTTTAAAAATCGAAGGCAACGGGATCGAGCTGCTGCTGCGAAGAACAGGTAGGCGGTTATTTATTACTATCTTTGTCAATTACTATTCACATTATAAACCTATGTGAAAAAATATATTACCATTACATGGGCTAATAATGGTTATAACAAGTATTTAAATGATTACTGCTTGAATAATTATCTTCAAGAACTGTTAAGATTTGAACTTAATAAGATTCTGATATTTATAATAATAAATTCGCAACGCCATAAAAGTGTTCTCAGTCCTAATCAAATTAATAACAGTGTCATGAAATATCTGTTTAGAGTTATGTACAACATGTACAGAAACACCACAAAAATTTGGTCATTTCTGATATAAATATCTTCACGTGATTAGAGTAATTTGTGTCTTGTAGTATTGTAACAGTACAATGACTAAAAAACCTTTCTTATTTCCTAAAATTTAATCTCTATTTTGAGGACTCATTATTATTATCTTTTCATATAAAATGGTTATACAATCAAGCCTAAAAATATTATCAGACGTAAGAGTTACACATGTTAATTTATAAAAAATACACTACCATATTTGACCGCCATTTATAAAAAACTAATTATAAACCCAGGTCAATGAGATTTGCAAATGTGTTTTTTCTTTTCGCATAAATCTGAATAACTAATTAAGATTTTATGAAGTGTTGGTTTTAGAGTTACTGTAATAAATCCTATTCAAATTATTACGAATTTATTTTAAAAAGAATAGGTACATTTTTGCTAAATTTAAACAACTTGATGAATTTTTCATGTTTAATATTTTTATCAAAATTTATTATTAATGAAGATGTAAAAATTTCTCGATTTTCACAGAAAAATTCCAGTTGTTCTTCAGAAGAAGCGATAATCATCTTTTTTAAAGTACCTTCTTGAAATTTATTTTTAAATTTTTAAAATTAAAGCTTTCAACAGACAGTTAGATTAAATTAGGCATCAGTTAATCAGTTAAGATAATGTTATGTCTTTTCAAAAACATACGGTCATTTGGGCACCAAATTTACACGGCAGAATCTATCAAGTAGTAAAAAAATTGTATACTCTTCGTTGAGTGGCAATTTAACGCCGTAATATCTATTATAAAACTATTAATTATATATATATATATATATATATATATATTCCAGATTCTTGAACTACACATTATATCATTTTTTTTTATTTTGCGTATCAAGTAGTAAAAAAATTGTATACTCTTCGTTGAGTGGCAATTTAATGCCGTAATATCTATTATAAAACTATTAATTATATATATGTATATATATATATATATATATATATATGTATATATATATATATATATATATATATATATATATATATATATATATATATGTATATATATTATATTTTCCAGATTCTTGAACCACACATTATATCATTTTTTTTATTTTGCGTTTTCTTGGGTTTAGGTTCTTCATTTAACAAAAAATCCAAAACAATTTGACGTTTCGCCCTTTATTTAGGGCATCTTCAAAAATTCTTTGTCTTTTTTATTTATTATTCTTCCTTGACATTTTGTTTATTTATTAATAAATAAACAAAATGTTAAGTAAAAAAAAATAAATAAAAAAGACAAAAAATCTTTGAAGATGCCTTAAATAAAGGGCGAAACATCAAATTGTTTTTGACTTTTTGTTAAATAAGAACCTAAACCCTATATATATATATATATATATATATATATATATATATATATATATATATACATATATATATATATATATATATATATATATATATATATACATATATATATATATATATATATATATATATATATATATATATATATATATATATATATACATATATATATATATATATATATATATATATATATATATATATATATATAGATAGTTTTAATAATGCCCCTGATGTTTGGGACATATAATCGACAACTAATTTCGACCAATACTAAAAGTTAGAATGTTTCTTCCTGGGTAACCGGCGGTGGGTCCATTTTATATCGGAATTAACCGGTAAAATGTTCCTACTACAATAATATATATACAGCATTCTATGTAAAAATTTTAATGGAATAAGGAATAGACGAGCCTGTAGGCCAAAAACAGAATGGACGGTCATAAATATGACAAAAAACAGAAAACAGAGTTAGCAATACATGAGTGTCAAAATTTTTTAAACACTGAAAACACAAAAAAACGACGGATTTTTAAAAATTTTCTTTTTATGTCCCCAAAATTTTTTATTAATAAAAACAAACTACCCGTTTCGTTACAACATATGTTACATCATCAGGTAGAGAAAGAGAATAAACGAAGTTTAATGTTGGACCCAGAATAAACAGAAAAATCACTACTACAAACCAAATGGTGAATTTGGTGCTAAAATATACGTAAAGTAAATTTACAGTAGATAGTAAACAACATTTAAATTGACTTGGTTATTTTCTTTCCCTATCAAACTTTCTACGAAATTGTTATTTTACAATATAGATACCAGGAAATTATATTTTAATGGGAAAATACTATATTAACATCGAACAATACTATAACTTCCATCGCCTGTGTAATTTCCGATAACTTCTTGGAAGTGAAACCTGACAGCGAAAGGTTTCTATCAAGATGATTTTCATAATTTTCACAAAACATAAAGCCCTTACATTATATTTGTAAAATTTGAATCTTTATTAATCAAGAAGACGTACAATTTTAAATTAGAAGCAATCTAGTGTGCTGGTTTTATTTTGGTTCATTAGAACAATTTAATACGTTGTTTCTAAAAAATCATTCCGTTACGATTTCGTTTACTGATTATATGGTAATGTTAAAAGGGATGAAAGTTTTTCCTTCATTTCTCTGCAAATTTTTTTAATCTTCGGAAATTCTCTAATATTCTAGCTATGATGATTTGGATATAAAATTCGACTTCCGTTGCTCAAAATAACCTGTTGGTACATTTTCACACAATTTTGAGCCATTTTGTCTACAGAACATATATACCTATATTAATCACTTTAGAATTTTATGCTATTCACAAAAAAAGCCACAAAAATATAATGGAAAGAAACATTTCTATACAGGTTAATATATTCCTATTTTTTAAATTTGGTTTTTAAATCTCCAATCGTTCAAGTTCATTTATTATTTATATCAATTTATATTTTAAAATCAAATTCCGCCTTTGAAAACATATTCATCAAGCAGCCTAATCTTGTCCACTGTTGAATATAGGCCTCTCGTAAGTTTTGCCACTTATTTCTGTCCCGTGCCGCTTGCATCCAGTTTGATTCTATGCGCCTTATATCGTCAGTCCATCTGGTAGGCGGGCGGCCTCTCCTCGGTAAGCCTCCTGTCTTGGTCTCCATTCCAAGATTTTTCTCGTCCATCGATTGTCCGTGATCCTAGCGACACGTCCAGCCCAGTTCCACTTTAACGTTGTAATTCTCCTGACTGCATCTGCACACCCGTTCTTGGTCGTATTTCTGTATTCGGTATTCTATCTCTGATGCTAACTCCCAGCATAGATCTCTCCATGGCCAATTGTGTTACTCTCAACTTATTTACGCTTTTCTTTGTTAGTGTTAGCGTCTCTGCTCTATATGTCAAAACGGGGAGGATACACTGGTCAAACACCTTTCTCTTCAAGCAAACAGGGATGTTCGATTTAAGTATATTTTCCAGTTTTCTAAAAGCTGTCCACGTCAGCCCTATTCTTCTTAGTATTTCGCATGTTTGGTTATCTCGGCCTAAACGGATTTCATGTCCTAGGTACTTGTAGGTGGTGACTTGTTCGATCTTGTGATCTCCTACTGAGATATTGTCGTTTAGTACAAGGTTCGTCATAAATTTAGTTTTCTCACAATTTATTTTTAGACCAACATCACTTGACATTCTGTAGAGCTTTTCCAACATTCTTGCTGCTTTATCCGTGCTATCCCATATGAGAACAATGTCATCAGCGAATCTTAGGTTATTAAGGTCCTTCCCGTTTATGTTTACTCCCATATTTCCTTCAAAAGAAGGAAAAACATATTCACTAAGAAGATTTAAGATTTAAACCCGATCTAGTTGCCATGAAATTTAAATCTTATAGTCGGCCAGTTTTGTTTTGTTTATGATATTGTCATAATTTATATTATATATGTCAACAAATAAAAGCTTATATAGAGACATTAAGAATAAGAACCTTGCGATAAAGCCTTGAAATATGAAAGAGAAATAGTTGTATCCGGAAAATAAATAAAGTTCTTCATTTTTGCTGGTTCAATAATAAAACAAAATGATTTTTTATGCTAGTATTTTTATGGTTTAAGACTTGCTGGACCTATTGTTGCTCTTGTCAGCTTAAGTCCGCTGCTGTCAATTTAGGATGGTTTTAAATTTAAATCATGTTAATGTTTTAAAATGTGGATATCAAAAAAATTGAAAAATTCCTTTTTGAAGAGTGGTATGAGCTATATTTTCAAACCAAAATTGAGTCCAGAACTCTATTTGATCAAGAGATACCGATAAATTTATCAAATGCCAATTTACCCCTTTTTACCATTCATGGTGCGAATTTTGAAAAATCCTTTCTGTAAGTAAGAATTAGCTAATTACTGCCTGCTAGTATGTACTAGGATATTTATTGAATTTAATTCCTGCAAAGTTAATCCTTCGATAATTTTTTACACAACAATCCTTAAGGGCTTTTACTAAACCTGATCTAAATGTTGAACACTTCAGTTATCATTTACGGGAATATTAACGAATTTTAATTAAGCTATTTTAGCTTCGCAAGACTGTTATATACTATAATATTATTCCGTATTGTAGCCGTAACGACAAAAATCAATTAATTTTGATTTTTTCTTTGATTTTGGGTAAGCTGTTTTTTTGGCGTCCAATTTTAGAATCGCAAGGTATAATTTAGGTACTTTATAATAACAAATAAATTATGTATCGAAGGAAAATACAAAATTTATTGCTAAACGCAGTAAATATATTTTGCCGACGGCATTTGCATTATATAATGACATGAGTTACGACCATATTTCACTGCTTTAAAAAGCAGAAAAACATAACGTTAAAAGTAAATGGGAATAGTAAAAGCTGTTGTTGCTTTTAATACTAGAGTTTTCAAGCAAGTATTCCTGTTTTATAACTTAAATTTAGCACCATTTACTAGTTTATTGAACACTTTATGTACTGAAAATGTAAATTTATATCTTTTTTTTTTTAATTTTATTAGTATATTTAATTAAACAGAATACTAGCGTAAGGAACTTACTTATTATAATATGGCATAATGAATAAAATACAATATCGTAATATTGTAAGTATCTTGTACACATTTTATTAATAGTACATCAGTTAGACAGTATTTTTAAGCTAAAATTCCGCGGTTAGAACAATTATGATGGCACTCAAATCAAAATAAGCTTTATTATCAAAAAAATCATCCAGTTCTGTAGACAAAGCAAATAAAATGTATATACAATCAATAATAAAGATGTAAAATTAATAATATAGTATTCTAATAATGATAATAACAACACAAGCATTCTTCAAAGCACGGAAAAAATAGAATCACATGACTTTAAAAAAATAAAAGTGAAGTATGAATCTTGAGTAAATAAAATTATTTACAGTCAGATAAAAAAAACTTAGTCACAAAAGTACAAATTGAATACAAAAAAAAACGAACAGACAAACAGCGAAAAATAAAGTCAAAAAAATATTCACATAACATTATAAGAATAAATTGGGATGTAAAAGTCAGTCAAATAAAATTATTTGGAAAATCAGACATTTAAGACAAGTAAAAAAATACAAACTGAATACAGAATCACAGGCAGACAAATAATGCAATATAAAGTCAAAAAAAGAAGAAAGAATAATTAATTTTTAGTTGAACTTGTCATTTAAAAACTCTTTAACCTTTTAAAACATTAATTTCTTGACAAGACGTCTGAAAAGTTTAGGCCTCAGAACTTATCGAATTTGGAGAAGAAGACTATTAAATAGTTTTTTACTGTTATAATAAATTGGTTTTTGCGTTAAGCTCTTGGTGGGGATTGGTAAACCAATAATAAAGGGACTGCGGGTTTTTCTTGCTCCGTGAAATTGTATTTCAAAATACTTCTCATGCATGAGGCATACTGTTTTGAAGATAAAGAGACTAGGCAATGTCATAATTCTTTCAATTTGAAAGTAATGTCTGCATGACTGTCGTGGCCGAGGTTTGCAAAGATACTTAACTGCATGTTTCTGTATAACAAACACTGAATGAAAAATAACCATACTACAAGAACTCCAAAGCATATACCACATCTCAAGTGTGACTCAGTAACTGAAAAATAAACGTTTCTTGTTATTTCGTAGTCTAATAGATTACTTAGATTACGAAGAACAAAACAAGATGGACCCATTTTAAGCATCATTTATTTATGTGACTATTAAATTTAAGCTTTTTGTCAATGAACAATCCTACTTACTGTTTTTACTTTCCTTCATGCACACTGTTGAATTTTATATTTTAAATAGACAAATTGTTGAGAGTAGCAATATGAATAAATGGTTGGTGTCGAATACGCGACGCTGCCAATTTGAATCGGAACATTGTGTTTTGTTGCTTGAATGTAACAGCCAAAGAAGGTAAAATAATTTTATAACAAAACTTATGCATATAACTTTAGACTTCAAACATTTTATTTGATTTCAAACCACTTTAAATAAACATTATTTCAATATAGATTTGTTCAAGTATCATATGACCAATGAATGCTATAAAAAATATACACATAAATAAACCTTAGATAGTATAAAAATTAAAAAGGAAAATTTAAAAAGGAAAATTTAAAAAGAAAAAATAGTGATATAAGTAACGATAATATCGAGGAATGTAAGAAAGTTAGGCTTCGTCAAGAATAGATATCAACGAGGCACTCTAATTATGTGATAGATACTAACAAATGTATTATTTTCGAAAAAATATCGTACAAAGGAAAAAATTGTAGTTCATTATGCTATTGTATTGTTTATTTTATGATTACATTCTTGTGATTAATAAATAAAAATAGATATATATTAAAATGTGCTTAAAGTATTAATCGGCAAAAGCTTTAATGGAATATGTGCCCTAGGTGAGCCTTTATAGGTAAACTTCTACTTACCTTCATACACGGTGGCACGTTATAATTGTTGAAACACGTTATTCGTTTATAGCGTTAACAATCCACCTTTAATATTTATAAATGAGAGCCAAATAAATATAAGAAACTTTGGTGGAGCCTCATCTTTTCATCGGGTACGAAAATTCATTGGGCTCCCTGACTATTAACGGAATTTAACTGAAAGATAGTACCTAGATCACGTGAGTGACCATAATCTCTTTTCAATTTCCATTACAAACTAACAAAGAAATTTTTCTTTTTTCTTGTCGACAATTCTATAAATCAATAATCCTATTTTTACCAAATTCTTAATTTCTAATTTGGACTACAATGAAAAAAGAAAATGATCCACTGAAATGTAGAAAATATAATTTTAACCGTAAAGATTATTTGAAATAAAGCAAAAATTGTCAAACTTGAAATTTGAAACAAGTTTTAGTTTTGAAAAAAAAAATTAACATTAACTGAACGAATTAAATTAAAATATTAACACAAAATGCGGAAAAAAAAATATTCCAAGTAACTTTAAATTAATTAAAAACCAACAGTTTAAAAACTATTGAGCTAAGCATTTTATTTTTATCAGTGTAGGTGGTATTCCAACTAAAAATTTTACAAGAGGTTCGTCATAAATTTAATGGGTTAAGGAATATTCTTAAAACAGTACTGTTGATTCTTTAGTAAGCTTACTGGAACCGATATATTTCTTAGAAATTAATGACGAGATAAACGCAATCATTACCTAGAGTAGTCATATTCGATGAACACTATGATTATGGGCTTTACCTGTGGTAAAAATGTTGATTTTTATCTCACATTTAACAGCCTTCTCTTCTCTGAATCTAGAATAAATATATAAGAAATATTTAAAAACAAGTACGGTGCCCACCTCACGCGAAAAAAAATAGTTTCAAACTTTTGTATTTCAGTAAGGAATAATCGTATGACAATTTTCAAAAAAGCATTTTAAAGCTCTTTTAAAGTACTTTCAGTTAATTAAAGTGCGAGGTAACTTTTTCGTTCCTTTTTAAGTTTTATTAGAGAATAAAAAAATGAAAAAACGTATTTTCTTGATTCGGCTAATATTAATGCAGTTTCGCAAGAAATATTCGTAAAAAAATTATGAATTGGGAAGTTTTTTGGATTTTCCTCAAGCTTTAAATGCTTTTTTAAATTTTAGTGCAAAATACAGCTTTTTTAACGAAAAAAACTACTTTTTTTTTCAATACTCCATATATCTGTTACTACGAGACACAGAAAAAAAACTTCAAATAAAAAAAACGGTTGTTTTTACACTTAAAATCATCCTAGATTATTCCGGAAATTTTCCGCACTTTTCATTTTTTTTTTCGATTTTTTTATTTTCTAAAACCTAATAGGGTTATGCATGTATCTGAAAACAGAATTGGAACAATTCTGGGTCCTGGTGCGACTTTCTTTTACGGAGTTTTGATCTTTATTATAAAAAAAGCATTATTTTAATAGATCATACGAGCTCGCACATATGAACTGTTAAAAAATGCTCTTCTTTTTATAACAAGACCGTATCTCTGTAAAAAAAAAGTCACACTATGACCCTAAGTTGTTTCATTTCTATTTTCAGATACATCCATAACCATATCATGTTTTTGAAAAATTTTAAAAATCGAAAAATCGAAAAAAAAAACCAGAAGTGTGAAAAAAATTCCGAAACAATCCAAGGTAATGCAGCATGTAAAAACAAATATTTTATCTCTAGTTTTTTTCTAGCTCTCGTAGTTACAGGTATATTGAGCATTAAAAAAAGTCTTTTTTTTTTAGTTAAAAAGGTATTATCTTGGTCAAAAATGCACTTTGAATAAAATTAAAAAAAAAGGGTTTTAAGGCTCTTGAAAAAACCCAAAAAACTGTATATTTAGAATTTTCCTAGGAGTATTTCCGGTGAAATTGCATTAATATTAGCAAAACCAAGAAAAAGCGTTTTTTTATATATTTTTATTTTCATATAAAACTTTTAAAAAATGATAAATTTAACTCACATTTTACATTACCTGAAAGCGCTTGGAAAAAACTTTAAAATGCTTTTTTTGAAAATTGTCGCATGATTTTTTCTTACTGCAATATAAAACGGTTTGTAATTTTTGTTTCTTATTTCTTCAATTTTTAATAAAAACATTTAAAATATTGCTTAAAATTTTTTGAAAATATATATTTTATCATGATTACTGCATTTTTCAAAAAAAGTTAATATTTTATGTTCAATAAGGTATTTTAAAATTATGTCAAATTACCTTCAGAAAAGTTGGCAAGCTTCTGAATTTTTATTGGGGTCGTAATCTTCTTGAGAGACAGCTATCAGCCATTTTATGCGAAAAACACTATCGGTTGGAAATCCAAAAATATGCATTTTTGGACCGTTCTTATTATTATTATTATAAATTGTCAATAAATACACAAAATCACTTTTTACATCCACAATTTGTGCATCAACTTAGCTTGTTGCTTTCCAGATTTCAGACAATGTAAATCTAACCTTAAAAATATACAAGTGGATGTAACAAGTGCCAAGTAAAGTGCTCCGTTCGATTCTTTACAGGTATCGTTTACTCTTTCTATCCAGCTTCTTTATAGGAGAGAAAAAGATAGCGAGGGACATCTGAAGGTGCAATCGATTAACAAACGATAATTCACAATCAAATAACTTATGCAGTCGGCCAGCTAAGTATTGGTGAATTTTAATGTGGCTGACTCTACGTAATACATTATGAACCTAATAAGAGATACTAGACAATGTCAAAGATTATGACAATGTATTCTCAAGAGTAAAAAAATTGACTATGACTTTGTTTTCTAGATGATATTGGTATTAATTCACTTTGGCTGACACAAGGGCAATACCGTTTGGCAACGTCTTCACCTACTTTAATTCTTTAGGTTGGGCGTCGAGCTGGGCCAGGCAGACCCCTATAGCAGGATGCATAACGGGTCTAATTAGCCTAATATTGTAAAGCCTAGTCCACCCTCTTTATTCTCCAGATCCAAAACAAATTGTATACAAAGTTAAATCAATAAAATCACATTAGGTAAAACATCATTTTTACTTAAAAATCTAAAAAGCGGGAGGTAAAAAAGGGACATTCCGCTAAAAGCAGGACACTTGGAATGGTCCGCTAATTGTCAAGTCTGACCCGCAAATTTTCGATTTTTTTTTTGAATAAACAATCTTATCAATAATATTATGAGTGCATGTTTTCTTTTGAAATATCACTCTAATCGTCTATAAAATCTCTTAATAAGTATCGTGATCCGCGTTAATAATCCCATGACAATAAAAGAACTAAACGCTTAAGAACCAAAGCTACCTAAAAAGAGTATGAGTGACTTCTCACTTAAGATATCAGATAAGTGGGTTTGTAAAATAAATGACTTGAAGGTCAAAAAATGGTCTTGTTAATCATTAATTTGATGTAGATGCGAAAATACTTATTATCTAATTTTGAATAATAATATGTATTTATATTAAAGGTCAATCAAGTGGGTTAGTATCCATTTTATTTTACTTTCTGATGCGTCACTTTTTAAAAACTATAGACTAGTACATTGTCTTATAAAAAATACGATTAGCAATATTTTAGATTCTATATTTCTTCCAGAAACATTTGTTTTTGTTAACGTTTTTTTATCACACCTAAGTTATATGTGGTCTCAAAATATTATGTTTATGGGCATGTCTAGTTATTAATCATTTTCTTGAAGTAAAATATGTTTCAAATAATTGTGTCAATTTGTAGTGAATTCGAGAAAAAATGATGCAGTTTGGAGTTTTTGAAGTGTATCCGAGCCATGTTTTTGTCAAAATTCTGAATAAAAATTATTACCGTTTGGTTTTAAAGGAAGTCAAAATGTAAGCACATTTTTACACACTGATGATAACAAGTAAAGGGTGTTTTTTTATAGAGGTATAGAACTTTAAGTTGGCAATACTTTTTTAACTGGCGGCCATTTTGTTAGCTGTCAAGTGATTTATGTTTAGTTTGGTTTGGCATTTCAACATGAATAGACTGACGCCTGAACAACGCTTCCAAATTGTGCAAATTTATTTTGAAAATCATGGTTCTGTTCGAAATACGTATCGCGCACTACGTCCATTTTACGGTCAACATAATCATCCATCAGAGCAATTAATTCGATTAACTATGGAACGTTTTCGCACCACGTTTACTCTAAATGATAATACGCATCCACAGAAACGTCGTACAGTGCGTACAGAAGAAGTCATTGCTGCTGTAGAGCGTAGCGTAGAGGAAGACCCGAATCAGTCTATCCGCCATCGTGCACAGGAATTGGATATGTGTCCATTCACTTTATGGAAGATTTTGCGGAAAGATCTTGGTTTGCGTGCTTACAAAATCCAACTCGTGCAAGAATTGAAGCCACACGATCATCTAGCAAGGAGTAGATTCGGTGAATGGGCCCAAAACAAGATTGCCGTTGCCCGATTTTCATAAGCGAATTTTGTTTAGCGATGAGCTCACTTTTGTTTGAATGGATACGTCAATAAACAAAACTGCCGTATGGGCTGGTGGAATCATTGGTCCGTACTTCTTTAAAAACGATGCTGGTCAGAACGTTACAGTCAATGGTGACCGCTATAGAGCCATGATTACTTACTTTTTCGTTCATCAATTAAACAACTATGATGTGCAGGAGCTGTGGTTTCAACAAGACGGCGCAACATGTCACACAGCTCGTGCCACAATTGATTTCTTGAAGGAAACGTTTGGTAACCGCATAGTTTCACGTTTCGGACCCGTGAATTGGCCTCCAAGATCGTGCGACTTAACGCCGCTAGACTATTTTCTGTGGGGATATGTGAAGTCGCTAGTCTACGCCGATAAGCCCGAAACGATTGATCACTTGGAGGACAACATTCGCCGCGTTATTGTCGATGTACGGCCACAAATGTTGGAAAAAGTCATCGAAAATTGGACCTCCAGATTAGACTACGCCCGAGCCAGCCGTGGCGGTCATATGCTAGAAGTCATATTTAAATTATAATGCCAGAAGGTTACCTTTCGAATAAAGTAATTTTCATGTCAATTTAAAAAATTCATCTTTGTTTTATTCCATTTAAAATTTCTATACCTTTATAAAAAACACCCTTTATAACCTTAAAGATCGAAGCCCACACTCAAGATAGTCAAGTTATAACCTCAAAAATATTAGTTTTTATTTTCAGTTTGTTGATCTTTGTTGTATATTTAGAGCATTTTTATTCCTCGATAGTTTTCTGGATGCGTATTCTGTCATTTTTTAAAAATGGGTATTGTTACACTATTCTTCCATTCATTCGGTATTTTTTGTTCTTCTATGATATTGTTGAATAGGGTTAATATTTCATTCCATAGCTTTTACCCTCCATATTTAAGCATCTCATTAGTGATCTCGTCTGGTCCAGGACTTTTTCTATTCTTAAGGGACTTTAAGGTGTTTTCTATCTTGTCATTTGTTAGTTCTATGCTATCGTCCTCCTCATATTCATTTTGTATCTGTTCCATGTTCCCCTCTTCCTTATATAGATTTTAAAGTATGTTACCCACTGCTCAAATGTGATTTTATTAGTTCTAACGGTATCTTTTTACTTCAAGCTTGTTTCTTCTTAACATTCCCCATATTTTTCCCTGGCTTCCATACATGTCTCTCTCCATCCCTTTTGTGAACCTTTCCCAATAGTTTTCTTTTAGTTCTTTTATTCTTGCGTTTACCTCGTTCCGTTCCCTCCGGTAGTTGTTCCAGTTTTTAGGTGTCTGCTAAATTTCTTATTTAATATGTCCCCAAACTCCCTAAATATATAAATAAACTCCATAAATCGAAATACAGTGCTAAAACTTCAAATGTTTGCGTTGCCGAAACTGGAAAACCCAGATATTAAACGGCGCGATGGCAGCCTTTTGGCTCGGTGCTTCACCGATGTCAGAGCGCGACGTCACCACTGCTATGAAAGTGAAAAGTCAGCTGCGCAATTAAGGATATTACGTGTTGCTCTTTTTGAGACAACTCGTCCTTTTTCCGAAGATGCTTAGTTCTCGAGGGCTACGAGATTGTTTCCTTATTCGGACAAATTATGGTTCTTAAAGTAGGTTGTCTTTGATAACGTAACATTCTACAGACAATAAAGATCGTGCAATTCCTGAAATTGAAATTAAAATTAACGTTGATAAAAATGCAGCGCGTACGAGTTACTTAAACTAAAGCATTTTTTGTTGTTGTTATTGGTTGATTATTGATAATTAAAAAACATTACTAGATTTTTTAGTTTATTCGTTTTTAACTTGGGTAAAAGTTGATCGCCTGCCCTTTAATTGACGCATCTTTCTTAGTTCAGTATGCAAGTAAGTTAAAAGAAAAACAAAAATATCAAGCACGGACCATCCTTAGCCACCCGTGTAGCGGAGCTTTATGTACTCAGGCGAAATTTACCCGGACACCAATTACCGTGGCAGCGAAATAAGTTACAACCTTGATTTATCCCAGATAACCGGACCCAGAGCTGGCAATAATGGTTCCGGTAGTCTTTTTGAATGGGTCGTATATCAAGTTCCAACTTGTAATTATGACATTCCGAAAGCAGACTTTCGTGCCGGGATAAAACTACACCGGTTTACGAGACGGCTACCGTCGAGATTTAGAAGGCTTATTAAAAATTTTGATTCGTTTCAGTTCAGTCTATGCTAAAATATCGTAAAGTGAATCATTTAAAACACGTTTAAAACATTTTAAGCACTATTTTGTATATTTGTAATTTTAAATAATCGAGTAAATGAATTTTCTGAAAGTTCATACAAAAAAGCTACTTTAACACCTGCGGTTTTCATAAGTGTCACCTTTTTTAACTGGAAATCCATGAACAAATTTTATATTTAATTCGCCTCTCTAAAATCCATTTAATAGAAATAATTATTTCAAATATTTGGTTTTAAACTTAATTCTTGCTGTGAGATGACGTAACTAGTATTATTTTCCAAGAAGTAACACTAAAACTATACCGTATTGAAGTATTGGACATAACCTACAATATTCAGTATTTGAGAGTAAATCCACTTGTAGATACTATTTTTTTTTTTATAATACCGAAAATATCAGGAATTAAAAGCTTATGGGAACCTGCCATCAGCAATTATTTATTACTGATGAGAGGTTTCATCCTGTACTCTATAGTGGAGCTCCCTCCATCTGACCTAATCCAGTGCAGCAAGCTATACTAATCTATAGGTATTCTAACGCAAACATTTATGAAGATTTAAAGTTGGACAAAAAATAACTCAGTTTTATTGTTCTGCTAATCTGCTCACTCCACACTTCATCTCCAGCCTTTTAATATGACATTATTTGAGACACTTCAAAAGTATTTCTACCAATATGTGATAGAATGTCTCAGATCTATCTATACTTGATATTTTTCCTGAATATACATTTATGCCAAGTACAACTATGTTTCCCGGCCTACTTTTAAGAGAGCCGTAATTTTTGGGGTACTTCAAATTTCTGCGAACATTATTGTAACTCCTATTCCTGCTGCTATTTACTCTTTAGGAGATTTTGCCTGTTACCACCGTAATTTTTGGACCTGAAGCAATTTTCTTGTATACTATTGTACCTGTTACGCTGATGACGCTGTGATATGTGCCGAAAATGAAGACGACCTCCAGAGATTGTTAAATACCTTTAATCTTACGGGAAGAAAATATAATATGATTATCTCAGCCGAAAAAACTGAATGTATGACAACCTCAAAAGAACCCCTCCGATGCAAACTAGAACTAGACGGTCGAATAATACAACAAGAAATGAGTTTCAAATATCTAGGAATCGACATAACTAGTTATGGCAACATCGAAGATGAAGTAAGAGGGCAGGTGGCCAAAGCAAACAAAGTGGCGGGTTGCCTCAACGACGTGATCTGGCGAAACAAACACTTACAACAAGAAACAAAGGTTCGGATCTACAAAACCACAATTAGACCTATTATGACATACACCTCGGAAACACGGCCAGAGACGACAAAAACGAAACAACTATTGGAGACTATAGAAATGAGAATACTTCGACAGGAAAAACGCTACTAGACAGAGAAAGAAGCGATAACATCAGGCAATCATGCAACACAGACTGCATTAATGAGTGGGTCCTACAACGCAAGACACAATGGAACAAACACATAAGCCGAATGACAGAGGATAGACTGGTAAGGTTCGCACGAGATAAAGCGCCTAGTGGTACACGCAGTAGAGGTCGACCACGGAAAAGGTGGAGCGATAATTTAAGTCCAGAATGAGGAAAATCGAAGAAGGAACTGGTCAGGTACCTATTATAGAAGGTAGAAGAAGAAGAAGACTATTGTACCTGAATTTTCTATAGAGGATATTACACCACCAATCTACTAGCATTGACTGTTCATTATCTTTATCTGACTCAAAAAATGTCAATATTGTGGACTTTCTAAAAGAATCATCTCGAGTGCCGCAGAGTAACTCAAGAAAAACAGTGAAATGGAAAAGTGATCAATATTAGAATTTACTAACCGAGAGTTCTTACTGTTAAAGTCTATACGATAAGGAAGGTGAATGAAAAAACGAAGAAAAAAAAAAAGAAAACGTCAAAGAAATCTAGTGAAAAAAAAATTAGTGAACAATGAATCAAGTGACGAAGAACATATCACCAGCGCCTATAAAAAACTAAAAAGACAGAAAAAACGAGTCAAACGAATGTACTGATCTATACGCGGTGAAAAATGGTGCCAGTGTCAATTTTGTGCAAAATGGGTCAGTGCAGAATATATATATGATGTATCTAAAAGATCAAAAAGTTTTATTTGTAACCCATCATTAAGTTTTAACTTATTTTCTTGAAGCTAAATTAATGCCTGCCGTTTTACATGTATTAGATGATTTTATGTAAAACATTTCATTAAAATGGTTGTTTTATAATCTCTTGTTTCAAAGAAATAAGCATTTAACACCAAAGAGATAAAAAATATTACTTAGGGTTCATTAGCTCTGAGATTTTTGACGGTAAAACTATCTCGACAACTTTCTCATACTAATCTAATTTTGAGAAAATGTCAATAATGTAAAATTTTTAACCCACCATATTGAATCCGCCATATTGAGTAAAAAAAATTTTTTAACTCCTAAACTACCCCCTCCCCCGAAAACTCCCTATTATCAATTTTCGACTTAATTTAGAAAAATAAAATTTTTAAGTCGCCTATTGCATCTGCCTCAAAAACCCTCCTATACCAATTTTGGATAAAATTGACAAATGTTAAATTTTTAGTCAACCATATTGGATTCGTCATATTGAATTTTTCAAAAATAATTCTTAATTCGTAATTTACATCCTCAAAAACTGCCTTATACCAATTTTGAATAAAATCGAGCCATGTAAAACGTAAAATTTTTAATCCGCCATATTCAATAAAATCGAAACATGTAAAACGTAAAATTTTTAATCCACCATATTGAATTTTAAAAAAATAATTCTAGATTCGTTATATACAACATCAAAAACTCCCCCATACCAATTTTGGAGAAAATCAGACAAAATTAATTTTTTCTCCGCAATATTATCAGCGCCATCTTGGATTTTACTAAACCAATTTCAGCCAAAATAATATGGCAACTTCCAGAATACAATTCAAAAAAGTTCATTCAAATCGGTGTCTCTTTCCGGAGTAATCGACGTACATATAAGAGCCGTTTTACACCCACAAGAATTATAGCCAAAATTTATCTGATAATTATGTTGAAAATTTTCACAAAACTAATTTGCTGTTTTACACATCAAGGCATAAAAATATAGAACATGTTCGACTAAAATTCAGAAAGTGCGCGAAAATCGACGCAGAATAAAATATGTGAATTGACAACCCGCGTTTGTTGATCAACCTAATCTTAATGTTTACTCATTGTTTCTTGCACAAAATATCCCTTATTTTGTGGTTTTTTGATTATATATGTTTGAAAACTTTCATATTTATGACATTTTAAGGTTATTTAACTGCTTGAACGTCGCGTGTTATGAAAATGCGCATGAGCACCAACAAAATTACCACCAAAATTATATTCAGATTTCTTGTACGTATCAAACAGAGTGGTATTTTATTGTAAAAATTATCTCTAAAGAATTTTCGGCAAAAATTTGCTGAAAATTTTTGTTATAATTTTCGGAATGTGTGTAAAACGACTCTAACGTGTATAACTAGCGGTCGAATTTAGGACCTCCTTCTTTGAGAAATCGGTTAAAAAGAAGGAATATTGTATGATAGTTTTACGTCTCGTTTTTCAACATAATCAACTTTCAGGCAATGTAGTGTTTTTGACATGTCAAGAACCTAAACGTACTTTTGAAAATATCGATGCTGTTAATTAAAATATGAGTAATAATCCCGATCAATCAACTGCACATCGTTCTCACGATCTTAGAATTTTTTATTGAACTATATGGAATATTCTACATAAAAATTTGCTTTTAAAGATGGATCAAGTTCCATGACCATTTATTGGGAAGGAATTTTGCAGAATGAGTCTTAGAGTAACCGGAAATGAAAAAAAAGTCTTCAGCATGGAAGCTCATTTTTCGTTCTGTGGTTTCGTAAATATGCAAAACTGTTTTGAACTGAGGAACAGCAGTTTTATTTAAATATTTTCCATTATTTCGGGTGCTGAAATTTTGTGATTTATTCTAACTTTTCGTAAAATTCACCCCTCATCGTATTCTTTAAAAAAAAAATTAGACTGTTTTTCCTTGGTTTTCGGTCAATTTTTGGTACAATTTTTTGATCAAACATTTTAATTTTTTTTTGCAGCGATTCATATTAAAAAATACCTTAAATTTCAGAAATAAAGGGTGTTTTTTATTGAGGTATAAAACTTTAAATTGGCAACACTTTTTTAACTGGCAGGCATTTTGTCAGCTGTCAAGTGATTTATGTTTAGTTTGGTTTGGCATTTCAACATGAATAAACTGACGCCTGAACAACGCTTCTAAATTGTGCAAATTTATTTTGAAAATCATGGTTCTGTTCGAAATACGTATCGCGCACTTCGTCCATTTTACGGTCAACGTAATCATCCATCAGAGCAATTAATTCGATTAACTATGGAACGTTTTCGCACCACCACGTTTACTCTAAATGATAATACGCATCCACAGAGACATCGTACAGTGCGTAGCGTAGAGGAAGACCCGAATCAGTATATCCGCCATCGTGCACAGGAATTGGATATGTGTCCATTCACTTTACGGAAGATTTTGCGGAAAGATCTTGGTTTGCGTGCTTACAAAATCCAACTCGTGCAAGAATTGAAGCCACACGATCACCTAGCAAGGCGTAGATTCGGTGAATGGGCCCAAAACAAGATTGCCGTTGATCCCGATTTTCATAAGCGAATTTTGTTTAGCGATGAAGCTCCCTTTTGTTTGAATGCATACGTCAATAAACAAAACTGCCGTATTTGGAGTGATGATAATCCTCAAGTGTATGTTGAGACACCGTTACATCAAGAAAAACTGACTGTTTGGTGTGCTTTATGGGCTGGTGGAATCATTGATCCGTACTTCTTTAAAAACGATGCTGGTCAGAACGTTACAGTCAATGGTGACCGCTATAGAGCCATGATTACTGACTTTTTCGTTTATCAATTGAAGAACCATGATGTGCAGGAGCTGTGGTTTCAACAAGACGGCGCAACATGTCACACAGCTCGTGCCACAATTGATTTATTGAAGGAAACGTTTGGTAACCGCATAGTTTCACGTTTCGGACCCGTGAATTGGCCTCCAAGATCGTGCGACTTAACGCCGCTAGACTATTTTCTGTGGGGATATGTGAAGTCGCTAGTCTACGCCGATAAGCCCGAAACGATTGATCACTTGGAGGACAACATTCGCCGCGTTATTGCCGATATACGGCCATAAATGTTGGAAAAAGTCATCGAAAATTGGACCTCCAGATTAGACTACGCCCGAGCCAGCCGTGGCGGTCATATGCTAGAAGTCATATTTAAATTATAATGTCAGAAGGGTATCTTTCGAATAAAGTAAATTTCATGTCAATTTAAAAAATTCATCTTTGTTTTATTCCATTTAAAATTCTATACTTCTATAAAAAACACCCTTTACTATAGACAATTTAACCATTGTTTACAGTAATCTCATAATATAATGAAATGTAAATCTTTGTAAAAATATAACTTTATAACTGTGACAATAAACTTGCAAAATAACTGAAATTTCGAAAATTTCTTATTTTTACACTATACTCTTACTTTACCAGTAGAACTAGTACACATAATTGTTCTAAATTAAAATATAGTGAGTATTGTGTATAGATTTATATCACATAAGATATGTTTCTACTATGGTATACATAAACAAAATGATTTTTATGCTAAATGTAAAAAACTGTTGTAGTTCTGAAGGTTTTATCTACAAAAAACGTCACTTCATATTTAAATAAAAGTTTTCTTTGCATTTCTTCCCAGGAGAGTGGAATAAATAAAATAGTGATTAATGAACAAATTTAATTTTGACTCACTGTACAGGGTGAGTCAACGATTGGATGAAGTAGGTTTGTGCCTTTTCGATGAAATTAACAAAGAAACTATATTTATTGTTTGATACAGTTTATTTTTACGCAGATTTTAAAAATATTTAGGACTCTACAGGGTGAGCCAAAAAACTAGGACAGCATAAAGTTGTATTTTTTTAAATAGAACACCCTATGTACGAATTGTATTTTCGATTTAGTTTATAATTTTAAATCTTTTTTATTAAGGGTTTACTATAACAAAACTTTATAGTTTCTGAGATAATTAAGTTTAAAGAAAAAAAGTCACATTTTCAAGCATCAATTCAATCCTAAATAACGTTTTCAATTTTGTGACAAATATATTCAAATTTGGAATTTAGCAAGGCCAAGGACAAGTTAACATAATTTTTACCTAATATTTGCAATAAAAGCTACAGGGTGTTGAAGACATCGGCTCAAATTTGAACAAGTTTAAATGAATAAATATCTTTTTTTTTTAAATGGTACATCCTGTATATTTTCATGTTAGTTAATAGAGTAATAAAAACCCTAAAAGTTTTGTTCATTATATCCTATACCTATTTATAATAGTTTTTGAGATATTTCAGTTTTTCTTATTTTCCATACTATTTTACAGAAATAGTCTTCATTATCATAGTAGCCATGGCAAAAACAATGTAAAAGAACATTTTTATGTGTGTCAAATTTATAACCGCAATCGCTTCTTTTGGTTTTTATGTAGTGTAGTTTGGTTTTTTTTTGCATTCATCTTATATTGTAAAATGAATTTTCCAAAGAATGAGTTAATATATATGATTTATACAATAGGAGAGGCTCAAAAAAATTGCCTTCTTGCTCAAAGAATTTACAAAATGAAGTATCCTGATCGACGCCAGCCTAATACCCATACTTTTCAAAACTTAATGCAAAGATTTGATTCTTCTGGTACTGTTGATTATCCAAAACGTAAAGTGGTCAACAAACCAGTAATTAATGAGGAAAAAGAACTACAAGTATTGTTAAATGTTCAGGAAAATCCTTATATTGGTAGCCGTCAGTTAGCAGCATTATGTGAACCATCACAATCCACCGCTAATCGTACTACCAAGAAATATAGGTATCATCCATATCACATGGAATTATACCAAGAATTGCATGGACAGGATTTTGAAAGTCGTGTAAACTTTTGTCGTACAATAAATGCGGAGATTCAATTAAATTCAAATATATTATGCAAGGTAATGTTTAGTGATGAAGCTACTTTTAGAAGTAACGGTGCCGTAAATAGACGCAACATGCATTATTATGCCACAGAAAACCCATTTTGGATTAGAGAGGTGCAACATCAAAACCACTGGTCATTAAATGTTTGGTGTGGTATTCATCATAATCGAATTATTGGACCCCACTTTTTTAATGAACCACTAAATGGCCATAGTTACCTGAACTTTCTACAAGAAGAACTACCCCAACTGCTTCAAGGTCTCGATAGGGATGAGCTCGACAGTATGTGGTTCCAGCACGATGGTGCGCCTCCGCATTACCATCGTGAAGTTCGTGCGTTTTTGGACCAACGATATCCGCAAAAATGGATTGGACGTGGGGGTTTCATTGAGTGGCCACCAAGGTCTTGCGACATCACCCCATTAGATTTCTTCCTATGGGGTTATATTAAAAATAAGGTGTATGTTAATCCACCAACAACAGTGGAAGATATGCGAAACAGGATTAGGGATACCTGTAGAACAATAACGCCACTAATTTTGTCCAGGGTCCGAGAAAATCTGCAAAAAAGACTAAATTTGTGCATTGCACAAGAGGGTCGTTTATTCGAACACTTATTAAAAAGAAATAATTAATCTCAGTATTTAATAGGTAATTTTTTTGTTTCAATTTAGTATAAAAGTAAATATGTATTTGCCTTGTCGTTATTGTTGTGTTAATTTTTTCACATTATGTTTAATTAAACTATTGCCGTTGTCATATAACGAATAATGTATTTCATCATATTTAACCACATTCTGTTTGTTTCTGTAGTTACTTTTTATTATTTTACATGGCTACTATGATAATGAAGACTATTTCTGTAAAAAAGTATGGAAAATAAGAAAAACTGAAATATCTCAAAAACTATTATAAATAGGTATAGGATATATTGAACAAAACTTTTAGGGTTTTTATTACTCTATTAAATAACATGAAAATATACAGGGTGTACCATTTAAAAAAAAGATATTTATTCATTTAAACTTGTTCAAATTTGAGCCGATGTGTTCAACACCCTGTAGCTTTTATTGCAAATATTAGGTAAAAATTATGTTAACTTGTTCTTGGCCTTGCTAAATTCCAAATTTGAATATATTTGTCACAAAATTGAAAACGTTATTTAGGATTGAATTGATGCTTGAAAATGTGACTTTTTCTTTAAACTTAATTATCTCAGAAACTATAAAGTTTTGTTATAGTAAACCCTTAATAAAAAAGATTTAAAATTATAAGCTAAATCGAAAATACGATTCGTATATAGGGTGTTCTATTTAAAAAAATACAACTTTATGCTGTCCTAGTTTTTTGGCTCACCCTGTAGAGTCCTAAATATTTTTAAAATCTGCGTAAAAATAAACTGTATCAAACAATAAATATAGTTTCTTTGTTAATTTCACCGAAAAGGCACAAACCTGCTTCATCCAATCGTTGACTCACCCTGTATATTGGAACATTTATTCTTAAAACGTTGAAAGATACGCTTAAATACTTTTAATTGTAAATATCTAGTGCCAGACATTTCACCATACTTCTTTTCAGCAAAACGTTTATATAACAGCTGGTTCTCCTAAATAGATTTTTATTAGCGGTAACCAGTAGCAATGTACCTTTACCATTTTATTGGTATCATAAATCAAACCACAACAGCATAATGGCGTTAATGTAAAATAACTAAATCTATTTGTACTTGGGATTTAATGACTTTATTATTAGGGTAAGTTCTTGACATTTGATTTATGGCCCGTTTTTAAAAATACCTGTAGGAATATTATACTGAGGATCGTTATTGGCAATTAAGCTTGAATAGAGGCAAGAACTTGGAGATGCGGATACTTCCTATTCTCCTGAGGATCACTCTTGTGTTAAAATTCGCCATTTTGATCGATAATGGGGTTGTTCACTCATGAATTACAAATATGGACATTAACAAAAACGAATTCAGAAACGATCGCAAAAGCATAAGGAGCAACAGAAGGATGCATGTAAAAATAACAGGCTGGAAAAGGAATGAGTGGATTAGAACTAGAACCAATGTAAAAGATATTAGTCAAAACAGGCAAAAGATAACGTAACTCGATTACCGGGATAACTTAAACGATTTTCCAGAATCAAATACCAAAGTATTCAGCTTCTTCAGCGGAGTCGAAGAGGAAAAAGTCATCTCAACACTAAACGCGTTCAATTGACACGTTAGAAAGAAATGACACCTCGAGGATGAGCCTGGGCAATAACAGTCGGCTGAAATAAATTTGTTAAGTAAGCCAACTTATTAATCATTAGAATTTTCCGCTCGAAAATGAATTAAGTATCCCAATAGTTATTTTCAAATTAAAGAATACATTTGAAGCCAAAGAAATTTAGGCAAAAATATTCCCTGAAATATTAGTAGGCAGCAAAACCGAGATCTATCTGAAAAAAAAATGTAACAATAAATTCAGCGTCGATAAGAAAACAACTAAGTTCAGTGTAGTAAAATAACAGTATTATACCCAAACTGGAAATAAAATTAACTTGAAACTGTACGTTATGGAATGCTTTTATTCAAAGAATCTATGAGAAATTCTTAAGGACAATGATATTGTGTTGCTCATAACGTGAGTGTTTGTCAAATATAGTGGAAATTTGAGGGTTGTAATATATATAAATAAAAGGAAAAGAACAAGAGGAAAATTTCAGATAAAAAAGTATTAAAATGACTATGGATAAAGAAGAATGGTAGCAACTTGGACAGGATATGTTCAAAGATAGACGAATTTGGCTATGGGTATTTTCTTGCGACCTTAGAACTTAACTCAATTCAAAAATAAAAATCTAAAAATAATATTTTTATAAACTAATTGAACCGACTTCTAAAAAAGCGCTATAAAGTGAAAAAAAACAATATAAATTGTTTTTTGAAATTGAAATTTTTGAAGTCGGCGCCAAGTTAGATTTTTTTTTATAAAAATTTTATTGTAGTATTTGGTGAACAGATCCGAAATTTAGTCGTCAACGAGCTTCACTTTTTTAAAATGAAAATAACCAGAAAGAAGGTTGTTATCTAATATAATTCATTTTTAAAATCTCATTCCTATATCAGTTTTTTCCAAAGCTTGCATTTTTAGTTCAGTAACTTTTAATGTACAATTTCAATCAACCCTTTGTCCCAAACTTCTAAAAGGCCCGGTTGAATAAATTTCAAATAATAAGTACCCTATTAGTAGGACACAATTTTATTATTTAAATAATCATTATTCTTTATTCAAAAAGAAAGGTTCTTTTGTAATAAATGTTAACTCATCTTTAATATTGGGTTTTTCCAAAACTGAAAGTTAATGATAGAATAATACCTTGGATTTACAGGTAGGTGGTCAACTGATCTTAAAAGCTCCTTAAAATTCTACAGGTCTTATTAGTTGCAGGGATTTTGACATTATTTTATCAAATATTACCTGTGAGAGTTTAATAAAGAAAGTCGTATGCACACCTGTTTTGAATTTTACTGATTGTATTTTTCAAAAGATATATTTCGGCATATTACAGTGAACAAAAGTAACCGTTTGTATTTCGGGAATAAAAAACAAAAAGAAATATTTAATATTTGAAACAGTTTTGTTGTTTTCAAAATATTCTCCACGATTTTACATGCGTTTGAATCAATCCGAAAAGCACTTTCGCCACTAAAAAGATGGTATTCCAAAAAATGGTTTTTGAATGCATCAACCGCCTCTTCTGGCGTAGTAAAACTTTGACTACGCAGTTTACTTCTCATATACATAAACAAATGAAAAAATAAGAAAGAAATTATATTAAGATAAATGGAAAATAGGGGTGTAAAACTAAAAAATATAATAAAAATAAAATATATGTTTGGTAGAAAAAAACTGTATGTTAATAAAAAAATTTAAGATAAATTACACAACACCGAAATTTTAAAAATTTCTTTTATTTAAGAATACATACAAACTGATAACAACTCTCCATAAGGCTGTAACAACTCTCCATAAGGCTGTGTTCCCATTATAAAAATGTTTTTAATCAATACAAACTACCTAGTTATACTAAGGTTCAAAATGTCTTTTTTTCAATACACTGTTGACATTTTTTCGAAACGGCTCTGATTACACGATGAATGGTGTTTTGATTGATATTACCACAAATATTGTGAGTTCTCTATTCAAGAATTTCTCTGCTTTCAGGGCAATCATATTTGTATACCTCATTTTAAACATATCCCCATAAACACAAGTCCAAAAGTGTTAAGTCAGCGTACAGGACACTGCTAGACATTAATTTTTCACCTAAAGTCTACGTTAAGAATGTTTGTAGTTCCCTAAAATTATGTGCGGGAATTATATGCTGAAAGCACACATTATCAAACTGATCATCTGACAGAACTTCTCGTATAGCAGGAATAATCTGATTTTATAACATTGCAAGATATCTTTGATTTGTCGATGTTTGTTCATAAATAAATAGCGCTAAAAATAATGAAAAATAAAAAAAAAGATAAATCGTATTTATTGCAATATTAATAAATACATTTTGAAGGTAAATAATTACAGAATTTCACAAAATGCTAATTTAAACCTAAATTAAAACTAAATACCGATCATTCCGCATCACACATTTAAAACAAATCGTACTTACAATCTTCGTAATTTGCTTAATTGCGGGTTTTCGAAAGCCAAGTAATGGTGATTCTCTTTATTAGAAACTTCGCAGTTACTGAATTGTGTTTTTCATCTGTCAATAAAACATCGGAAAAGGCGAGATTTTCTAGACATTTTTCAACATACCAATTACAAAAAACGATTTTCCTATAAAATTACCTTCTTAAAGTCTACTATGCTCAATGATTTCTATCTTTTTGTTTCTTGTGTTTCGCTTCTGTGCTACCAGAATTCACTTTACCTGGAATTCAAATTTTATTTTTTACATATATTTTTCGATATGACAATATTAGTAAAAGGACATGTCATTTTAAAGATAAAAGTATACCTAATAGCAAAGGAACTCCTTTTTTGAGTCGATAAACCACAGCGTTTAGACGTAAATTGGAATTAAAGTTTTTACCAGTAAAATCAATTTTTCAAATGAAAGCCAAAGATCAAATTACCATACTTTAAATTTATTTAAATCTGACAATCAAATATCTAAAAATTGGTCTGACAACGATAACACTTAAATAATTAAATTTTTAATTTTAAGTAAATGAAGTTTTTGACACAAAATTAATATTTAAAAAAAGAGAATTGTAACAAAAAAACTAATATTTTAAAAAGAAAAATAATTATTACGAAAATTAATATTTTAAGAAAGAAAAAAATTATAACCAAAAAACAAATATTTTAAAAAAGATACATAAAACATTTTCAAAATTACCTCCATTCATTTTTATACATTTCCTGATGCTTTTCAGAAAATGTCGAACTTTAAAAAAAGTTCGGCCGCATTTTGTATAACTTTGAATACATTTATTATTTTTTGACGAAGATCCTCGATATTGTTTATGGACCTTCTATAAACAAGAACCTTTAAATACCCTCAAAAAAAAATATATTGGATTGATATCGGCAGCGCCTAAAGCAATGATCCGCTTCGTCCTATCCATCCGTCATGGAATATTTCGTTGAGATATATCGGCACGTTCAGATTAAAATAAGGTGGATCACTTGAGTAGCTAAATAATTAGTCTTTTCCAACAATTAATGAAGATCATTCTGCAGAAAACTTAAATAAGCATTCTCACTTAACGACCTTTACAAAAATTAGGCTTTACAAAATGGTCTTCTATAATAGCATGAGGGTTTCTATAAGAGTACTGATGAGTGTAATAAAAATTGGGAATACCATCTACCACGTGCAAATTTACCTTCGTCAATGAATAATATGACTTTAATGAAATGATTTATTTTTAACCGACTTCTAAAAGAAGGAGGTTCTCAATTCGTCGACTATGTATGTTTTTTTTAAGTATGTACACCGATTACTCCGGAACGGCGGCACCGATTTGAATGAAATTTTTTACGTTATGTTCAGGAAGTTGCTGCGGTGGTCCCATATTTTTTTGGACGAAATTGGTGCAGTAAAATTCAAGATGGCGCTGACAATATGGCGGCCAAAAAATTAATTTTCTCTAAAATTGGTATGGGGGAATTTTTGGGGTTGTACACAACGAATCTGAAATTATTTTTAAAAAATTTAATATGGCGGATTCAATATAGCGGACAAAAAAATTTAATTTTGTCTGATTTCGGGGTCGCACATAATGGATCCAAAATATTTTTAGAAAATTCAATATGGTGGAGAAAAAAATCAATTTTGTTCGATTTTCCCCAAAATTGGTACGAAGGAGTTTTCTGAGTCGTACATAACTAATCTAAAATTATTTTAAAAAAATTCAATATGGCGGATCCAATATAGGGAACGAAAAAAATCAATTTTATCCGATTTTCTTCAAAATTGGTACGAGGAAGTTTTTGGGGTCACACGTAACGAATCTAAAATTATTTTTAAAAAATTCAATATGGCGGATCCAAGATGGCGGAGTAAAGATTCTACATCTCCCGATTTTGTCTAAAATCAGTATTGGCGTATTTTTGTTAGTGTTAATTATGAATTTAAAATATTTTTTGAAAAACTCAATCTGGCAGATTCAATATGGTGTCCTAAAAATTTTACATTTTTCGATATTTTCCCAAACTAATATAAGGGGTTCTTGAGAGTGTAAATTATGAATTTAAAAGTATTTTTTCAGGATTCAATATGGCAAATCCAAGATAGCGAACTAAAAATTTTGCATTTGTTGATTTTGTTCAAAGGTGGGACTGAATCGTTTTTGAGGATGTAAATAGCGAATATAAGTCTAGAAATTTTAAATTTCCATATTTTATCCAAAATGAAAAGTTTAGATTTAGATTAGATTAGGACTTAAAATAATTTTTTTGAAATTCAATATAGCGGATGCAATACGGTGGGTTGAAAATTTTACCTTATTCGCATTTTTTCAGATTTGGCATTAAAGGATTTTCGGGGTCGTGTATTACGAATAGGTAGTTAATTTTTTACAACTATTACGTTGATAAAATACAATATGAGGGATACAAAATTTTACATACTCCGATTTTGTCTAAAAGTGACATTATGGGTTCTTGAGGCCTATATAAACTCAATATGCAGTATAAAATATATCGAGCTAAGAAATTTGCATTTCAGGTTCTTTAAACATCGATATTGGAAGGTTTTGGGGCCTATATTACCAACCTAAAATTAACTTGAAATTTAGGATAGTGGATTTACTATGACAGACTAAATATTTGTTTGACACGATTTTACTGGTATTTGGAAAACTCTAAGAACCAAAGAATTTTTAGTGGTTCATTTTAGGGTGATTTACAATTTTGGATAAAATGGGTACTTTTTTGCTACCTTGGAGTCATTGCGAGGTACACTAATCTCGATTAGTACTTAGTTCAAATAATTTATGGATATCATAATGAATTCTAAAATTAAAAATAGAAAAATAAAAAACCGACTTCTAAAAGTGCGCTAAAAAGTGAAAAATAACTATAAATTTTTATATGAAATTGAATTTTTTAAGTCTTTACAAAGGTCAATTTGATATAAAAATGTATAGTTATTTTTCACTTTTTAGCGCACTTTTAAAAGTCGGTTCAATTTTTTTATAAAAATTTTATTATCTATTTAAAATTTAATACCTCGAAGAGGGCTTGCACCTTCTGTATATGAACAAAGTAAAGAAGTTCCCCATGAAGGACTTCCCAAGCCATAGAATTGCCATTCCGTCTTCTAAACCTATCTTCCTAGTACTAGTACCTCGATCGACTTCTATCCTTTCAAGAATCCGTCCTTCCGTTTCAACGTCCTGGTCTTTATTAGCATCAAAATTATTTTGGAATGTTCCGATTTAATCCAAACTTCGATGGATGCTGACAAAGTTTGGACACGGAATATTTCTTTCAGAATATATTCCCAGATACAACCTCCTTACTTCTTCTGCTTTCTCATGGTAAAAATGCCATTTTGTAAATATTTAAATACGTATTAATCTTAAGGTTTTTACTAATTTCACATCTATTAAAATACTTATCAACTATTTTTATCAAATAAAACTTTTTCTACAATATTTGTCAGATTTAAGTAAGTTTGAAGCATGGTAACTTGATTTTCTGCTTTCATTTGAAAAATTGATTTTACTGTTAATAAAAACTTTAATTACAATTTGTGACTAAACGGCGTGGTTTATCGACTCGAATAAGCAATACATTTTTTATTAGATATTCTCTTGTCTTTTAGGTGGCATGTCCTGTTTCTAATAACTGTCAAAACAAAAAAGATATGTGAAAAATGATATTCAAATTTTAAAAAAGGTGACCGCTGATGGCATAGTAGAGAAACATTTTTACAACAGAATTATAGAAATCATTATTATTCCATGGAAAATAGACTTTCGTCAGTAACAAAAATGTAACTTTGTATTTTTTGCTGGAATGTGTTCATATCTCGATGGACCTGTGCAAAAAAAATTGCGGACTAAAAATGGTCAGGATTTTCAGTTTCCTGAGTTTATTTCAAAAAGTAAAAGTTATATCGAAAAATGTTTCAAATAAAAGTTCTAGAGAATTAAAAAACCTATCGACTCATATAATATAAGTTATAGGTGGCGCTACTAGTTATCGAGATACATTTTTTTTCAATAAAATTTACGGTTTTTGTTAAAAAAAAAACAATTAATAACAAATTACCAATTGAAAATTTTACATAAATATAGGTATTATCATTCTAAAAAAGTATGTCAATCTCGGAATCTGTGAGTTTTTTATTTTCCGAGAAATTCGATGTCAAAGTTGAAAATTAAACCTCATTTTTTCGCTTTCTTAATTAAGATATAATGCTCAATTTTAAAGGAAATTGTTTGTATTGTTTTACATTTTGAAGATCTATTAAAAAAAAATTATTTCAATCGTGGGTCGAGAAATTTTGCAAAAACCAGTTTTTGCACCAAAAAAAATTGCGATAACTTTTCACGGGATGGAGATAAAATTTTTTTAATGCGTGCATTGGATTTAGATGTATCCTTTCCGATCTCAAAAAAAAATTAATTTTGGATGAAAAAAACGTTTTTTTTTCAAAAATTCATAATGGCGTGATAAATGAATATTAAGGGCTCAAATTTGCAGAAGATGCCTTTTAATAATTGTACTTTACCTGTGAATTTTTTGGATCCAATAAATACACTTCCATACGATCTGTAAACCTTCGAAAATTGGGCCGAATCTAATCGAAAACAGCTGCTGCAGGCCGCTGTCGGCGGGTTGCCATAGTTCAGGCGCATTATTCATTGGCGCTTCAAGGAAACTTATGCATCACAAGTAATATTTATATATTATCAAATGTACATGTAAGACTCATGGTTTGAAATGTATAGATTTGTGTGAGCACTGTGATGAACAGTGCGATAATTGCTCTGAAAATTTTATTTCCTGCGATTTAGAAAACGATGATGACAATTCAGAGGAAATTATGAAATATGTATGAGAATGATTTTGACTATGAAAATGTTAATAATGAAGATAATGATATGTACTATGAAATTGAGAATAATGATGAAAATGGTATGTGCGATGTAAGTGAGAATAATAATTGCGATGATGAAATGGACGTCGATTGCATAGAAGTAATAGAAAAAAAAAGAAAGATGAATGTATAATTGATATATTATATTTGTATCATTTTCGCAAGTAATTTTAACGTATTATTAAATGACGTATTATATATTATTATTATATTTTTATATGATTTGTTTATAGAAATTTTCGTAAAAAAACAAACTATTGGGTAATAATAATATAAAGGAAAAAGACAGTAGAATATGTAATATATGTAACATTTTGTTAATAATATGTTAGATAATGATCATATAAAGGAAAAAAAAGTAGAATATGTAGTATATAATTGAATATTTGTATGATTTTCTCTATAATTTTCTGTAAAAATTTTGTTAATAAACAAATTAATAATTAATATGACTAAACAAATTGTTGCTATCATATAAACTAATAAAACAACATCAATACTATAAATATTACTTGTAATGCATAAGTTTCCTTGAAGCGCCAATGAATAATGCGCCTGAACTATGGCAACCCGCCGACAAGGCCTGCAGCAGCTATTTTCGATTAGATTCGGCCCAATTTTCGAAGGTTTACAGATAGTATGGAAGTGTATTTCTTTCTTCTTCTTCAAGTGCCTTCTCCATTGCGGAGGTTGGCAATCATAATAGCTATTTTAATATTTGAGGCAGTTGCTCTAAATAGTTGCTTTGAACTGCATCCAAACCATTCCCTTAGGTTTTTTTAGCCATGAAATTCGTCGTCGTCCTACGCCTCTCCTGCCACTTATTTTGCCTTGGATTATGAGCCGTAAGATGCTGTACTTTTCTCCCCGCATAATGTGTCCGAAATATTGCAGTTTTCTCTCTTTTACTGTTATCTCGACCTCCTTTTCTTTCCCATTCTTCTCAACACTTCGGCGTTCGTAACTCGATCCACCCACGAAATCCTCTGAATTCTTCTATAGGTCCACATTTCAAGAGTTAAGTCTTCTCATTGCCTCTCGATTCAGTGTCCATGCTTCCATTCCATAATATAGAACACTATATACGTAACATTTAGTCAGTCGTATTCTCAGGGCTAACGTTTAGATCTTTGCTGCAGATAACCTTTTTCATTCTAATAAAGTTGGCACGTGCTTTCTCGATTCTGGTTTTTATTTCGACAGGATAGTCATTATTTTCTGTTATTTGGGTTCCCAAGTAAGTGTACTTCTTAACTCTTTCTATGTGCTGGCCTCCTACCATTAGGGTTTCATTATTATTGGTGTTGTTTTTACTAATTATCATGAACTTGGTCTTTTTCGTGTTAATAGAGAGTCCATATTCTCCACCAACTCTTAATATTTTATTCATTATTTCTTCTAGGTCTCTCCAACTATCAGCTATTATTACGGTGTCATCTGCATACCTAATATTGTTGATTAAAACTCCGTTTACTTTTATCCCTGCTGTTTCAGATTCAAGACTCTCCAATATAACCTCTTCAGAATAAGCGTTAAATAGTAAAGGTGACAATATACACCCTTGTCTGACTCCCCTTTGTATATCCACATCTCCGGACATTTCCTGTCCAATTTTTACTGCCGCTCGCTGATTGTAATACAGATTTGATATCAACCTTAAATCTCTTTCATCCAAATTTTTGTTTCTGAGAATCTCTATCAGTTTGTCATGTTTGACCCTATCAAAAGCTTTGTTGTAATCTATGAAGCAGACATTGAGGTCCTGATGGATATCCAAGCATCTTTGAGTAAGCACATTAAAAGCAAATAATGCTTCTCTTGTACCCATCCCGTTGTATTTCTTAGATCCAAAAATTCGCAGGTAAAGTACAAGTATTACAAAGGATTTTCTGCAAATTTGAGCCCTTAATATTCATTTGCCACGCCATTATGAATTTTTGAAAAAAAAAAACGGGTTTTTCATCCAAAATTTAGTTTTTAAAAATTTTGTGATCAGAAATGATACATCTAAATCCAATGCATGCATTAAAAAAATTTTGTCTCCATCCGGTAAAAAGTTATCGCAATTTTTTTGGTGCAAAAATTGGTTTTTGCAAAATTTCTCGGCCCACGATTGAAATAATTTTTTTTTAATAGATCTTCAAAATGTAAGACAATACAAACAATTTCCATTAAAATTGAGTATTGTATCTTAATTAGGAAAGCGGAAAACATCGAATTTCTCGGAAAGTAAAAAACTCACAAATTCCGGGTTTGACATACTTTTTTAGAATGATAATACTTATATTTATGTTAAATTTTAAATCGATATATTTCGATACCCAGTAGCGCCATCTATAACTTATATTAACCGATAGCTTTCTTAATTCTCTACAACTTTTGTTTGAAACATTTTTCGATACAACTTTTACTTTTCGAGATAAACTCAAAAAACCGAAAATCGTAACCATTTTTGGTCCGCCATTTTTTTTTGCACAGGTCTTTGAGAGTTACCATTAAGATATGTTTTATAGGATGCCAAAATGAACACATTTCAGCAAAAAATGTTACATTTTTGTTTACAAAACAGATCTTTTTTGATCTAATTTCCATAGAGTATAAGCATAATCCCTCTGCTAAAAATCAACTCGATAATTTAAAACCAAATTGTTAAAAATTAAAATTAACTTTAACAGGCCGTTACTTGAAAAATATTAATTTTTTAAACTTTTTGTTATATATGACTATACTCTCCAAACAATTTTGGCATGCATTACCGAGAAAAAAAATTATTGAATGAAAAATAACGTTATTAATTATGAAATCATACCTTATAATTAGTAAAGTATAGACTAATTAGGTAGCAATATATATTGTGTGTACCTTTTGACAGTTGAATTGAATAATTTTACGTGTACGCGGTACCATACAACCACACAATCGAAATAAATACCTAAATAATTAGATAACGACCGGAAAATAAGCACATACCTGCCTTGTATCGATTTAAGGATAGACTTGCTTCCATAATTGCTTCTAATAGCAAAGTAATTAAAAATATATTTACTGTGTCGCCATTATCGTTGCACGTTCTATGGTATCTACGAATCAAAATGGAAGGGACAAATTATGGTAGTGTTGTTTTAAAAAACGTATACAATATTTGTTTCAATTTAAAATAACGTAATAAAATGGTTACAAACAAAAAGTAGTTCCAAAAAAATACTAGAACTGGCTTCATTACTATAATACACGAATCAAAACCTTTAAAATGGAAACAACGGGAAACGCTTTATATTTTGAGCCTTCTGAGAGTATTAAGCCGGTGGAGTTAGCCTCATATGAGGTGATTTTGAAATTTATTATTAGTAGACTTCTGACTACGTAGAAACCTTAAGAATGATAATAGTATTTATGTAGTATCTTATGTCTCATTTTCTTTTTTGGGGAAAATTTTCTATTTAACAATTAAGATGTGAAAAACAGTTTTTCGAGTTCTAGAAAAAGCTATTGTTTTTCAGTAAAAAAACACTTTTAAACAAAAGTTGTGCGCATTAAAAATACCCACAAAATTAGCTAAGACTCCATCCAATCGATAATTTGTTCGCTAGTTATTGCAAAAAAACTGCTAAAAGGGCTGTTTTCTCAATTGTTTATAAACAGCAGAAAAATATTTGGTATATATGTAATTCTCCTTTCAGGCAGAGAATATGAAAAATATATATACAAACAGTTTATTTCCTGCAAATATCGCTCTGGTCCTCTTTCCATACGCGTTTCGATCACCTCATGATCTCGTCAGTGAAGCTGTATCGGACCGAGAGCAACATAAGCAGGAAATAACTGACATATGAACCATAAATTTCAAGGTTTGTCGGCAGGATATTGCACCCGCCATCTACCGACTTCGATGTCAGACTGAAAAATATCGCCAGTCGAACGACATCTATGAATCATCGGAGTAACGTGAAATTTTTAAAAAATCAAAATTTCAGTAAGAAATAAAGGCAGAGAATATGAAAAATATACATTTAAACAGTTTATTTTCTGCAAATATGGCTCTGGTCCTCTCTCCATATGCGTTTCGATCACCTCATGATCTCGTCAGTGGAGCTGTATCGGACCGAGAGCAACATTAGCAGGAAATAACTGATATATGAACCATAAATTTCAAGGTATGTTGGCAGCATATTGCACCTGCCATCTACTGACCTGAAAAATATCGCCAGTCGAACGACATCTATGAATCATCGGAGTAATTTGAAATTTTTATAAAATCAAAATTTCAGTAAGAACTAAAGAAATCTTTCTGCTATATTTAGATAGTTTGTTATATTTGTAAATCTCCTTTCAGGCAGAGAATATGAAAAATATACATACAAACAGTTTATTTCCTGCAAATTTCGCTCTGATCCTCTCTCCATACGCGTTTCGATCACCTCATGATCTCGTCAGTGGAGCTGTATCGGACCGAGAGCAACATTAGCAGGAAATAACTGATATATGAACCATAAATTTCAAGGTATGTCGGCAGGACATTGCATAGTCAGAAGTCTACTAACAATAAATTTTTTCCAGATGCTAATTCCGCTGGCCTATAAGTAAATGCTGTATCCATCAATCCATTATCAATAAATACTTAACTTAAACAATAAAATAAATTTTGTGTCTAAGCATTATACAATCTTATAGCATAGATAGACAAAGAATTATCCTACCCTAAAAATATCCGAACTATTATGCAGACACCCCGTTTAATTTATAAAATCTCTAAAAGGAGATGCAACAACTACTAACAAGACATCATTTTTGGTAAAATTTAGGTGGAGGAATATGTATAATTGCAAAAATCGACCAGAACAAATGGAACATAATAAAAGAACAAAAATATAAAAATTGTTTTCAACAGTATTTTATTTTACATTCTCATCTTAGCTCATACTAGTTTATATTCTTTTAAAGCTATTTTTTGTCACTTTCCACTATATATTACTACATGAGGGACGCATTGGTCAAATACTTTCCTTTTTAACCGACCTGTAGAAGAAAGAGTTAGTTTTTTTATGTATCTACACCGATTACTCCGGAACAGCGGCACAGATTTGAATGAAATTTTTTACGTTCTGTTCAGGAAGTTGCTGCGGCGGTCCCATATTTTTTTGGACGAAATTGGTGCAGTAATATCCAAAATGGCACTGACAATATGGCGACCAAAATAATTAATTTTGTCCAATTGGTATATGGGAATTTTCATGGTCGTTCACAACGAATCTTAAATTATTTTTAAAAATTCAGTATGGCTGTTCCAATATGGTTGACAAAAAAATTTAATTTTGTTCGATTTTCTCCAAAATTGGCGTGGTGGGGTTTTCGGAGTCGCACATAGCGAATCTTAAATATTTTTAAAAAATTCAATATGGCGGATTCGATATGGCGGACAAAGAAATCAATTTTGTCCGATTTTCTCCAAAATTGGTATGGGAGAGTTTTCGGGGTCGCACATAACGATTCTAAAATTATTTTTAAAAAATTCAATATGGAGGACGAAACAATCAGTGTTGTCCGATTTTCTCCAAAATTGCTATAGGGGAGTGTTTAGGGTTGCATATAACGAATCTAAAATTATTTTTAAAAAATTGAATATGGCGGATTAAAAATTCTACATCTTTCGATTCTGTCTAATTTTTTCTCCAGAACTGATATAGGGGTTTATGAGGGTGTAAACTATGAATTTAAAAGTATTTTTTCAGAACTCAATATGGCGAACCAATATAGCGGACTAAAAATTTTACATTTCTCGATATTGTTCAAAAGTGGGGCTAAGTTATTTTTGCTGATGTAAATAGCGAATATAAAATTATTTTAAGAAAATCTAATATGTCAGATGCAATATGACGGTCTAAAAATTTTAAATTTCCGGATTTCATCCAAAATTGGTACTAGGATGCATTGAAAGGTTTAGATTTAGATTAGATTAAGACGTTAATTTTAACGTAAAAATAATTTTATTTTTTTGAAATGTAATATGACGGATCCAATATGGTGGGTTGAAAAAATTTTACCTTATTCGTATTTTTTCAGATTTGGTATTAAGGGGTTTTCGGGGTTGTGTATTACGAATGTGAAGTTAATTTTTTACAACTATTAGGTTGATAAGATACAATATGAGGGACTGAAAATTTTACATTATCCCATTTTGTCGAAATTTGATATTGCGGAATTGTTGGTGCGTATACAAACTCAATATGCAGTATATCCTGCTAAGAAATTAACGTCTCAAATATCGATATAGGAAGGTTTTGGCGCCAATATTACTAATATAGAATTAATTTGAAATTTAAGATAATGGATTTACTATAACAGACTAAATATTTGCTTGACTTAATTTCACTGGTATTTGGATAACTCTAAGAATCAAACAATTTTTAGTGGTCCATTTTAGGGTGATTTACAACTTTGGATAAAACGGGTACTTTTTTGCCACCTTAGAGTTATTGCGAGGTACACTAATCTTGATTAGTATTTAGTTCAAATAATTGACATCATAATGAATTCAAAACAAAAATCGAAAAATAAAATTTTTATCTAAAAGTGCGCTCAAAAGTGAAAATAACTATAAATTTTTATATGAAATTGAAATTTTTGTAGTAGGCCCAAATTATTTCTAAATGAAATTACAAATAAAGTATTTTTAATTTGTTTATGCGAATCACATTTTATCAGGTATTAGTTTTGCATCGACTTCAAAAATTTCAATTTCATTTAAAAATTTATAGTTATTTTTCACTTTTTAGCGCACTTATAGAAATCGTTCCAATTTTTTTTATAAAAATTTTATTAAAACAGAAGGGGATTTTCGTGGCCGATAAGGGTTCATAGGGTTTTATGGTTAATTCTTATGTATTGTGATCTGCTGAATCTGAATTTCAAACATGCTGAGCAACCAGAATGGGCCATATTTTGTTATTTGCAATTTAATTGTTTAAAACTCAGTAGAACATAACTGGCAATATATATCAATACTTTTTCACCGCAGATCGATAGCTATACTCAATAGAAATTTTTATAGTCCAAAGTGTTGTAAAATTGAAGAATTGCGAGTTGCGAACTTTCTGACTCATAACTCCGCTTCTAGTTATCAAAATGAAATCGGAAATCGCTTATTTTAAAGATAAAGTTACCAGCTTTAAAAAGAGTCTTAATAAATTGTTTATACAATGTTAATAAAAAATTTACGTTAGTTTGAAATCGGATTTTTTGTTGAAAAAATGGCAAGTAATTTGTTTATAGATATTTTCGACCATGACCAGTATTGTTATGCATGAGAATGTTTCATAAGACTATTTTACAGCTCAAGACGAAAATTTTAAGCTTTACTAGAGTTCTCTAATTCTATTTGTTACCTAAATATAGCAGTTTTTGGATGCACACACGATTACATGCGCGAGTAATTCCGAGCGCTTTGTTTCTTAATATTGCAATTACATAGTAATGTTATATATTTAAATGATATGATGCATTTAATATGTAAATAATTTATGAAATTTAATATAAAAATGTTACAAATCATTTGTATTATTCTTTAAAACAACAACACTTAACTCCATTTACACATGAATGTAAGTGGATTTCAGAATTTGATTTAAAAGAAAAATAGGTACAGTCAAAAGTATTTATTTTATCATTTTCTCTGCATCATGAAAAATCATGTGATATCGTGTAATACACTTTAGTTTAATTTTATATTAGAAAAATCTATAATAAGAAGTATTGTTATTCAAAGCGTGCGTGAACTATTTTTAAAACTGAAATTTAAATTTACTGCCTCAGCGTATTCAAAGTTAACTAATAAACAAGATTAAACTTGTTAAGCAATTGCAAGTCTACTCAGGCATCACGAAAAACCAAGTACTCTGTTCTAAAAAATGAACCTTGAAAGTATTTAGTTGATTTTCGGTAAGGTAAAATCCATTTACTTCACTTTGAATTGCATATAAAAACTATTATTGATTAACTATGTTCAAGTTTTATTTTCAATTTTTGGATTCATTGTAAAAAGGCTGTACAGGTTGTCCCATTTTCGACACTTTTAGGGATATTGAAGGTATTTTCAAAGATAGAGTGTTGCGGTTTTCACTATAGTGCTCTACTTTTTAACGAAATGAAAGATTCCAGTGTAAAATTTGTCAGTCATTGCATACGGCAACTCATCTACGCAATAAATGAGTTGCCGTATGCAATGTACTCTTTAATGATCATTCCAGTCGTCAAATCGGCATAACTATCAGCCTTGGTTCACATAATAGTAGCGTCAATGGAGCAGTAATAAAAAGACAGAGAAGCAACGAGCCCCCTTTACAAACCATTAAAAAATCATTAAAATTAACGAAAAAATTAACATAACAAAATAGCAAACAATTTTTTAACACCTTGGTAAAGTAAATTTTTCCACTACCTGCATGAGGGACTTTTGTTATGCCTTGTAGATAAATCGATATAAATTGCTTGGTAATATGGAACGAAAAAAAGTAATAAAGCTCCTATACATAAAGCACATACCCATTAGTCTTTTGTTTTTAAGTATAGAAACCCACATAAATGTATACAGTAAATATATAGCAATTTATCAAATTTTGACAGTCGATTAATATAATTTGTTTTATTTTATTTCTATATTACTTAATATGTATATTTCCAATGTGAATTTTTACTGTAATATACCTAACATTACTGTAACGTAAAATTGTTCTAATTTGTATAAAAAAACTGAAATTATGTTGTATGAAGCATAACTCATTTTCTTTTGCATAAAAACATAATGGTTACATGCAATATAAATTATCTTTTATATATTTCGTATTATAATATATAAAAGCAGTGGCTTGCGTCCAGGTTGTAGAGATCCAATAATGTTTTCAGAACTTCCCTGACACTGGTCGCTAAAAGCAATCTAAGTGACGTGGATATCTGAAAATTGATCGAATTCTAAGGCATTGTAGACAGTTAATAAAGCAATTTTAAAGAACAACGACCTGCATAAAATAAAATAATTGTATTGTAGAAAATGGATTTTGCATTATGGAAACATAAAAAAACGGTTTCAATTTTTTTTCATTTCTTTCCAATTTAGGAAAATGATAAACTCTTAGAAGAATAATTAATTGTTGAAGCGCTTGATACAGGCTAAACCTGTCATTCCAAATATGACATGGAGATATGAATGGAGAAGGTGATAATAAAATTATGATTTTAAAAATTTCGCATTAAAAGTGTTAGTTTTGAATCTACTAAACAGTAGATTTGATGGTTGTCGGACTTGCATTGTCTTTATTTTTGTTTGTTTTTACGACGTTTGGATTAGGTTGTATCTCTAATCGTTATCAAGTATAAATTGAATGTTTTGTCTTAAGGCTACGAGCTTATATAGGGACTGTGTCCATTGAAGGACAAAGTTCCGCTTCACTGTACACTACTCAATGATTTGATGTTACAAAGTAGTGGTTGCCAAATACTAGGTATCTCAACAATGGGTTTACTGCACATTCCATTATTATTTTTAATGTAAGCTTCTTCTATAAATTTTCTTTTTTTCATGTTGGGTTCCATATATATTTCCGCAGCTTGAGACCATTTTATATGGTGTTGTTTACCCCAGGCGTGTTCTCGACGTTTCCCCTTTTGTGTATGAGTTTTATATTCCTTAATTCTAACTTCTAGTGGTCGTTGGCTTTCTCTAATATACATTTCACCACACTCACATGGAACTTCGTAAACATATTCTTTCTGTATATTGCAGAAACCAAACGACCACTAGAAGTTAGAGTTGAGGAACAAAAAACTCATACACAAAAAGGGGAAATGTCGATATGATGTGTTGCGGGATACGCCTGGGATAAACCACACCATATAAAATGGTCTGAAGCTGCTGCAATATATATGGAACCCAAAATGAAAAAAGGAAAATTCATAGAAACAGCTTACATTAAAAACAATAATGGAATCTTCAGTAAACCGAGTGTTGAGATACCTAATCTTTGGCAACCACTACGTTGTAACATCAAATCATTGCGGTGTGTATAGTGAAGCGAAACTTTGTGCCTCAATGGACACAGTGAGCTGCAAGCTTATACAATCTTGCTTGGAAAATAGGATTCAGATTATGAAAGTTGGAGGGAAGTCCTCGACCAAGGGAGGGATATCGATACAGGGTTCGGTATTGGGGCCAATTCTGTCGGTTTCAGATATATCTCTAGAAGGGGCTTTGGGTGGGTATTACAGCTATTTTTTACGCTAATTAAAAAATGTTGTTGTCCAGCAGAGACCACGGGAAATTCTAATTTGCTTTTTTAATTTTTTTGTGTTCATTTTTTGTATTTTCTACAAGGCTAGTGTACATTTTTATACATTCCTCTAGCTATTCTATGTTTTTCTATATTTTCTACAACCCATTCTACGTGCTGTATACTCTAGATGTATTTTCATCATTTGCCTCATCCTCATTATTGTTTAAGAGAGGCGAGACTTATGCCGTGTAATAAAAAAATACATGGTACATATCTTTGTGATTAGGATATTAATTTTTAAATAAATGTTCCACCAAATAGCCGGGAAAATGAAATTCCCGTCGACCAAATTTCGGAACATTTCCGCGAAAATTTCTCCAAGCCCGCAATATTTTGAGTATGAGCTCCAGTATCTGGGTCCATAAAGTTCTTGGAGTGGTTTACCATTTCATACTCAAACTTTCGTCTGCTATGCATATATAAATAAAATTAATTATATGTTTTTTGTTTCTATGGTAAAAAGGTTAGGCTGTTTGGAAAACAAAAACATCATAAAGATTTGAAGATAATAAATTGTTGATTTTGTGAATATTTTGAGAAATTCGTCAGTTTTGTTGCATTTCTAGCCAAAACATTTTTGAAATTTTTTTGAGCAAGACATTCAAATCATAAGATATCCGGTATATTAAATATCCCTTAGGTATATGTCCTGCTCATACTATATACATATAGAAGAGTTGGTTCAGGCGAAAAAATAACACGTTGTAGGGGTCCCCTGAAAACATCGGAATGCTACATCTTCATTTTCTGAGAGCTCATTTCCAAGGAAGGTTTTGACATGTTTTTTTAACTTCTACAATTCGAAGCATAGTTCATAGTGCATATTCACATGCTAGAAGACCTTTAAAAGTACTCACACTACTTAAAAAACACCGAACTGTCCACATCCAGGAACTTAGAGGTTGGCTTTTAGGAGAATGGCGACGAGTCTTACTTATCAGTAAAACTAAAATTGAAGGGATCAGAGGCCACGTGAGGATGTTCCCTACTAAGGGGGCAGTAATATTTTGGGGTGAAATAATTTCAAACGCACCTCATTCCTTATCTGTTTCAAGAGAGTGATATATTTATGCATTATTATAAACTCAACATAGATGCACGATCATTATTATGACATTCTATTTCTCTTTATTTTTATAAAATCCCAGACCGTGTCACTTAAAATTACTTAGGAAGTACACGTCTCTTCACGTGTTAAAATTAACTTTGGTAATGAATAATATGCTCCTGTTTGCATCAATATATATATATATATATATATATATATATATATATATATATATATATATATATATATATATATATAATATTCCAAACTAGGGTTATTGGGGATGCAGTTTGTTTAAATTTTTTGGCCTTAATAAGGACAAAAACCCTTTTTTGATTCTGTCAAGCTTTCGAGAATTTGTTTATTTCTTCTTCAGGACTTCTATACAATTATTAATTAAACAGTTAGTATTAACCTAACCTATAATTATTAAGTAACTCACCAAAGTGGTTTGAATATGAAACAAATAAATGTTCGAAAAACAAAGGGAAAACCCCACATTAGCACTTTTTAACTATATTTAGAGGCATATCTTGATAGGATTGTAAAAATTTTGTTGAAAATTCTAGGGAACTCGAAAACAGCCAAACATCCTACTTGATTATTCCACCATTTTGTAGTGACACATGTCATGTGTCAACCGAGAAGTGTCGTGGGTGATATAGGTAGTGGGAAAAATACAGATCCATAAACAGTGGCGTAGGCAAGCATGAAATTTAGCAAAAACAGATTTTTGGAACACCAATGAATTCTCAAATTTCTCCCATTTTGGCTAACTATGTGCTGGATGATCTGGTTAAGAATTGTCTCCAATACATGACATGTGTCACTACACAATGGTGGATTAATCAAGTAGGATGTTTGGTTGTTTTCGAGTTTTCTAGAATTTTCAACAAAATGTTTACAAACCCATCAAAATATACCTCTAAATATAGTTAAAAGTTGCTAATGTTGGATTTTTTCCCCTGTTTTTCAAACATTTACTTGTTGGTAAGTTACTTAATAATTATAGGTTAGGTTGATACTCTAACTGTTTAATTAATAATTGTATAGATGTTCTGAAGAAGAGATAAATAAATTGTCGAAAGCTTGACAGAATCAAAAAAGGGTTTTTTCCTTACCAAGACCTACAAATTAAAATAGACTGCATCCCCAATAACCCTAGTTTGTTTTTTGACTAGTCAGTTGCGACTATTCTTCCCTTTGTATGTATGTATATATATATATATATATATATATATATATATATATATTTATTTATTTTTTCTTGGGATTAGATCGCCGACATAGCCATTGTTTTGACTAAATCTCAAGACGATTATTTTTGAAAATGTTCTAAATAAAGAACAAAACGTCAAAACAATGAATATATATATATATATATATATATATATATATATATATATATATATATATATGTATATATATATATATATATATATATATATATATATATATATATATATATATATATATATGTATATATATATATATATATATATATATATATATATCATCTCTAATGCACTTTTTATATTTATTTTATAAAGTTGCTCATTAAAATAAATTACCGATTACAGAAGTTCTACATTTGCTGCTATTTCATTTAAAGCATAAAAAACACACTTCATTTTAATCTAAAAGTAAGGAAAGCAATAATGTACAGAACATTTTCAAGGTTCCTTATTTTCTAAAACTACTGATTCATACCTAAAACTTAATACAAAGCACCGTATTTAAATTCTATACAGCTCATATCACGTCATGAAAGTGGGGGTGACGTTATTCACCCTCAGTCACTTAAAATTAAGTGGTAAGAACGCGAATGCATTGACACAGCTAAAGTGTTTAAACGTCATAAAATGTTGCCTAAGCAAAACAATTGAAGCTCGAGTGGTATTTACTATTTAACGCCCTCATAATGTCAAAACAGTTTTCGTTGCTGCAGTCAAATAAAGGGAATTGAATAAATAAGTGGTCCTTGTGCACATGGTGATCTATTTATTAATTTTTAGTTTTAAATGGGCTGTTATACATAGACGTACTGTAACACAGAGGGTATTTTAGTAACTGAAATCAAGCACAACATTAAAAAGTCAATTTATTCACACATGTTGTTGTAAATAATAAAATTATGCAAAAACATTAATAGCCAGATACTGCTACAATTTATATTAATATACGAGGGATGTCCAGAAAGTAAGTGTATTGAATTTTTGTAGGCTACAAAAATTTTTATTAAAAAAAATTACATGGTACATATGTAAGTTGTCTGCCTTCGTCGAAGTAGTTTCCCATCAACCCCTTCGTCCACTTCCCCACCACCCTCTTCAACTCCTCGTCGGTTGTAAACCTTTTTCTCATGTGCAGCTTCAGGGAGGTCAAGAGATTATAATTTGAAGGTGCCAGGTCAGGGGAATGCGCGGGATGGTTTAGGACATCTCATTTAAACCCGGCGAGCAGTTCCTTCATGTGTGGTCTGGCATTGTCATGCAGCAGGCAGACTCCCTTAGTCAGCATACCTCTCCTCTTGTTCTGAATCCCTCTCCGCAAAATTTTTTAGGATCTCACAGTATTTTGCAGAGTTAATGGTCTTCCCTTGAGGCAAATATTCAATCAAAATTATGCTTAACAGTTCCAAAACAGGGATGCTATAATTTTCTTTGGCTAAAAGTGTGCTTTTAAACTTTTTGGCGAGGATAAAGAGGTGTGACGCACTGTTGAGACTGCCTTTTGGTTTCAGGCGTGTAGTGTGTAACCAAGTTTCATCTCCAGTACAATGGAGCGGAGAAATTCATCTCTTTGCAGTTTGTAGCGCCTCAAAAACTTTTGCCTGGCCTCTACTCGATTCAACTTATGCTGGTCTGTCAGCTGCTTTGAGACCCATCTGGTAGATAGTTTCCGATATCCGACGGTTTCTGTGACGGTTTTGTGTAGTAGAGATCGGGATATTGCGGAACATCACAAAAGTTCATCCACAGTGAATCTGCGATCGTCACGGAGCGCATTTTCGATTTTTTTCACAATTTCGTCAGTCACATTGAGATCTTCCGCTCTTCTAGTCGTCATGCATAGACGTACGACCGTTTTTAACCTCGCGATACCTTTGTACACACTCGTACGATTCATAGCTGTATCGCCACATGCAGTTTTCCTCTCATTACAAACCTCAACTGAAGCTTTTCCCCTCCCAACGAGATAGCGAATGAGGGCGCGCATTTCGCACTTGGCGGGAGATTGGATCGAAATATTTCACGAAACGTGCTGTCGCGTCGAGAGTTCTCAACGTACTGACCTTGAACCGGTCTCGTTGTGGAGGGGAGGAGTCAGACTACACGGCAATGTAGCGAACATGTCGAAAAAAAATCCATCTGACCCCGAGAGCCTCAGTACACTTACTTTCTGGACATATCTCGTATATCAGCAAATACACCTTATTTGTGAAAATGGTGGATAAAAACCGAGAATGAAATCCTTGGTATATAAAGGAAAACAGTAATTTCGAAAATATACCAAAAAAATTCCATTTTTCCCTGTTTCCTGGAGAAATCTGCTTGCTTTCCTCTCGGGTGGTTGAAGTTTCTTAACGTGTCACCCTCAGGTGACCATACCCTGTTAGGATTCCTTTTAGAATTCTAAGCTAATATATTCCTTAAATTCCTTCTGGTTATAGTGTCTTCACTGGTTCATTCTTATAGATTTGTCGAATATTGGATCTGATATTCTCTTTCTCTCTGACGAACTAATCTCTCAGTATTGCACTGCTCTTAATCCTGCAATAAGGTCCACGCTCCAGATATTGTGTATATGTGCTGCAGAATATTTAAGTTGGTACCCACAATTTTCTACTTTAAGTTTCTATCGACCATCAAGGCTTTTGAAGCCTCATAGATTACTTCCTTTTCAGGATTATTCGAAACAAGTTTATTATCCATGCAAAGTCCCCAAAAATTTAATCTCGACTTCCAGTCAATCATATTCCTATCTCTTTAATAAGTTTTAAGCTTATTGTCCTTTTACAAGTTAATAATGTCGTTTTGGTGGGATTAATATTCATAATTCTAAGAAAGATACTTCTTTAAAAGTAATTCAGTATGTATATTCCTACAGTAAGTTTGACGAAAGATATTATTTTTTCTATTTTATTGCAATTGCATATTTACTTACCTTTTTCGTAAGCTTTATTCTTCTTGTGTAATTAGAAATAAATCTTCAATCTGAAAACAATTAAAGATGGAAAACGCAAATAAGTTATATACCTTCGATCATACCCTAGATTTAAACAACAATAGATTAGTTTGAAGGCTGTTTATGATCGGTGGGGGAGACGCTTTTTTAATGTTTGACAGACACAAACATACTTACTTATCTTATCTTACAGTTTAATTGCTTGTCGTGACTTTTTTCGGTGTTTTTAAGTGTTAGAAATTACTATAAATGCGAAGTTTACAATTAATATTAACAAAAAGAGGATTTAAAAACTTATTTTTATCGGTAAATATTCTTAGATATTGTTTACATATTGAAAATAATAATAATAATAATTTAGGCAACCATATATTCATACGTCTTCTCAGAATTGACGTACCGACGACTCGTTTAAATAATGCAATTAGAAAAGGATAGGATAAAATCGGTATGTCTGTACCAAGAAATTAAATATCTATTGTTTATCAACACTTTTTGCAAATATAAATAAAAATATTATTACGTTATTCAGCGTTCAAACAACCGGGCCCTAGTTCTGACGTTATGCTACTTCTACAGGGATATGTTCGAAGTTATATACTTAGCATCAAGAATCCGTTATTCGGGTATCTTAAAGAATAAAAATAAAATGTTTTTTAATTAACAGACTAAGATATAATTGTATGTTTATAAATTTGCATGAAGATACGTTACTACCAGTTGGATATTCAAGAGTTAGTAGATTTTTCATACAAGATATATCAAGTGCTAGACTTGAGTAGTACTCCAGTCTAAGCGAAAAAAAGACCTATTTGGGAACACTCATTCATCCAGACAGAGACCCAGATTTTCGGGTATCATAGGCCTATAGAAATAAAACGTATATGTTCTCGGCACGAGATTTTGTGTCATAAACTTTTGTAAACAATTAAAGTTCGAAAAATGCATTTTTTGCACTTTTTTGCATACCAGCAAAAACTAAAGAAATTTTTGGACAAAATAGAATAGCCATCTTCTAGAGAATTGAAAAATCTACAAATTGTTTTTTTACGGATCTCGATATTTTTATTTGCTTGCTGAGAAAAATGTAAAACAAGGTCAAAATTTTATAATATTCAATTAACAATAACTATTGCTAAATGCAACCTACGACTTTGTTGTTACGTAAAAAGTTGAGTCTTTTAGTACTTAATATGTGATAAAAATATCAGATCGATTCATCAAATAGTGTGTGCAAAATTTAATTTGTTTATCACAGACGAGCGAATTTTGCAATAACATTCTAGCTCAATCGATGTAGGTACAACGATTCTGAGCACATCTCATGAAAGAGGAACCCTTCTTCTATGAGAAGTATTAAATGGAATTGAGGAAAATTAATTTTAAATTTGTTTAAACTTCATTAGAAAACCATTATCATTTTTACCTTGTAAACAAATTAAATAACTTTTTTTTGTTTTTTGCGATAAAAAATTTTGTTTTCATATACTTTAAAACCTATTACTATGTTTAACTATGAAAATCATAAAAACATAGTGATTTTTCAATGTATCCATATATGCTATAACTGTATATATTACGGTAGCAAACAATACTTACGTATACGATTTTCTTTTACGCAATGTAGTGGATATTAATGTTTTATAACAATAATTTAATTATTCAATTTTCTCGACTTATAACCATGTTTGCCAATTAAAATAACACAAAAAATTATTGATTTTTAATGAAAAAATTGTGTGGAAAAAAAGTTTAAACAAATTAAATGTTTAATTTATAAACAAATAATTAAATAGTATGCATATTTGTATTGTACGCAGAAAAGGTACCACAAATTAAAAAAAGAATCATTAAAATCCGTCAACAACTTTCGGAGATATAGCTGATGGTAGCAGTTTGAAGTTGCTGTTTCATTTTTTGAACGCCCGGATTTGTTAGCAACTCATCTTCGTGCCGAGTCGTCTTTTAAACAATTACCATTTTTTAAACTTCACTGAAGCTTTTGTTTTAGGTTATCATTTTTTCGGACAACTCACACCTAAACCTAAACTCTTGAACTTTCGAATGGCGCTAGTTTCGTTTCTTAATTGTTATTAACAATATAGGAATGAATTAAAAAAAACTTTGGCGCATATTGACCTAAGTCGTTTTTTTCTAAATTCGTCTACAAATGCCAGCTTCCCAAATATGAAAACAGAATTTTTTATCGGCAAAAACAAAAAAGTTATTTAATTTGTTTACAAGGTAAAAATGATAGTGGTTTTCTGATAAAGTTTAAACAAATTTAAATTAATTTTCTCAATTCCTTGTAATACTTCTCATAGAAGAAGAGTTCCTCTTTCATGAGATGTGCTTAGAATCGGTGTACCTTCCTCGATGGGGCCAGAATGTTATTGCAAAATTCGCTCGCATGGGATTTTTTTATTTTTTTTTTTTTATTTACGTATAGGCTAGTTACACGTTTCCAACTAAAACTGTTCACACGTGACCAACCATTAATTTTTTCCGAATATAATCTAATTTCTTAACTTCTAAAGTTATCCAATGATGTCCCTTAGTTTGTTTTGTTGTCTTAAGCTAATCTAAACCAGACACATGCTCTGCTTTCACACAGCACTACACTACTTCAAACGGCTTGGTTCTCTTCAGTCTTCGACGAGATTCTAGTTGTCCAGCAGCTGAAGGGCTTCTGCGTTTGGGTGGCAGTGAAGCTTCTTTTCATGTTTAATAGCTTTTTCCTTGATTACGTCTATAACGAGTGGAACTTTTAGATCTCTATGAATGTCTTTGTCTCTAATGTATCATGGAGCATTGATCATATTTCTCAATACTTTATTTTGAAACTTTTGTATGTGTTTGATATTTGACTTGCTGGCACATCCCAGAGTTGAGCTCCATAGGTCCAGATTGGATCGATAACTTGGTTGTAGATCAGGAGTTTATCTGTATTGATAATTTTGAGCTTCTTCCTATTAGCCAATAATATTGTCTGTATTTGAGTTTGAGTTCTGTTTTTTTCTTGTTAATATGTTTGTTTCATAATATTTTGCGTCCAAAGTCATCCTTAGGTATTTTACTTCATTATCAAGCGGGACAGTGTTATCGTTTAGCAACAGCCTTCTGCCCATTCTAAGAATTTGTTGCAACCTTCTTGTAGCCTTCCAGTGGCTGTTTCCTTGCCGACAGATAATATAGCTGTATCGTCGGCAAAGGTTGCTATTGTTGAATTATCCATACAAGGAATATCACTTGTGTATAGTACATATAAGACTCGCCTGGGATAAAAATTAAATTTTGCACAAACTATTTGGTGAATCGATCTCAAAATTTTTACCACATATTAAGCACTAAAAGACCCAACTTTTTACGTAACAACAAAGTCGTAGGTTGCATTTAGCAATTGTTAATTGAACATTATAACAATTTTGACCTTATTTTGCATTTTTTCAGCAACAAATAAAAATATCGAGATCAGTAAAAAATCAATTTTTTGGTTTTTCAGTTCTCTACAAGATGGCTATTCCATTATTCCAAAAATTTCTTTAGTTTTTTGCTGGTAAGCAAAAAGTCCAAAAAAATACATTTTTTGACCTTTAATTGTTTACAAAAAGTTTATGACACAAAATCTCGTGCAGAGAACATATACGGTTTATTTCTATAGGGCTATATTACCGAAAATCTGGGTCTCTGCCTGGATGATTGAGTGTCCCGGCAAAATGTTTATTTGACTGATGTATAGTTCAAGATTAAAAATTAAAATTTGACTGAAGACTATAAGTTATTTAAGGTAACGGAGACCCGGCCTTTAAGAAACGATTCAAAAGAGTTTTAAAACCAATTTTTTTTTTTAGAAATGCCTAGTTCACTATATATATATATATATATATATATATATATATATATATATAATATATATATATATATATATATATATGTAATCGAAGGTTTTCAGGCATCCCGTGTGTATGTGCTGAGTCCCTCTCAGGACTGTAAGGCAGCTGATGTTTCGGTGAAATCTCATTCACCATTTTCAAAGCTCACTGTATGGCGTCCCTGAAACAAAAAAGGTTAGAGAAAAGTCACAACCCTGTATTTTGGAAGCAACAGGAGCATCTATGAATGAACTCGTGTATTTTGATCGAAATGACATAATGAACTGGGCTGTAAAACAGCCATCTGTTTTACCGGCCGAGATTAGCAATGGCATATGAATGGCGGGAAGAACTTAATATCCCATGGTGACAGGGTAAAAACTGTTTGATCATAAATCTTTTTAATTTTTTTTCAGAACAATACATATTAATGTTGAATACGAGCAAAAAAACTTTAAAAGTGAAATGAGATGAGTACTTAACCATCTTAACATAATTTTAAGATTTCTCTGCTAGTATTCATTATTTGTAGATGTATTATCCTGAAAAAAAAATAAAAAGGGTTATGACAAACAGTTTTTACCTGTCACCACTAATTTGCTGTGTTGCTTTTTAAATAAAGCATTCAGAAGGATAGGTTCTTTTTCACAATTCTGGGTAAAATATAAATAATATAGTAAGACTTATAAAATACAGAAAATATATTTTATTGTTTATTTACGATATAAATGAAACAATATAATTATCAAAAATAAATATTTTACACTGATCCATTAATTAAGTTAAAGCCAGTTTAGGATTAAGGAGAGCCGAAAATCAAGGCAGTCAAAATAGCATATCTGAAAATGAAAATCATATGTTAGTTTTAGCCATGGCTATATAATTAGTTATATACTCAAAATTTAATATATATTGTAAATTTATTAGCAACTACTACACCTGTTAAGGATGTCAGATTAAAAAATAATTTTACCTAATATATGTACGATCTCTATACTGGTCTCCACATGTAAAAAAAATTCTACAAATTACCACATAAAACAAGAAATTAAATTAAATTTTTCATTAACTTAAATAGACAACAATATTACCTTTAATTCGATTTAGGCATTTTATAATGTATCATATTAATGCAAAAATGTATGCAAATGGGATGATAGTTATGAAATGTAAGTTGTGTATTTGTGAGCATGATAACTATGATAAAAATGCTAGGACGTAATTTATCAAAAAGATTTATAAAATATACTTACAATACTGGCCTCCAACTATATGTAAAATATTTCGGTCAGGTTAGAGTCATAAATAAATGGGCTGCAACGTCTTCTAAAACAAAATGTAAACTATTCAAGGAAACGTTTGGAGAAAAGGTATATTTAACTTAAACTAAAATGGAAAATAGATAAAAGAATAATAATACCTTTGATTTAATATCAGCTTTTTATAATTATGTTTGGTATAAATGCCGAACTATGTATAAATATGATAACAAGGTTAGAAAATTGAAGATGTGTTTTTATGAATATGATAAACCAAGACGAAAATGTTATAAAGTAATTACCAAGAAAATTTCCAAACTGTACTTACAATAGTTTTCTGTAACCATCCGGGAAATATTTGGGTCCAGTTCGGGAGATGAAAAAATGGGCTGCAGCGTCTTCCAAAAGAAAATGCAAATTTTATTCAAAATCAAGTTTAGATGTATCCAGAAAAGGTATATTAAACTTACCCTGAAGTGAATTGAAAAAAAAAAAGTAAACACACGAAAACGTAGCCAAAATAGACGAAAACTAACTTTGTTATTTTGAGTACGTGAAAAAGCCAGAATATAATGGCGTCCGGCGTCTTAAACTGGGGATGAGGATGACGTGATTGAACTGGGGTGACGTGGAGTCACGTGGTTGAGCTGAAAAAATTCATTTGTCTTTAACTGGCCGCGCAAATAATTTAAATTCTTTGGTTTTTAATGTTGCCGTTTTTAGCATCTTACTGACATGGCCCTGATGGCGTCTACGAGCGAAATTTAGCATCTTACTGACATGGCCCTGATGGCGTCTACGAGCGAACTGACGTCTGCGACTCCGGTGCTGTCGGTACCGTGTGCGCATCGGACGCGTTCGTTTTCCGAATGGTTCCGGCCCATCAGGTTGCGAGACCTGCTGCGCGTCATCGGCCCTGTTGCTAGGGTTGTGGTTGCGTGGCCGAGTTGTAATCTGTTTCGTTACTAAGTGGTACTGGTTGATGTTTTGTAAGCAGATTTTTCCAACTATTAGGCACACGTTGGCTATCATCTCTGCTATTAAGTTTGTTGGGCCTCTTTACAATTTCAATGGCTTTCCTTATGACTGTTGTGGACAGGTTTTCACATCTCGATAGCATTTTTCACCGAAACTTCAGCTGCCTTACAGTCCTGAGAGGGACTCAGCACATACACGGGATGCCCGAAAACCTTCGATTACACATCACACCCGTGAGAATATCGGACATAACATATATACATATATATATATATATATATATATATATATATTATATATATATATATTTATATATATATATATATATATATATATATATATATATATATATATATATATATATAACCTTTTGTTGATTTTTTTCTAAAGAACAATAAAATAAATGTGGGCCATTTAATAATACCTTATAGAATAAAAATGTCCAACTTATTACCTATTTTTATTGGAATATTTGCTGATATCTTATTTTCTATTCGGGCTATAGAAAAACTGTGTAGCCTCAGGCAGTGGGTTAGAAAGACAAATTGTATCACCGAAATTTGATTGTTGCCCTCTGGTAGGGGAGCCCTTCGTCGCTTTGTACGACCCTATAATATACACGATTACTGTGATTAAGTTAGGGAAGATTTTCTTTGCTTCAGGGAACGCGAATTCTATTTTAATATTGTAGTTTACTTCTAGCTGGTTTTTAATGTATTCTAATGTCAGGAAGGGTTATAAATTTACTGATTAAGGTTTATTCAATACATTGTAATCTGCTTTCTCAAAATAATATATTCATAAAATTAATTTTTTGAGACAAAATTACAGACGTTTCAGTAAAAAAATTGAGTTTTGAAATGGATACGGTTTTGTTTTGTTTCAGGTAGAAACCTGAGATTAATAAAACATAGAATCAATAAGAGAAATAGATGTCTTCTGCAAATAAACAAAGTTTTCAACTTTGGCTTGTTGAATTATTGTTTATTATCAATTTAAAGTTAAGAAAAAACTATTAATAATCTACAATTTCTACTTAATTAAAGGCCGGATATCAACTGCGTGGCAAACTGCTGTGCTAATCCTTATATATAAAAAATGTGATATCTTAACATTGGACAATTACACCTCCATTAGCCTGCTGTATATAAGTTGTACAGGGTGAGTCAATGATTGGATGAAGTAGGTTTGTGCCTTTTCGGTGAAATTAACAAAGAAACTATATTTATTGTTTGATACAGTTTATTTTTACGCAGATTTTAAAAATATTTAGGACTCTACCAGGGTGAGCCAAAAAAACTAGGACGTATTTTCGATTTAGCTTATAATTTTAAATCTTTTTTATTAAGGGTTTACTATAACAAAACTTTATAGTTTCTGAGATAATTAAGTTTAAAGAAAAAAAGTCACATTTTCAAGCATCAATTCAATCCTAAATAACGTTTTCAATTTTGTGACAAATATATTCAAATCTGGAATTTAGCAAGGCCAAGGACAAGTTAACATAATTTTTACCTAATATTTGCAATAAAAGCTACAGGGTGTTGAACACATCGGCTCAAATTTGAACAAGTTTAAATGAATAAATATCTTTTTTTTTTAAATGGTACACCCTGTATATTTTCATGTTATTTAATAGAGTAATAAAAACCCTAAAAGTTTTGTTCAATATATCCTTTACCTATTTATAATAGTTTTTGAGATATTTCAGTTTTTTCTTATTTTCCATACTTTTTTACACTATCATAGTAGCCATGGCAAAAACAATGTAAAAAGAACATTTTTCTGTGTGTCAAATTTATAACTGCAATCGCTTCTTTTGGTTTTTATGTAGTGTAGTTTGGTTTTTTTTGCATTCATCTTATATTGTAAAATGAATTTTCCAAAGAATGAGTTAATAGATATGATTTATACAATAGGAGAGGCTCAAAAAAATTGCCTTCTTGCTCAAAGAATTTACAAAATGAAGTATCCTGATAGACGCCAGCCTAATACCCATACTTTTCAAAACTTAATGCAAAGATTTGATTCTTCTGGTACTGTTGATTATCCAAAACGTAAAGTGGTCAACAAACCAGTAACTAATGAAGAAAAAGAACTACAAGTATTTTTAAATGTTCAGGAAAATCCTTATATTGGTAGCCGTCAGTTAGCAGCATTATGTGAAACATCACAATCCACCGCTAATCGTACTACCAAGAAATATAGGTATCATCCATATCACATGGAATTACACCAAGAATTGCATGGACAGGATTTTGAAAGTCGTGTAAACTTTTGTCGTACAATAAATGCGGAGATTCAGTTAAATCCAAATTTATTATGCAAGGTAATGTTTAGTGATGAAGCTACTTTTAGAAGTAATGGTGCCGTAAATAGACGCAACATGCATTATTATGCCACAGAAAACCCATTTTGGATTAGAGAGGTGCAACATCAAAATCACTGGTCATTAAGTGTTTGGTGTGGTATTCATCATAATCGAATTATTGGACCCCACTTTTTTAATGAACCACTAAATGGCCATAGTTACCTGAACTTTCTACAAGAAGAACTACCCCAACTGCTTCAAGGTCTCGATAGGGATGAGCTCGACAGTATGTGGTTCCAGCACGATGGTGCGCCTCCGCATTACCATCGTGAAGTTCGTGCGTTTTTGGACCAACGATATCCTCAAAAATGGATTGGACGTGGGGGTTTCATTGAGTGGCCACCAAGGTCTTGCGACATCACCCCATTAGATTTCTTCCTATGGGGTTATATTAAAAATAAGGTGTATGTTAATCCACCAACAACAGTGGAAGATATGCGAAACAGGATTAGGGATACCTGTAGAACAATAACGCCACTAATTTTGTCCAGGGTCCGAGAAAATCTGCAAAAAAGACTAAATTTGTGCATTGCACAAGAGGGTCGTTTATTCGAACACTTATTAAAAAGAAATAATTAATCTCAGTATTTAATAGGTAATTTTTTTGTTTCAATTTAGTATAAAAGTAAATATGTATTTGCCTTGCCGTTATTGTTGTGTTAATTTTTTCACATTATGTTTAATTAAACTATTGCCGTTGTAAATATAACGAATAATGTATTTCATCATATTTAACCACATTCTGTTTGTTTCTGTAGTTTCTTTTATTATTTTACATGGCTACTATGATAATGAAGACTATTTCTGTAAAAAAGTATGGAAAATAAGAAAAACTGAAATATCTCAAAAACTATTATAAATAGGTATAGGATATATTGAACCAAACTTTTAGGGTTTTTATTACTCTATTAAATAACATGAAAATATACAGGGTGTACTATTTAAAAAAAAAAGAATTTATTCATTTAAACTTGTTGAAATTTGAGCCGATGTGTTCAACACCCTGTAGCTTTTATTGCAAATATTAGGTAAAAATTATGTTAACTTGTCCTTGGCCTTGCTAAATTCCAAATTTGAATATATTTGTCACAAAATTGAAAACGTTATTTAGGATTGAATTGATGCTTGAAAATGTGACTTTTTTTCTTTAAACTTAATTATCTCAGAAACTATAAAGTTTTGTTATAGTAAACCCTTAATAAAAAAAGATTTAAAATTATAAGCTAAATCGAAAATACGATTCGTATATAGGGTGTTCTATTTAAAAAAAATACAACTTTATGCTGTCCTAGTTTTTTGGCTCACCCTGCAGAGTCCTAAATATTTTTAAAATCTGCGTAAAAATAAACTGTATTAAACAATAAATATAGTTTCTTTGTAAATTTCACCGAAAAAGGCACAAACCTACTTCATCCAATCGTTGACTCACCCTGTACATTGTAATCTGCTTTCTCAAAATAATGTATTCATAAAATTAATTTTTTGAGACAAAATTACAGACGTTTCAGTAAAAAAATTGAGTTTTGAAATGGATACGGTTTTGTTTTGTTTCAGGTAGGAACCGAAGATTAATAAAACATAGAATCAATAAGTGAAATAGATGTCTTCTACAAATAAAACAAAGTTTTCTACTTTGACTTGTTGAATTATTGTTTATCATCAATTTAAAGTTAAGAAAAAAAAATTAATAATCTACAATTTCTACTTAATTAAAGGCCGGATATCAATTGCGTGGCAAACTGCTTATATATAAAAAACGTGATATCTTGACATTGGACAATTACACCTCCATTAGCCTGCTGTTACAAGTATATAAGTTGTACATGCGAATAACTACTGATAAATTAACTCGAAAAATCGATTTCACACAACCACGTGAACAAGCCGGTTTTAGATCAAGCTAAAACCCTTTACATACTACTAGGCTACTATTGGAAAAATATATGCAGCTTTTATAGAGTATGAAAAAGTTTTTAGCTGAGTAAAAATGTGGACTATCCTAAATTCACTGAACAATTGTAGCATCGACAACAGGTATACTGAGCTAATTAAATCAATTTACTGTAAAAATTTATTGCAGATATCTGAAAGTTTCTAGTTGTAGAGGGCACCCAGTAGGCGATAAATACGTAAAAAAGTACAGCTAGATCAGCCCTGTTTTTTTATAAACAACATCTAAAGTCGGAAAATTCGATTTTCTGTTCGTAAAATTTTCCGGTTACATTTTAGAGAAAACTTGTCCAAATGAAAATTATGGGTATTGAAAAGACCTTTAACTTCATTTTCTATACGTCAAAATCGATAAATAATTTATCAAGATAATGGCGAAAAACCACCTTTTTTGCACCATTATATAAATGTTAATAACTTTTGCAAGAAAGGTCGAAAGTGATGTATAACTCCTTGATCATAAGGCCATTATGTGCCTTTATAACTGTGCGAGAGATGGAGCAAATCGGTTTGGTAGTTTATGAATAATCTTAATTGTTTATCCCAGACACTGAATGTTCAAACAATTGTCCTTGCCCTGAGGATGATTCTACAGATATTTGCAAAAGCGGAATGGATTCTTTGAAGTTCAAACTACAAGCAAAGATGAAGAAACGATGGATTTAAAAAAAATTGCTAAAAAACCGTTTAAAGAAGGGGTATCTTTTTTACGTATAAACAATTGGAATAACTTTGCTAATTTTAATGATACAAGTTTGTGAATAAGTGTACTTGAAAGTTGGTGAAAAAAAAGTCTCCTACGACTAATAGGAGCTAAGATAACATTTTTTTTTAAAGTCATATCGTTTTCGTTTATAAACATTAAGAGTCGGAATTTTCACAGATTTTAAACGAATACTTATATTTTATGATGCAATTGATAAGTATGAAATTCATGGATCGTTAGTAAAGTTATAGCCCTTCGAAGTGAAGGTACTTTTACCAGTGCGCTCTAGCGAGTGGTAGGGGAAGCTCGGCTTTCTCAAAGTGTGCTTCTGAAATTCAAACTTCAAATTGGAGCGCGCAACAAAATTGTACGATATCTCGGGTTCCAGAAAACGTAGAGCCTTCATTTTTTTAAACTGGGTCACTCGACGAAATATTACGAAATGACTTATTTTCATTATCATAGGAAATCGGGAAATACCGGAAAATTGACATTTCATCGGAAAACACATATAATATATTATATATATATATATATATATATATATATATATATATATATATATATATATATTCTAAGAATACTTTTAATTAATTAAAATATTTAAATTGGATTAGAAAAAGAAAATTAAAAAAAAAAAACTTATTTTACTATTAAACTTCGAATAAATGAAATATATTCGTCCCTCTTTGACTTTTAAATATCGATCTCTTATATTTCCGGATAGTTTGGCGTGATCCGATTTTGTGGAAACGGACAAATTTAACGTCCGTTTCGATCTGTATTTGTTCCTTATCCAGGATAAAAATAACATGGATTTTGCTTTCCATTGTCATTGTACGGGCTTAACAAGGACTGAAAGAAGTTTGTGTAAAAATAGAAATAAATCGTAATGTAGAAAAAAAACTGGCCCAGTGCGTATGGGACACGCATTATTTTACAGTTCCATAGAAGTTACTCTTCTTTCCTCTATTTTTTGGTTCTTCAAACGTAACTTTATTGTATTCATGTTCATTGGAAGTAGTTAATTAATACTATTCTCTCAATTTTTTTTTTAGATTTTTTAAAATTATTATTAAAAAGTTGAAAACTTATTTACCCCAATTTTCCATATGTGGGATGTTCCCCAAATTTTTGTTTTAGTCTGTTGTTGGGTTAATTGAAAGCACGAGTCTGCAAAATTTTATTAAAAAGAAAGAAAACTGATTAATGTACAGGACTACGATATACAGACGGATGGACGCGATGCAATTATACAAGTTCTTAGTAGCAATGAAACCCTAAAAAAGGACTTGATTACAAATACTATCAACTAAATTATTTGCTGTATAATACCCGAATACCGAAAATGCCTAAAAAGCAAACGTGGGGTTTGAGCTGTCGGTCATGGGTTCACCGGAAATGAAGATTGTATCGGCAGATATTTGTTTAATTTTTTCATATCCGGTAGCAAAAACACCACTGCCTGTTCTTTCATAATGATACCAATGTATATAGATAATGCCAAGGGTAATTTTTTCATAAAACGTCGAGGAAAAGTGTATAGTAGATCGAAACTTTAACCGGAATAAATTGAAAAACAAAAAGGTAACCCGTTTTATAAAAGAATCTAGAAATAAGTTTAAATTAGACATATTTCTTACTTGTTTTTGTGAATATTTTAATTTTTTGAAGTGAATTATCATATATTATGATGCATCATTTGAGGAAACATTAATAAATTCAATATTTTAATTTTGGAATATTTATAATAAATAATAAAATTCAGCCCTGATATAACGTACCACTTCTGGGATAATTTATTCCAACACAAGCATAATACGTTAGCTAGTTTTCTTACATAAACTTTTTTCTTAGTTTATCGTAAAAGAAGTCAAATGAATTAAGGTCTGGTGTTATTACCGGCCATTCCCCGATAAAAATGTAGATATGGTGGTCATCTTGTTGAAACTATATTCGATCATTAGGCAAGTGGTACCTCACCCAATGAGAAAATAGGGTCCCAGAAAGGATTTTTTTTTCGTTTTCATTAGTGAAGGGATTTCGTCGCACTGTCTAGGAGAGATTATTTTTACAGCACCTATTTAAGGAGGATTTTCTTCGCAACCCAATTTTTAAGAGGGATTTTTTACGCGGACACAGTAAGTGGTGTGACTTTCTTCGCCGTTTTTTGTCTTGAAAGATTTTTTCGCCGCACTTCTTCTGGAGAAAGTAGATTCATCGCAAATTTAATCGTAATATAATTCGTTATAGGACCATTGCAACAATCTTCAGAACATAACATTAAGAAAGTTTCATATCGGTGAAGCCATTCCAAAGTATTCGGTGTACATATACATAAACCACATTAAATTGAGCAAGCAAATATTTTACGCTTTCGAAAACCTTTCAATTACCAATTTTGTGAAAAATTGGATAAAACAACTTTCTAGTCCGCCATATCGTTTCAAATAATTAGCGACCCCGAAAACCCTCTCATACCGCCACATTATAATCGCCATCTTGGATTTTACTGAAGTAGTTTCAGCCAAAATGACATAGGAATACTATAGCAAGTTTCTGAACATAACGCAAAAAATGTTATCGATGGATACGTTCCGAAGTAATTGACGTATATCGATAAAAAAAATATCTGCATATAGAGCGTTCTAAAGATAAATTGTACCAAAATAATGAAGATATCTAAAGTTTCAGCACTTTTAGTGTATTTTTGTCAATTCTACAGCATTAATAATATATATCAACAAGTTCCTTTGTTTTCAAAAAATCAAGAAAAATTTTTAAAAATTTTTCATATATTTTTTATGAAGCTGTCTTTCGAATAAAGTAAATTAAAATTGATTTAGTTTTTAAAAATCATTAATAGCCTCAATTTTGGGAAGTTTTGATAATCCAACTTTTGGGTGCATAAAGCAATTGCAAAGGTTATAAATTTTTTGCAAAGCGCTGCGCTTGGAACCGCATGATCTCTTTGATAACTTTTCGTGGCTTATCCTTTGGGACATGAAAATAATATGCCTAAACATTACGGAACTATGCTTAATACAATACACAGTCAAGAGACATTTGATTTTAGGTTTTCACCGCCGAATTCACTAACATGGTTTAACCTTAAAACCGTCCTAAATTGACAGCAGAGAGCTTAAACTAACAAGAGCAACAATTGGTCAAGCATATTTAAACCCTAAAAACACAACCCTAAAAAATCATTTTCTTTTATAGCCAACTTGCAAAAATGAAGTTTTTGGTTTATTTTCAGGATAAAATTATTTCTCTTACATATTTTAATGCTTTATCGCTAGGTTCTTATCCTTAATATCCCTATATAAGTTTTTATTTGTTGACATCTGTAATATAAATCATGAAAATGACGATAGCAAAATAAAACTGGTCGACTAGAAGATCTATTTTTCATGACAAGTAGATCGATTATAAGTTTTAAACCTTCTTAGTAAACTTGGTTGTAAATATTTTATTTCTTTATGTTTTATTCATGATTGAACAGTGCACATCATATACGGAGTCGCATGTAATTTCCAATGTTATTTGTATTAAGAGCCTAAATATCCTTCAATGATTTTCGTAAACTTATATATTATTTACAAAAAAGTGTTAGTTTGTATAAATGAGCAATTCAAAAGATCATGTTGCACACTTTCCCAGTCATATAAAATAATTCTTTTCTTTATGAGTCATTTATTTTTTCACTGTGAAATATCAACAATGTTCTACGTATGGGGAGGTACCCTAAATAATTTTTTGTAATTTCACCTTACACTTGCTTTAGAGGTAACTGAAAGTATATACCTCCAAGCTTTTATGGCAAAAGATGGAAAATGTCGAAGTTATACGGCTGTAACCTACAGATAGATGGAAATCCATGAAACTAAAGGGATTCCCAGCGGGATGGTATTATTTGAAATTGAAATAGAACACAGTAAATTCGATCAAATATGGTGCAATTTGATTTTATTAGTTTCGATATTCCTTCCCATTTCTGATTTAAACAAAATATTTTTTAAATGTGTGCCGCGATTATTTTTACACACCTTGATTCGATTATACCAATTTTCGATAACTCTGTGCAGCATTTCTGATAATAAGACACGTATGGTGGCTCGTATGTTGGTCTCAAGTTCACCTATAGTCTTGGTTTGTGGCAGAAACTTATCACTTAAGGAGGCCCCACAGAAAATAGTTCGATGGCATTAAATCAGAGGATCTTGGCGGCCATTTCGTGAGATTAACGACTGACCGAACTTATCACGCAATAAATACATTGTAACTGCCGCTATCTGAAAACTTGCTCAGTTTAGTTGAAAATAAATATCATCGGAATCAGTTCTACCAATTTTCGGAAAGAAAAATTCAATTAGCATGCCACCGTAGCATTCCAATTCACAGTAACAGCATTTTTGAAGAAATATGTCCTCGATGATGTCTCCGTTCCATAATCCACCCTCATGAAGCATTTGAGGATTTGACTCGTACCCGTAACGGCAATTTTGCTTATTTACGAAAGCCATTTAACCAAAAATGCATCTTATCTGAGAAGTTGATTTTTCGATGAAAATCGGGGTCATTCTCCATCGTCTCAGTAACCCAATCTGCGAATTCTTGACGTAAACGATGGTCGTTTGACTTAAATTCTTGCGCCAGTATCATCTTATATGGGTACTGGCTAAGATTCAATCCCAAAATATGCCAGGTAATCATCCTGGAAAGCCTGAATTCGTGCGGACGTCACCGAATGGACATATTTTCGTTTGCTGCAATGCTTGCCAAACAGCGGCTATATCGTCGTCTCTTTGCTTTATTATAATGAAGAGTAAACTCATTTTATAATTTATTAATTACTTGGGGAATTAGGCACACAGATGGAGCGGAATGACGACCATGTTTTGCACGAAATGCCCCTTTGAGTAACAATAAATCTTCTTCAATTTTGCTAAAATAATTATATAATTTCCAAACGTTGTTATACCGTGAAACCACTCGTGATGAAATGGCAAGCCTTACTGATGACAAATGATGATAGATGTTAAATATTGCAATTGAAAGATGGCCGCTATAACTGTCAAAATCATGTCATCCCTATTGGGAAAGCCTTTTAGTTCAAGCCACACGTAAAAATTAGTGCTGTTTTTGACGTGAATTCCGAGACGGATGAGAGCTATTCAGGGGTGTTAGAAGCAATGTAAAAACAAACTATACATAAAATGTAACAGCATAAAATAGGTTGAGGCCAAGAGGGGGGGGGGGTTAAAGTTGGCTAAAACAATTTTTTTGAATCTACAAGGCAAGAAACGCATTTTGGAAAAAAGTTTCAAGTAAGAGTTGTAGAGAGTTTCAAAACCGACAATTTGAGCTTTTGTGTGATCATTTTTGTCAAAGACCCTTAAAATCGGCCATTTTTTGCATTTCAAGTATTTCTCGCAAACTTAACTTTTTTTGCCCTTTTTTTATTTTAAAGGGAAGCTGTCGTCATTTTGAACAAAATGATATTTTATAATAGTAAATCAGATAATTTGTTACTGAGATATTGCCATTTTATTCCAAGACACAAAATGTTGATTGCTATAATTTTTTTTGTGTGTGAACATTTTGATCTCCACAAAGGCTTAATATCTTCGCAAAAGCCTGAATTTTCATTTCTTATTACAGACAAATGAAAAAATTTATTTTCAACCCATTAAATATCGCTCTAAAAAAGGAGATGTGCCATATTCATAATTTTTTGAGCTACCCCATGTTTTAAAAAAACACTGAAATTGGTCTGTTCGTTGCTGAAATACGGCGAGTGCTGTTGATTTGAAGCTGCGAGCTTAGTTTTCTCTCGCGTGCGAGAGCTCTATTTCTTTATAAAAAAACATCCCCTTTTTTAGAGCGATATTTAAGGGGTTGAAAATTAATTTTTTCATTGGCTCCTAACATGATATGAAAGTTTAGTCCTTCACAAAGATGTTGAATCTTTGTGGAGGTCAAAATGTTCACTCAAAAAAAAGTTATAGCAATCAACACTTTGCGTCTTGGCGTAAACAATTAGCAATATCTCAGTAACAAATTACCCGATTTACTGTTATATCATTTGTTTAGAAAGACAAAGGGCTTCCCTCTAAAAATAAAGAAGTGCAGAAAGGTTAATTTTGCAATAAATAATCGATATGAAAAAAATGACCGATTGTGAGTTTTTTTTTTGGCCTTTTTGCAACAACAAATTAACAAAAATGATCACAAAAAAAAATCAAATTGTAGGTTTTTAAAATCTCTACAACTCCAAAATGTGTTTCGTAGCTTGTAGATTCAAAAAACGTGTTTTGGAAAACTTTGACCCCCCCCCCCTCTTGGCTCCAACCTATTTGTTGCTGTTACATTTTATGCAGGGTTTGTTCTTATATTGCCCCAACACCCCTGGGCCCCTATCCTCGAAAGTGTGATGCGAAAGTGATGTGATTGGCGATGAGAATGGCGATGTGAACTTTTTGACAGTAAAACCGCATTCTTGAAAAAACAATATTGCCAGATATGAACGTGCTAAAACCCAAGAGTTTAAAAAATAAAATGACTGACAGATTGAATTGAGCTGTCAGACCGAAAATGTCCGTAGCATGTTTTGTTGCCATTTTAGGCAAAAAAGTAGTTTTGGTACATTAAATTTATCGTTAAAAGTAAAAAAAATAATAGTGCTGTTGTTATTTTTGTAAAATTATTGATCGCCATTACAATATTTGCACTTTGCCTGGATTAAATTTATCTTAAATTGACACTCTAGAACTGTTAAACGAAAATGCATACAAAGAGCCAAGTACTTTAAGATTCTAATATATAACGAAAAAGGAATATCAAGAAAAACAGTAATCATATATACAAAGTAATATACTGACAGTAATTGCAGAAAGCCAGCACTGATAAACCTTGAAACGGTGGAAATTACAACTCTACGTAGTATGACTAAAAGCCATCATCCCAATCCACTACGGAAACTCTCCAATCAGTTATTTATTGTATAAATTCACAAAATATCCAGCCTCTTAGTGCAAGATGTTCTGTCCTGACAACTAAATTTGAAAGAAAACCTGAAACTTGAACAATGATAGAGAAACTGTTTATACTTTTAATATATTTTTTTATTTTATAAAGATTTGTAGAGGCTTGAAGATCAAATGTACTATAATAAGACTTTTATGCTGAAGGACTTCATTCGTTGGTTTGTAGAGTTCATATTTATATGTCCCGATAAATTATAATCATAATATTTATTTAATTGTAGTGTCGTATAGTGTTTAACACAGTCTAATTAAGTGCTGCATAATTCAAATATAAAATTTGTTACTTATTTAAATAAAAGTTTCAGATAGCTTACAAATTGCGATTTCTCAAATTTATTAAAAGTTGCGTCGTGAAAAGAATTTTGTTAGATTTAACTGTTTAAAACTAAGATACTCGGCTGTTATGGACACAAGTATTTATCTCCTGTAATAATTTTATATGTCTGTAATCTCAAATTTACTTAATATTTGCGAGACATATTCAATTTTCTAAAGATATTTTATTAAAAAATTTGAAAATATTAAAAATATCGGGGTACCACCTAATTAACGTTTCATCTGTTTATTCAAAAAATAAAACGTCTTAAAGAAACGGTTCGTCAACATATTATTTTTTTTAACGACGAGTTATTTTGAAGAACCAAAAATAAAATTCCACCGGGCGAACGAGGATATGAGTGAACATTTCAAGAATACGCGTTCGTTACCTTTTCACCGTTCACTTCACGTTCCCCAGTTCGAGGATAAGGATTCTGGGTAGGTCGCATCCTTCTCGGAATTTATGTCACTATATTAACCTGTGGTTTGGAGTATTTATCACGCTTCCTAGTTTACTACAAAAATCTTAAACAGGCGCGGATCCAAGGGGGGGGGGGCGGTGGGGGCGATCGCTCCCCCCCCCAAGAGCTTAGAGTTCAGGAAAATAGACCCGATTTTGCTTCTTATACTATAGTCTATTCAAGAACTAGAGAGAGCAATAAATCATTTTTTACCCTTTTTTTCTTCGCAGACTACCTGTGTTCTTTAGTCGGTGTCTTTGGCAAAATCTGTTAGACATAGATATTTTTTATAGGATTGGGTTAGAAATTTTATAATCAAAAATACTGGTCTATAATAATGGACTATTTGGATAGAATAACAAAAGATATTTGGATGTAAAGTGTTAAGAATTTTAACCCTCGTCATAGGCGTCGGAAAGAGGATTATTTTATCACCAAGTATTGACGCATAGAATATTATTTCGATTAAAAACTTAAAATATAAAGTTTTTATATTATTTTCTTTCTTATGATTTCTTAATAATTCACATACATTAGAAAATATAGATAATTTTGACATATTTAACACAAATTACAACACTATTTTTATTATTTTTAATTTTGGCATAGAAACCATTTCAGGTACATTCCGACTAAAACGTAGCCTTTTTCTCTGAAAAAATTCTAAGTTATGATTTAATTACTTACAAAATACCCATTGTCAAAAATACAAGAAGTTAAACATAAAAAAAAATAAATTCGTCCATATAATATTACTTTTTTTTTTGGAGCTATCGGTCATTTTATTATTAATTAAAAACATTTTTAGGATATTTGACGTTTCAGTTTATCTATTTCTTAAACCATCTGCAAAATTAAAATTAAAGACTAAAAAGGGATTCAAATGTAATTAATTTTTATATGTTATGAAAATTTAAATAATAAATTGTGTTTACGCTGGTAAACATTATGTATCTAATTTGTAATCAAAGTCAGTGAAGCTATCTTCGCTCCAATTAATTATAATTGGTTTCTCTATTTCACCGATCATGAGATCGAGTTTCCCAATTTTCTTTTATTCTTTTATTATCTGGATTCTTCCCAATTTTCTGCACTAACTTTATTCAAAAAAATCTTTCAAAAATTCAGTTAAATTACTAATTTTGTAAGTTGTGTTATTTCTAGCAACTCTACCTTTTACTTGAGAGAGATTTTTCCTTCTCCAACGGACATTTTCCGGACGATCTATAAGAACAGATTTCTTATCTGGTTTCTCCCAGCAAAAATCAAGTTCTCTGAGCAATTTCTAGAGCTCAGTTCTTCTAGTTTCAGGTAAATACCGATCTTCATTGATTTTATTTAGAATTTTGTCGACGGTTGGGATCTGCTTCTCATAATAAAATGGATGTACAATTCCTTTGGTTAAAGTTTGTGTGATCGAACGTAGCTTGGGAGTACTAACCATTTCAGTCGTGTTTTTCTCCTTCAGTATTCGGTACATAGTAGATTTTCCAACTCCTGTCATGCTGAAATACATCTCAATAGAGCTTTTAACATTATTATCGAGATATTGATATCTTAAGGTATCATAAACAGTCACCGTAATAAATTTTTCGTTCAGGAAAAAATGCCCTAGTATAACGATTTTGGAATAAATATAAAAATGGAAGGATAAATCTTTTGGGTATCTCACTAATCTCAAATAAAAACAACCGCAAACAAGATAAATCACTAAGGACACACTGTAAGGTGTACTTTGCTCACTGACAGAAATTAAATTGAAATATCAGAAATTTTATTGCTGCGGTAAATTTATAAAGCCTATAATATTTAAATATAATTAAATATTATTAGATTTACGGCAGTCCTCAGTTACCTGCGCACTGGAGCAGGTACGTTGGAGGTTTCGGTAACAGTTTTATTACTCTTTTTAGTTCTTGAATAGAGTATAGGAATGTGTATGCTTGCGATCACCCCTCCCCTTTCCAAGAGCTTTGAGTTCAGGAAAATAAAACCGATTGTGCATTTTATATTAGGAATATGTATGCTGCTAACACTCCCCCCCCCCCGTTGACAACCTTGATTTTCTGGCGATAGCCTCCCCACCAAATGCGTTGAATTCAAGAAAATTGACCCGATGTTGCTGGCATCCTCCCCCCCCCCCCCGGTCGGCAACTTATTTTTTCTTGTGATCGCCACCCCACTCTTCAAGAGCTCGAAATTCAGAAAAATATACCCAACCCGCCCTGCCTTTTACATTAGAAACGGGAATGTTGCTGGTGTCTCCCCCCGTCGATAACCTGCTTTCGCGTTCGTTCTCTTGTGATATCACCGCCCCCCCCCCCCAAAGAGAGAGGCTGGATCCGCCCCTGATCTTAAAATTGCAAAAAAAAAATGTTATGTCGGTATAGTACAGCTTAATGCTACACATAACTAAACAGACTTCCTTTATTCAATCGTTGATTCACCCTCTATATTAATGACTCTGAAAATACTATTAAAACGGAAAGTTTCATTAAATATTTGTACAAGCCGAAACAAAAACAGAACATGTTTAAGTGGCGTAACACAATAGAGCCCGCGTTATTCAGCAAGAAAGACAATGGAATTGTTTATTTCAAAATCCCTTGACACACGGTATTGTGGTGACAGTATATGAAAAGCAAAGAATGGCAAAGAATAAGCTACAATTTTACTTGACCGCTAAAAGAGGACTGAAGTAGAATCCAAACATTCCGACGTACAAACAGTTTTTCTGTGTACAAAGGGGAAGTTTAGAACAAAAGATATCCTGACAAAGGTGACATAAATAACCTTTTCGGATACAGTAGTTTCGCTGTTTTTATTAGATTGTGGGGAGTTTTAACGATTCCAATTTTCATTGCGTCGTATATATCAGCGAAGTAGCATTGAGGAACTGGAAAAGTTGGGATGGGAAAATGAAGGCTTCTATTTTAAAGAGGCTCATATTCAAGTAAATACAAAAATAGCAAAAAAGAATCATAATAGAATTTGCCATGAGATTTTCGTGAAACATCTGTAAGTTTGCACAAGAAAGCAAACCGACGACCAGGTTTCATACAAAAATCAATGTGAGACACTATCGGTTTTTTGTAGAAACTGGCTGACGTTTCGCTATTGGGTTGCGTTGGTTTCCTTACTTTTCAAAAGCAGTTTAGCTAATAGTTTCCACAAGACTCAAAAACTTAGAAATGTTATTTACGTGCTAATTGTTTGAAAAGACTGTGACGTTAATTCGATAGTGTCATCTCCAACGGTGATGCTAACAACTAATGTATATGGCGAAGGCGCCAGGGAACGATGGAAATTATTATTTATTATTAGATGAATAGTATTAATATTTTGACAGTTTTACTTTTGTCGTATTAAAATAAGTGCATTAATACAAATAAATACAACAAAAAATAAAATAAAAGTTTTAAAAGTGCGCTAAAAATGAAAAATGACTATTTTTAGAGTCGGCGCCAAAATAATACCTGACAAAATGTGATTCGCATAAAGAGATTAAAAATATTTTATTTGTAATTGTTTTGTTACCATAATTTATATATATTAGTAGTTATTTATTTCATTTAGAAATAATATGGCGCCAACTTCAAAATTTTTATCATATAAAAATTTATAGTTATTTTTCACTTTTTAGCGCACTTCTAGAAGTCGGTTCAATTTCTTTTATAAAAATTTTATTTTTAGATTTTTAGTTTCGAATTCATTATGATATCCATAAATTATTTGAACCAAGTACTAGTCGAGATTACTGTACCTCGCAATGACTCCGAGGTTAAAAAAAAAGTACCCATTTTATCCAAAGTCACCCTAAAGTGAACCACTAGAAATTCTCTGATTCTAAGAGTTCTCCAAATACCAGTGAAATTGTGTCAAACAAATATTTAGTCTGTCATAGTAAATCCATTATCTAAAATTTCAAATAAATTTGGTAAACCCAATATCGATATTTAAAGAACTTATTGAGTTTGTATAACCCCAAGAACCCCAATTTTACCGAAAAATGTAAAATTTCCAGTCCCTCATATTGTACATTATCAACCTGACAGTTGTAAAAAATTAACTTCATCTTCGTAATACACGACCCTGAGAATACCAAATTTGAAAAAATACGAATATGGCAAAATTTTCACCATATTGGATCCGCCATATTAAATTTCAAAAAAATAATTTTAACGTCTTGATCTAATCTAAATCTAAACCCTTCAAAGCCCCCTAGTATTAATTTCGAATGAAATTTTTCTTTAAATGATTTTATATTCGCTTATTTATATCCTCAAAACGTTTCAGTTCCACCTTTGAACAAACCGAAAAATATAAAGTTTTTAGTCCGCTATATTGGATTCGCCATATTGAATCCTGAAAAAATACTTTTAAATTCATAATTTACACCCTCAAGAACCCATATATCAGTTTTGGAGAAAATCGACAAATGTAAAATTTTTATATTGAATCCGCCAAATTGAGTTTTCAAAAAATATTTTAAATTCGTAATTAACGCTAACAAAAATCCTCTAATACTGATTTTAGACAAATCGAAAGATGTAGAATCTTTAATCCGCCATCTTGGTTTCACCATATTTAATTTTTTTTTTTAATTAATTCAGATTCGTAATGTGCGATCTCAAAACTTCCCCGTATTAATTTTGAAAAAATCGGACAAAATTAATTTTTTATTCGTCATATTGGATACGCCATATTGACTTTTTTAAAAATAATTTCAGATTCGTTATTTACGACTCTGAAAACTTCCCCATACCAATTTTGGAGAAAATCGAACAAAATTGATTTTTTCGTCCGCCATTTTGGATCTGCCATTGAATTAAAAAAAAATAATATTCGATTCGTTATATGTAACCCCGGAAACTCCCCCGTAATAATTTTGGAGAGAATCGGAGAAAATTAATTATTTTGTCCGTCTTATTGGATCCGCCATATTAAATTTTTTAAAAATATTTTGGATTCATTATATGCGACTCAGAAAACTCCCCCACACTAATTTTGGAGAAAATCGGACAAAATTAATTTTTTTTCCCGCCAAAATGAATTTTTTTAAAAACAATTTCAGATTCGTTGTGTACGACCCCAATAATTCCCCCATTCCAATTTTAGAGAAAATCGGACAAAATTAATTTTTTTGGCTGCCATATTGTCAGCGCCATCTTGGATGTTATTGCACCAATTTGGTCCAAAAAAATATGGGACCACCGCAGCAACTTTCTGAACATAACGTAAAAATTTTCATTTAAATCGGTGTCGCCGTTCCAAAGTAATCGGTGTACAAACATAAAAAAAAATACATAGTCGACGAATTGAGAACCTCCTTCTTTTAGAAGTCGGTTAAAAAGGAACAAAAAGTTTTTTTTTCTTTACCGTATATCGTAGACCGAACACAGAGTTATAATATAGAGGATATTGGATTCAGGTACGGGTCTTAATCTCCATTTTCCCGTGGAAGTCTTATGCAAGTGCAGGTCATTATCCTATTGAAGTTATCATTAGACCATGTATAATTTAGATCGACGATTGACATAAAATAAAAAAAATAGGCAAAAAGTGATTAAATCCGGTACAAAAATTTTATTTCTATAGACCTTTGGTAAATTAATAGAGTAAATTCTTATATTATAGATATTTACAAAAAGATTTTATAGTTCAAAAAGAGAGCTATTATAAATCCAAAAATGTTAAAAAAATAGTGCACCAAAATAGTAATTTGCAAAAGCTAGATTACGTATCACCTCGGGGTTTTTGTCCGCATAACCACTACTGCTAATATACATTATTGGGCATGTTAGCCCTCATGATTACTATTAAGATCTTCCAGGCAGAACTCGTCTAATACTTT